>OY293413.1:26183734-27406523 GCA_958502065.1 Chrysolina americana
AGTTTGATTCATTTTGAAATCTTCCTGAATGTGCGATAATAATTCTGATGAATTGGATATCCATTTGGGCATTTTGAAATCAAGAGCCCTAAAAAGTTTTACTAAATTTGTATGAATGCCAACAGCATTTATTACATTAGAGAGACTACTCACAAAATCGTCCATATACATATCGCGCATTGCATAATCAACAGCTTCAAGATAATATTGAGATTCATCTTGACATATTTGTCTAATAACACGCAAATTGAGAAAGGGGGATGATTTCACCCCAAAACTCAATGTATTCAATTGATAAATAGATACCGGTTCAATATCCATAATATACGTTGATATTGCCTATGAGGTTCAATAATCACTTGCCTGAACATTTGCTTCAAATCTGAAAACATTGCAATAGGAAGTAGTCGAAAATTCAATAAAATATTTATTTGATTGTTTTGAAGTTTCGGACCTGTATACAAAATATCGTTCAAAGATAACCCTAGATCAGTTTTTATACTAGCGTCAAACACAATGCAGCAAGGAGTTGATACACTTTCTTTGAAAATTCAGTAATGTGAAATATAATACGAGGAAAGATGTAAACATTTGGGATTTACGAGTGACATATGACCTTGTTCTAAGTAATCTTTTAAAATATCACTGTACAGATTTGGAAGCTCATCTAATCTTTTTTCTAATGAAAATAATCTGGGTTTTGCTAAATCAAAGGAATTTCCAAGTTCTTCAATGGGATGGGCCACAGTGTATCTTCCACTCTTATCTCGAGAAACGGTATTTACAAATATTCTTTCACAAATGTCGTTATCATTAGTTAAAGTAGAAGGAGAAACATTCTCAAGTTCAAACATTTTTTCAACTAAAGATTCTAAATTAAGAAATGCACAAAAGGGTTGGTAGTTTGAGTTTTTATTTATAGGAGCTTCACCAATGATGACATATCCATAAATTCTTTCAATGACTGTGGGAGGGCCTGCTAATCCGACAATACGGTATGCTAACATTATTTCAGAAAATAGGGCAGCCCCTAAAATAACGTCGATTTTTCCAGGGCAATGAAAAGTGGGATCAGCTAAGGGTATGTAATTCAAATGTTCCAATCAATGGCTTGATATCTATTGAGACATCGGGCAAGGTGCTTGCTATTTTGTCGATTATCAATACTTCAATTGAAAGTTTTTCACTGGGGTTTATATTCGAAACAATTGTTAAATTCCTTTTTCCCTTTACTGAATCCATCGTTCCGCATATGCCTATAATGTTAGAAGAAAATTTGCAATATGAAAGGCCCAATTTTTTACTACAATTTATAGTTAGTAAATTCGACATCGACCCACTGTCAATCAGAAAACTAACTTGATACTCTTTATTCCATTTTCTGTTACATTAACAAGAATTGTACTCAATAACACAACTCTACTCTCTGGTTGCACCTCAAGCTTACAGTTTTAGCACAAAATGATTGAATATTTTCTGAGGGAATTGAATCACTACTAGAAGGTATTACAACTGGTTCACTCATAGGTTGAATCGAGAGTTGATTCCTTTTTTTCACATGATTATTTTTATGTAAGAGAGTAACTATGATGTCGACATCTACAAATTGCATAATTGGATTTCGAAGTACATGAACTCACTTTATGTTTCGCCGAAAAATAGTTAAGAAACAAGTTTCTTTCCTTCACTAATTTGAATTTATTCTCGTGTGAACATCCTTGAAAGAATTTATAATCTTTGAACAAGTGTTGACCTTTACTGCAAGCAAAACAAATTGAATAAGTGAAGTTGATTGCATTCGAACTACGATAGTTCTCGATTGTATTAAATTATTTTGTATTTTTCTGGAAATTGTTTGGTTGTAGAAACATTAAACTTAGGTTTTTCGATTTTCACTGTAACAACCTTGATTTGTAACAAGCTCAAATGAGTTTATTGTTTCTTGGGGAAATTTGGACATGGCTATATGAGTCAAAATATGATCGTCTAAATTAGTTAATTTCAATCTCCTTAGAGCCGATACATTTCTATCAAACATTTCTAAGAATCCTTGTAAACTAGAAGGGGCATGATTGAACAATGTGCGAAAATTCACAAGGCGATTTAGATATAGTGTGAATACATATTTTTTATCATCATAAGTTTCTTCTAATAATTTCCATAAAATATCATAATTTGCAGGAACGGGTTCAATGGAACTACACAATTTCAAAGCATTACCAGATAAACTAGACAATAAATATTGTAACTTTTCTGCTTTGGAGTTTTCTGTTTTGATATGTACGAAATGTTTAAAAGTATCGTGAAATGATGGTCACAACGACAAATCTTCTCCATCAAACTTAACCAACTATATTTTGGGCACATGCACATTACGTGATTCATTATTTCTTTGCGTAAAACTAACTGCAGACGGGGTTGGAGGTATTAATAATTTATTCGCAAAATATGTGAATATAAATCTTCAAAACCATCTCCAATGTCGTAATCTGGAGTTGTGTGTTATGTACTCCCTGTATATTAATTTATTCTGTTTGATTCGATTCACTCTCTGCTGAGGTCGTTATGACAATAAAAAAATACATAATCTTTTGTTATCTAGTAAGAGTTAGTTCTGAATTTTTTTTGGAAATAAAACGTTAATTTCATAACACATTCCATACATACAGTGGATATATAAAAATGGCGACGAGAATTCAAAAGAACCTACAAGAAATCATTTTGGTAAAGGATTCGTGAAAAATATATTTGCAATACATAATTTTAACAAAGTACGTCAATCAAAATATTTGAAATTCCAAATCAAATTCCCGTTGGCTCATGCGTTTGGAAAGTGCCTTCAATGTTTTTGGAGTTCCTAGTGATAACAAGGCCGCCTATCTATTGCATTATATGGGGTCGAAGGCGTATGATGTTCTTTGCGACAAAATTTCTCCAGAGACACCTGACAAGAAGAATTACGATGAATTAGTACATACAATGAGGAGTTACTACAATCCAAAACCCCTGGAACTTGCAGAAATTTTCCGTTTTCTGCAAAGAAAGCAGCAAGAGGGTGACTCTGCACAAGATTACTTGACGGCTTTGAGAAGATTAGTAATTACAGCAAATTTGGAGATTATTTAAGAAAAGCTTTGCGGAACCAGTTTGTTTTTGGTCTCAAGTCCCAAAGTATACAAAGCAGACTACTTGAAATCAAGGATTTGACTATAGACAAAGTGATTGAAGTAGTTACCAGTATGGAAACTTCTCAGCTTCATCGGTCAAGTGCAAGTTCCAGCGTGAACCAAGTTGAGATATACAAGAAAAATGATGGATTTCCGCCCAGATTTGCTAGCAAGAGAACAACAAATCAATGATTCAATAAATCAAATACTAATAATATGAATTTTTATAGGTGTGGCTCGAATCAACATTTAGCTAATTTATGCAATAAGAAGAACTTATTCTGTGATTTTTGCAAAGCCAAAGGTCATTTAAAACAGGTATGTTTCAAAGCTAAATCTAAAGCTATACGAACTAATCACGTAGAGGAAATTTTGATGGTGTCTGATAATTCTGAATTTAAAGATAAGTTCATGGTATTCATATACATATGGAAGCAGACAGCGGAGCGGCTGTAAGTATTATGAGTTTTGGAATGTTCAAGGATTTATTTCCAAATTTAGTTTCTACAAAAATAATTTAGATATGATGGGATTTTCTGAAGTTATCGTTCAATATCTGGATAATGATAGGAATCTGAATATTTACATAGTTCGAATTGACAGAAGTTCTCATTTGGGGCGCGAATGGATAAGACAGCTAGTGATAATTTTGAACGATATATCTCAGGTTTCGATGGAAAATGAAAAACATGAATTACAGAAAATATTAGATAAATATCCAGTAATATTTCAAGAGAACATTGGTAAAATAAAAGCCATCATACAGGTACGAGAAAATGTTCATCCAGTGTTCATTAAAGCTCGGAAAGTTCCTTATTCTTTATTACCTGAAATTGAAAATGAACTTGATTTACTTGAAAAGGAAGGTGTTCTACTGAAAGATAATCACTCATTGTACCGGTGGTAAAGGCAAATGGAAGGATCAGAATATGCGGAGATTTTCGTAGTACTTTGAATCCTAACTTTGTTGTTGATCAACATCCTTTACCATCTATCGAAAATCTTTTCTCATCAATGGCAGGAGGTGAGAAATTCACAAAATTAGATTTGAGTCGAACTTATTTACAATTCGAAAATGCTCCGGAATGTAGGAAGTTTCTCACTCTAAATACTCATAAAGGCTTATATCAAAGAACACGATCGTTGTTCGGAGTTTCTAGTGGTCCTGCCATTTGGCAACTGGAAATCAAAAATATCCTGAAAGACATACCGTGCGTTTCAGTATTTTTGGACGATATTAAAATAACATCTAAAATACTGCCAAACATTAGAAAATATTAGATTCTGTTTTATTGCGTCTTTCCAATTACAATATACGAGTCAATTTAGAAAAATGTAGATTCATGGAAGATAGAATAGAATACTGTGGATATGTTATTGATAAAGTTGGTATTCACAAATCTCAAGTAAAAATTGAGGCCATTGAAAATGCCAAACAACCTACAAATAAAACTGAAATTCGAGCATTCATAGGTTTAGTCAATTATTAAGGACGATTTTTGGAAAATCTTAGTCATAAATTGTATTCTTTGAATAATTTACTCAAAGATAACATCAAATTCAAATGGGATCAGCAATGTCAAGAAGCTTTCAACCTAATTGAAAAAGAAATTCAATGCGATCGAGTATTAGCTCATTTCGATCCCACAGTACCTTTAATTCTTGCAACTGATCCTTATGCTGTTGGTGCAGTTTTGTCTCATGTTTATTCAGATGGTACTGAGCGTCCAATACAATTTACCTTACAAACTTTATCAAGTATTCAACAAAAGTATGCCCAAATTGATAAAGAGGCATATAGTATAATTTTTGGAGTAAATTTTTTTTATTATTATTTATACGGTAGAGTGTTCACAATTTATACAGACAGTAAACCATTACTTCATATTTTTTCTTCTGCAAAAAGTATATCAACGTTGACTCCTACACGCATGTCACACTATGCAAATTTCAATATAAAATAGAATACAAAAATATCAAATTACATGCAAACGCTGATGCGATGTCAAGATTGCCTGTGAATAGTTCACAACTTGATACGTACGATGAAACTGATGTCTTTGAAATAATGCAGATTGACACTCTTCCTATAACAATGAAACAATTAGCTTATGAAACAGGTAAAGATTCAACATTACAAAAGTTGCTAGATTTTCTGAAAACTGGTAAACAATTAGATAAAAATTATCGTTTTAATGTAAATGAATCAGAGTTTTCACTCCAAAATGGTTGTATTTTTCGAAGTCAACAAGTAATAATTCCTAAAATATTCCAAAAAAGGATTTTACATGAGTTACTTGCTACACATTTCGGAATGGTTAAAATGAAAGCGTTGACAAGGAGCTATTGTTGGTGGCCAGGAATAACGAAAGATCTAGAAGATTTGGTTAGGAATTGTGTAGATTGTAACAAGTTCAAAAATAATCCACCTGCAGTAACGGTTCATCCATGGGAACAAGCGAAAGAACCATTTCGAAGAGTACACGTTGATTTTGCCGGACCATTTTTTAATTCTTACTACTTTGTTTTGGTTACAATTTCGACATTTCGCCATGTAGGAAAATATTATCTACTTTCGGAATTCCTTGTGTTTTAGTAAGTGATAATGGACCCCAGTTTCTTTCTCATGATATTGAAATGTTTTTGAAAGATAATGGAATTGTACACAAATTGAGTGCTACATATCACCCGGCGACGAATTTATTGGCTGAACGTTATGTACAAACTTTCAAACAAGCTTTACGTGCCATGAAATGCAATGATTCGGATGAATTCAAACAATTTTATCAATTTTTACTTAATTATAGGAAGACACCTCATTCTGTTACTGGTGTTAGTCCTTCAAAACTGTTATTTGGTAGAGATATTCGTTCTAGACTGGATTTACTTGTCAAAGTACCGGAAGAAAGTATTTCGATCGATTTGAAAGTTCGTGAATTTGAGGTAGGCGAGAGAGTTGCTGTGCGTAATTACTTGAAAATACAAAAAATTTCATACGTAACGCGTGTAAAATTCAACTTAATAATAACTCCATTCCCCGAAAACGGTAGATAATTTGTTGAAAAACAAAAAGTTCAGAACATCCTTAAGACAAATAACCACACTAGAGCAACCTTAAGAAAGAAAAAAGTTTATTAAAATTACACACTATACACGGCTTAACTCTATTTTTCGGGACGCAAACCTTCAGCTAGTACATAGCAGAACGAACCATCTCCAAATGTTGTTAGGTAATCCGAAAGATAAAATTCCAACTTTGGAGAGATCAGGAATCCATGACAATAACTGTCAAAACTGCGATAGTGTATATTATGGCCAAACCAAAAGATCTACGAATGTTCGTTTCCGCGAACATTTGGCACATGCTAAATATTCGCGAGAAAATAAATCCAGTGTTGCGGATCATTTATTACAAACTCATCACAAAATTAATATCCAAAATTTAAAATTAATAAAACCTCTTGATGATTACAGAAAATTAGATTGTTATGAGAGTATTGCTATTAGAAAAAGAGGCTCGAAACCCTTGCTTAATAATGATAACGATCCATTAAATTCCAAACTATTTGACTTGATACCTGTAAAAGAATAATAAAGTGCCTTTGTTGAATTGTTTATTGGGGTTGTACCTGCCCATCAGTGAGGGTCACTTCCTAGTAGACAGATTAACCCATGGTAATTAATTATTTGATATAAATAAGACTGGTATGCCGAATTACAGTTAGTTTAGTAATTCCTACTGATGAAGATAACTTTGTTATCGAAATGCGCATCTAGGAAATAAATTACTTGTGTGGAGAAGGGGTTAAGTACTTTTTGTTCTCATAGGGAAGAATGGGAAACCGGTGAATACCTGATCTGCAAATACTTGGCCCTTTGCACTTGAAATCACTATTATCAGAGCAAGTTCACTTCTTAAAAATATATCAACCAACTAATATTAAAATTTTACTAGCATGGGGTCAACCATCATCGAATATCTGCGGTTTTCGTACTCCAGCGTATACACCTAACGCTTTTCCTGGAACCGGCTCGTTCCATATTTGTTTTTTGCTAAGGTTTTTGAATTGATGCTACTGGGTAGACAACAAAACATACACGTATTTGTAGAATCACATATTCAAATATATTAGAAATAGGAAAATAAAAATAAATTTTTTGGCCAAACTGGCCAAAAAAATAACAAATTCCTGGACACCTTCGGTATAACTAGAACAACCCCTATCTCAAAAGTATTTGAAGTAAGGTATCACTGTAACCTATATATTTATAGCGAAGTTTATTTGATATACATCAGAACAACGTATGTCTCTAAATTATCAATATTGGAGATAAATAAAGGCGAGCCAATAGGGTGGCAAAGCTAAATAACGAGGATGATAAAAATTTATGTGAAAAAAAGTTGTGTGGTTGGAACCAAAGAAATTTTTCATTCAGAGTATTTCAAATGCCAGCCTCTGGGACGTGGGGATTCGAAATGAGAACTTAGAGGAAAGTGAATTATCATACTTCCAGGAAGTCTTTCTTGTTAATTTCAGTTCGAAATCTGGCATATTGATTTCGGATTTGTGTCAATACCACATCGGAGAATGAAGAAACATTTGAATAGATATCAGATTCAATTCAATGTTCGTACGAGGAAGTAATTTTTGTCTGAGAATCACTTGAAAACGATTGTAGATACCCAACAATCGAAACGTCGTGACTTAAAACCATGAAAATATGGTTTCTTTATCTTTTCTTCTTCAGGAATGAAATCGCAATTTTTTTCTGTATTAAACTTGTTCATATGCCTGTCAGGACAGCACAGGTCATCACGTCAAAAAACGGATTGAATTGGAACAATACGCCCGCCTGCTAGACGTTTTCCAGTTTGTATTTCAGAAAGTGTCAAATTCATTTTTGAATTGTCACTCGTATTTCGGAAAGTATCGATTATATTTCAGAATTCCAAGATGAGTTTTGAAGTATATTTTCATTTTAGACTGGATAGAGTACCGGGCTCCGATCAAGTAACACAACCTCGATGAGTAATACTCGAATATTTTTGAAGGTAACGTCTTTTCATAATTTTATCCCTCAAATCATGACATTGTTGCTATGTCGCAATTTTTTAAGGATACTATTAGCACGTCAGCTAGATTTTGATTTCAGTCGGGTATATTCATGGCAACAAAAACCAAAAAAATACTGTCTTGTATGAAATATATAACAATAAGAAGGCAGCTTGTTGGGAGTATGTGAAAACGATAGTATTTCGATCGCCGAACAGAGATTCTTCGTTGTCGATATAGTCTGGTCAGTACGGCAACGCTGCATTTAATATTTGACAGAACAACAACAAAATATTTGTTTGTTTTCGTCTTTGGCTTATATATGAGTGTTTTTCGTAAATAAAGGGCAAATTCTGAGTTAATTTGTGTTAAACTATCGTTAGTTTCTATTATTAAGCAATGGTGAAGCATTGTGAAATGTGTAGAAGACCATTTGAAGCTGGAAATCAAAATATATCATATCATACCAGTGTCGTAACTATCGGAAAAGAATAGAAAGAGTATTCCGAACGCGTTTCTTCATCGACTAGTGAATTCAATGTTACTGGTTGCTGATGTACTTGCTATGTATGGTGGATACACAAACTTTCGTCACTACATCCATCTGCATCTGCTTCGGAGTATAGTTAGTATCTTCTTCTAACCATTCTATCGGACTGCCTAAGCTGATTTTCCATGAGAACTCGTTTTTATTCCCATTTATCCAACATGAATTCAAATCCCAAACAAATTCATACAAAAATGTGCTGTTTTATGATTCACGTTCAATGTTACTGCTAATTGATTCAGATTCAGTCTGGCGCTCGGGTACATACCGACCAACTGGAGGAGCACGGGTAACCTTCATTCCGAAACTAGGAAAGAAGGACCCTACCCTCCCGAAGTCATTCAGACCAATCTGTCTCTCATCCTTCTTATTGGAGAAGATGGTAGATAACTACATTAGAACCGAGATGCTGGAGAGAGTGCCATTACACCCCAGGCAGAGTGCATACAGGGTGGCAGATCAACGGAAACCGCTTTGTACGTGCTTACCGAAAGCATACAGAAATGGCCCTATGCGATTCTTAGACATAGAGGGGGCATTCGACAACACCTCTCACGGAGCAATAAATAGGGCCCTAACGAACTAGGGAGTGGACAGAACCACATCCAGATGGATGTGCCAAATGCTGGCTACAAGAACTGCTGAAACGAAAGAGCGCGATAACTGCTTTCGGATCAGCACAAACAGGGGATGCCCACAAGGAGGGGTACTTTCACCTCTGATGTGGAGTCTCGTAGTAGACGAACTAGTCGGAGCACTAACCGGGAACGGAGTCACTTGCCTTGGATATACTGACGACATAGTCATCATGGCTAAAGGCAAATTCGAAGGAACCCTCTGCGATCTCATAGAAAGGGAGCTAGAGACTACCAGAAGATGGTGCCTTTCTGTGGGGTTGAGAATTAACTCATAAAAAACCACGGTGGTACCAATCACTAGAAGAACACAGTTTCAGCACCTAAGGGATGTTCGCCCCGACGGAGCAGACTTAGAATGGAAGCAAGAGGTGAAGTATCTAGGGCTTACCCTAGACTCAAAACTACTCTGGAACAGACTCGTAGAAAATATCGTTAACAAGGCAAAATCATCAGTGATGGTGTGCAAGAATATTGCAGGAAAAATGTGAGGCTGTAACCCATCAATACTGCGATGGATGTACACCATGATAGTGAGGCCTATGATCACCTACGGATCAGTAGTGTGGTACGGCAGAACCGAACTCACCATAACAAAGAAAAGCCTGGAGAAAGTGCAAAGACTAGCTTGTCTTTGTATAACAGGAGCAATGAGGTCGACTCCGACAGCAGCAATAGAGGTAATTCTGGACCTCACTCCTCTCCATGTCATGGTGAAGAGAACTGCTTGGGGAGCAAACCTCAGGTTGGCTAAAGTCGGACTCAAAAGGACAGCACACATCGTAAGGGGCTCGACCCCCACCGAAAGTGCACACCTTGCCGATCTCTCAACTAACGAAATTACCAGGAAATTAAGTTTCGAAAAATTCTTTCGAACGGAATTAAATACCAAGAGTGGATGGAGCATAGAATCTATTCGAGCACTGGGAAAGAATACCATAACATGGTACAAGGACGGGTCCATAACTCCCGACGGAACTGGAGCAGGAGTCTTTGGTCCTCGCACCAAATACTCCGAACCTATGGTCCAGTTCCCCAGTATTTTTCAAGCGGAAATTCACGCCATAGAAAAGTGCATTCAATTCAATCTCAACAGGTAATACCGGAACAAGGAAATCGCAATCCTCTCCGATAGTCAAGCAGCCATCAAAGCGTTGAGCTCATATAACATCAACTCAAAGATGGTTTGGGAATGCCTAGACAAACTCAATGATCTAGGCTGGAACAACAAGGTGATTCTCTTCTGGGTGCCGAAGCACGTAGGAGTGGAGGGCAATGAACAAGCAGATACCCTGGCACGAAAAGGGACATCAACGCCACTGATCGGGCCTGAACCATTTTGCGGACTTGGAAAATCTTACTTCCAAGACGAACTCAATAAAACTGAAGAAGCAATGAGAGCAACTTACTGGCGAAGACTTCCAGGGCTAAGGCAGGCCAAAGATCTCCTCGATAACTTCAACCGAACAAGATCGAAGACACTGAATCACCTCAGCAAAACTAGTCTAAAGACAATCACGGGATTTCTTACGGGGCACTGCAGTTTCAAGGAACATCTAAGGAAGCTGGCTTAGAGGAGAACAGCACCTACAGATTCTGTGGGGAACATCCAGAAACACCACACCATATATTGATGGAGTGTTATGCTGTACATCACAAAAGATTGAATATACTGGGATCACACCAGCTGACTGTGGGAGAAATACCACGAATAGACCCCCTCAAATTCCTTAAATTCCTCAAGGAATTGGGGCTTGAGGGGCTGCAGTGAACGAGAACACCTTGAAATAGCAGAAGAAGATGGGGCACTATAGATCTAATTAGGTCGTAGCGCATCAGTCACCATCTATTTTTACCATTACCATTAGCATTACTGTTAATTGAACCTAGTCCTTTCCTTTGTTGGCATAAGCTATAACCCTTTCTCTATATCAGGCTGTATTTCTGTTATGACTCTGTATTTTAATCACTTTAGGTCCTATCAGTGGAGTTCTGCATAAGGAAGAAAATGCATTTATTAATTCTTTAGAATAGCTGATATGGTTACATTGATGTACTCTCAAGGCTGTAGGTATGTCTGAACATGAACACTCGAAAATAGTACATTTGTCTGATAAATTCATTCCAATGAAAAATATATATTTTGTTTCGCAATAATTATCCTTCATTTTCCCATCGACATACTTCGTTTCCTTGGTTTTCTAAATATTACAAAATTTTCCATTTCATGCGAATCTATTCACTGTTCTCGCTGCGACTCCGGTATGAACGTATAAAAATAACCAGATAACTGGTAGTGATCATCCAAATTGAAATCACCAGGTTTGAAATTTCAACTTAAACTTCCTATTTATTCTCATCCTCCACAGCTACTGGTGTATTATTCCCGCAGGAAACTTATTCCATCGATTAGATACTTACTCAAAGTTTCGTTCTAGATAAATATCAGGATTATTCAAGATTGTAACTCAGCTTCAAACTTTTGGGAAACTTTGGAATAATAATACATTCTGGAAAATAGTTCGTAATAATGAACAAGTGGGTGTTCAAGTTTGTTTTTTATACGTTTCCTAGTTAGTAGAAGGCATTGATTATAATATGTTTGATGATAATTTAAATGGATTGTGTATAAAGATCGTTTTTTACGTAAGCAACTGTTATGTGCAGGTCAGGTATTTGGTTATGTAAACCATAACAGACGTGCTTACAGATCTGACAAAATATTGTTGGCATAGAGGATTACCGTTCCCAATACGTTTGGTAGATAATTCGTGTTGCCAGTCGACCAGTACAAAATATAACAAAAAACGCGATGGATTGAAGGACTCAACTGGATTACTTTATTCTTTCCTTTCGTTGATACATCCAGTCTATGAAGGATAATTCCACATTTATTCCTTCTTGTTTATGGATCTTTCCTGTAGCTGCATTATAAGGTTTCTTATACTCTAATATTGCTATGGTTAAAATTGTAGTTTCCGTCAACCGGTTGCATCCTTATCAGCAACCCTCAGATGTCTTCGAAAGACTTGGGACTTCGAACTGAAAAAAACGTAGCTCTTACCATTCAACGTCTGATGCTATATATCTTGATTTTGAAAGATTTTGGTAATGTATCAGCATCAATTAATTATTCTTCTGACGTAAATTTATATAATGTTCCTCTAGGAGTACACTATAGCAAGTAAAAAAGTGACGAAACAAAATATATTCCATTCTATAAATGAATATCGTTTCTTTTCGATTAGAAGTGAATAAACACAGCGAAGATCAACAAAGACTAAACTGGGCGTGGATTGCCAAGAATAATTCACATGAATATTTTGTCCGACATGCCGTTCCACATATGCATGCATCAATTTGTTTAAATCGAATTTGATGAAAAAGTATCAAAACGATAAAGTATTATTAATTGATGACAAATAATACAAGAGGATCGCAATACTAAAAATCATTAAATAAAATATATTTAAATACAAATACAAATAAAAACATTATAATATTCAGATTGATAATCAGTGGAATATGAGTCTAGAGTGTAGAAAATTTCAAAATACATTTTGGAAGTCGATCAAATGGTGATTCTCCATTTTTGTCGAGTTGAGATTATTAATTTCAAATGTATTAAATATTATCGCTGTTCAATAGTTCTAAGCATTTTAGGAATCTCTAGAGTATTAACCTTCTATATACCAATATGTAATTTCAAACCTTACCACACCGAAATGAGTTTCGTGATGGGATGAAATTTTACTATATTAAAATGAACCCGTCGAAGTTTGCAGAATGAGTGACAATCAACAATGCGGGTATATATATCTTACCTTTGCTAAGCTTGCTTGTTACATGATTCTGTTATTAGTAATTTCAGGAATATCAACTAATTTTGAGTTAATAATCAACGTTATTAGTGATAGAAATTGTACAATTTTCTTATCGTAAATTCACATTACGATAGATTATAAAACTCGGCCAAACGGCTTCGTTTAACGAGTTCTCCATTTTATATTGAAATATGGATCTTTACGATAATCTTATGGTAAATTTCTATGAGTTTTCTCGAATGAAAACGGAGTTTTTCTAATAAAAATTCATACATGAATATACCAGTTCAGGTGACTATCCAGTATCGGTCGCCGAGATATCGCACAAGTCTCTCGAATACTTCTGAGGGTTGCTTATAAAGTTGCAGCCGATGGACGTATAGAACAAATCAGCCGCATTCCACTTTCAATTTAAATTCTTTGAACTAAACAAGGTTTGGCCTATAACTGGTTAGTGCTGAGTATCAAACGTCAGAAGTTTACTACTAAAAAAATCGAATAGTATTGGTAGTAAATTCAAATTTTCTCAATTTTGAAGAAAATAATCTAGTTATGTCGCTATAGGGTATGAAAAAATAGTCCCTAAAACAGTTCCCTGCGGAACCCTATACTGTGAAATGCTTTTTTCATTCAAAGTATTATCTATTTGTACACACTGTTCTTGATTTTTCAAATTGCTACTCATTAGATTCAGTAAATTTTCTCTGAACCCAATATTCTCGTGAGAGATTGTATCAAATTTGGATGACTCATAGTATAAAACGCTTTGCCAAATCGAAGAAGACACAAATGGCTGGTTCTGTGGAATGTACTGATCCATTCATGTTTTTTGATACATTTGGCAATTGTGTCTTGCGTCGATTCACCTTCCACAACACCAAACTGTTTATCCTAAAAATCAATTTAATTTGTTGCTCGAAACTATTGATTTTTTTTATAATGTTTTCTTTCATTTTGCAAATATTAGAAAGAACGGAGATAGGCCTATAATTCAACAGATATTTTTTCATAATTTGTTCGAAGATGGGTGGATACGATGTTTGGGTCTTTGGATTTGGCCGCCGCGGTCACCAGATCTCACTCCCCTAGATTTTCACCTCAGGGGAAAAATAATTAAAACGTGTATTGAACAGAACACCTGCGAATACAAAACAGGAACTGGAAAACAGGGTAAGATGTGCTTTCGGATAAATCGACCCGTCAGAAATCCGTAGAAACATTAAAATAAAAATTGAACAGAGTATTATATGTTGTATGCTGCAATGGTCTGGCTTCTCAAAAATATCAAAACCAAGTTATTGAAAGCATTCCTCTAATAATTTTTGTCTCATAAAATTGCGATGCTGATTGTGTGAATTTTTTTGATTATTTTCCAATTCTACAAATACATTTCAAGTTCTTTTTCTCTCTTATTCTATCTAACTGATACCTCTTCCACCCGATAAAGTTATTATTTATTTATTTATTTATAGCTTCCAGACAGAACAAGTTCTGGTATGAGGAAGTTGTACATATGTTAAAAAAAAAGAAAAAATAATAATAAATTAACAATTGCAATTAAAAATAAAAATCATAAATCATAATCACTGATGAACAGTTGACAACAATAATTATTGTAAAGTCATAATAACAAAAAAAAAATCATAGATCAGTCAACAAAGATCAAATCTCAACAGCAATTTCATTATCTGCTCCGTAAGGAAATAATGTGCTTTTTCATAGAGATTTTGAATTTTGAGAAATTTCTGCAACTTTTTATATTATTGGGTAATTTATTGAATTCAGCTAGATCAGCGTGGGTAAATCTTTTTTGACCAACTGTAGAGGTAGCAGAATCGAGATGGAACAGATTGTCTAGTGCAATGACTATGAATTTCAGAGTTTCTTATCAAGATGAAATTTGATTTTAATATTTTATTTATAATTTTGAATGAAATGTTTAGGGTATTTATTTTATACATTTCGAAGTTAACTACAACATGTGACGTCATTCCACAAGTTATCTTCTAGTTATCTGTCAAAATAGTTTTATAATACTGGCCCTTAGTAATATTAGTAATATTATTTCTTGAGTCGAATGAATTTAATCAATTTCATTTTTCATTGTGCAAACTGTCAACATAATCATGTTTGCCATACACCCAGAATAAAGGAATAAGATTCATGTGTTCCATCACACCTTTTTTAAAAAAGATGGAGCTTTTATTTGTTTTTGATAGATTTTTCATCAAATAGTTTACTTGAAATTTTATACTTGCCCGGACAAACATTATAAAATTATCAATATCTCATAAACGGTTGTAGATAGGTATAGGACATAAGTAGTCAATGAAACTCATTCAAACTAGTTAGTTCGATTTTAAATATCAGATGATATATAGGGTGTTCCATTTGAGAGAAATTATTATAGTTGTTTAACGAAGAAACGAACGAAGAATTATTTTTCAGATGCTCTATATGAAATAAGACCCAAGTTTTCTATGACATAGAAACCAACACAGCTAGTGTGAGACTAGCAACGCCAGCATTTGATATATCAGATGAGAAATGCGATATTAAATATTTCCTTTATCTTGTTTTGGCCTTAAAAAAATACCATCTGATTTATATCTTGAGAACGGTAAGAGATAGGTATAGGACATGCTCCACAAAAGTGATTTTAATTTCAAAGCAAAATTTAAAATTTATATAATATATAGGGTATTCCATTGGAAATATCCAAGGTGATATCTATAAAATGTAGATGTGGCAACAAAGTGGAGAAAAAAATGTTTTTGAAGGCTAGATCACAGCACCACACAGCTAAAACTTGAAGAAGATATTATATTTTTTGATTCAGATACGTCTAATAGGCTATACAATTTATAATACAGGGACACTTCAACGTTAGAATGATCACCATCGAGGTAAAGTTAGAATTATTTTTTCGTCGGCGTGAAAAGGTTGATCCCGAAGTGATAGAATCAATGAAGTCATATGGAGCCAGACCCTTGTCAAACCAGATTTTTATCTGGGACCCTATCCTCGAGTTCGTATGTATATTTAAAAAAAAAATTCGTATACGAATTGGATGGAAGACGAAGGATTCTGATTGAACTTGGATGGCATTGCATGCTTGTACTCAATATCATAAAATATCTATGGCCCAAAAACAGCGTAACTTTATAAAAAAAAATACCTTCCGTATCGACGATCACAACGTCAAAGTTCCGTTTAAATCTCGGTTTACACCACCAAGTCACACCTCTGCCAATATCGATCCTCTTTTCCGTACATGATCACTGAACTCTATATCGTTATACTGGGTGATTTCAATAAGAAATCCTCTTCACTCGATTAATTGCTATGTCTTATAAACTATTAAGGACTATCAGTTACAATTCAGGACTACACTAGAATATCCAGTCAAAAATCGAGTCGAGTCTCGATAATATCCAAACAAATATAAACCCTACTATTATGACCATGCAGGTCAGTATACATATAACAGTTAACGTAAAACTCAACACCTTGGTCAATCTCACCAAAAGCAGGAAAATTACAAATTCAGGTCTGATAGCATTGAAAAATAAATTATCTCTAATAGATTGAAGTTTGTTCAAGTTAAACTCAAATGTTGAATTCTTAGCCTCTTTTCTGTAACATTTCACGACTTGATGGAAAGATTATTTCCTGTACAAATGACAAACTCGAATAAGAAAAAGCAACTGGTGCCGTGGTTCACAGATGAACTCAGGTCTCAAAGAAATACTTTAATGGGCATAAAAACTGTCTGTGACTCAAACAGAGATTCAAAGAATCTAGAGACTTACAAGTATTCCAAAAGAGATTACGAGAAACAACTCCTATGGATACCTCTTAACGGCCAATAATAAATGAAAAGCTAGCTGGCGCTTGATTAACTTTCAAAGGAATCATTCCAAAAGAAAAAATGTAAATTCGATAGTTAATTTGACATCAGATGATTTTATAGACTTTTTTACTAATATAGCCGAAGACATAATAAAATCTCTACCGGACATGCCAAATTCAAATTTTTTGAGATACAAGAATATTCCTTTTCCTTTGACATCTTTTTTAACCGACCAGTCACCAATTCTGATGTTCTTGAAGCTATCCTACCTTCAAAAAACTCCTCATGTACAGACTCACATGATCTAAATAGCAGAATAATAAAAGCAGTCAGTGAAATAATTGTGGAGCCATTAACTGACCTGATAAATGAAATTTTTGGAACAGGTAAAATCCCGGATCTACTCAAATTCTCATACGACTGATACTGGGAATTACCGATTTATTTCTATCATCTGTATATTAGCAAAAATCAAGTACTTTGAAGGAATTTTTTTTAGGAATGGTCGATCGACAACCAGTGCAGCACTGTGTTATAGAGAAAATAGTCTAGGGTCTTGGGCAAGGATATCACGTAGGTGTTACTCTATGTGATCTGTCTAAGGCCTTCGACTATGTCTCCCATGAAATACTTCTTGAGAAACTAAACTACTACGGAATCAGAGGCGTCACTCTCACCAATCTCATCGAATCCTATTCAAGCAATCGATTCCAAACAGTCTACAATAATACTATTTGATTTTAAAGGTGTTAGATTTGGTGTACCGCAAGGTTCTGTGCTAGGGCCTTTGCTTTTTATAATACTTATATTAATGACCTACCGACTTTCTCATCCCCATACAGTAGTGTTATGTTTGCAGACGACCTGACATTAATATATTCGCATGACGATCAAGATTCATTGAATCTATTATCGGATGAAATTGAACAAAAAGCCATAAATTGGTTTATAGCAAACAACCTCAAATCAAACAGTGACAAATCACAAAATGTAATAGTCTCCACCAGCACATTACCACATGAGGAAAGAAATGTAAAATTTTTGGGTCTAACTATTGATGAGAAGCTGATCTGGGTAAGTCACATTAGGCAACTGAACCTTGAATTATTCAGCTCAATTTTCAATATGCGACAACTTGGGCATCTCACTAATACCAATACACTCAGGACATTATACTATTCTCTATTTCAATCCCATCTTAAATACGGGATTGTTATATGGGGAACTCATCTGCAGCATATAGATTTTTTAGACAACAAAAAAAAATTTGAATCCTCTGAGTAATGCCAAGTACCGAGAAATCTGCCGATTCAGACATACACCACCATAACACCAGAGGATCTGATAGTATACGTGTTCCCAGATTTAGGCTCACAAGATATCAAAAAAAAATCTTCTAATTCGTACATTCTTTTCAATATTGTCCTTGATGATGTCAGAAATTGGACCCCGCACGGAATACATGGGATTTTGGTTGATTGCGGAATTCAATGAAACTCGGGTATGTTGTAGATCATGATCTGTCGGTAACACTTTAAAAGAACTATAATCAAATCGTATGATTAGTTTCGGAGAAACAGGGTGATTTTGAAAGATGTTACCCAAACAAAAAATAAAAGTAATTTACCCAAATTGAGATTATTTCTGATCTATTCACGTGATTTGGCTAAAATATGTCATGCCTTTGAAAACGCCATACTATTATGACCCAAAACAGGATTTAGTTTACCGGGCGAACTCAAAACATCCAATTTCGACGTTGTTTACTCCACTTAGTATTTTCGAGATATGGCTGGGTAATGTTTACAATTTGAAAAAGCAATACTTTTATGATACAAACACCAGTCTTTTACTATATCGGGGTAATCAGAAAAGTACTTGAAAATATCTTATTAGGAAGTTATGTACGTCATTCATTCAATAGAATCCTTACAGAACCCTATGTTTTTGACTTTCAACATTAATTGATATGTGAAAATCCTTAAACTATGATAATTGAAAAACCACAAGCCACACTTAGATTCAAAAAATACAAGGGCTTCACAAAAATGTTTGCCAGTGGCCCTATATCTTTGCAGTTTCTCTAATAAAATAAGTAAAAAAACTTTCAAGTTGAACAATTTCATTGTAAAGAAAAATAATGAAGATACAGATATTATAATAAAAGCTAAAAAATAATTAGGTAGGTACCAGGTATCAGTCATCACTCCACTCTCCTCATCAATATAAGGCATTGATCAGACTAAAACATCATCGTGGGGTGTAGCGTAACCTGAATAAATATGTCACTAATGAGATTTTTTTTAGTTTAGTTTCAAGATTTGGCTCAGTAATGCAACAGTTCGGAAAAGAAAAATTGTTATAATACAAACACAGTATTTTACCATATCGGGGTCATCAGAGAAGTACTTAGAAATATCCTATATTAACTTCATTCTTTCAATAAAACCATTGAAGAATCATGTTTCAACATTTAAAACGTCAATATGTGAAAACCCTTAAGTCATAATAAGGATATGAAAAACTCCGAACTGTTGCAGTACTGAGCCAAATCTTGAAATTAAACTGGAAAAAATCTCATAAGTGATAAGTGACATATTTATTCAGATTACGCTACGCCCCACGATGATGTTTTAGTCTGATCAATGTTCTAGATTGATGAGGAGAGTGGTGTGATGACTGGCACCTGGTACCTACCTTATTATTTTTAGCTTTTATCATAATATCTGCATCTTTATTATGTCTCTTTACAACAAAATTGTTTAACTTTGAAGTTTTTTTACTTATTTTATTAGAGAAACTGCAAAGATATAGGTGCCACTGGTAAACATATTTGTAGAGCACTTGTATTTTTCAAATATAAGTGTGGCTTTTGGTTTTTCAATAATCATGTTTTAAGGGTTTCCACATATTAAGTAATGTTGAAATTCTAAAAGGTAGGGTTCTGTAAGGATTCTATTGAATGAATGGCGTACATAACTTCCTCAATGGATATTTTCAAGTACTTTTCAAATTGTGAACATTGCCCAGCGATGTTTAGAAATTAAATTAGAAATTATCTCAATAATAAGTGGAATAAACAACGACGACATTGGATGTTTTGAGTTCCCCCGGTAAGCTAAATACTGTTAGCTAATGACTGTTTTGGATCATAATAGTATGGCGTTTTCAAATGCATGACATATTTTAGCCAAATCACGTGAATGATTCAGAAATTATCTCAATTTGTTCAAATTACTTTTATTTTGTGTTTTGGTAACATCTTTCAAAATCGCCCTGTTTCTCCGAAACTAATAATACGATTTGATTATGGTCCATTTAAAGTGTTACCGACATATCGTGGTCTACAACATACCCGAGTTTCATTGAATTCCGCAATCAACCAAAATCCCATGTATTCCGTGCGTGGTTCTTTGAATACATTTCGTTTAAAAAAAATAATAAAATTATTTTTGCTAGAAAATTCTTTCTATTCCATCGAGGAATGTGTGAAGGAAGGTATACTCACTGATTCACAATAAACTGAACTCATCGTACCAACAATATGATTTTATATTTATGCTATAATGAATTGATGAATTGATTAATGTAATATTTTCCAGTTTATTTTTATATGTATATACACTTTCTTGTAATTTGTGACTTGACGTAAATGTATTGTATGCATATTATGACCAAATAAATCTATCTATAAATGGATTCCTGAAAAATTACTGTCCCAATCCCGATATGAGCAGCCTGATGCTGTTTGATATTATTTTGATTTTCTCATCAAAATTCTCTACTACCGACATTACTGCATTGTAAACTAATTCGCATTTTGTTATCATTGTATTGTACCTTCCCGATTTTCTTCATTTTAATATTTTTCAGGTTGAGTGGAAGAGAGCACTTTTCTGGTAACTAAAAACCGGGATATAGGCTCTAAGCCTCCCTTATTATCACTTTTTCATAAATTTTAATTATATATACACTAAACTTTGTTAGTAATGTAGAAATGTTTCTACTCATTGAGTTTTATTATGTATATAATGAATAAGATTATAATTTGCTTCTGGTTTTTTAGTTTTATTTTTTGTTGTCGTTATTAACAATTGAAGAATGCTCGTATCTAATACATTTCTACAATACTGTCATATAATGCAGGTGAAAAAATAGGAAAGGAACTGTGAACTTAACAGTGCCCACATAACCCCTAGTGGGAACATGTGCTGATACTCATTGTATTTCATTAAAAGTTTCTACATAATTTTCTCTCCATGTAAGTAATATCATATTGTATTAGATTACTGATAGTTACACTGTTCTTTTTTTATTGTAGAATTTTTAACTTAGCTGATAATGAACCTATATAGGTTCGAAACATGTACTACTAAGAAACCATTGAACTGATCGATAGTTTGTTATCGCTCTAACATCACTAACATTTGGTGGTTATATTAAATTTGTGGAGATGACGTTGAGTTTTTTCTCATCGTGAGTTCAGACAAAAGCTAACTCTGTTTTTTCTTCTAATGTTATTGAGTTTTTTCTACTAATAAAAGCATTATCATTATTGTCAGAACATTGTCACATGACTTCCACATGATGTGAATTAACATAATTATTGCAGGAAGTCACTCACCTCGCATGTGGCCAGAGCGCACAGTCCAGCCAACACAGCACAAGTCCATCTGACCATCCGCACTCTGGCCATACTCTCTTCGACCCTTGCCCGTAGTGGCTATGCCATCACTACTGGTTTTACATGTAATCTGTAACAAACAATGTAGTTTTAGACAGTATATTTTTTATTTTCACTCGCTGTCGTTACGAACGTTACTCTGAAGTCGAAAATAAGAACAAAAAGTCCACTTCCATATTCAGTAGGGTTGTATGATGATTATATGGGTAGGTAAAGGTAGTACTGATCGAAAAAACATGGATTTAGCCGTTTTCGAAGGGGTATCAAGGTAGTTGAAGTAAAATGATATACAAAAACTTAGCACAAATGTTTACCATAAAATAACAACACGGTTATGGAATTGCTTGAAAAAGTGTTGAAGTGGAAGGTTTGGGATTCTTCTTCCACCCAGAGTTATCCATTGCTACTTCCTGTGACAATTGGAAACTAGCTATGGATAAGGACAATAAATGGGAAATGGAGTGAGTAAATAATTATAAAAAATACATGAAAGATTGTCTTACAACTACAATTTGTAAGTTAACGTTTACGCCAATGAAAACACTTCAACTCCCTATCTGCAGGAGAAAGTGGTATTTGTCCATACGTTCTTAGCTGGTTGATGTTATTGAATCCATGGATCTTTCACAAGTGTGGGACCCAAAATGCCAATGTAATTTTTTTACTATATAATCTTAACAAATATAAGAATCCCCCAAGACCTGTCCGGCCAGCAACCAGCAGAAATAGTCTTTTGTCACTAAACCATTTTATTGTACTTAACCAAACAAGAAATGTAGAACATGTTCATGAAGAAGAAGGATACTCTTCACACGACCGTAAGCAATATGAAAAATGTGAAACTGTCTTTTGCGATAATTTATGAACAGTAACTATTTTATTGAATTACCAAGTGTGACCATACGGTCAAATGATGTAACTCTATTTTTACAACAAAATGTTTGTTGTCCCATTTTATTACCATATTCCCCAGATCATATTCATTTAAAAAGTCTAGGCTTTTGATGGTTCAATAATTATTGGAACACACATTGTTTTTTAATAAGTACATTTCACGAGATATCACACACAATTATCTTATAGGAAGTATTGCGAAATATTTCCTTGTAGAAAAACATCACCAGGCGTTAGGCTGGAATAATTCAGCAGTCGTATGGGGCTGAATTGATTTCTGTTCGACGTTTGCCGACAAACTGTAGAGGAAATAAGCGAAAGGCTCGATTTTTCTTATTCAATTTTTATTTTGTGAATGTATTGCCTTTCGTCAAGTAGAAAAATTTTAAAATATTCCAATATCTTTCATGATGAAATGATAAAGTTATATTGTTTAATTTTGGAAACTCCGCTAGAAAACTTTCTCATCTCGACCATACTGGATGTTAATCGACAGATCAATTGACAACTTAACTACTCAATTGTCTACTTATGGAGAAGCTTTAATGCAGCAAGATGATGGTGAAATATGAGCCAAGCACCAGCTCAAAACCATCTTATTGACGTTGATTCTATTATTCGATGTTTTCATTAAGAACAGTCAGACTATGATAGATGGTTTGTTGATAATGGTGCCGCAAATGACATCACGCACCGTTATACCGTTTTTTAATTATATAAACAGTTGATTACTGCCATAATTGTATTAACAATTGTTATGGAGATTCCGCTGAAGAAGATACCGTTATTGTGGAAGCTGTAGTTGATCGACAGAAATATAAAATAGAATTCGAAAAATGTTCTGTAGTAGGTGATCGGGATCCACAACCCAAAGGTTAAGAGTTTTCAGCACAAGTGCATTAAAAATCTAATGTGCTCAAGAACACCACTGTGTGTAGAGCTATTGTAGAGTAAGGCTTACACACTGTTATTCATTCACACAATCATATTCTACACGGGAATCATAATTAGATCGAAAGACATATATTCAAAACTTCATGAGATATAACATTCAAATTGATGATACAACTGCTACAATCCATCAATATAATGACTGTAGTAGAAAAAAGTGAGTCTTATTTTACGAACTCGTTTTATAAATAACTATTATGGACTCAAATACGTCTCTATGGACAGAAAACATTTTGATGGAACAGGCAATCATCAGTTACCCAGCAACCATTCGTTCCAAATAAAGAGAGTCTTTCTTTATGAAAGTTCAGAAAATTTTTGATTCTTTTACATGTGGATGATTGACATGTAGACTTTCAAGAATCCAGCCACACATCTGACTAATGGATTAATACGGTTGGTGGTGAAGATTATGAAATGAAGCGAGTCAACACAACATGGACAATGAATGTGATTAAATTAATTGCACAATAGGGAATCATGGCTCATGATTAACCAAAATACCTAAATGAACATGAAATTCTTATCCATTCGAGTCAAGTTGAATACCCAAAATACCGATGGAAGAATTGGTTAATGAGGAATACTTCACGTGTTTTAAATTTTATTCTAAAAACATTACTGAAAGATATTGAGAAAAATAATTATGACTTATTCAAATTGGTGAATCGAGAAGTATATGAGGAAGGAATGAAATATTGCATTATATTGAATCCGAATTGATATTTTCGGACGAGGGTAGCTTTCAGACGAAGATCCACTTTCCAACATGAATATTCCATGTTTATCGCGGTATAAGATTTTTTTCAATTTTTCACCAACCTGTTTGACCGGAAGCAGCCCTAACAATTTTATTTTCTAATGTCTCCCCGTATAATCCTCTGCATTTTATTGAAATCATTCAGTTATAGAAGTAAAAGATTTTATTTGTTTTTTTTTTCAGAATCGACTAGTCTCTAGCCATTTCGAATTTTGTTGTAACATTTTTCCGATGAAATGATGAAATTATCAGGTTATTTGATTGTATTGTAATGGAAGTGCACTTAACTATGAGTTTCTACATAGAAAAATTATTGGGAGTCAGATAGTTTCTGAATAAGTAGCCAAATTGAATAAAAATAAGTTTCCATCTCAGTTTCCTCAGTATCGTGAGTTATTTTTGGTTATTTTTGCTTGCGGGTACTTATTGATCAAGGAATGGAGAAATTCGAGATAATAACAACTGAATTATGATCTTTGGATTTCAAAGCCTATCAAACATCGCAATATCTTCGAATTCGAGTCACAGCCAACCTGTTGATTTTCAATAAAATGCAGTTCAACAACTGATACATGATTGAAGAGAGAATTTCAAGGCAAATAAAATAGGCTAGAGGAATAAACAGAGTGAAATTTGAAAAAAATTGGTTGTGGTTGGGGACTTCTAGTCAAATATGTGGTTGAAAAAAAATTATGCTAGCATAGGAAAGTGAGCGCTACCATCTATTACGTATCTCATGTAAATTCTAAATTTTTATTTCGTTACATAAAAAACACAAGCTGCTACATATCTCCAATGTCAACCGGTATAATTTTCTTTTTTTCAGTTGAATATGTATCTATATAAAATCAATTATTGTAACCTTTTCGAACGCACAATTTTCCACATAGATTAAAATAGCGCCGTGAACTTTCTGTTTTCCGAAGGTATATTTCATTGGATGTCAGATTCAGTGTCAGACGCATTCAAGCGCATATAAAGTATACCATTTCCTAGATTGAAACTACATTATAGTTGCGCAAAAAATAAAAAAGAATTATTACATTTATTATTACATTTTATATTTCTCCAACGAGGTTTCAGGACTATTATAGCAATATAAACGGGATATCATTGCTTTCTTATCAGAGTGGGTTGAGAATGAATAATTCAAAGTTGATTATTTCCATTGTTTTTTTACTTTGTAAGATTTTGCTCAGTAATTTTCTTGAATATTCAATTTTCGTGTATACTTCTGATGACTGGTTGTGGTCATTTAGTATAGGGTGTTTATGATGGAAACAAATTAAAACGTATTGTTGGGTATTGGAATAATAGAAATCTATAAGTGAATCGAGGTCATTCTAATATGATCGAAATTCTGACAAAGAGCTTTGAACAAAACATGAATGAACCGATGAACCCACATAAAAAAATGGTGTGCAAGAATGAGATGAAATATTATTATGACTAGCTATATAAATGTGTTAAAAAATTGTGTCTCATATTTACATATAACTGTAAACATTCAAAAACTTGTACAGTCTATTGCAGTAGTGTGTATGGGGCATTAGGCAACGAGGCTCTTCACCACGCTCTATTCTGTTGTAATATTTTGATACAGTTCTTTGTCTAGTCCCCACCAACATATCACACGGATTAGACTATGGGAATCATGTAGATATATAGGGTTGCAATTTTTCCTGCCGTAACGTTGTGGACTTCAGTCTCAACAGGCCCTCAGTGAATGTTTACAATGATTCTTTAATAAACTCTTATGCTCCTATCTTTCCTGGCGACTTATTTCACCATTTTTGGTATTTTATATCGTTAACCATGCATCACATAGATGAAGAAACGATCAGAAGTTATAGTTTACGAGTTCAAATTAATTGGTGGATCATAGTTAAGAGCATTTTTATTACAGTGATGTCAGGCGTGGAATGGATGTCAATTATTACTCGGTGACCTTGAAGAAAGGAACAATTTTGAGGCACTGCTGGTTAAGTCCTCTGTGATTAGAAGTGTACACGGGCTATTAGCAAAGCAAACAACTTGAAAGAAGAAGGTTATCGACTTCAGCAAGACACTCAGTAAACCGGAACGAAATTAATATGACATCAGGCGTGAGCTGTTGGCTGTTTCCGAAGCATATCTACTAATACGTATATGGGAGACAATTCCTGTTGAGAATTGACCATGCAGCTCTCAAATGGCTTTAAAAATCTGATGGACAGGAAGGAGACTCCAAGAATTTGACTTCCAGTTCGAACATCGAGCAGGGACTAGCCAGAAGAAAGCAGATGATTTTTTGCGTAGTCCATGCCATCAACAATTTGTAGAACCACGGCAGTAGATGATATACAGTGACAACAAATTCCAGGAAGACCAATAGAAAGATCCAGATCTTGGGATTACGCATGTCCAGAAGACAGGAAGTGCTCCAAGGAATCTATGATTAGGTCATTGGAGGATATCTTGATGTGACGAAGACCCTCAAGAAAGTGAGGAAACGGTTTTACTAGGCCAATTGTTGAGCCTACGACTGGTGCCGAAAATTTGCTGCCAGCAATGGATCTCGAAAACGATCCAAGGCTTCCATGCGCCAGTAAAATGTAGGTATTTGAGAGGATCGCCAATGACATCGCTGGCACGTTTCCACAATCTGACCACGAAAACAAGTACACCATTGTGAAATTGACTACTTCAGCAAGTTGGCTGAAGCCTATACCCTGCTTCATCAGGAAGCCATCACCGGTGCCGACGTCTCGATAAAAGAGTGGATATGTCGATTCGGTGTTGTGTGTTGGAGGTGAATTCAGACCAAGGGAGGAACTTCGAGTCCAAACTGTTCCAAGAAATGTATCTGATGCTGAATATTCGGAGGACGAGAACTATGGCTCTACATTCACAGTTCGATCAGGTATCTCTGACCACCAAAGAGACTGGGATCGGTACCTCCATTTGTTGAAGGTAGTATATCGTTCCGCAGTATATAAGTCAACTGGACAAACCATTGCTAGTATTATTATGGGTCCAAAGCTGCGACCTGTGACCTGAATTTTGGGACGTCACCAGGACCAAACACTGCGGCAGAGGACTACGTCAGCAAACTCCGACAGAGAATGGACGATATCCACGATCAACTCGTTCGAATACTAGTGACAGACCGATGCTGGAAGATTTCAGGTTGGTGATGTGGCTTGGTTGTATAATTCTAAACGTCACCGTAGACTATTATCAAAGTTGAACTCGTGAGAAAGTCCGTACCGTACAAGATTATGGAGAGGATAAACAACCTTGCCCATCGAATCTTTAATCCACTCCGAGGTAAACACAGGTCGTTCATTTCAAAATGCTGGAAAACTCGACCAAACTCTCAACTTCAGACCACCAAAGGATGAGATGACGTTCTAAAAGTTCTTGTTCTTGTACTCAAATGGACACAAAATTCTACATGAGGTAGTTCGAGAGGAGCCGCGATACCTTTTCAAGGTACCTGTCTATTACGCACTAGCTAAGACTGTGGTAGAAGATCTTCAAATGTCCAAAGGCATCGCTGTGGTATCCTCTAAGAAGTTTGGTCGACTCCAGAAACTACGTAAACAGAACCCAGAAGGTGAAGGGGTACCACAGTTGAGGAAGGAGCGGATTAACATCTCATACCTGTTCACCAAGAAGGAATCTCGAGATAAACCGTCCTATGAAGATGTCTGGAACAGCCTTGCCAGATTAAGAGATACGATGCTAGACCAGAATCTTGTTTGTGGAGTAGGCAATCCCAAAATTATCCTATGGAATTGATGGGCTGTATTGGAGAGTTATAAGAAGTACGTTCAAGAAGATATTCAGATCCAGCGGCGTGAAGCATTTGGCGTTCTGTAACCTTTTTTCATGACCCAACATGAGGACTTCCATCAATTTTGTAGTTGCGGATATGGATATGGAATGCAGGTATCGACACATACCGATGATGATACTTCGAGACGAAAAGTCTTTGAGAAGGGGATCAACAGCCCGTTAACCATGCACGCATGAGATCATTACATCGCTTTTGTAGATATCCCAATACCGAGTTTTGGATACACTCGTATGCAACTTTATAGGTAACGACTTGCCTATCGCAGTAGTCGACAACGCCACTTCTATCAATTTCTTTCCCCACTGACTTTTCTATAAGTACAGTAATGAATTGTGATAGTTTCCGCCTGGAATATCGTAGAATATTTGTTGAATTCAAAGGACATTATTGTTATGGGCCTGCCATGTATATCTCTGCTGTCGCACATTTCTCAATTTTTGAATGGTTTATAGTAGGTGAACTCTGCACCAATTGTAAGTCAGATATGAAAGATGAATAATCTTCATGTAAAAATTCGTGTATTTTCATCTGAAGTGGTGGGTTTTCTTTCGTAAAAAATAGGAGCCGGACTTGTTTATTGCAGCTATGCTTTTGTTCGGATAGTCAAGCTTATCTCGTTAACAATGCACACAGGGCATTATTACGTAGAAGAAGAACAGCAACTATTCTAAACGGTGACCACCCACGTAGTTTCTAGGCATTTCTAGAGTTTCTAGAAACCTACTGCCGGTAGATTAGTTAGTTGATTACGTATTGCACTTCGCAGACTGTCAGAGTTTTCAAATAGACAGAGAGGGCATAGCGATAGTCATGTAAATTACGATAGTCATTTGAAATCACTCAGAAGTTATAATTTACGAGGCCAAGAAATAATTTTGGGACATTGTTCGTCATTTTCTTCTGTGAGCAGCAGGAGTGTATAAGGTAATGTTAGCCAAGCCATTTATTCAAGTGTACATAAACACGCCTTTGACTTGATTCAAAGCATATTACTTTCAATAAAATAATTTTTTTCATCTGTGTATATCTCCACAATTTCAATCGGAATATGATTCTGGCTATACGTTTCATATGAACTTTGCCAATAATGTGACAGACAATTCCCACTTGTGGAGGGCAGTAGTTGTTTTCTGTTGAAAATCACTTGCCGACAAGAATAACTTTTGCACTTATACTGGATTTCCTATTCCATTTTACATTATTAGTTAATGACGTCCACTCCTTATGGAAAAAACTTTAATATCATTCATCATTTTATAATTATAAGATTTTCATAAAAAATCCATTATCATCATTCACGTTGGGAACTGAATTAAAACCATCCGATATGAACCCGAGTCTACTATAAATCAAGCAAATTGCGTCCTCTACATTTTAATCGGTAAATAATGAAGTTTCTCTTGATAAAACAACTTCGTTGCGCTTCTTTTGTTACGGATCGAGCGCGCTCTCAGCAGATATACATCCGAACCATTTCAAAAGGAATAAAAGAATTGCTGTGCTGGATATACTGAATACGTAGGTACATAGTCATTTGTTCTGGTCTTATCTCCCAATACACTAATATGTTGTTTTGTAATAGTCTGGTGGTCGTTCAATGTGTGTATAGGCAACTTTTTTATTTAATTTCCGTAATCACATAATTCTCAATTGTTTCAGGAACAGTTTTCACAATATCTGACAAATTTTTGCCACATTCATATCTACATGCAAAATGAATAGAGGAAATGTTCTGTGAAGATCATGATGAACCTAGAGTAGAACGATTCAAATTAGTGTTGTTTTGTCAATTTCTGACCGATTGATATTTGGGATAGGATAAATTGCGTTTATTGTGAAAATGAAATTATAAATTTAGTTTCATTCAATTCTCCCAGCATACTTGATGAGTGAACTACCTCAATTTTCTTATCAACGAATATTGAATAGGTATTGTTATTAACATGAATTTCAATTCGTAATCACAGATGGGTTCGTTCTGAAAACTTGTATAATCGTGCGTGATTCAGTCTATATCCGCAAGCGATTCAGTTTGGGTAATGGCAGCCGCAGCGGAAAAGGTACTCTTACCGTAATTGTTAAGATAATGATTATTTTGAACAGTTACTGGTTTTGTAAATTCCAAACCTCCTTATGCAAACAACACTACTTATGGATTATTTTTTACCTTACTGGTGAAAAAGTAAGTGCTGGTGTTAGTATAAAAAAGGACCCCGCACTTTTTATACGTAAAATGGTTCTCGGTGAAATTGTCTGAATTTTTAGAATATTGTAGTATTGGATGTACGGATTGAACGTGCAGAATCGCAAAGTTCGTTGATGGATAGATTTTGAAACGTGCCAACTGCATTTTTTTTCGCTCTTATCATCAACGTTCCTTCATATTACTAAATATCATTCAGATGGTGCAGATTATATCATTATGTACAGAGTGAAAAATAAAAACATTTTAGTAATGTCTGAATATTCGATGTACCTACTAATGAAATATTGATAAAATTATTTTGGCATGCAATATACTATTCTTATTCTATCATTAATCACAATTCATACATTTCGTAGACATCCTGATTAGTGTGAAAGCAGCCACGAGTTTTACCTACGAATATACGGTGATATGGCGCGTACTCGACCACCAGTGGTCCCGAAAATAAGATATAATTTCATGGCCAGCCATGAATTTACTACACGATCGGAAGGTTCGCACAAATGAGTTAACATATAGTTATGTAGGATATTATAAAAAAATATTACTTTAAATACTCATTTTGAAATTCGTCGAATGGTATATGAAAAGAGATTTTTTAAGATGTGTTAATGAAAGTTATAAATGAAAACTATTGTATGTGTCTTGCTTTCATTAGGCAAGAAATTGACTCACACAGCAATGAACATAATAAAATAAAAAAAAATAGATGGATATTTCACATCAAAGTGTTCGTGGGTGGGGATTTTTTTGCATAAATGTAAACTACTGAATATGCTCTAGAAGACCTATTTGTCAAAATATTTTGTCGGGCAGGATATTCTCCCCCACCACTAAAATTATTAATTTTCAAAAAGACAGCACAACTTATGCTCTCATATACCTTTCGACGAATTTCAAAATGAGTAGTTAAAGTAATATTTTTCTATTGTACCTAACATACATATGTTCAGGTGCTATACCAATGTTAAAACACCCTCATTTGTGCGAACCTTCCGATCGTGTAGTAAATTCATGGCTGGCCATGAAATTATATCTTATTTTCGGGACCACTGGCGGTCGAGTACGCGTCCTATCACCGAGAGAAATTCGTGGCTGGAACTCGTGGCTGCTTTCACACTGATCACATCCTGTATATAAAAATTATGATAACTCTGGCACCCACTAAGAAAGTGTAGTGCCTGTTAACAAAACTGATTGGAAATTGATTACATATTGTTGCCGAGTCTGTACTGATGAGCGAGTTGAATCGCGAAACTAGTTTGCAGATGTCACATGATTTCGATTGCCAGTTGGTGGTTGTTACAAGAAGTATTGAAAAGTATATTCTAGTAGACTAGAAAAACTTTGCCAGGCGTTGGATAGACGTGATTCGGCAGTCATATGGGGCTGTTGAATTATTTCTGTTCGACGTTTGCCGACAATCCTATAGTACTTCATAATCAAATTTCATTTTGGAATTTATTGCCTTTCGTCAAGTACTCCCAGTTCCACATGAATAATATTTAAATATTTTTCATTATGAAATATGAGCATTAAGCTATGAAAAGTAACAAAATATATTATTTTATTGGTTATTTCAAATCTTCGATGAAAAAGGAACATTTAATCTATGAAATGAGGTAATGCCAAACGTAAGTATTATGTTTCAGACTAATTTTTTGATATTGAGAATACTATTCAATACTTTTGGAGTGTGTTTTCAAATGCATCAATTGTTTTGTCATAATACAGTTCATATAGTAGATATATTGTTATGAAAAGATAGAATGAATTTTATGGAAAATGAAAAGCTCCAAAATACCCAATACTTTGCCTTTTTTTAATTTTTGGTTATATTGAATTTGATCCTATTAGTTTATCTTGAATAATAGAAACACTTTTGTATTAAATCAATTTCAAATGTCCTTTCCATCATTTTGGCAAGTAAGAAAAGAAGTGTCAAGAATGTCAGTGTCATCACAAATGGAAAATCAATAACTGTAAAAGAATAAAAACCTAAATGAGCACAAATACTGAAATGAGTGATTCTGTAGAAAGATAGAAAATGTTAGAATTAAGAAGTGTACATAAAAACAGTGCGGAAGTTAAAATAATAAAATAAAAAGACCAGTGACGCGAAATATTAAAATGTGACTGGTGGAGAGAAGAAAGAAAATTTGAAAGGAGGTTGCCCAGGCGAAAAATAACGGGATAGGAGAAAACATTTTTAGAACGAGAAACTTGAGGAAAATTTATAACTGACTAAAAGAAGAAAAATAATTTGAAATACTAACAAGAAAAACCCAAATCGACAGACAGATCAACAAATGCCTTCAACTGAACAAAATAAGAAGAACAAAAAATCAAATAATTTAAGCTGAGACGAGAAATACAGACTACGTACCTGACGACCATAAGTATCTTTTGAAAAACGAACCAAGACCACTGGAAACTGTGCAAAAAACTTAATAGAAGATAGAAGTGTTACTAGGACATTATTTCATGGTTTATTTAAATGAGAAATACGAATTTCAGCTTTTGACAAGTTTTATTTGAACGATTAATTACAAAAATTCAATTATTAAAATTTATTTATCTATTTTGGCTATCATTTTTGATAATTTTTCAATATTACATATTATTTCACCTATATACAGGTCAGTCCAAGTTTTAGAAGCCTACTGAGAGCAAGATTTTCTGTTTGTTTTACCGGCTGAGCTGAAGGAAGGAGATATAAGTAAGGAAAGGCAAAACGGGTAAAATGAAGGTTTGAGCTAGGGCATTTTCAAAAAGTTATTTACATAAAAGTAGTTTATTCTATATTTTCTATACAATAAATCAAATTTTCAACACTCACACAACACAAACTCAATATATTAAATAAAAACAAACACAAAAATCGAAATCACAACAATATCATATTCAGTGTTCATCAGTAGAAATGCTTCCTGTCCTTATGCTTCCTGTATAATATTGAGTTGAAACCACGAACGAAGTAGGACGTGTTTGCTTACACTCGCTAAAACGATAGTAAATTCGGCGTTTTCCAGTTAGTCTCAATCCAATTAATAATTATACGTGACTATATTTTGTTACTAGACCGGCGAAAGTATCAGTGCTAAGCGAAAAAACATCTGCCTTAAATAAAAAGCGAAACAAGTGTTTTATCATATTGGTCATCTCGCTATCGCACGTGACCTTCACATCGAAACGATCGACTTTATCACAAAAAATGGATAAAAGTGATGTGGGACAACAATTGGCAATAATAATGGAACAACTAACAATGCTCACAAAAAATGGTACAGAAATAAAAAATATACTTATGGATCATGGTAAAAAAATTGGTTCAGAACGTTGCAAATCTTCAAGCTGAGAATAAAAAACTTCAGGATAGAGTTTTATGCCTAGAGAGTGAAATGAAGTTGAATGCTACGAAATCATACGGTGAAGTTAAAATGCGTATAGAGCGGGAAAAAAATTCAATAATTTTTGGCGTCCAAGAAGACGAGAATATGGAAATGCGCGTCAGCGAAATTCTGAAAAATATTATACCGGCGACTGAGCTGCCAGTAGGCTTTTCTAGTGCATCAAGACTAGGAATGCCAGTAGAAAATAAAATCAGACCAATCAAAGTGATATTATATGATACAAAGGTTGTAAGGAAAGTTTTCAAAAATAAGAGAAGCTTCCCAACTGCTGAATTAATATCCCAGCCTCAAAATTAAGACCAATAAAATACCAACCCAGTTACAAGAATTAAAAGAAATATATGCTGAACTCAAAACGCGACAAAATGCTGGAGACATAGTTATTCGTTATTTTAACAATATTCCTAAAATTGTAGCAGCTAACAGAAATCGTGACAACAGCAACTCACCAAAAAACTTCAACAAAGTAACTTGTATGGCTTGAAGCAATATACCGAAAACAATTTCAAAGGATTAGATTATGCATAATTACATGGAATGCAACTGGCTACAAACATCTCCAACCTTTTTTGGAAGAAAATACCACCAACTTCGAAATACTATGTTTGTAAGAAACTTGGTTATTGTATGAAGCTGCTGTTCCTAGAACCCTTGTGCCCGATCACCAAATCGTATCGTCATTAGCTATCAGGGATAAATCTTGTGGAAGAGCCAGCGGAGGACTTGCTATATTATTTATAAAACAATTCAGTGCCCAAGTCCTTGACTCGACACCATGGTGGATCACATGTAGTTTCAGTCATGGTTCAAACAAATTTATTCTGTGCTATGCTTACTTTAAACCTTCTTGTGATATTAGACACACGCTTGATCTCTTTCAAACTTCACTTGATAATATTATTGATACTTACCCTGATCGCACCTTCATTATATGTGGCGACTTTAATTGTAGAGTGGGTGAAGTGTCTACTGTGCCGGAAGAATTTCTTGGGGGCACCAACCTTTACCTGAATTCGGTAAGTTGCGATAAACTACTAACCCCGAAAGGCCATCTATTTTTGGAATTCATAGAGGAAAATAATTTTTCATTAATTAATGGTCGCATTTCGAGTGATAGACCAGCAAAATACACTTTTTGTAATAAAAATGGCAGTAGCATAGTGGATTTAACTTTTTACAACAATATAAAACCCCCAGTAATTTTTGACCTCCAAGTTATGCAAAATATTTCTCTTTGCGACCATTTTCCTACCTGCACGTATTTGAACCTGTTCATTTCCCACCCTGAACAGCAATTAACCAATAAACCAATCAAAAAATCTCTCAAATGGGACGACAACAAAGTTATTGCATACCATGATACAATAAAATTCTGTCCTGATGTGGGAACACTGTCAACGGATCCCCACATTCTCTACGAACAACTACAAAAAGCTATTTGAAATTCTGCTGATATAGTAGGGTTGATACATGTAAAAAAGCCTTCTTCACAAATATATCGAAACAAACCTTAGTTTGACTCGGAATGTTATTTCACAAAAAAGCAATTCAATGCTGCACTCGAAAGCTGTAAACATCATAATTTTGTAGAAACTTCCAAATCTGATTTTTTATCGACAAAAAGAAGTTTCAAAAATTTAAATGTGAAAAAGAAACGTGACTATGACAAAGAATTACTGCTTGCTCTATCTTGCACAAAAAATTCTGCTGTTTTTTGGTCAACCTTGAAACAGTTTATGCACACAGAAAATTACTGTCCTATTTCAAAAGAACAATGGGGAATCTTCTATGATTCAAAATCAACAGAAAAAGCCATGTATGCAATTCAATATTTCGATGCCGGAAACTTCATTTTTGATTCATCTATTGAAATAAACACGTCTCGATAGATGCAAGAGGGCAAGTCTCCAGGTAAAAATGGAATTTGCTACGAATTCTACAAGTATCTACCTCAAAACTGGCGATTATATATCTGCAATATGTTTAATAGGTTCCTAGAAACTGAAAAAACACCAGTAAATTGGTCAGATGTAACATTATCAATATTACATAAAAAGGGCCCAAAAGAAAATCCCGAAAACTATAGGGGAATCGCTCTTGTTAATTGCTGTGCCAAACTGTTCACATCGATTTTACTCCAAAGAATTTCCACTTTTTTGGAAGTCAACAATATTCTTTTAGAGTCAGTCAGGATTTCGTCAGAAACGTGGCTGTCTTAATAATATTTGTATCCTCAATTTGTTGATTCAAATCCATTTGAGACTCAAGGCTCGGAAAGTATATGTTGCGTTTGTAGATTTTAAACAAGCATTTGACTCGATCAACCATGGCCTGATGTGGGAAAAACTTTATAAAACTGGCATTAGCGCAAAATCATTTAGAATAATAAAATATATATATGATAACGCAACAATGTGTATAAAAACGGCTGACTCCACTACCAAACCATATTATATTGATGAATGAGTCTTACAGGATGAATCCCTCGGCCCTTTACTTTTTTCTATATTTCTTAATGATATTGAAGAGTTCATTTATTCTAAAGGATTAGAGAGGTTGAACATTGGTAACAGAGTGAGTCTTATGATGCTTGCGTTCGCAGATGACTTGATTTTGCTCAGTGATTCTCAGCATGATTTGAATAGAAAACTCAAGTTTCTTCAAGAATACGCAGACTTGAATCATTTAACAATTAACGATCAAAAAACAAAAATCATGATATTTAGCAAAGGCGCCTATTTTCATAACACAGACAAACATTTTTTCATAACAACCAGCAATTAGAAATAGTGAATAATTATACTTACCTAGGGGTCGAATTTTTATTATCTGCTGTTTTTCGCAAAATATCTGAAAAAGCGTTGACAAAATGCAAACAATCTTTCGCTGCAGTCACAAGTCTAATGGCGCAAACAAAAATGAACTATTGGCCTTCCAGAAGGCCTCATTAACATACAGCATAGGAATTTGGGGTTTGAGATACGACGACCTCATCTAAAGGATCCAAGTGGGATTTTTCTAGAAACTTTTTTTTTTTGCCCTTAATACACCTGATTATTTGGTTCGCCTTGAAACTAACACAGTAAAATTGTCGGTACTAATTTTTAAGGCAGCGCTATCTTGGTTGTTCAAACTAACTTCAATGCCCGCCCGTAGACTTCTAAAAATCTATTTTCTACGACACTAGACCATAATGGTTGACCTAAGTACAATTGGATTCGACAAATAAAAACTTATTTTGAACAAATTGGCTGTGTGGACCTTTTTGAAAGATTCCTTAATGGTAGGGTTCGTTCTAGGGAAACAATTCTTGAGTTAACGGAAAGGTACCAAAATATGCTCATCCAAAGGGATGTTGACATTTTATCTCGTTCATCGTTCTTGATGTTTGCTCCAAGCTTAACTTACCCCAACTTACCAAACTATCTCTCTATGAGGATACCAATTTACCAAACGAGAATAATTGCACAACTTCGAGCTTCCAATAAAAGGTATTTAAAATTAACTTGTTATCAAAATACTCACATTATTCAAACTAACGAAATATGCTCTATTTGTAATTTATTTAAAGATGAGAATATTGAGCATTTGTTTTTTGAATGTCATTTTTATAGTAGCTTGCGTGAAAGCTTCTTAAAAAAATGGTATAAACAGTTTCAATGACTTGGCCAGCGCATGGGACACCAACTCCTTCCAAACCATTTCTGCAATGACCAACTTCCTTGTCAGTGCAATGCAGGTGCGATCGTTTCTTCGAAATGAATAATTTTTTTGTTTCTAATTACCTTATGAATATACCTAAATGCATTTCTCTTGTGATCTTCATATTCCTGTTGGACTGACTTATTTAAGCTAATACTTATGTATTGTATTCCTCTCAATGTTAGATATATTATGTAAGTGTGCGTTTTACTTTATGCATGAATATTGCAATCAACCTTGTAATGAGGATTTTAGTTCCTTGAATACAATAAAAGCTGATCTAATTTAAAAAATCTAATCCTGTATAATGCGCAGACCTCAGTTTGTACGCAACTTATTTGAAATGTAACAGATTATCTGTTTCTATGGCATGGCATCACACGTTAAAAGGTAAGGGCTGCGTCTTCACTAGCTCAGACAAGTCTTTCTAAGATCTTTGAGGGTTGATCTCTAAAGGGTGTGCAGGTGGTTGACGGAAATAACAATAACAATGACAATAAAACAATATACGAAGAAACCAGAACATGAAAATCATTTTCAAGTTTATTTTCTTCTACTTCATAATCATTGTAATTTTTCTAAAATCTCGACAGTTTCGCTATGATAATTATTATTCAACCACTCGAAATTTTTAATCCATCTGATAAGTTCTTCCATTATTAAAGACGGAATCAAGCCAAGTTTTTATAAAATTACAGAGAAAAATTAGAACTCGTAATAGCTTATAGCGAACAAAGTCAAAATAATTTAATATTCAAACAGTATCTGACACATGTGATGAATAATAATAATAATACTCATAAACACTCAGAGAGTGTACCCAAAGGCACAGCTTGTGCAGGTAGAGGACGGCTATTATTATTACTTGCCGTGGCGCTCCGGTGCGACTTACAGATTTTTGGTGGCGTATTCACTTTTCAGCTGTAGGAAATCCCAAAAAACCTACAGCACCACCACGGGTTGTCGGTGCGAACTCCAAGCAAGCACCAGACGTCGGGATTGGCATCTAGACAAATTACATTGCCTATCGACTCCTATGAAATTGAGAAAACTTTTCTCGTTTTCCAGGATTCGAACCTGGCCAAATGCAAGCGGAAGTTTCGAAGGCCGGCATCTAACCGCCCCGTTACCGAGCACCCAATAACAGGTTACACCCTCCTGCTCATTGGGTTTCGAGCCGTCTGTATAGCGGGCCATTTATGCATTATTAGGAGGTCCTCTCTTCCGTGTCTCTCTGCCTGTTTTGAAGCTTTTCCCAAAATTATACCTGGGAAGCATGTCATCCGATGGCATTCCAACTATATGCGATCAGTTTTCAACTCTTCGTATAGATCGTATATGGTTTACTGACCTGGTTGCGCCTTGCATGTAGAAATGAAGTGGCGGTAGATTTGGCAAGACTTCTAAAGAGGCTATTGATGTCCTCATAGCTCCCGTGGCTTCCAGGAAGGCTTGCCTTCGGATACCACTTAGCTTTTTTATCTCGCCCTTCCCGACTTACACAGGGAAAACTAAAAATGCTGTTTTCGGTTTTTTACGAATAGAATGGTTATTTCAGAAAATATGAAAAAATTAAGGAGGATAGTTTTATTGTATTCAAAATGTACTAGAACTACGTAATGATAAATTTTTAATTAATCGTTTCGTGTCAACACGGCCACCATCAACTATTTTTTCAAATACGAACCTGTCTATTTCATCACAAATATTGATAAAGCGATGAAATCACAATTCAGTGGTATATCACACTTGACATTTTTAAAGCGTTTCATATAAAATAACTGGCATCATCAGTGACAACAATTTTTAATTACGGTCCTGTCGTTAGTTCTTTTGTAAATTGTTTTGATTTCTTTAAAACTCATTCAACTATTAGGATACTTCAGTCATTACCTAATACTTTTGATAGGAAGATACCCCAACACAATGAACATTCGTATTTTTCCTTTTTGGGGATTTTTGTATTACAGTAATCATTGATTCAAGGCTGATTTCTCCTGTATCAATTTTTACACGGATTATTTTCATAATTCTCAATCCTGGAAGTAATGAAAATATCAGTTTTTGATCAAAATACAAGTGATGTCTAATTTGGTACAATTAAATAGCATCTCACTTCTTTTACCATATTTAAACACGTAGGCTTTGCTTGATTTCTATGGCAGGAAATCTAAATGAGTTGTTGATATCTGTTAAGAACTGTCAGACATTTAAGCACTCGTTTACATATTAAAGATGTATTCGAATGACGAAAGGACTGATATGCCATTTACTTATGCAAAATCAAATAGAAATCCTGTTTTGGCAAGAAATATGTATAGTGAGCTATACCCGAATCGTCGCATTCCAAACATTCAAATGTTTAGACGATTAGAAAGAAATTTGAGAGACTGTGGTGCATTTGACAGAAATAAAACTAGAAAATGTGTTGTTACTGGAAGTATAAGGAACCAAATAAATGTTTTGGGTAAGCAAATATTACCTTATACAGACTAAAAAGTGAAAAATAACGTCTTTTTTTTAAATCTAGGATTGGTTAGTTACAAAAATAATTCTAATCAAGATTGTTCTTTACGAGAAATTGCCCACGAACTTGGGATATCTGTAAAATCTACCAAAAATATTTTGAAAAAGAACAAATACAAATGCTACAGTATACGCAAAGTTCATCACCTTAACGATTTGCGAAATGGTTAAGACGTAGAAATAGGGAAGTTCAAAATATTTGTAAAAAAAATAATATGGACGGACGAATCAAAATTCACCAACAATTGTTGGTTTAACAGAAACATCCATTATAGGTGGAATAATACGAATGAACATTTACATAGAGAAACCAATTTCCAGAAGAGGTTCGGAATAAATGTTTGGTTGGGAATTTTGGGAACAAACATACTAGGTCCTTTCTTTTACGATGAGCATTTGAATGGTGAAATGTGTTTAAATTTTTTATCCAATGAGTTTGATGGCTACTTAGATGAATTGCCATTAAGCACCCACCGTGAAATACAATATTTTCAATAAGACGGTGCCCTTCCCCATAATGCAGCAATAGTAAGGGAACATTTAGATGCAATATTCCCAACAAAGTGGATTGGAAACAATGGACCAATTTCCTGGCCAGCTCGATCACCAGACCTTACTCCTTTGGATTTTTGTGTTTGGAGATACATAAAGGATAATTAGTTTTTTTTTCGACACCTAGTACCGATATCGACCATCTCAAACAGAAAATAAGAGATGCATGTAATAGCATTACAACCATCATGCTAGAAAATTGCCACAGAAATTGTATGGACAGACAAATTATGTGCATTCAACAAAGAGGTCGTCAATTCGAGCATTTAATGTAGGATTCTATTTCTGTATTGGTTTTATTTTCTTCCACAAATTCTATATAAAATAAATTGTTTTTCTGTTTGTCTGATTTCTTCTCCTCTTAAGTAAGTTTATTTCTGGGGTAAATTGCTATCGTTCGTCTCTGAAACTGCAGAAATCTTTTATGAATTTTTATAGTACAAACACAATTTTCATAGATACATTCATTCAAAACTTCATTGATAATTTTTATATCGAAGCGTTAGATTCTGTGGAATTCATAAACAAACTAACGACAGGACCGTAATTAAAAATTGTTGTCACTGATGATGCTAGTTATTTTATATGAAACGTTATAAAAATGTCGAGTGTGACATACCACTGAATTGTGATTTTATCGCTCTATCAATATTTGTGATGAAATAGACAGGTCCGTATTTGAAAAAAATTGTTGATGATGGCAGTGTTGACACGAAACGTTTAATTAAAAATTTATCATTACGTAGTTCTAGTACATTTTGAATACAATAAAACTTTCCCTTGTAATTTTTTTATATTTTCTGAAATAACAATTCTATTCGTAAAAAACCGAAAACAGCATTTTCATTATTTCCTGTATAAGTTGGGAAGGGCGAGATTCCCCGTAAATTTTCTATGACCAATTTACTGCTCACCACAATAGTTACCTTTTTTCCCATTTAATCGTCTTTGTATTTATTACGGTTTAGAATATAGCAATGTTACCACATGATAAAAGAAACGGCCTGGCCTGTATAGCCATATGATAATTTTTGGTTGTAGTCTCCGGTTTTTCCATCACATTATTTTGCACAGTTGAGGGCTATTATGTTCTTCTGGATTATTTTTTGTAGGTGTTAATTTCATGTCAACTTGTGGTCAAAGTTGACTCTCAAGTATTTTGCCTCTTGTGCAAATGGAATCTTTACCCTGTCAGTAATTCTTTTATAGTTTAGACTACTATCGTGGTTTTAAGATGGTTTACGTTTAGTTCTTCGCGGAACTTATGAATTTTTACAGTTAAATTTTTTCGAAGTTTTGTTGATGAAAGTATAAACAGCACAAATATCTGTAGAATTTTTTTATCAAAATATGACGTTTTGAAACACCAATATTTCAATATCTTCAAATATACTTACTTGATGACCACTCTTTCTTGCTATTGAAAAATAATGTTGAAATGTATCAACTTTCTTATGCCTAGGCCAAACTTTTTCAGACACTCTTTGTTTCAACAACAAAAACTGTGTATAGTTGGGAAAAAGACCTACATAACTATTATATTCAGAATAGCTTTCGTTTCGTTTGTCGCATTTCTGAGCAGAGCGGAGGTTATCGATTTGAAAGCATCCCTCACCCTCTGTTGGCAATCATTTTCTGTTGTTAGTGGTTTCCCACGAGATTAGCTGATTACTTTGTGAATAATATTATGTCGAAAATGTACAATTGTTGTTGTTGTTTACTTCTACATAGTTGCGGCCCTTTGAAATCACAGATTTCATGCATGCAACATACACTTTACCTCAAATTAGTTAACGCAGTATTGTTGAAAAAAGAATGAAGAGCATAAACATCTTGGAAGAATTCGTATCGAGAGTTTCAAAAACCAAATCAAAATAACAAACAATATTTAATGAAACGGGTAATTTGACAGAAGTCAAAAATACCCAACGAGTGAATATATCCAAATTCAAATTCTTCACCTACGAATGAAACCCACGACTAACAATAATTCAGTCGCAGCGCCATCGAGAGCAACCCAAGAAGCACTCGTTGGTAGCAAAGGCTCTGGCAAGAGTGAATGAATTCATTTGAATGGAGTTCGAAAAGTGTGATAAATAACAAATAAGCAGCTGTCGACACAACAAAAAGAAGAGGAATGAGTTAATACTAGATCACTCACAAGTGAATTTGTAGAATTCAAAAATAAAATCCATAAAAAATATGACACTATTAAGATTCCTCAGACTTGGCTTAATGAAAATATTTTAATAGAAAATCTGTTGTTACGATATGATAAGAAACGATAGGTACAGTCGCAGCGAGTGTGTGGCTATATAAGCTAGAAATGATCTGAAAGCTGTAGATCTCAATATACCCTATTCGAATAGTATCAATTCAGAACAGTTTTGGATCAAATTCAAACACGGAAAAGTATATGATATAAGTTGTTTTATTTAGGCCCCCCAATTCCTCTGCACTGAATTTAATTTCTGAGCTGGACGATTTTTTTTCATTTCAATGCCTAAATTCGACTACCTAACGTCATCTGCAAAGGAGACTTGAATATTGATGTTCTCGTTCACCTCGGTCATACAAATATCCATTCTGATACATTTTTGAAATTCTCAAGGACCACAAAACGTAAATGTTTGGTACGGAATTATTGGTGGACACGTCATAGAACCCTATTTTTAAAACGGAAAATTGACTTCTGAACGATATGTTTTACTTTTGCAAGAGCATGTTATTCCAGAGCTCAGACGATTATTCTCGAACAACAACAATTATTCAAATTTGCCGGCAGAACCAGTATGGTTACACACATTTTGGACGTGTGTTGCAGTCTTATCTAGATAAAACTTTTTCTGATTAATGAATTGGACGCAGTGCGGCAAAGGGGAATGGCCAGCTAGGTCTCCCAATATGACCCTACTTGACTTTTTTCTGTGGGGTCACATGTAAAATGTAGTTCACAAAAAATATTGAATGGTTGCAAGAAAACGATAAGATAAGAAATTTCCACCATTCCTCATGATTTTAGATTCACTACAAATTTTATTTTTTAGAGAATTTATCACTATCAGTAGGTCAATGATACATACACCATAATAAATAGAATTCCGAAGAAAATATATTTTGTTTAGTAAAACTTGTTTTCTCTCAATTTTTCTGATGGTATATAACTATTGTTTAAAATATTCGATACATTGAAAAATTTATATTTTCATCAACCCTGAACAATTATGTTATTCCATGTTTTGTTAAAAACATAATAATTGAAATTTAATTATAATACAATTTATTTGCAGTAACAAAAATATATATATAAATATGTAACAACTTTCATCATTACAATTTCGCAAATAAAATAAATCGGCATTTAGGTTCTGGCAAACCTGTCTATGACGACTACTTTACAAGCTGAAAACTAGCAATTAACGTATGTTGCCACCGTGAATGAAATAATTCGATAAGGGAATACAAAAAAGTTTCCAAAAAAAAAAAACATAAGAAACTGAAAAATAATATTCTGATTTTTGGTTTGGTTCGGTAGTATGAATTGATTAAGTCCAAGGTATTTGTTATATATGTTGGTTTAATATTTTTTTTTTAGGAAGGATCATTTATTGAATGAAAAAATATTCTATCTGTTATGAGAATCCACTTTTTTATTTCTTTCTTGAATCTGTGTTCGATATTAAGAATTCTCATTTCTGGCAACGCATTGTATATTCTAGTTGCAATGTAGGTAAAGGTTCTTTGCCCTGTTGCCTTCTGTGGTCTTGGAGTTTTAAGGTAATCTGCGACTATTGCCGTATATCCTTCTTCTCCACCTTGAGTAAGTTTCATAATAAATATCCATCATTTTCGGCTTTTTCTTAAGTAGACAGTCAAAAGTTATGGTTTCGTCGACATCGTATCAACATACCCATATGTTTAATGTTCTTCAATGCAAATGAAATCGACCATCAATGACCCCTATTAAGGAATAATATATATTTATAAAAATACAATAATAATATTCATATGCAAAGTTTCAGCTCTTATTATTGAAAAATGGCAGAGTTATGGATTAAAGAAAAATAAAATACAATTTTCCGGTTTTTCCCGCTTTTCTCCGGTTCTAATTATCCGATCGGATTGCTTGATCCGTCATTCTCTTCGGAATTCAATTCTCTACAGTTCATCCTTTTGCACCGTTAACACTGCTTCAACAGTTTCCATTTTACAATAAAAAAACTAAAAAAAACGCGATTTTTTGTTGTTTATTGTTTATAACAAATTAAAAAATGACATTTTCGAGTTGAGGACATAGTGGGAATAAACTACGGACTATCCTGCACGGGATGGCACAGGCGGCTTCCAGGTAGTATTTTTGTCAAGGACAATATCTCTATTGCTTGGCCTATAATGGAGGTATGTATGAGTGTATAGAGATGAAATTAATAAAAAAATATTCATTAAATATTAAATGAATTTACAGTATATTTCTCCTCATTTTTGTGAATTTCTGTTCATTTCCATATATTAAAATGCGAAAAATGATCTCGATTATCAATCGCCCTCATTAATACACTGGTTGATTGAATATCTTTTAAAGAGTCGATATTTTGAAAATGGTTATACAGTGTGACCCATTTAAGATGGAAGCACCCTTATAAAACTTAAATTTTTCAACCGATTGGAATGATTTTTTTTTGTTAGGTAGATATTCAAAAAGTCTATAAGGATACCAAATATCATGAATAAATCTCAATTTCCAGGGCCAACTAATCTTATTTTTCAAGGTCAAAAATCTAAAAAAATTACTAGCGATTTAAAAAAAAAAACTGACTACACCACTGGATTCGCGACATTTTCAAATGATTTACATGTAAATTACGTTGGAATGCGTCAATCAATAAAAAAGTTATAAAGGAATGAAATTTGAAAAATATGCCGTTTAATCAACCCACCTATTCATGTTCAGGAATTTTATGAAAATTCTGTATACTCCACTGGATTCAGGATATCTTGAAATAATACTGATCACAGTTTCATCGAAATCTGTTCAGTAATAAAAAAGGAATAAAATTTGAAAAATATGTTGTTCAATGGAATTTTAGCAACGTTCTTACTACACCACTGGATTAGGGGCAATATTCAACAAAATATTATTCAAATAAAATTCATGAAACGTTTATGGGAGAATCAATTTCCTTTCATATGTATGTCGAACCATATTAATCAATCAGTTTATCACAACAAACTTTAGTGTCAATAATTTCAAATGAATCTACAAAAAAATAACTGTAAGTACATTTTTCTAATTGCTACAAACTAGCGGAAAACAATCTTTTATTCACAATCAATGTAAAAATAGAAACCAAGAAGATACCGAATTGAAAAATAAATGAGTGCAATTCATATTCTGGTGGCCTCCACCAAAGTTCCATCCAATTCAATGCATTTATCATATCGCTTACGAATATTTTTTAAAGTATTCCTCAATTGTTGTGGAGTAATTGCATCGCAAGCTTGCTGAATTCTGGTGCACAGTTCCACTCGATTCCTTGGTCGTGATTTGTAAACCTTTTGTGCAACATAACCCCAAAGGAAAAAATCGAGTGAAGTAAGGTCAGGCGATCTTGGTGGCCATCCAATTAATGTACTCCCCCTTCCTATCCAACGATTAGGGTAATTTTGATTCAGCCAATTCTTCACAATTCCCGCATTATGTATGGAACAACCATCTAACTGAAAATATAAATTTCTTGTTTCTGCAAGGGGAAGTTCATCTATTGCGTCCGAAAATTCATTCCTTAAAAATTGTAGGAAAATTGCGCCATTCATGTTGCCGTCGAAAAAGAATGGTCCAATTATCCTTTCATTCAGTATTCCACACCAAACGTTCACTTTTTCTGAATACTGCCTTTTACAGTTTATCACCCAGTTAGGATTTTCAGTGGCCCAATAGCGAATATTTTGTGATGAAACCACTCCAATTGTTGTGAAACTAGCTTCATCACTAAATAAAATTTTCTTTAAAAATTGCCTGTCATTAAGATACTCGCCCTGGGCCCATAAGCAGAATTCCAATCGTTTTTCTTGATCACCTAGTTCCAGAGTATGTAAAAACTTTGGTTTAAATGGCCTCAATTTATTTTTCTTCAGACATCGCCTAATATTCTCCCTAGGTAAGTTTAAATCTAAGCTGGCAACCCTCACACTACTATTTGGATTATTTCTGAAGTAATCTAATATAGTCTGGTTATTTTCGTTCCTTCTTCGTATATTGTTCTTTAAAATATATGTGGTTACTGCTCCAGTCCGATTGAAAACTTGGTTTATTTTATGTACCGTGCTGTTATTTATGGCTGGACGATTTGGGTGTCTTTCATTGAATATTCTAGTTACTTCTTTTTCACTCCGGTAATCATCACCGGAAAGACGTATAATTTCGATTTTTTCTTGAATTGACAATTGAGCCATTATCTGTTTTTATTTTGGAACACAAATTATTCAGTTCACTAATGGTGCGTAACAAAATGACAATTCATGCGCAAATAAATAGATGAGAAACTGTAAGTCACAGCTAACTTGTTTATTTCATTAATGCATTCTGAATAACAGGCAGTTAAAATTGCAACTCTCATTTTTTGCTATTCAACAAAAGGAAAAAATCACAGCTGATGTTACCTACTGGAATGATAATAATTATTATCCATTGCATATTTTTTTCGTTATAATTTCTATTGGGAGTATATTAGACTTGTCTTATATTGTTGAAATTGTTTTCATGAAGATTAACCAGGAGTTCTCTCCTGATTGTACTTGTTTATGTATCCACTCCACTTCGAGAAATACCTATAGACTATTTTTACCATCATGATTTTCAGATGTTATAATTGTACGACATTGCTATAATCACCCCAATAATTTGTTCAATAATCAACAGTGGTGTAGTAAGAACGTTGTTAAAATTTCATTTTACAACATATTTTTCAAATTTCATTCCCTTATAACTTTTTTATTACTGAACAGATTTCGATAAAACTGTGACCAGTGATATTTCAAGACATCCTGAATCCAGTGGTGTATTCAGAATTTTCATAAAATTCATGAATTCGAATTGGTGGATTGATTAAACGGCATATTTTTCAAATTTCATTCCTTTATAACTTTTTTATTGATTGACGCATTCCAACGTAATTTACATGTAAATCGTTTGAAAATGTCGCGAATCCAATGAATATCTACCTAACAAAAAAAAAATCATTCCAATCGGTTGAAAAATTTAAGTTTTATAAGGGTGCTTCCAACTTAAATGGGTCACACTGTATTTAGGATATGACCTATATATCAATTTCGTTTAGAATTTTGAGCATAATTGAAATATGGAATGTAATACAGGATGTTTTATTGAACAGAAAACAACTTTGCTTCGTCATTTCATTTTGACTGATCCTGTATACTTGATTTTTGTAATAGCCTTAAAAAATAGATTTTGTGTATTCTATCATTTTTCGCAAGCTATCTAACTTTGGGAGATAATCGACCGTTTCTATACTTATTAGCGACCCTGTATTTTAAATTTTTGTGAATAAATATTATTCAATGCTACTATTTCACTGTTCTCCTTTCTGTGGGATTCGTACTAGCCCCCATCATTCATTTTGGCACGTTATTGTGAGGAAGTCGACCGGTAGAGAGAAAAGATAGTTCGAGAATGAAAGTGGAGGAAAGGTGTGCGATCTGAAACACTCGATTTAACCGTGATTTTTCCGGGTAGTGATTTGGTGCGCATTGACGAATCAAACAGATAATATCTGAAAACCATTCCTTCATACAGTCCATTTCATTCAGTTCCCGAAAAGATAAATGGAGAGAAGATTGCCATTGAACCCTCTTTTCTCGATCTTCTTTGACCGTTGATTTCATTCCATATTTTATATTGCCAATGACAACAAATTATTGGTATTTTGAACCGTATCTACAGAGATCATAAAAGAGAGATAATTGAGCTTGAAGTTTTTCCTTTTACCTTTGAAGTACTTCACTTTGCGTCAGAATGGCTTGAAGTTTCTACCAAATAATAAAATAAAAAGTTACTAATACATGATTAGGGATCATCTGGAACTGAACAGGTAATTTTGACGCAATTTTGTCAATTTTATTCAAATAACACTAGGTTTCATTCTCATTCTTTCTTTGTAATTATTCTCACAGAAAGGAAAATCTTGTAGTGTTCAGATAACGTGAGAACCAAGTGAAAAAAAAAGTTTTCTTTGTTTTTGATTGCTGAATGCAGCTGGAAATACCTCCCTAGCCAACGAAATTTAATGCATTGCTCATCGTTAAAAGAAAGAGAGGGAGAAAAAGAGATGTTCGATAAATCTGCCAAGTGACAGAGACTAATAAGATTAAACCTAGCGGCTAACTCTTGGTGAAACTACTAACTCGAATGAAAACTGCAAAATTTTATAATCACATGAAAAAGGAGAACTCACTTCAACAAAAATAGAATGTGTACCTCCTTGGTATATTCCACAACTCAAGAAAACTCCACGAATAAAGATATTTCACTCAATGCACAGCACTCAACAGTTAACTCAACCCAGTTAACAACAACTTTTGTTATTTCACAACTGGATAAATCCTCATACACGGAAACCGTCACGTCATTTTCGAAAAACTATCACGAAAATCTTTGACTCAGTCGAAGATGAAGGTCGCACGCCCGACTGTGCAAGTTACTTCGAACATGGTAGCAGAGTAATGGACTATTTCCTGCCAATAGTGTAGAATAAAAGTCAACCATCTATTCTCTTGATTGTATTATGTCTTGGTTTCAATAGGTAAAGTGATGCTGAGTGAGCCAGGCGATAGGTCGAATTCCAGGTTTGATATAAAGCCTCATTCATATGAATTAACGTGAATCAGAATTCGTTGAGAACACATTTAGATCTGCGCAAATTCATAATTGTTTATTACATTTTATCTACTATGAACTATGATCTGACAGACACTTCAATATCGTAATTGAATTGTATATCGACGTAATTATTGAATGAAAACGAACATAATCATGTATAATACAACAAGTGCCGATAAAATTGCCGATTATTCTTCGACTTCCTTTGACCAGTAGATAATCGTAAAATTTAGAAATATGAGTGCATTGCACGAGTTGTATACCTGAAATTTTATGATAACGAGTAATTGTGAAGGAGAAGAATAATCAGGAAAATTTTATCGATACGAGTTGTATTTTATATGAGAATACAACAAATTTTGCTCTTTTTCTGTATTGATAATGGGAATTAGAATTATTTAGTTCAATTCATCTAGACACATAGATAATTACAATTCATTATTTTTGAATGTGTTTGCTCAGTTTTGGTATCATTAGAGCTGCTACAAGAATAAACATTTTAGTTGGCATCGCTGAATGTAGAACTTGACCTCTCTCATTTTGGTGAGGATTTTAGAGTGTCTTTTTGGCTGCATGTTCATGAAGGATTGTAATGAACTGAAACTGCTATGTTTCGTTATCTTCATAATTTCTTGTTCAGACACTTCAGCTTGGGCAAGGTGATTAACAGCGATAGACCTATGGCTGTGATTGCTGAATTTTTTTGCTCTAAAGATCCAAACCTATTTTCTATCATGTTTCTTTAATCCATTTTGACATAGAGATTATTCCAAAAGGATAATTTTTGTATCAACCAATACTATCAGGATCATTCCAGCTAGGATTCGGAGTTAGGGAAAAATCGGTCGAACGTGATATGTCCTGGGAGTTTTTCCAATACGCGAACAGGGCAAATATCGGGGTCCGCAGTATTTTTTATCAGCCACTTGCTTGGTCTACATGATTTTGACCCACCTTGATTGGATTTGTTGAATATGGGATTATATTCATACGTCCAGTCGGCCGTCCAAAATTATCTTTCTCCACTTCAAAAAAAACAACCTTTGAGTAACATCTTTCATTGCCCCTCCATGCATGTTCTTTGACTGCAATGAAATCAAATTTCTTGATGAGTCCCTCCGGATTGTTTTCTTACCAATATCTCAATAATCTCAAATCTCAATTGTAAAAGCACTTGAACTCGTTTCCCTCTTTTCGACATCCTCTTGAAGTAATTCTCTCTTCGCATCTCTTGCATCAACGGTTGATGTAAATTCCATGTCAGCACATGCATTCTCACATTGTAATCATTATGGAAATTGTCTTGGAGTAGTTTTGTGACAACATTCTGATTGAATTTTATAACAGTTTCTTTATATTCACTGCTATGCTGCTCTTTATATTGAATGCATAATCTTTCAATATATTCGCAATTTACATCATAAAATTTGGTTTTATATACATACATATTGAAATCATCTGATTTTGATACAGTGTTGGACATTATTTCAAGGATTCCAATAAAATATTATTCTATATTACTTTCTTTTCAGTATAAGCCTTTTAACACATTTTGAAATTGAAACGTAAGAGGTTTGACGCCTTCGCACTTTTGGGATACAAATGGTATACCTAAATATTTGCATATTATTATTATTGGAAAAGTAAATATGATTTTAGTTGTGTATGTGACCCAACTTATTATATAGGTTTGCTATTCCTAAAGACTTTTCAGTCAATGTAAACGGAACAATCCTGACTGGTCACCATAATTGTGTAGCTGGGTTGGAAGTATGTATACACATGTTGCTCCGATACATTTTATACTGAAGTTTGCTGGTTTTAGATCTGATAAAAAATCAGTAGAAGTTTTGTTGAGCATTTTTCCTTTCCGTCGATCAGCTGCATCCTTACGAGCAACCCTCAAAAGACTTCGGAATACTTATGTGAACTAGGAAAAATACTGGGGCCTTACTTTTTGATGTAATCTCATACATAGTGTGTTGGCATTATTTGACTAGGGTCCAGTTTTGAAGCATAACCATCGATAAACTGAATTAGGTAGGGTTTCGATTTGTAAAGTGGAAAACGAAGTTTTTTTTATGTATCTGAACTGTTATTAAGTTATCATAGCTATGACAGTGCAAAGTGATAAGGTAGCCATTCTTGAGAACAAACCTTCACAAACATCAAATGTTAATGATTTTTATGTTGCTCAAACAGCCTTCAATATAACTGGATATTGGAATGGTTGAACAAGAAGAATGGAAATTTAAGCAATTTGACGTCGTCAAAGCTAGACATACATAATAGATTAACATCATTCAATTTCTTTTATAAATGGATTATTCACTTGCAATAATGAAATACCTACATACATATAATACTTGATTTCACATTCATTCAGTAACTTATTTACAGGCAAGCCCTTTTAGGAAAAGCATTACAACAGATAAAAACTTACAGTAGCATAATGAGAGGCATAATTTCATGTAACAACAAACATTTATAAGTTAATTTGATGGAGATGTATTTCGAAACTGCTTAATGATATGCCACACTCATATTTAAACAAATGTGAAGTATACGATGAAATTTGGATTAGTTTCTTGTTCCGGAATGAAAAGAGGGGAAAATGATATGTCTTTATAAATTCTTCAAAATATTGATTGTTACTCCCAAGCTTTTGTTCAGTATTTGGGAAGATGCATAGTCTCGATGTTCGGAAACATCTGATGTTTAACCTGAAAATATATTTATCCTCCCATATTTAGATAATGAGTATTTGTCAGCTCATTACCTGTAGAGAGCATAGTTGCATTTGCTCAAGAATCCGTGAAATCACACCTATGAAGAGCAGCTATTCAGCTAGCACGTCTCTGTACTTTAGTAGCGTGTACCTGTCTCTGCCTGGTGTGTAAAGAAGAAAATTTGGAAATTTCTTATACTGTTCTCGACTGGATCGATTACTACAACCCACCAACACCACGGTCTTCATTATTTCTATCATCAAATCCAAAAGATGAAACTATTTAGGTGTGTTGTCATCACGACAAGAAAGACACGTAGGTAGTCTTATGAAAATGGCTTTGATCGTCCTCCCCTCCCCTGTTTGACAACTGACAAGATTACGTCACTGACAGTGCTCTATTGCTGAAAATCTTTATTCACACTTGGATAATATATCACCATTTTACTTGTATTTTCTTCAGACTAACATACAAACTCCGCCTCCACTGTCCAATCATTTGAAATCAAGTTCACTTAAACAATGAGTTCTAGTAATAATCTCTGTTATATCTAAAATATCAATCTCATATTTTTCCTTGATGTCGGTAAATACGGGGTTGAATGGTGGTGGTTCATTTGCAAGGCCTATTTTAATTGAACTAGATCCAGTACTGAAAATGAATAAATAATCTATCAATTTGTTGATTTTACAAATATAAATTATTGAAAAGTTCAACAAATACGATTGACGTGCCATTGGTGAGTTTCCTTATGAACAAAAAATATCATTGTATATTCCATTGTATAATAATTTCATTGTATTGTTATTATTTTGATAAATTGTTCTACTTATGACTCCTTTGTTAAATTTGATATATTGTTTGATATGTGTATATGTTCAGTTATATTTTTACCCTTCTGAGTGATGCACCAAGTTTTTATTTTTATTTTAATATATGTGCGAAAATTTGAAACTTCCTGTTTATTGACATTTATTCGGTAGTGTATGTGTGATGAGCCAAATTAATATTCAAATATCCAAAACATGTGAAAACAAATGCACAGCGGAAAGTTTACTAAGTAGGTACTTATATTAAATTGCCAAAGAAATACAACACCTCTTTCAAGGATTTTCCTTTAGTGGTTGCAAAATTTTTTTTACCTTTTTTATATAACTACACTGTTTCTATTAACTTTTTGAATTCATTCTGTAACAATTTTTTTATATAGCAAATGAATTATTATTATTATTAATTATAGTGGTCTGTTGAACTGAATATCTACTATCCATGATAGAAAACACCTTCAATGTTATTGTTCTATTTTATTGTACGGGAATGTAAATGAAAAGTGTATATCAAATAAGTATATTTGTTAGGTATCCATGAAACATTCATACGAATATCTCAACTGATTAATCAACGAGTCTAATTTTGAGCAATTGAGATGAAAACCGCAAATTGGTACTCTAATTTCTTTGAAGAGATTAAGTACCACTTCATGGCTTTGTCGTGCATTAACGGTGTTTCATTGTTGGTTCTGAAAATAAGCTTCTTCCTTTCTCTTCCTAATATTCACACAAAAATAACCAGAATAAAGGAAATGAAAATGGTAATATAATTCTTTTTACACAGACTTAAGAATACTTCAATATTCATTATGAAGTGGGAAAATCACCTCTTGCATTTTTTGCTTGTTAACATAATGTAAATTACTTCAAATCTGCACTGCTGAAAAATACGGAACAGCTCTACTTCTCGTTATACTTCGTACAATTCTCCACAAAAAATCACCTCAATAATTATTTGAAAAGAAGTACATGGCTCATTAGTCCAGAATATTTTACTCGCAGAAAGTGCTGTTGAAAAATCTCGAATGAGAAATATCTGCTAGTGTCAGATAGTGTCTAGAACAGAGTTTAGGATATGTCGGGTGATGTCGATCAGTAAGCCAAACAACTATTATGGGGGCAGTAAAGTTTGGACTGATGACTGAGACGGACATCTCCAGTATGCTTTTGTCGACTGTGCCTGGGTTCGCACGTTGAAAGGTAAGACCTTCGTCATTCCCAGCCTGCACCAGTCTTCTGAAGATTTCTGATGGTTGCTCGTAAGGGTGCAGCCGGAAGATGGTTAGAACAAAATTCACAAGAGACAAATTATAGTTCCCAGTAGAAGTCAGAATTCATTTTGTGTACTCCAGAAACACATGAAATCATTCATCAGGAATAGAGCAAAATTTTTAATATAATTTTATAGTTCATAACAATTGCGATAAGCTTCACTAAAAATAACAATCGCTTTGCATTTCTCATTTAACTCATGTGGTGCAACCATTGTTTAGAGACAAATAGCAATCAAAACATACAGCTAGAATACACTGACTAACATTTTTTTATATCAGTTTATTGTTTTGACCACTTATCCTGAAAACAATGCAAAAACACCAACAAAAACGTGCAGTTTATATCCAAGCATATGGCAAATAAGTCTCACTTGACGTCTGAACCAAACCCGATGTCATGCAGGGCTGAGTTAATTTTCGTTATTCTGAAACAATTATGCCTAAATAAGAATTATTGGAGCAAATTTAAATTCCCTCACACAGTTGAATAGAGAATAACAACCTCTTTTAAATGAGCTATCACTCACCACCCCATGCTATTTCAATATTTCGAAAGGGTTGCTCCCCTCCAGTAAGGGAGAAAATGAGGGATAAACTATTCAAACAAAAATGTATATTGCAGAAATCAAAAGTAGATTTTTCTAACAAGAGTGCAGTAACGAATTAGATAGGGGGGTAACACTCATGATGTATAATAAAATATATAAAGTATAATATACTCTATTAAAATCTTCATTTCTCCATCTAAATGTTACTGAAAAAAGGGCATAGTGTTCGAAATTATACTAGCATATCGGTAACCTTTTACATATTTAAATAAACAGAGGTATTCTAACATTTCTCATTCATCATTTGTTTCTCAGTGCCTTATGAGCTATGCTTTAGTGATGAAAAATTTTTTATGTAAAATTTGTATCATTAATAAACTTGTCGGTATCACCTAGCGAGATATTGATTTTTATGTTTCTAGGTTAGACTCTAGGTTAGATTAGAATATTTATTCTATTCTATTACTCATTCTTATATTTTGTAACATATATTTAGATTTTCTTGAAACATTTAACCACTTACCGACGCATTACTTTTCCATGTACTGCATCTTTCATTAATTGTTTATCGTATTACATTATTGTATTTATTGTAGGTATTGTACGTTGTTATGTCTGTGAATAAACTCATTCATTCATTGACGAACAAGGAAATGAAGTATCATATATTTTATGAATATTGATGAAAATTAAAATGAAGTTTATTTGGATATATTGGAATGGTCGGGAAGGCGCCTCATAAAACTCGCGGAGTTTATTGGAGGAAATATTTGAACATAGGTAATTTGCATATAGAGGACCATGGTGAGGGTGAGATCACCTAATGGATTCATATCTCTGGGGTAACATAAAGAGAATTATTTATGTCACTTCAGTAAAAACAAAAGGGGCTCTGATATACCGGAAGCATTACGAGAATCGATCCGCATGGAATTCGGAACGCTAACTCGCATTCCAGAAAGTCCAGGAGCAGAACGAATTATAGTTTGAGAATCAGTCAATGCTTTGATTATATGCTTTTCTGTATATGGTAATTACTATCCTTACACACTGACCGTGGTGTCAGAGCATTCACCTGTCATCTATGGAAAAGGGGGTCAGCTAGAGTGTTTCAGAATCCACTTTCACGTAAGACATAAATCCCGGATCTCGCTCCTTTGAGATTCAGGATTAGATATGATACAACTCATACTATTTTTTTATCAAATGTGTGTTATTGCAATGCATTTTCTAGTTATGGCCTTCTGCAAACAAACCTAAGCAAAAGGTATTTGAAGGTGTTCGTGGAGATAACTAAATAGCTTGCAAAATTGTTCTTGTAGAAGCATTGCCAAGATTCCGATCATCAGGAATTCCTGCAGATGAAAACACCTATTGGTATTTGCAGAAAATTTGGATTCTTGAATACAGTTTATCATTTAAAGTATACTACTTTCTGTCACCATCAGGTTTTTATGGCATTGACTCTACTACACGGCCAAATTGGTTTTCGAATTCATGAATCAAGTGACATAACAGAGAAACTATGAGTAGTAATCGGCATTGGGAAAAATGTAGAGTATATGTTACTCAAGACTGTTGTTGACAAAAAAATATTTGGTGGTATTTCTGTTGGACGGTGTTGAAACGTAAGGCGTATTTTAGTCAGTCTTTCTATTTCAGCATTCTGCCTTTCCAGTTGTCTGGTAGGCATTATCCCATTTGTAAGTCTGCATATACTGGGATGGAATAAATTGTGTAATACTTCTGTTACATAACAGTTTATTATTTTCTTTGGCACAGTGGGAGGCCTGATGAAGGCCTACTCACTTTGAAAATCCTAGGTAGAGGAAAATAATCGACTCACAACAAAATGATTTTGCCATTTGCAAAGCTTTTTCTATTATCGAAATGGAAAGCAAATATGCAGATGGTTTGCATGAAACTTAACATCCAAAGAAAGTTATTGGGTTCACAAATTTTGAGTAGTTGTGAATACTCATAAATGTTCTTCCTGAAGGTTTCCACTCGATCAGTGGCCGTAGGGATATTCACAATTCGTGGAGGCTTTACTTCTCGCCTGCCCCAATAGTGACTTCTTTGTAGCCGGTAACAATAGTATCCTATTAGAGCACTGCCTTGATTTGATGCGTGCTAATTACGTCATAATTTTGCGTATTTTCTCTGAATTGCGGGCGTTGAAGTCCCTGTTGGACGCCGCGTAGTCCACACATTGGACACGATACTGCTGGCTTGCTGGCTGTGTTGATTCGATCAGCAAGACTTCAATTATCTACTAGTTTCTATTTTTGTTTCAAAAGATAATTCCTTGCAATATTGAAAAATAGAAACAATAACTTAATAGTCTTATGAAACACATAAACCAACGTCTATTGATAACTTGATCCTGAACATCCCGCCAGCCTTGAAATCCTGTGGTTTCAAATGTTTTCATCACTTGGAAGTAAACATAACTTCTGCACCGCTCGGTCAATGGTACCTTTGAAGTTTTTACAGTGCATAGTCTTACGAGTCCATCAGATGAAAGATGGATTTGACCGATACGTTTCATCTCATCATCAACTGATATAAGCAAGGAGACAATTTTTACGTAATCCGTAGTATCTATCCATTTGGATCTATTTTGAAGTGTTGAAAGGTATTTTGTAGACCATCTCTCCCAAAACTGCTGAATGGTATATTGGAAATTTTGGGGTTATACTTCGCTCTTTGAAGTTTTATTGAATTCATTGAAATTTTTGAACTGATTGGATTGAATTGTTTAATTGTATTGTATATTAGACCTATTTCCCGGTTACCAGTAAACTATAACTGAAGTATTTTCTCAGCTGGACCCTTCAAACTTCTTATTAGGTAATAACTTTTTGAATTTTTGGATCATCATAATTGGCCGAAACATTAGAGTCGCGAAATTGTGGCCATTTGTCATAATCTTCCTAAACAATTATCGATTCGATAGAAAGAAATTCATTAGAATGAAAATCAGAGTTTTGAGTATTGTTAGAATCAGTACCATTAAAGTTTGAGTATTGAGAGAAAATGTATTCTTTTTCGACGATTTTCAAAGGTTTCGATTTCTTCAGTATCTGATTTTCATCCAATAATTCAATTTTTAATTGTGTTTCTTTAAATTTCTTAGAAATACATTCCAACCCTCAAGAATACTTTCGAGTTGCAAAAGATTACTCTCTGTAAATTTATCTAAAAATATATGGAAGGTATTTTCGAGTTTTATACAAACTTCTCAATTCGTCCTGTTCGACTGATTGTTTGTCTTCTAAAGGATTCATTGGGAACTGAAATTAACGTGATGCGTTCAAAAATAATACCTTTCTACCACCGTTTCAGACGATTGGTTTGGGTAGAGTCTGCGGAGTTCAAAGAATTAGTCTCGATATTTAGTCCATTTTTCCAATTCTTTCCAGAGAATGTTCGCTTGTATTTGTCTGAGGATGGGTAATGAGTCGTTCCAATTGGCACTTCTTATTCTCCACAACGGACTCAATATCCCCCGAAGCATGAGGCAACACCGTTGTCTCGTTTATACCGTACGTGTTGTCTTAGGTGGTGGTATAACACTAATGGCGCCGCGTCATACCCGTGGTTATAGGCTGAGACGGCATAAGCTTGACAGACTTACAGCAAATGCATTATAGTCTCAGGAGCCCCACCAAATGCTCAGCAACTAGTGCCTGGTACCTCTATACCCATTACACGACACCATCCTAGCAAGCCATTATGAATCCCTTCACTTGACCTGAAAAATGAGAAGGTCTGTATAAGCCAAGGTCTTCAATGTTCTTGAAGGAAACTCCATGCATTGGCGAATCTTTGTGTAGATGCATGAGTTCCTCAGTCTCCGCAGCTTTAATGTGAGCTTTATGCTGGAAGGTTCCCCACTAGGTAACAGAGTTTGGGTCACCACGTTCAGTGTCGATAAAGTTCATCGGCTGTTACTCCGATTTATGCTTTCTTATGGTAGAAGACCATGCAGAAGAGAGGATCTGAACTCCTGATGACTTCATATTCTCAATTGAGAACCATTCTATTTTGTAGCCATTCCAAATTCAAAAGTCGGAAGTATAACTGATGATATAACTGATGATTTAGGATTGAAGCTTCTATGAATATACAGCATTTTGCGAGTTCTCATGTCGAGTGAAGTTGAATCGGAATGGCAAGTATATTAGTTCCAGCAACTTTGTTCTTCTCCGACAGTTCTGATCATTGTTATCATTATTTTTACTGAATAAACATATAAAGATAATTTTTTTGCATACACCAAGTTGTTGAGAGATCGTTAAAACGTCTTTCAGACCGTCATCTTCAGTATGGTGTAGCTGAGGACTAGTGATACACACAAGACCAACGAGACGATTCTTTCATCGGTCTTGTCTCGCTGCCTCCACTCTCGTCTCGTCTCGCTTCTCATACAAGTTCTACAGAATTATGAAATCTTGTCATGTATAATCTTGTTCCAGTCCAGTACGGAGAACTCACTTACTTACTACAAAGAGAAGATTACACTTGTTGAAAGATAACATAATGTGTTTGAAAATAATACATCTAAACAAAACGAAAACATAGTGTTTTGGAATAGAGTACAACAATCTACTTACAGCTTTCTCGGTCACAAATGTTTTGCTTTCTACCCAATCGTTCGGGCATAATAAATAGTGTGCAGATTTATTATTCAGGCAATTCGGATGTTTCCTTATAGTTAATTCAATACGTGAGAAAAGTCTTTCCGCCATAACAGAAACAGCCGGTACGCTTAGGAGAGCTTAAACTTCAAACTTACAATGAACAATTCAAAAGAATGCATTTTTCACTACCGTAATATACACATACATTCAATGAATATGTCGCTCCGTTGATAGAAAAGTGACACAATTAAAAATTCGAAAAAAATTCGTTTGGGGGTGAACTGAATTTTTTATCAACGAAGCGATATGTTTTTATCACACAAAGAAATAGAATAATATTTTTGACTCTCCTACATCCATTCTCATTCGGCATTGGTATAGGATTTACTCCATGCATTATTTGGTCAGTAGTGGGTGCTGTCTCCTGACATGAGATCAATAAAAGTCTCGTCTCGTCTGGCCCAAATGTCTCGAGTCTCGTCCCTAAAACGAGATGAGACCATATGAGACTCCCGAAAATAGATGCCAACCGCTAATTTGTATCTTCAGAAGCTGTATTTACAAGGCAATAACTAACGTCGACATTGAAGCATTTATTTGTAGTTGTTGCTTTTCAAATCTAGGGTCTTCTTGCAGGAGCCACAAATGTGCGGTTAGCTCTCCGTTGGCAATTCTGAAACAAATCACGTTGCTTTTCAAATCTAGGGTCTTCTTGCAGAAGCCACAAATGTGCGGTTAGCTCTCCGTTGGCAATTCTGAAACAAATTACGTTGCTTTTCAAATCTAGGGTCTTCTTGCAGAAGCCACAAATGTGCGGTTAGCTCTCCGTCGTTTGCATTAGGTGTACTGTACTGATGATAACAAACATATTTGAAAAACGTATGAACAGTGGTTCTTCAATTGAAGGATTACAACCAAGAAAAATACTTTTTATATGTTTATATATACAGCCCCTCGCTGAATCAATCTTTATTACTATTATTTGCACTTCCATGCATTCAGTATAGTATTTATTGAAATATAACAATTATCTCAATACATTACTTATTCAATACATCGCTCATTATAATAACAGCAAAACCTCTCTCTTCAACAGGTAAATAAATCACTTTGATATTATTTTCCAACAACATATTATGCACGCATACAGTATTGCTCAATTTCCTTGAGAAACTTTGCCCTCACCCATCCATCCGCTTGATCCCTTGTGTCACATTTCTTGGCAATTCTGAAACAAATCACGTAATTTGATACGCAGCATGACAAAGTAAACTGTTCCAGAAAAAAGCCCCGAAGAAGGAAGAGGGAAAATGCCGCCAACTACTATGAAATGATGAAAAATAAAACGACATTTTCTCCGTCGAGAAAAAACTTACACCTGAGGTTCATTATTTTTAATGAAGAGGTGAAGGTATGGTGGAGACATGTTCTTTATGGAGCAAAAAAATTTCTTTGAGATATTCATCATTGTCAGTGGAAAATTCAATCTTGTTAGTATCACATTAACACACACAATTTATTCTGAGAGCCTGCTATTTCCAGAAAAGTTAGTATTGACCAAAGGTAAGCCAAAAGGACTGAAATATTTCAACACATAAAATTCCAATTATCGCATTCCTCTATAATGTATGAATTGGTTTGTGATAAGAGTAGGAGAAAATATTTTTGGCGTTGGTGTACGGTGTAACCTAACGCATAGATGAAATTATTAATACCAGAAATATCATTTGAAATTATCCAGGGACTCCGTGAAGTATTGTCTTCGGTCGTAAATTTATACCCTCAGTGACCACACGTTTAGTCTAGTTTTCAATATTTCAAACCCCTTCAAAATACATGGACCAAAAGGTCCCTTTTGATGAATACACACTTGTAAGATTATTTTTAGGTGTTGGATTACCAAATGAATATTTTCCAAACTGGGACATTTCAGAAGGAATAATTCCGACTACGGCCGAGATTACCCTTCTCTCCACACATTTCCACAAAGTGTGTGAAAATGCGTGGAGAGAAGTGTATTTTCGTAGGGTAATAAATACTATAAAGCTTTTGAATATTATCGTTGTTTTAGTGAAACAAGACGACTCTATTGTTGTTTGACTTATCCTTGCACTGAGGAAATAATCTCGAAACATGCATGTATGCAGGTGGTCAGTTTCCAACGATTATAGACTATAAGGATGGCCCAATTCGGTGATTTTATCTGCCTTCCCCCCGCTCGCCACCAGCTATGAGTGACGTCACCTGGCCTGCACTGATGTCGGTTTGCCGTAAGAGCCCATGCATTTTTCTCGGTTTTCAAAACCTTTTATCTCAGTATTTATAAGGCAAACCTGTAAATTTCATCGATCTTTTAGAACTCTGGATGCCCTAGTTTGCTGTAGATAACCCATAAATTGAACTGATACCAAGCGCGTTTTGAACGTCATTTCGTGATAAGGCACTTCGATTTACTGAAAATATTTGTGTAAAATGATTTTTTTAATGAAAAGGAATTAATGAGTTTTACTTATATTTTTATGAATACAAATTGGGGTGACATTCGATAATATACCTATGAGAAAGTGATTCTAAAAGACATGTTGTTGTGAATTTACTTGGAAGTGGAAAATTTCAAATTTAAACAAAAAACTTGGAGAGTTATATGATAATTAAATGATTGTTGAATATTCAGTTGAGTGCACGTGAAGTTAATATGAATGAGCATATAAGAAGTATTCGGTTATTTTCCATTTTTTACCAACCAACTCCAGTTGTTATTTTATATACCTACCTAGCTATTGCACACAGGAGAGTCAGAGAGAATTAACTTAATTATTTGAAAATGAAATACATGTCATTCCAAACTTTATTTGATTTTTATGTCTGACTATGCCATGGTTGTTGTGATATATCCCACTTAATCCAGGTAACACTAGATGTATTAGAATCACATCAAAAATATCCAGGACCAATCTCTAAGGAATACTCAATGCTTCAAACTCAAAATTGATGGTATGGGATAATTCAAGTTCTTCCTGAGAACTACATAGCACTTTCTGCTGTAATACCTCAGAGTGAATGCCAACGATATCTCTTCTCGAGTCCAGTGAACCATTTTTTCATGTGAAGAGTGTATGATTTTTTGTCAGAACTTTTCCCAACAATTTTGCTGCTGCAGATGTCTTATCTGTTGCTATATTTTGACTTTTGTAGGATTTATTTTAATATGTCGACAATGCACTCACACACTTTTATTATTTTTCTTGATGTTATTTTCATATTGTTATATTTTTTCAGGAGTGTTTCATATTATCTTCTATACCTATTTTCATTCTTCTCATGATCTCCAGCTTCATCCTCCGATGGAAAGTGTTGCCGGGTTTCTGTTAAATCTAAAGAATGCTGAATCTCGTGTAATACTTGCGAGGAATGAGGAAAGTATTTGCCAAAGACAACAAAAGAGTTTCCAACAGTAAGATATATATTGAAACTCGGAACCATACTTGTGCTTTTTTTCCTTCTTGATGGCTTTTTTCCAGTCTGTTCGCTATGTTGCACCCTTTGTTTGACATTCTTTCCAAATGATTGGTTGATACTGTAGTTTTTTTGAGTATTTTCAATGGTAGGCCTAAAAAAATATTTGATTGATAGGTACCATTTGAGTTTGGTGCCATTACCTCACCTATTGATGTAAAATGACTAGAGCAAATTCTAGAAGTCTCAACGTTGAACTTGTCTGCTCTTTTGCAGCGAGGTATCCATTCTTTGCAAATGGTGGAAGACACAAACAATCTATTTCTATTAGGAATCAACGAAATATTATGTTAGAACACATTCTTTTGACAGTTTGACAGTTTCTTGATTGTTCTCACAAGAAGCTACAGCACATATTTTTCCAGGAATTTTCTGAAGTAAAAAAATAAGAATTACCACAATTATAACACTGTCCAAGGAACTATGTCAACCCTTCAGATTTTTTGAGAGCTATATTCACCTCAAATATTTTCAATAAATCGAAAAATAGTCAAAGAAATAAGTGTCCCATCACGAAGTTGGAATCAACACGCACTCCAACAGCCGATTCAATTTACACTTATTCACGACAAACTATGATGTTTACGGCACTGGGAAACCATTGACCGGAAAGTCGAATCATTCACCAAAAACAAACACAAAAAAAAATAATGGAAGAATTTTACCAACCGGAAGAAAAACCGCTCTGAAAAAGTATAAAAATACACGGTCTCTTATGGCAGACGAATACTTCTGCAGACCAGGTGACGTCACTAACGTCAAACTTCGCCCTGAAATTTGTCCAATGTAAGGAGATAGAAAGTGGGCCATCCTTTGTGGTTTATAATCGTTGGTCATTTCCAACAAAATGAAGGATGATATTCAATGGCTTTATTAAGGCACTGCAGACTCAAAGAACACCTAAGGAAGCTAGGCTTAGAGGAGGACAGTACCTGCAGATTCTGTGGGGAACATCCAGAAACACCACACCATATACTGATGGAGTGTTATGCTGTACATTACAAGAGATCGAAATCACAAGAGATTGAATACACTGGATCACACCAGCTGACTGTGGGAGAAATACCACGAATAGACCCCTTCAAGAAATTCCACGAATAGACCCCCTCAAGAAATACTACTAATAGACCCCCTCAAAATCCTTAAATTCCTCAAGGAATTGGGGCTTGAGGGGCTGCTGTAAACGAGAACACCTTGAAATAGCAGAAGAAAATAGGGCACAATAGATCTTATTAGGTCGCAGCGCATCAGTCACCATTCATACCTACCAATACCAATGGCTTTATTACAATCTGCATTTGCAAACAGTATCCTCCTCGAGGACCACTGCATGAATGGATGAGAGATGTAATCCAATATCCGTAGGGGAAACTAGTTGTTTTCTGTCAGATATATGCCTCATTTTTCCACTTTGTGCAAATATGTGGAGAGAAGGGTATTTTCGGCCGTAGTCGGAATTATTTCTTTTGATTCGTTGATCCTTTCCGAACACAATTTTCGAACTTCGTTCGATTTACCATTGTGACATTTCAGACGAAGAGATAAATATTTATTTATGGTTCATATGTTGATAATTCTGTGAGAGGCAAGATATCTTAATAGAACAACCACCCCGTTTCTTAGAGATTCGTATAGTTTTTTTATTCATAAAAGTTCATGTACGGGCAGCGCCGGATTGGGATTTTTTTTTATCGAGCTCAATCATTGAAGCGGACTCCGTCCTAATTTGAACGAGATACGAGACTATACCTATACCAGCAAACCTCGACAAACCTCATCTGATACGATTTTTCCGACACGAAATTTTGCGAGGTGAACTTATGTCTGAGGTTGAAATGACTATTCAATTTTTGTTTATACAGGGTGGACTGTCAGAGTACGATTGCTGGAGTTTCATGATAACTAGTAATATGTTTCAAAACTAGAGCAAACTAGACAATAGTCAATAAGCAGATTTTTTTTTAGAATATACAGGGCGAACCGACAAAAATCTACAGAATGGAGTACTTGTTTTAAATGGAAAGCCATGTACATTAGTTCATATTTTGAACAATTTTTGTGATCCTCACGCGCCTTTCAATATTGTTATTGTCTTTCTCTGAAAATTATGATTCTGTCAAAATAATGCCATCTATGGAATTCAAGAGGAATTAATCAACATACCATTTGCTAGACAAATTTGTGATATGTCTGATCCATTCACATGTCCGAGAAATTATACAGGGTGACTAAAATGATTTCTCAACTCAGAACTATTTTAATTGGAATGGAAAAATCGATGCCATTTTTTTATAATAATAATAGGATTAAAACACATTGACTTATTGAACTTCGAAATTTTCTGTTATTCAATTCCTTTTTCACCGACACATGCCTTTCCTACATAAAAATAGCATGAGAATAACACAGAAATCCTTGGTTAGTTATAATTTTTGTTAATTTTTCTAATGTTGAATGTTACGGAAGAAGATCTCGTTGACATAATTTTCGGTTTGGTAGTGACTGAAAGAAATGGTTTCGATGACCTGCTAGATCCCTAGATCTCATTTGATTTGTTTTTCACCATGGGCATACGCGAAAGAAATCGTATAGGTATAGATATACACCAACAACTATTCAAGATATGAATGCTCACCGTGAATTCTAAGAGCAGAAGAAGACTAATTTCGAAGACAGATACAGATTTATATTAACCATATAATGAGGGACATAGCACTCAAGTTACTTGAGGTTAGCGTAAAAGCTGAAACCCACCGTATCAAGTTCTAAAGTATCTGTGGAAATTAGACAATAGTAATTTCTTACATCTAGTATTCCAACATAAATTTTTACAAAATAGATAAATCATCAATCGAACAAGTTAGTTAATTTTGTTTCCCAATTTCCTATTTTGTGTATATTTCGCATGTGAATTGTTTTTGTTTGCTTGCAATTTTGTTAGAATCCATGTACATTAAGGAAGATGTATTGAGAATCATCAAAATGAATAATTATTCCAATGAGTTTTCATGGTATGAAGAAAGAGGGTAGTAGGAATTTGGGGGGAAGCCGCTATCGCCGCCGGGTAAGTAGGCCCACATGGATCCTTTTTGCCATAGATAAGGAGTAACTTAACATGTCAAAATGAAAAAAAAAATCGGAAACGGCTAGAAATAACAATAGGGATATACATCAAAATTCATGTCCCTATCCGACTTGAGCCACCATGTATGATTCAAGGATTTTAGGATGGATTAGAAATATCGCACATCTATCTGTCGAATGCCTTGCGTGAAAAAGTCATGAATAACAAAAAGTTCTTGAAATCAACGGGAATATATGTGCAAGAAGACCTGACGGAAAAAAAAAGTGCAACTGAAAAAATCTCCAAAAAAAATGCATGGTGTTATCATGGCAATATTTTTGCCTAAGTTAATAACATTATACATCGTGTTAAAAACGAGAATATGTTACATGACATTCGTCAAGGTGCTGTATGAAACTAATCTTGAATATTCTGAGTCATGATTCTCATTTCGAAATTGTAAAATAAATTTTCTGCATTTTGACTGCGTTACATTCAATTACACAACGATGTTTATTAATAATAATAACCTGATCGTCACGTAAGATTTACTTATGGATATGAATTTAATTTTGTACTTATCAAATACTAATTTTTTATTTCATATCAGACATACAAGATTTCAAACCTGAATTTGGCTCTCTTCTTCGTCTCTAAAATAATTGTTTTATTTGAGATTATCTGATTTAACAGCAAGGTTTTTTTTATATTTTCCATATCAAGTTAATTTTTATCAACACTCAATGAAATGGAGGAAAATGTTCTTTTTTTTTGCCCATTATTTTGTTCAAAGGAAAATGTAATTTTATTATTGTAATTTTTTCGGGTAGAAGTTGTATGTCAAAGTCATTGCATACTACTGAACTTCGTAAAAATTTATAAATTTAGGAATATTTTTTTTTCACTTCTTCACTTTTTTCTTTCGCTTGCTATCCCCTCCTTCTAATCTTCCAGTCTATTTCCAGTCATTTTTTTCTTCAATTCTTTCGATTGAAACAGTTCAAACTTTTCTGGAGTACATCCAGACGACATTGCAGACAGCAACACCTTTCATAAACATCTGCAGATATTGACAATTCGCTTGAAATGTTATTTTCTATATCATTTATGAAAAGCAAGAATGAAAAAGGTGGTAAGTTGCCATCTTATCGCACATCATTGTTTGCGGTGAATTGAAAGATTCATAATGAGATTATTGATTATGACGAACAGAATATTTTTTGTCGAGTAAAAGCGAATTCTCCAAGCGCCTTCGGAAGTTTGAAAATGGTGTATTAATGTATCTACTTCCAGGTTTCATCAAATAAATCACTTAAGATTTCTATGAAGTATATTAATTTTTCGTTATGTAAGTTTTGTTACGAAGAAGAAGATAATATAAGGTCAAGCAATTTAATATACAATGTCTTTCAAAAGTATCGGAACGGTCCCATACTTCAGAAACGGCCCTGAGAAAATTTACAAAAATTTCGATAGAGTGGTTTTTGATGATGCCCGATTCAACGGTGATATCGGCAATGTTGCCAAATCAACAGTTTTCCAGATATTGAGGTCTTAAGTCAAAGAAACTACCAGATTGGCGAAGATTATCTATCGAATACGTGTTTTGGCTATCGTTAAGTTAGTCTATATTTAAATCTTCCTTATTTTTGAGTCACAACTACTTATATTTCACTAGCTTCTATGCCGTATAAAAATGGAACTGTCTTTTTTTTCATTGTACTTCTGAAAAAGCTTCAAGTAAAAACGAACGGCAAATAATAGCCATCCTCTACCCGCAAAGGGGAGAGTTCATGAGGGAATATTATTACAGTAAAGATTCATTTTGTATACCATCAGAACTTTCTGATGAAGTAAAAACGTTCTGTTCAAACAAAAAATTAAAATTTTACAGACAATTAATGAAACGAAGAAATACAAGAAATATTTTATCTATTGATGTGCTTCTCCAATCACAACTGTACTGATATCGTGTCTCAGTTGATGAGGCGTTGGGTAGGTGGGGAGGTGCTTTACCTGATGATGATTCATAAAGATGGGGTCTGGTATAGAGAACTTTCAAGTCATACTGTTAGAAACGACTGTCTCTGGAGGATGTCGACGCTCCTGAAAAAGCGATTCGCAGACTGGGCAAAGCTTGGTTGTTAAATATCTCTGCATGCCTTTCAATTAGGCGAAGAAGCTGAATAAATCGATACGATGAAGCTTTTTTCTAAGTTTTCATCACCATAAGGGAGTTTGTGAGGGCATCAAGAAGTTTCCTAAGTATGAAGCTCCTGAATTTGCATTTTAATAAGGAAACCACTGATTCAGCTTTTATATATTTTCAAAGTCATTACCAAATAGCAGATATATCCGGACTGTTTGAAGCATGCAAATATGGTCCCGATACTCAAACCAGGAAAGTCAATAAACGGTGTAGAAAGCTATTGGTCTATATCACTGCTCAGCGTGGCTATAAAGTGATCGATATAATCCTTCTGGAGCATTTTGTAAAGAACAAGAAAAGGCTAGAACTTCTCTTCTTGACCAAGAAATTCGGCTCTCCACTCCACTACCTTCCTGATTGTCAGAATGGTTCACGGGGTTAGGAAGGTCTCTTTCAAGCGTGACGGAATATGTAAAGTTAAGGTTCGATCAGTCAGGATTGTGTGTAATATCATTTGTTTTTAGTTAATATTCTATGCATCTATCTCGGTCATTTTGTGTGAATTTATGTACCATTTTAATTTTATAGGAATTGAACTAATTTTTCTTTAGTACATTTGAATATGTCTTCTGATCTACTACTATTTTCATTTACGAGAATTCGCGGTGGGGAAGCATTTTCATTTGGGATTGGGGTCATGATTTGACGAGAAGAAAAAAAATTGCGTCCAACATCTCTCACATGGCAAAGTTAACTTCATAAAATGTATCCCCTTAGAGTTGATGCGTTTAATAAACATTATTAAAAGGAAGTGGTAACCTTGTCCGACAAATTCAGATAACTCAAGTTGCCGAATACCCTGAAGTCAAATCACTGAGTTTGCGGGGGTATACTAAAGGACAACGCAAATGAAACAGTTGTCCGACCCGAAATAAATAACATATAAAGTCTTAATTTTAGGTTTATCTGACTTTTCACAGGTATAGGCATTATCAGCATGAAGATAGGTAACCAGCTCTGAGCAGGATTATGTTCATTATATGGATTCAACGGTGTCAGTTTGTTAACTCAGTTAACTCGGTATGGCTCGGCAACCGGCAGGCATCATTCTCATCGATGCATCAGCCAGAGGTGATACTTTTTATAATTTCATTTTTATTTTACATTCGCTATGCAACAATTTATTCGAATATGAAATTTTTTCTTTGATCCAACGAGATTCAATTACCGTAGAACTTGGTAAAAACAACGTGTTGCAATCTGTAATTATTATTACGTTATTGAAATATTTTCGTTACATGAGGGATTGATAGCGTTGTATCATACCGATGCATGAAAGCAGAGAAAAAAAGAATAAAGAATTCAGATAAAAAATTCTGTTCACGAACTATTTTTACTAACCTATCTAACTGCTTCGAACAACACTCAAAAAATAATCAACCTACTTGTACATGCCAGCCAACATTGGCAAGACATTACTGATATCACGATGAAGAAAAACTCAAAATCATCTCCATACATTTAATATAACCACCAAATGTTAGTGCTGTTAGAACGATAAATAACTATCGATCAGTTCAATGGTTTCATAGTACTCAGAACATGTTTAGAACCTATATAGGTTCATCATCAGCTAAGTTTCAAATTATGGAGAGAAAAATTATGTAGAAAATTTTTAACGATATAAAATGAGTGTCACCACATGATTCCTCAAGGAGTTATGTGGACACTGAAAATTTAAGGGGGAAAATAAGGGAGGCTAGGATACTGCTAGATACTGATATGACCGTTGTCGGTATTATTCGACTTTAGGTATCCACACCACCCGACTCATCAACCACGGTTGTTTTTTCCAAATAATACCTATAGATGAAGATGAATATATTTTTCTGCTCACACAACTGAAATGGTATTTAGCGTTAAATGATCGAATAATCACAGATTCGCAATCTAAATCTAATGTGGCGAACTTCTAAAGATGGCGGACTGTGTTTTTTATACTTCCCTACAGTATGGGTATCAAATGAAAGGACTTGCTGAGAATACGAATGCGAGTTGAAAAAATAAGATGATCATAAACTTCGTTGCTCCAATCCTTCTGAAATTTTGATGCAGTAGGGTTTTTGAATTAGCTACCTAGGGAGTTTGAAATATTCGTTGGGGCCAAGGTGATGTAATAAATCGCTAGGGAGGTTAGGCGACGACATCTTTGGCCAAATTTCAAACTGTCACCAAAGAAAACAACCACTCCTGAGTCGTCCACCCTAGGAAGTATTTTTTTATATTAATTAAATTAAAGTATAGATGTTGGATACTTTTGCTGCCACCAGACTCAGAGTATAGTTTTGATTCCGCTTTGAGCCACCCGGATTTAGGCTCAAGGGATAGCCTCCCCATCAGTCAGAATGTTCGCATCAATATAATTCACAGCTCTACTGGTTTTCGTAATTTCACCATCATCTCGAAGGCAAAGATGTAGATTTGTATGTCCCGCCACGGCATCATAAATGCGTGGACTTTGTATGAGGGGTTGATGGGGTAAGTAATACTCAGTAAAAAGTTCCACTAACCAGCTTTATTCTCCAAAGCAAAATGGTAGATATGATAACGAAAATATTCAAAAAAACGTGTAAAATATAAAAATTTGTAATTAAAACCAACTTCAAGAATTCATATACTCCGTATATGCAAATAAGCGCAAGAAAAATAAAGTTGAATAAAATGGTCACCCTGTCATAAACACAAAAAAATCGCTCTACTGTTAAACATGCATTTTTCTAAAAGCCAACAACCCTTTTGAAAAACATTCTCGATAATAAATCAATAGCCATACTGTTCAAATTAACTCACTACTATTATAATTACAACAAAAATTATGTGCAAATTTAAACTATTATTATTATTATTCTCTCGTATTCGCCCTCATAACTCGCTCAGATTTATAATACAGTTATAAACCCCTTAATTTAAAATTACCAAACACCCAATACTAGTTAGCAATTATTATTATTATTCATATGAAACTATGTTGAACGCCTGGAGTTTATTTTGATACCGTAAAATATCCCATATTCATCAACAGACCTAACACGCCCCAAGTTTAAAACGAAACTATATAATTACTATTATTTCAAGACACGGAACAATGTACAAATACCTATATAGTGAATCTACCAAAACTTACTTGATGTACACTTAGACACATCGACCTTCGAAAATGTATACCTGTTTTAGTGCCATTCTTGAGAGTGGCATATTTGCCTATACGGGTAGGTGGTCGTCCCACACCCAAGCGATCACTTGCACTCCACAACACCGAGTGAATTTATAAAAATATCAGCCCCGTTCGTTCCCAACGAAAATCTCGACTATATCAGGTCAAAGTGCTACAAGTCGTTAAATTCATCAACACATAGCGACCCTTCTATGTATCTATATATACAAACAAGCGTAGGTATATATTCTTATCTCACGCTAGATATATCATAGAAACACATAAAATTTCCTCAAATTATAAATACCGTTTTATACAGGGCACACCATTAATAAACAAAACAGTGCTCACTGTTACAGTGATGTTGCGTTACAATGCAGATGTGTCTAAAGATATGGTGATCGGTGCCATTGGATATAATACAGAAATCATATGGCTCTGCTTCCGGAGGGTACAAATATATGATACTGACATACCAATATTGACTTCGGTACTGGCTGTGTTCATCTTTTTCAACCCAAGACTGTAAAATTTCCAAGAAAATATAGTCACGGCACTGCAGATCGAAGAACGTTGCCAATTGGGCTTGCACAGTGCACAAAATGCAGAGTATTAGAATATTGTCGACTATGCCATTGTATACTCAGGCTTGAAGCTCGTTGATGCTGGTTAAGCCTTGGTAAAATCATTGAAAGGTCTCCTTGTTGAAGGGATAGACTGTTCGAAATTACCCGGCAAAAAAATCGTATTATTATTATTATGAACTTTGTTCATTGAATTAGTATACTTACATATTTAACATGGAAAAATGGATATAAATGCATGAGTACAATAAATGAACGCATAGCAGATAATGAATAAAGAAATAATCGATAAGTGATCTATCACTTGTTTCGATAATGACAAAATGTAACAAAAAGAATTATTCAAATTCAAATACAAATACAAATTTGAGCACATGCACAAAGCTATAAAATACATATATAGATGTAAATCACTGTATAAAAACATTATAACATTAAATTAAGATGTCAAAACATTAAAATCAAGACGTCATAACATTAAAATTAAGACTTAAGACAGCAAGTATGAGGTGTTTATTGTTTCGATTCTACTAGATCTTTTATTATTTTTCTATCGTTGCTAAGGATGTGATTTTTCAATTTTTTTTAATCAACCTAATTTTTTTCAGATCTTATAGTATCCTGGAGACTATCATGTAATTTTTGTGAAATATATGAGTGCGATCTTTGGGATATAGATTTCTTTACACGTGGTACAATCGTAGTAGGTTTTCGGCGGTATTATGTTCATGAGTGGGTCCTGCTATATCACCAGAAAAGTGGAATTTTACATGGGTACAGAAATAAAATCCTAGTTGTCTGATATCCATGATTTCGGATTGTTTGTGTAGTAAGTCCGAAGAAAATATCGGTTTTTCGTCATCATCACTTCCAGAAATCTTTTTGCAGTATTTTCAGGGGTTTGAGGTGTATTTGGAGAGCACTGCCCCATATCAGGATTCCATATCTTATGTGACTTTCCACTAATGAGTTGTTGTAATATTTTCAATGTTTTCGGTGGCAGGTTTTCACTTAAATATTTGAATTTGTATAGGATAAATGAATGACGTAGCCTATATCGATGTTCCATTTCATATTTGAGTCCAAATATACTCCAAGATATTTTATATTTTTCACAGATTCTATTCTGAGTGTGTTGTTCTGAGATCACTTTCGGCTTTATGTTTCAGTTCATACCATGTTTTCGCTTCATAAATTATTGCGGTGTCATCAGCATATCCTATGATACTCCTTTGGCTGTTTAATGAGAATATTCCATTTATGTAGAGATTGAAAAATAGAGGTCCCAGAACGGTGCCCTGCGGCACACCATATTCAATTTCTCTCTGATCACTCAGCGTTTCAGCAACTTTCACTTCTTGAGTTCTATTGCTAAGGTAATTTCTCAGTAAATTTGAACATTTACGTCTCATACCAACTCGTTCCAGTGTATCAATGAGCAATCGGTGACTAACAGTATCGAAAGCATTCGAAAGGTCAATGAAAACACATAGACAAGGATTTCCGTTTTCAAGTATGTTGTGTATTTTTTCTGTAAAAGCGAGTACGGCATCTTCGGTTTATGTATTTACCTTGAGCCATATTGTTTATGGGAAATCAAAACGTAATATTTTTATGAAGAAAGTCATTCGATTGTTCAGAAATCTTTCGAATATCTTTAACAAATGGGTCATCAGGGAAATCGGTCTGTAATTGGTAACTATCGTTTTGCCTCCTTTTTCGAAAATAGATATTACTATTGATTTCTTGAAAGCATTAGCCCAAATTTCTAATTCTAAGAAGTTGTTCAAAAGTATGAACAATATATTGTGCAACAATAATGCGCTAAATGAGATGAACAGACTGAGAAACCTATTCAGCGATAACAAAAAGTACCTATAAAAGAAAATTGAAAGTAAAAAAACTTTTTCAAACAAGCTTTTATTTGAATGCGCTAAAAAGGATAAAATAAACTTTTCCTTCAGTACTTTTTACTTTTAAATTACACAATTTATATGATATTAAAGTTTGTCGCGGGATTTACCTGTGGTATTGTTGTTGATGAACAAGTAAATTGAATAACTTGATCTGATTGATTTTAATTTTCGCAATTGTCAAACTAAGGGTCGGTTTTTCAATGTACTTTAACTTCGAGCTAAATTTAACTCATGGTTAGAATGTGAGTCAATTCCTTCAATTAGCAAATGTCATATTCATTCTAACCACGAGTCAAATTTAACCGGGAGTCAAAGTACGCTAACACGACATTGATAAACTGGCCCTAAGTAACTACCAGTCCTCAAATATGGATGGATACCCCCTCGATGATACTTTCGAATGGAGTCAGAGCACCATTATGGTACCATGTGAGAAAATGGAGTTTCGTGGTTTACTTTCTTGGCACGTATTTCGATCCACAATATTGCGATTGGGTAGCATTATTTTGATTAATGAAAGAGGGTTTGTGTCTGTGATATAAATATGATAAAGAAAATTTTCATCGAGCAGGATTCGAACCCACCACCTCTGAATTGCCGGTAAAGTGCTCTACCAATTGAGCCACCGAGAAGACATTTGTTCCATCTGCAAAATCGGGATACCGCTTTTTCCTAGAATTTTTGATGTTAGTAATGTCACCTACAAACTACGGCATTTGTAGGTGTTGGAGAGTTAGATATTAGTGGGAACTCATTCGTGTCCAATGATCAACAAGATCCTATTTACCTTTCACACCTTACATAGTCGACATATAGCGATATTCAGCAGGGATCTGGTGTGGATCTCGACCAATGAACAAGATTAATAGCCGAATATGAAAAATTAAAGAGGGTTTGTGTCTGTGATATGATTATGATAAAGAAAATTTGCGGCATTCAGACAGATTTTTTAAATTCCAGAAAAAAGAGCACTGTACCGGCATTCCAGAGGTCGTGGGTTCGAATCCTGCACGAGGAGAAAGTAGATTGGAAAGTGTCGCGAACCACTCCAGAACGGAAAGTGTAGCGAACGCCCGCCGTAACCAATCTACTTTGGAAAGTGTGGTGAACGTTAAAACGCCAAGGAAAATGGAAAGTGTCGAGAACCGTTCGGAAAGTGTGTCGAACGACCACAAACACAAATAGAAACTGTCGGGAACGGTTCTCGACCGCCAACGATTTTTGAAAGGGTGGTGAATGCCCAGGAAATGAGGAACGAAATGCAGAAGGCCATGGACCAAATCGATAGGGTGGAGAATGGACCCTCTACATCAACATCAACGCCAGCTAATAGGGGGGTGAGCGAGATGGAAACATCAAGCATCGCCGCTACTAAAGAGAATCCGCCGCAGCTCGTCGGATTTCAAATAGCCATTTTCCGAATGAATAAAAAGAAAGAAGAGGAGAAGAAAAGGAGAGAGGCTGAACGGGCTCTCCAAGAACAAAATAGGAGAGAAAATGAGAAGAAGAGGATCCTCCAACAGCAAGAAGAACAAAAGCTGCAGGAGCAGCGTAAACTGCAAGACAACAAACGGCTTCTGGAAGCTAGGGCGAGGGAGTCTCCTCAGAAAGTACAATTTAGCTCCTCCGACTCGGATTCTGAGGCTGATGACCGACGAAGGCTCCTCAGGAGAAGAAAGTCCCGCGAAGAGACCCCGCTAAACTCCACCGATGCCATCGACGAGAGAATAGCGGGCCTTAAAAAGTTAATCGACAGTAAAGTCCAGTCTAAAGTGCTGGCGCACGAGAAGCTGTCGATTAACAAACCAGCAGACTTCACGGACATGCCAGATAGGCTCCTGAGGGAAGCCATGTCGACCCAGATCCGAGATTTCTATCGGAAGAAATATACACAAGAACATCACCAAGAAATAGGAAAGCTCACGAACACGAGGAGACTTCTAAGATCCCCAAACAGGATCAGGGTGAGGGACGAATTCCCCCCTCTCACCAAGGACGCACTCCCAGGAACAGAAGAGGATTCGGAGAGTTTTACAAAACCTGGTAAGCCGAGGACAACAGCTGTAAATGAACCCGTCCCTGTAGCCAACAAATTCGACTCACTAAACGAGGATGAGTCGCTATCGGAGGACAGCCAACCGCAGGAAATCAGGAGAAAACCACAACAACAGAAGAAAACCACAAATAAAATCGCGGCCACTACATCACAAAAACCTACAAAATCCAAAATGCCTCCTCCGATAGTGATACAGGGGAGGCTCAATCTGGACAGTTCCCTCACTGCTCAAATGAAATCAGAGCTGAAGGGAGATTTCAACATTAAACATACGGGCAGAAAAACCCAAGTTTTCACCGACAACGTGGGGGATCGACAGACCATGATTGACCTCCTAAAAACCACAGGGAAGGAGTTTCATACGTACACCCTACCGCAAAACAGAACACATGCATTCGTGCTGAGGGGACTCGACTCGAATGTCTGCCAGGACGACCTCATAAACGAGATGGCCGAAAAGTATGGCATCCAGGTCGAGAAGATGATGAGGATGACAACAAAACGTGGTCCTCTATACCTCACCACTAACCCTCGCAACGTGATACTGGGGCAACTGCAGAAATCAGTGAGGGTGCTCCAGCACAAGGATTTCTTGGGAGCTCAGGAAGAATGAATGAGCGATAGTCCAGTGTCAGCGTTGCCAGCGGTGGGGACACGCAACTTCAAACTGCCAGCGGGAGGCCAGGTGTCTGAAATGCGCGGCAATGCACCCGACTAGCACGTGCAAGAAGTCGCCGGACGTGCCAGCCACCTGTGCAAACTGCAGCGGGCCCCACCCTGCGAATAGCGTACGGTGTCCGGTTTACCAGAGCCGGATTCAGTTCCTGGAAGACAGAGTGGAGAGCCAAAGGAAGCTTGTTCAGCCAAGGTACGTTCCTACGCCGCTACCGAAAACAAATCCCTGGACCAAAGCCCCCCAGGAGCAAAGCGCTCCCCCGCACCTTCCCAAGAAGCGGGGAGAAGATCGAATACTAATAGGATCCAGGAAGCTCCTCAGGCCCCAGAGATCCCCTACAGCCCACCAATCGCCAGTGCATAGGAACCCCCGATCAGGGGCTTCTGACTTGCAGCAGGTGATGGGTTTGGGCGACAAAATAAAGCAGGTTAGTGCGATGCTAAACATCTCGGAACTGTGCAGGGCCATGGACGATCTGATCGCCCGGCTAGCACAGGCCAAGACTCCTTTGGAAAAGGCTATGGCTGCCCTTGAAGTCCTCGGGGATAGCCAGCGCTACAATTTATAAGGGTCAGTGAATAATAAGCTCCCACTTATTATTGACTTCATCGGCAGGCATCAGATAGACCTAATGTTCATATCGGAGACCTGGCTCAGGCCGGATCATAGATTCCGATTGAAGGGCTTCTCCACTGTCAGGGCAGACCGCCCTCAGGCAGAGAGGGGGGGGGGAGTGGCCATCCTTGTCAAGGATGGCATTGCGTACAACAAAGCTCAATAGAGCACGTTGGTATCAAGCTAGCGGATGGGACCTACGTGTTCGCGGTCTACAACCAACCAAGGGATAGGTTCACACAGTCCGACTTGGACAATTTGTGTAACACGGGCCACAAGGTGTTATTGGTAGGGGACTTCAACGCCAGGCAACCTGAGTGGAGTGGGGCTTCACAGTCTAACGCCAATGGCAAGACATTGTGGGAGTACTCGCTGTGTAGTGACGCGGTAATCGTTCACTCTGATGAGCCAACGCATTACCCCTGGAATGGGTCTACTCCGACCATTATCGACTTGGTAGTGAACAAGAATGTCACGAATATGAGTGAACTCAAGGCCATCCATGAGATGACCTCGGATCACGACCCAGTGCTGTTTAGTCTTCAGTACAAGGGAGAGGATATACCTCCCAAAACTTCATACGATTACCGGAACGGTGACTGGGCCGAGTTCCGAAGAGTCATCAATGCCAAGACGACCATCACGCCTGGCATCACTCGGGATGGAATTGAGGAAGCAACTCTCACTTTTATTCGTGACATTCAGGTCGCGCGCGACCGCGCTATCAAGAAGATAATGGTTAAGAGGAACCAGAATATTCTCCCGCCGGAAGTTAGGCAGTTGATCACTCTGAAAAACTCCCTCCGGAAAAGGTGGCAAGCCACCAGAAACCCGGAGCATAGAGCCGATATGTTTCGGCTTGGTAGAGAGATTTCGGAGTTGAATAACGACCATAACGATACCCGGTGGAAGAATAAACTGGAGAAATTGGACGTTCGGGACAACTCGCTGTGGCGGATGACGAAGCGCATATCTAGGCGCTTCGAACCCGTCCCAGCCATAGTCAGTGGTAACGAACGTGCAGTGACAGACCCTCAGAAGGCGGAGCTATTCGGTGAGCATTTCGCCAATGTCCACAAGAGGGCGCCGGACGTTAGCGACGGCCATAGAGTAAAGTCTAAGATAACCGAGGACTTTAGACAAAATATGGCCGCCCCTATCGGTCCTAATAGGTTTGCCAAATTAATGGCAACCTATGAGGAACTGACGGAAGTCATTAAGCGACTTCCGACGAATAAGGCGCCTGGACCGGATGGCTTGGACGGACGCCATTCTACTCAAGAACCTGCCGAGGAAGTCCCTCGTACAATTTTTGCACATTATCAACGCCATCATCAAGTGGCAGTGGTACCCGGATTGCCTCAAGAAGGCGCTGGTGATACCTATCCTGAAGCCGGGCAAGGATGGCCATCAACTCGATAGTTACCGCCCGATTTCACTTCTTAGCGTCGTTGCCAAGGCAGTGGAGAAGATACTTCTCAAACGGTTGATATCCCTCGAGGAGAGACTCAAAATGATCCCCGCTGAGCAATTCGGATTTCGTGCAGGTCATAGTACGACCTCACAAATCGTCCGAGTTATTCACGAGGTGAAAGAGGCAGCTCATCGAGGGATGAATACAGTCATGGTCCTGCTTGACATGCAAAAAGCCTTCGACTCGGTATGGGTTGAGGGTTATACATGGTGAGACTTATGAATTCTTACCTGGTCAACAGAACTTTTGCGGTGAGGGTGAACAACACAAGGTCCGCGGAGTATGCAATCGAAGCAGGTGTTCCACAGGGGTCGAGCCTATCCCCACACTTATATTCTCTACATACATATGATTTTCCTATGTGCGAGAGAACGAAAACGGCTATATATGCGGATGACACTGCTATATATTCCCAATCGTTCTCCAGCGTTGCAGCTGCTATGCAGGTCCAGACCCGTCTGGACAGGAAGATCATACTGTATTTGGAGGATAATAAGATCGTGGTGAACCCGGCTAAGTCTGAGGCCATCAACTTCTCCAAGAAATTCAAATTCTCGAAAATCCCGCAGAAGTTGAGGGTCAAAGGCAAAGCTGTGGAGGTAAAAACCAACGTGAGATACCTGGGAGTACAGTTGGACAAACGCACAACATGGCACAAACACCTGAACTTGGCTATCGAGAGGGCTGCAGCAGCGGTAAAACGCGTGTACCCTCTGATAGCCAGAGGCTCAAGCATGAATTTAGAGTCTAAAATGGCTATTTACAAACAACTGATCCGGCCAGCGATGTTGTACGCTTGCCCAGCGTTCTGCAGCCTGCCCAAAACTCCTTTCATGAGGCTGGACAGGATGCAGAATAAAGTGCTCCGTATCATCACGAATAGTGATCGATACATCCGATTGGATGCGCTGCGTGCCCTTGCTGGCGTCGACTCGATCCCGACACATGTAAAAAACTTGTCATATAAGTTTTACAAGTTCCACCTCTCCAAAAGTTCTCCAACTAGAGATCTCACCAGATCCAGAATTTTCGATAATGAGCCCCGCAAACACGGCGGGCTCATTTATCAAGCGCTGGGCATCTTCCAGGAAAGATTGGAGTTACCGGTTCTGTAAAGAACCCAGACGCATAACGTAGAAACGCCAATTGTCTTGACACGGATTTTTGCTTTTAGCCTTTTCCGGGGTCAGCTTCACACGAACTTAGACAACAGCAGTATCCAATGGAATGCAATGAACGACACGCATAAGCTTCGCAGGAGGCGTGTTTGTTATGTCACCTACAACCCACACAAGCTCTTCAGCTCGACCAACCGCCAACATCAGCGGAGGCGGCTGTCGGCGCCCCTTGATCGGGGCCCTAGGCACCACTTGGCACAAGCGCTCGCCCTCCTTCCCAGCAATGGGGTGGAGGAGGAGGCGGCTCTCCGTGCGTCCAAGTCCTCATCCCCCGACGTCCAATCCTACGTGAGGCGAAGAAATAAGGGAATGAACTTGTCATGAATTGTAGAATTTGGTGGAATTGTTATTGCTAATTTTAGAAAATATATTTTTATTTATTTATTTATTTATTTATTTATTTATTTATTTATTTATTTATTTATTTATTTGTACCGGCAATCCAAAGGTCGTGGGTTCGAATCCTGCTCGAGGAGAATCTTTTTTCTGGAATTTTAATAATCTGTCTGAATGCCGCAAATTTTCTTCATCATAATTATATCACAGACACAAACCCTCTTTAATTTTTCATATTCGGCTATTAATCTTGTTCATTGATCCACACCTGATCCCTGCTGAATATCGCTATATGTCGACGATGTAAGGTGTGAAAGGTAAATAGGATCTTGTTGATAATCGAAAACGAAAGAGCTCCCACTAATATCTAACTCTCCAACACCTACAAATGCCGTAGTTTGTAGGTGACATTACTATAACATCAAAAATTCTAGGAAAAAGCGGTATCCCGATTTTGCAAATTGATAGAGCACTGTACCGGAAATCCAGAGGTCATGGGTTCGAATCCTGCTCGAGGAAAATCTTTTTTCTGGAATTTCAAAAATCTGTCTGAATGCCGCAAATTTCATAATTTTGATTATTTGGAATAATTTTATGGAGTTCATGTCTCTCTAGATCAAAAAATAAAATGGGTGTTCTGACAAATGAAATATCAACTATAAGGTATCATTGAATTCAGATATTTACAAAGATTTCTAAAATGCAATAATATATTCCCATTTGAAAATCGAAAACTGATGAAGTAGCCGGGTGTACCTAGAGTGTGTGGAACGTGCAGAAATTTGGCAGTTTTTTGGCTACCAAAAGTTCAGCTCACCACCTGGGATGGTGCAAACTTAGATTACACGCATTTAGGACCAAATAAATGAACGATTTCCGTCTTGCTGGACAATACAATCCAAATCCGAATACATACATGATTTGTAGTTCAATATCCACAGACAAATTTGTGCCAAAACTGAAGGATGAAATGAATTAACACTATGAAACTTCACCTGACTTTTTGACTTCATGTTTAATTGCAAAAAAATTGTTCAACAAAAAAGCAGGAGTGGAACACAAAAAAAAATTTGACTTCAATAAATATAAAAAAATGGAGATTTTCGGAAAGTAAAAAGGCTATCGTGAAACGGCTTCGATAGAATAAATGAAATTACAAAGTAGTCTTGTGATACTTTTAGGAGGCTGGGTTAGGTTACATTCGGTGAGGTTAATGCTTCGAGCTCTGGAAACAGTGTTAAGCTAAGTTTTCATGCATCCGAATTTTCGTTTTTTTGTAGGAAATTTGAAAGAAATGTCACTTTTTCGTACGAATGATATTTTGAGCGGTTTTCATTTGTGCGAAATGCCTTCACGGAATAAATGAAACAACGTCAACCCCCTAATTTTACCGTCCATTTTCCCAAGAGAATTCCTTAGCTCGTTAATTAAGCTGTGGTAATTGCAATGTAATTTTTGTAGTTTGAAAATAGGTCTCATCCAAAAATGTTTGGGAGCCCTTTTTCTTCAATTCAAATTTCCAATACGTTAACAAAATCAGTAAAATATAAAATATTACGGATGTTCTTATCCTTATATTATTAATGAGATTGCTGTCCATATTTTACATTAAAATTTTTAATATGCCTGCGGAAACAAAAATACATAACATAACATAAAGATCATCGTTTTCCTTCAAAATTTCGGATAAGTTGACTTTATTATTTCAACTTCCTGAATTTATTCGTACCATCAGTTGAAATTTGCCGCCACGAAATGTATTTGAACAGCTCTTGACAGATTTTGTACGAAAAACGATTAATTCGTTCTTGTTCTTTGCCAGAATAAGTCTATACCCTGACACATTTCCACCCTACTTTTTGTAAAAGATAAGCAATAATAATTTCATAGCATTCAATACAACTCCAATCCACTCTAAGAATTTTTGATGTCTTGTCTGCTCAGAAATTAATTTCTACTCACTTTCAGACGGACAATCGCAGCTGGATCTATTATAATCTCAATTAGTGTCTTTTACCGTGAAATTTCTCAATGATAAACTCAAATTTTCACAGCAAGAACACAGAACTTCGCATGACAGTAGGGTTTGACATGTCTATAATAAGCCGGAAACCGGACTCGAGATACTACGCTCGCAGCTCATGATCCGAACTGAAATCATACTGAGAAAACTGCTCCAAAATTGTCGCCATTGTTGGCTGGCTCGATGATCCTAGACTATGTTGTATATATGGAATGAACAGATAAATTCATCTTCTTTCTTCTCGGATGGTCAGGGCTTTCTGAAAATCCAGTGGTTCGACAAAATTATCTATGAGTTTTTGGACAGCCTCTGAATTTTTTAAATTATAACACAATTTGGAGTTGTTTCTGTGAGTTCAATAACAGGAATATGAAGTAAAAACCTCCAGCTTGAAATTGCATACTTTATTTTTCATGCAGGTTGTGTATAAGCGATTATTTTCAACTTTTACTGGCTAAGATGTCGGAATGTTGAAGGAGTTGAAAATGGGGCGGGAGTTAAAACCAGTTTTTTTGGCGGGTGTAAGTGAGACCTGTCTCCCTACTCTTGAATCATTACCTAGTGTCTAAAGAGGGTAATGGTTCCTGCTTCATTGCAATTATTCCGGATTAACTGAAATATTTATGATTTGCCCATCCCTCGTAAAAAACGCAGTTGTATTATGTATCGTTGTAAAAACAACCACTTAGGTACTCAGATATCCACATGTTATATTTGCAAGAGAAAGAAGAAGTCTTCACGACCTAAATACACTTTTATTTTGAATTTTTTTATCATTTTTAGCAAAGTTATGACACATTTATAGTAGATTATAGTATGTGGAGTAGTGAATGTGAGTTTCCACTTGAATCGAATCAAATCAAAGGTAATAAGTGTATTTTTGCGAATATTTCACTTACCAAATGCATAAATAATCACTGTGTATCTCAATAAGTGAATAACAAAAATATCCCACAAGAAGAAACGTGAAGTTGAGCATTAACATTCTTCAGAAATAATCACAACAAACATGTCGCCTTTTTTGTCGAGAGTAAACACTATCAGTAAACAATACTTATAAAGGAGACCATACACCTGTCTCTACCACTGATAATGTCAATCTCAAATGAAAACATATTGAAAAAGATAAGAAAGAATAGGCAGGAAATAAAATCGTTAATTGAAGCAGTGGAAGTAAGAATATCTTTGAAATTAGAGGACTTAAATCGACGCATCAGCACTCTAGAACAAGACAACGAAACAATCACTAACAACATTGAAAGATTAGAAAGGAAATCTAAAGAAAACAATATTATTGTTTTCGGATTGAAAACTAATCCGGGAGATATATCAGTAGAGCTCATCAAAAAAGAACTGAAAAATTTAGTTCATATAAATATCGTCGAAAGTGATCTCAATAATTTTTACACGCTTGGCAAAGCAAACAACGCCCTATTGAAAATTGAATTCACATCCTTCCTCAAGAAGGCAGCCATTCTGAAAAACGCCAAAAATTTGAAAGGTACCAATATATCAATCGCGAATGACTTAACAGTCAAACAGCGTATGGGAAAAGCTACAGTCCAGAAGATTTGGTAAGTTTGGAAGAAACTGAAGAAGCTATTTTGGAAAAACTACAGAGTGCCCAAAGTATACCAACCGTAGCCACAACAAAAGACATAAAATAACCTAGTGTGAAACCTCTGGAACTGGCAAAAAAGAACTCACAACAAAAAAGCACCCCACCACAACATTCATCCATCAAATCTACCAAGAATGACAACGCGTACAAACAGCGGAAAATAGTTTATTTTTTCTTTCCTTTATAAAATCAAAATCAAAATCGTCTATAATGTACTAGCCAAAGTAATGCCATTAAAATGGATAAGTATATTCGTGATTTCGATAAAGAACCAATAGAAACATTCAATCTTCAAGATTATACAGAGTGTAAAAATATTTTAGATGTCAACAAAAATTCGTTCAATTTCAAAATAATTCATAATACTATTCGTAGTCTGAATAAGAATATTGATGAACTGAAAATTTGTCTCAACAACGTGTATTCCAATATCGATCGTATCGCCCCAACAGAAACTAGGTTATTACATAATCCAGAACTTTATTCTATTCCAGGCTACGATATGATATACAACGGGGGAAATTTCAATCAAAATGACGGCGTGGTGATTTATATACACTCAGAACACAAATACACTTGCAAAGTGGTGGAAATAAGTGATATTAAAGGTATAGAGCTTAGAGTCAAATTCGGACAGTCTGACATTTCCATAGTTGCAATATATAGACCTCCATCCACAGACCCATACGACTTCAATAGATATTTACATAGTTATCTCGAATCGAGCCATTCACATATAGCTACACATTCAATTCTTGTAGGGGACATTAACATTGACATATTGAAAAATGATGACATTTCTAATGAATATCTGAATACACTTAGTGAATTTGGTTATTCATCCGCAATCAACAACCCCACTAGAGTTCAAGGGGAAAGCGCATCTTGTAAAAATCATATTTTTATCAAATCAATACGTGATATCCTAGACAAAATAATTTCACTCAGTATACAAACGAATATCACTGATCACTATACGACCCTATATGCCCTTCAAATCATTCTACAACGTGAAAAAGGAATGAATATAAAAACTCATATCAATTTCAAGAAACTCAAAGATTTGATGAACAATATATCTTGGAACCATCACTCCCGATTCCGCTACAGATAAATTCATACACATACTACTTAGCTTCATAGAACAGTGTGGTGAACAAATAAGATCTAAGAGAAAAAACACGAAAATTGCTCCATGGATAACAAACGGGTTAGTGAAACAAATAGATTCAATAAACAAACTGTTCAAAGGATTCCGAATGAATCCCACAAATCTAGTACTGAAAAACGAACTCAAAATAATCCAAAATAAACTAACCAACTCAATAAGAAAAACAAAATATGATTACTATCAAAAACAAATTATAGTAAGCTCGGGAAAGTGTGACCGTGATTTTCATTAGTTCGCATTGAATTTAGTTCATCTGATGAACCTGAACTAATATAACAATGAACTTTTGCAGGTATTTACTTCGAAGGTCAGTCTTTGTAATACGCCACAGAAAACAGTTGAAAAATGTATTCTATGAATTTTATTTATATATTCAGATATACATCTCCATAGGTCACACTTCCCCGGAAATTTAGGGCAAGTGTGATTCTGGCCAAATTTAAAGATATTAATGCACGTAAATCTCTCTTTGGGGCAGGTGTGAGTAAACAGTAAAGGAACTTTCACCACAATGCATTTGTTTCGAGATATCTTTATTCTAAACATAGTTAGGAACTTTTTAATATTGAATTTGAAATGCCCCATTGGAAAAAACAAAAAATAATCGTGAAAGTGAACATTTGTTGAAAAGAAAAATTTACAGGTAGAAATCTGAAAAGTCGAATGAAAATTTCATTGATCCCCATCTTCTGACGAATGGTGATGGAAGCACAGTTGTTATTTCATCCTCAGAAAGTGTACCAATGTCTTCTACATCTGGCCAGGTATATTGTTTGGCTCTCTGAGATTTCCGTATATAATTTCGTACTATAGCTGAAAAAATATTACTGTTCAGATTGGCCAAATGAACCAGGTTCCCACTTACCCCGACAGATAGGTCACACTATCCCCAATAACATTAAATTTCAGGGTAAGTGTGACATGCAATGGAAAAATGGAAAAAAAACAACTTCATGAAAAAACGGCAATCTATAGTAAGATTCATTGTTTAGGCAGAAGAAAAGTGTATAAAATGGATTCTTACCTTAGATTTTAACAATACACTCAAAGCTTGAAATAAACTCGTTATACTCGTTCGGGTTGATGAATTGTAGGTTAGAAAATTGGGGAAAATATTTGGATTTCACAAGATCTCTTTTGTATTTTATATGATGGTTATGGATTCATTATGAGTGTAGGCTATTCGTCAATAGATGGCATTGGGCTGTCGCCCGGTTTAGCGAAGATAGCGAGCAAACTCACACTTACCCCAAATTCACACTTACCCGAGCTTACCTTAATTCAAACTCTTCAGATAACGCGAAGTTATGGAAAGTAATATAAGAAGTAACGAATACAAATAGAAGTAAACGATCAATCACATCAATGAAAATTGAGGCAGGGGTCAGTCTGAAAACAAAGAGAGAAATAGCAATTCAATTCTGTATATACTAAGATGGGAAAGAAAATGGCAGATAAAATACACAGAAATCCCAACTAACCAAAACAGAGAAAAATCGTCCCTAATTCATTCGTTCTTTTACCTACTGATTCGAATGAAATCAAAAAAGTTATTGCTAACCTGAAATCTAAAAAGTCCAGAGGTGTTGATGGTATTAACACTGATATATTAAAGTTAATCTCTCGGAATATTGAAGAGCCCTTAGCGTATTTGTTTAATTTGTGTATGGACAAAGGTTTCTTTCCAACTGCATTTAAACAAACGATTGTTATACCGTTGTTTATAAAGGAGCATAATGATATTGTCACAAATTATCGCCCTATATCTCTGATAACATACCTTACCAAAGTTTTCGAGAAGATACTCAAAAAAAAAATTAACATTTCAAAATACAACTTAATATATGATCAACAGTATGGATTCAGAGAAAAAATATCTACCCAAGACGCAATAATAGCTCTAACATCTGAAATATCATCAGCGCTCAATGAAAACAAGCCGAGCCTCTGCGTTTTCATTGATCTCTCAAAAGCGTTCGATACCGTCGACCATGAAATGCTTCTACAAACAATGGAAAATAATGGCGTGAGGGGTATTCCCTTGAATCTATTCAGGAGTTATCTCACGAACAGATTCCAAACTGTAAGAGTGGACGAAATTTTGAGCAGTGAACTGACTATTGATATTGGCATTCCACAAGGTACGGTTCTTGGACCAACTCTGTTCAATCTGTACATGAATGAATTGTTTTCTCTCGAAAGTAAAGGAAAAATTTTAGGGTTTGCAGATGACACTGCGATATTCTATAAGGCAAATAGTTGGCAAGAACTGAAGAATACTGTAGAATCAGACTTTAATGTTGTAAAAAACTGGCTTGAATACAAACTACTAACTTTAAATTTGGAGAAAACTCATTATTTGCTATTCAGCTGCAATAGCACAAACAAACTAACTTTCTCACGTATAGACCTGTGCAAGTATTTAGGGATAATTATCGATTCACATCTCAAATGGAATGAACACATAAATTATATTTGTAAAAAGTTGCGAAGTATTCTATATAAATTCAAATTCTTACGAGAAATATTTTCCACCCATCATCTCAAAATTCTATACCACGCACTTGTGGAAAGTCACCAACGCTATGGTATAGCTTGTTGGGGTGGAGCCTTTCGAACACACCTTCGTCCTCTAGAAGTTCTACAAAACAAGTTTCTAAAATTGATATTTTCGAAAAGTTCACGCTTTTCAAAACTTGTTTTGTGAAGCTGGTGTTTTTGATATTCGTCAACTATTTTATTACAATATTATTTTAACTCACCATAAGAAATAAAGTTACCTTTTACCGTCACATCTCTATAACACTCGAAGAAATAATCACCATGTAATTCCATTGACACAAAAATCACTTTTACAACATTCCTATGCTTATCTGGCCCCAAAATTATTCAACACACTACCTAATACAATAAAAAATATTGACGTATTTCTCCACTTCAAAAAATCACTAAGAAAATTTATAAACGGTACACCAAGACAAACAATTGCAAATTTTGTTGACAAAAAAAATATCTGATACAAACTTACTGATACAAATTTACTCAATTATCTTTTAAATTCATGTAAGTCACTTTCTCTCAATGTTTAAACTTTTTCCCACTGTGTGAATGTGTCTTGCGTTAGGTGTATATGTTTATGAATATGTGTGTCTTAATCATAAATGTTTTCAAGTATGGAATTAATCTTCATCGTTATATTATTTTGTAATACAGTGTTAGGATATATTTTAAGAACATTTTCTAGTCATATACAAACCTATTTAAACATTTTATATTGTTGACTATTTAGATTTTATTTTATATATGTTATATCCGATTCCTGAATGAGCCCTTTGTCCCGGAATTGCGTCATACACTATAAACATTGCATCATCTACTACGCAGAAGATAGAGGATATTCCTCAGCACATTTGAAGGTCTTCGTGGAACAATAGAAACTACGCAGTATCCAGTCAGCATTCCCGAACCTATAAAAGTCGAGGAGACCGGATTCAAGTTGTTCAAGTCTTTCCAGTCTTCAAACCAAGTAGTTAGTAGATTTGAATCAGTACGAGTTTTTAAACCATTGTAATTTCACTTATAAAATTCAATATTTCCATATTGCAATAATTGTGAATAAAGTCTATTTTTAAAAACTCAAACAAAAGAAGACTGATTTAACAAATTGGCGCAGTCGTGCGGATCTCGAAAACGCTGTGATCCAACGAAGAAACAGCGGTAGTCTCCAGACTTCCAACGAGTCCAAGAACCGCAAAGCAGAACCCAGTGGACAAGACGGTCTCTTCAACAACAAGAAACCCGCATAAGTCGTCGAACGTTGCTCACCTCGTCGTGAAGAAATCACCTCTTGGAACCCGCGTAAGTCGTCGAACGCTGCTCATCCTGTTGGAGCTAGAGCTTTATGAAGTAGGATTTCATCTTTCCACAACCCCGGAGACAACAAGAAAAAAGAAGAAAGAAACAAGAAGAAAGAAGAAGCAAGCCACCCAGAGCTTAGGAAGCTCAACCAACCAGCATTAGACGTAGGAAACTCATTGTAAGTACCACATCGAATCATTAATCATTTTGTTGTATTTTGATATTTTTCTAAATTTGATTTAACCTTGTTATCCCAAAATTTACCCAAAATGTCACATCATAGTTCAAATGAAAGTTTACATAATGAACGCGAAGTACCATTAGAACCGTATAAACTTTCCGAAATATTCTCGATAATTCCAGATTACGATGGTGATTCAATTTCGCTTGGAAATTTTCTTAATGCCTGTGACCATGCGCAAGCTATGGCAGTAGACCAACAAAAATTGCTTTTAACTATTCACATTAGAAACAAACTCAGAGGAAAAGCTGCTCAATTGATAAATTCCAGAAATCCAGAAAATTATCAAGAGATCAAAATTTTATTAAATTCTCACTTTGGTGATTCCCGTGACTTAACATCTTTGATACAGGATTTACAAAGAATAAGGCAAGCAAATGGAGAAAATGCACTGACGTTTTTCTCAAGACTTCAAAGTCATAGCGCGAAAATGTATTCGTGTATACAAAGATCTATGTTAACAAACGCACAGAAAAACGCACAGTCTCAACTAATTGAAAATATGGTTTTAAATACCTTATTAACAGGCCTCGAACCCAAAATCGGTCAAATTATTCGAGCTAGCAATCCAAACAGTATGCTAGAAGCTTCAGTTAGAATAAAGCGTGAGATACAGCTCTCATACTTTGAAAATCAAAAATCAATCAATCGTTCATCACAACCTCAAAGTTCAAGAACAAATCATAATACAAGACCACAAATAAATCGACCAAATAATTTCCAAAGGAATTATTTCCAACCCCAAACGAATCAACCCCAAATGTATCAACCTCAAACGAGTCAACCCCAAATGAATCAACCTCAAATGAGACCAAATATGTTCCAAAATCAAAATCCAAATCGAAATTTCCGAAATCAAAACTTTCAAAGACAAGCAAATCCTCAAATGCAACAACGCGGACAATATTTTCAAACAAATAGACCCACAGTAATCAAGAATAACCCTCAATGGAATTTAAATGCGAATAAAACCCATTTATTAGATCATGAGTACGATTCATTATGCTCAAATACAGATTTTGAGTATCAAAACGAAAATATTTATGAATATTCAGACCAAGGAAACGAGTCATTCTATGATGAGGAAGATTATTTCCCGGAACAACAAGAATTTGAACAACAGCAATATGAACAAATACCAAATGAAAATTTTGACTATGAAGTAGAACAACTTCAAACGGATTTTCACAATTTTCTGTCACTAGACAACCCACCTATCAGTACAACTACCAATCCATGTACGACACAATTAATCAATACCAATCCCCAATCTCGACAAACCCTATATGCAGACAATCTAATTATAGAACAACAATGTCCAACTCAACAGATTCCTCCTGCAATCGAAATGAAAGCGAATCTCGCAGCGCTTATCAAAACTCGCGAATTCAAGCCAGAGAAAACAATACCCACTATGAACGACCTCAAGACAGATCAGCAATTTCTATAACATCCAATTGTAGCGATTTGTACTATTTAATCAGTCCAGCTAATTTTAAAATATTAATTGACACAGGTGCAGGTATCTCGATTTTTAAAAGGAAAACAGCTGAAAATTATACAAAAAGATTTTCAGAAAATATACCAGTTACAGGAGTTACAGATGGAAAAGTAATGGTAAAAGAGTCAGTTTTAATACCATTTGGCACAAAAGAAAAACCAGTTTGGCATAAAGTTTATGTACACGATTTAGATATCGAATTTGACGGAATTTTAGGTACCGATTTTTTGAAAAGATTTGATGGAGTAGTAGATATTGGTAATCAAGTTTTAATTTTGAATTATAAAACCTTCCCTTTATATTCAGCCCGGAAAACACTTGCTGGAACATCAGTTAAAATAAATAATGAACAAAAAATTCAAGGAAACTTACAGGAAAAGTTCAGTACACAAAATCTCGAAAATAAAATAACAATCGAACCAAGAGTTGAAAAAGTTTTTAAATTAAAATCCAAATTAAGAAATACAGAAGCTATACTGTTAGCTACTGAAAAAGAGAAAGTTAAACTTCCAAATGCCCTAGTCAAAATTAACGAAAAAGGAGAATTTTTAGTAACCGTTGTAAATGTAAATGCAATTGAAAAATCTATTGATTTTAATGACTTACAATTTGAAGAATATTATGGAAATGAAAATGACATTGAAACAGAAAACATAGAAACAAGTCGTCCAGAGAAAATAAAGAATTTACTTCGTCTGAAACATCTTAATGAAGAAGAGAAAGAACTAATTGAGACCTTATGTTTAGAATTCACAGACATATTTTATTTAGAAGGTGATCCTTTAACTTTCACAAGTGAAATTAAACATACAGTGAAACTGAAAGATGGTGCACAACCCGTTTCAACAAAATCTTATAGATATCCACACGTACATAAAGAAGAAGTGAAGTCACAAATTTCAAAATTATTAGAACAAAATATAATTAGACCCTCAATTTCACCATGGTCAGCCCCAGTTTGGGTCGTACCGAAAAAACTCGACGCATCAGGAAAACAAAAATGGCGTGTAGTAATTGACTATCGAAAATTAAATGAACTAACTATTGATGATAAATATCCTTTGCCCAATATATCAGATTTATTAGACCAACTCGGAAAATGTCAATATTTTACCACCCTTGATCTAGCCTCAGGTTCTCATCAAATTGAAATGCATCCTAACGACATAGAAAAAACCGCTTTTTCTGTTGAAAATGGTTTATACGAATTTCTCAGAATGCCTTTCGGAATGAAAAACTCTCCCAGTACTCTCCAAAGAATTTTAGATCATATTCTAACCGGACTTAGAAACGAGAGATGTTTGGTATATATGGATGATATAATTATTTATTCCCCGACTATAGACGAACACATATCTGACTTAAAACTAGTTTTCAAACGATTAAGAAATGCAAATTTGAAAATACAACCGGACAAATGTGAATTTTTGAGACAAGAAGTCGCCTATCTAGGACATGTTATTACTAAAGATGGAGTGAAACCAAACCCAGCAAAAGTTGATTGTATAATTAATTTCCCAGAACCAGCCAACCCAAAAGAAATTAAACAATTTCTAGGACTTGCAGGTTATTATAGAAAATTTATTCCAAATTTTTCAAAAATTTCTAAACCCATGACAAGATTATTACAGAAAGATGTATCCTTCCATTTTGATGAAGAATGCAAAAAATCATTCCAAGAATTGAAAAAAGCCTTGACTTCAACCCCTATTTTGATTTATCCAAATTTTGATGAACCTTTTATCTTGACAACCGATGCAAGCTCATTTGCAATTGGATCCGTATTATCCCAAGGACCAATAGGAAAAGACTTACCTATTGCCTATGCATCTAGAACATTATGTCCCGCTGAAACAAAATATTCAACTATTGAACGAGAACTTTTATCCATGGTATGGTCAGTTAAACATTTTAGACCCTATCTTTATGGTAGAAAATTTAAATTTATAGTAGACCATCGACCACTAACATGGTTATTTTCAATAAAAGACCCTGGCAGTAGATTAGCCAGATGGCGTTTGAAATTAGAGGAATAGCAATTCGAAGTTATTTATCGACCCGGAAAAATTCATAAGAACGCAGACGCTTTATCTAGAATCAGAATGAATCATTTTGATGATTGTAGCAAAGTCTTATCAAATATTTTAATGGCAAATGATAATCTTGAAGAACATGATATTTCAGATACAGAGACTGAAGTAGCTCAAGAAACCGTATTAGAAGAATTAACAAACTTTTCTAGACTTTTTAAAATCAAATCATTAATTGATTATTCAAAATTTAAATTCATCAATGATCAATTATTAGACAAAAGTCATAAAGACATTGTTATTTTTCCACAACACCAAAAATTAACACCATTACATGATAAAATACTTGACGATATATTTGAAGAAGATATAGATTTTTATCCAAATAAAATAAATATTGTTTCCAGTAGAACTGTAAAAGATCGGAAATATTATTTGATATTAGTACCTTTTGAACCTGAAGATGCAATTGAATACATGTTCAGTTCCTTATATCGATGCCAAGACACATTTCAACCCTCAAAAACGTATTATGTCGAAAATAATGTCGATCTACCTATTCAAGAAATGCTTTCATATATCCTAGCAGATAAAGAGAATATTAAATTCGAAATATGTCAAGACGTAGTTCGAACCCCCAACGAAAATGAAATACCAATAATATTAGATCAATACCACAATGGTAAAAAGAATTTGCATCGTGGAATAAATGAAACTTTGAGAAGAATAAGAGAAAAATATAATTGGACAGGCATCACAAAAGATGTTGAAAATTTCATAAAAGCTTGTGAAATTTGTCAAAAAGCGAAAATATGTCGACAAAATTTACAGAATCCTCTTGTTATAACAGAAACTCCCAAAACAGCTTTTGAAAGAGTAAATGTTGATATTTTAGAAATTCCAGTACAAAATTATATTCTCACACTGAGATGCGAATTAACTAAATTCACCCAAGCATATCCAATACCTGACAAAACCGCAAAATCAGTCGCTAGTACTTTACTTGTATTTTTCCAACATTATGGAACTCCACTTAGAATCCACGTAGATTCAGGTAAAGAGTTTAATAATCACATTGTAAAAGACCTTTGTACATTATACGACATAAAGATTACAATTTCTAGTGTAGACCATCCACAATCAAATGGTTCACTAGAGAGATTTCATGCCACCCTTGTCGAAATGTTACGAGTTCATAAGATAGAAAATCCTAATGAACATCCCCTGTCAATCTTACCCCTTGCTGTTATTGCTTATAACAACAGTAAAAATAAAACTCATGGATTCAGTCCTTATGAGTTGATATTTGGACACACTTCAGGTAGACCCCCTGAAACTACATATAATCAAAAAGATCTTTTAACCAAATATATAAGAGATCTTAATAATAGAATGGAATATTATTATAAAGTAGCTCGTGAAAATACTGAAAGGAGAAAACAAAATGCGAAAAAACGATTTGACGAAAATATCCATCACGAAACTCGATCTTTTAAAATTGGAGATAAAGTCTTTGTTAAAGAATCTCAAATAAAGAATAAATTAGAAAATAAATTTAATGGACCTTTCGAAATTATCGAAGTGTTTCAAAATTCAGCCATGCTTAAGAATCCTGAAACAAATCAAAATTCAAAAGTAAATTTTGATAGACTGAAACCATGTTTTGTTTCAGATCAGGAAAATCTAGAAAAAGAAAATTCAGATCAAGAATGATTCTTCTCCTGTTAGCAGTCATCCACATTGTTAACGCTCAGTATAAGTTAACACCTATTAATAACTCAGTAGGAGTATATTACCATGAACAAGGTGATATTAAAATTTCAAATGAAAAATGGACTTTATTAGTAGTAAAAGATATGGCACAAGTAAAAGAAGCTATTGATCATAATGCAAGAATATTAAATGACTTGATTGAACTTATAGAAACCAACAATCCGAGAATGAAATATTTTTATGGAGAAATCAGTACGCATATTAGTCTGTTGAATAAAATTGCTCATCAAGTAGAGGAAAAGTATTACGAATCTCAAGTTGATTCGAATGATTATAACAAAAGATATAAAAGAGGTTTAATAAATGGCGCTGGATCAATTTGGAAAGCCCTTACCGGAAATTTAGATGCCAGTGACGGTGAATACTTTAACAATTGTATTAACAAAATATACAGGGATGAACACCAAATTGAAAATTTACTCAAAAACCAAATTTCAGTTACAACTTCTGTAATAAAAGAATTTAATAGTACCATTCAACAATTGCAGGTAGATGAAGAAACATTTAATGAAGATATAAAACAAATTGAAACTTCAATTTATGATCTTTCAGACCATTTAGCAATGGTTGATGCAAAGTTGAAAACCATCGAAATCTGTGAACAACTATTAGAAAGTTATACATTTTTGGAAAATTATTTGAATGACATTCTCAATGCAATTACGTTTGCTAGACTACATATTATCCATACTTCAATAATTAAACCCAATGACTTAGTATCATCTCTTCAAGAAATAACACAAACAATTCAAAAGAATTATTTACCTTTACCCGCGAAACTTTCATCAGTATCTAAATACTTAGATATTATTGAATTACAAGCTTTTCAAGCAGATTCAAGGATAATTTTTGTATTGAAAATTCCCTTAGTCGAACCTGAAATCTATACTGTTTACCGATTGTACCCCATTCCTATCCTAGATAACAGAACAGGGTTACATCATATTTTACCAACAAATAAAAATTATATTGCAAAGGATGATGATTCTATGATGTACACTGCTTTTCAAAATTTAGATCAGTGTAAGTTACTTTTTTATAATTTTCATATATGTGAAAATGTTATTTCTTATCCAATTGATAGCAATGCAATTTGTGAAGCTCAAATTTTGAGACCATTACTAGAACTTCCTAGAATGTGTTCAACTTCCTTACTTTTTGCAAAAGATTATAATGTTTTTGAAATTCAACAGAATACTTGGTTAATAACTGTATCAGATCCTTTGGCTGTTACAATTAATTGTCAAAAACAAGATATTGTCACAAAAATAATTAAAACGAATTCAATTTTGAAACTGGAACCTAATTGTAATTCATTTATTGGAAATACAAGAGTATATGCAAAATACTTTGTTACTCAAGAAAGGAATATTACTTATAAAAGTTATCCAATTTTGATTCCATATCAATGTTGCAATGATGTACCAAATAAAGAAAATCTTCTAAAATTAAAGCCTTTGAAATTGAGCAAATTAAATGTTGATAACTTAAACATTGCTCAACATAAATTAAATCAATATTCTGATCAACTTGATCAAATTATTAATGAACCCTTTGTGAGGAAACATGTTTCATGGTTTATGATTCTCACAATTGTAATAATTTTCTTTGTAATTTTACTTTACATATTTTGTAAATGCAAAAATAGACGTTCAGTGAAAATTGGAATTATGACATCAAGAAATAATCCACCTCCACCACCTCCAAGAACAGGAAGAAGTTTTGCATCCCTTCGAAGATTGTTACCTTCAAAAAGAAGACCAAGTATCCACTTAGATGAAAGAGAAGAAGAAAGTATAGAATTGAACTCCAATAAATCATTAGCTTGATGTGAAAGTTGCAGCACCGCATCAACTTTCTTTTCAAGGGGGGAGTTGTTATATCCGATTCCTGAATGAGCCCTTTGTCCCGGAATTGCGTCATACACTATAAACATTGCATCATCTACTACGCAGAAGATAGAGGATATTCCTCAGCACATTTGAAGGTCTTCGTGGAACAATAGAAACTACGCAGTATCCAGTCAGCATTCCCGAACCTATAAAAGTCGAGGAGACCGGATTCAAGTTGTTCAAGTCTTTCCAGTCTTCAAACCAAGTAGTTAGTAGATTTGAATCAGTACGAGTTTTTAAACCATTGTAATTTCACTTATAAAATTCAATATTTCCATATTGCAATAATTGTGAATAAAGTCTATTTTTAAAAACTCAAACAAAAGAAGACTGATTTAACATATATATTTCTCATGTTTATGTTTATGTCCGTATGTTTATCTGTAAATATTTATCTTTTATGTATATAAATCACAAATGTTTCATTGTCGTTTTATATTGTATCAACTAAATTGTTCTCGAAACAAGTGTGAAAACACTTATCGAGTATTTATTTATTCAAAATAAAAATTTTGTATGAATTGTATTGTATTGTACGCCTACTTGAATAAATATATTATTATTATTATTTAACGTTCGGCATCGCCGGAACTTGCAACGGCGGGCTAACACGAACCTGAAATTTGATGCCTGCGTTCAAGCACATTTTCTGAGAATAAGGGCTCATTTTATAGGGAATTACTAAGGATCATTCTTGTAGAGAATTGAATGATCTTCAACCCTATTCAAACTTTTTTTTTCAAACTTAATTTTTTTCATGATAAAACCGAAAAATACATTTTTATTTTTCAAATTAAATTTTTTTTGGGTTCTACCCCCGAAATTTTGGTAAACAATTTTTTTTCTCATTTGAAATGGTATCAACTACTAGCATGCCAAATTTGGTTGTGTTACAACCGATCCTCTTCTCAAAACTGAGTAGACTGTACAATTGTCTTAATTTTTATTTTTAAATTGATTCAGCCATCCTAACTTGCTCTCATAACTATTCTGTAGGTGAGTAATGAATTTGTGGTGATTGAGTATATCTCAACAGAAATAGTGTGAATGGGATAATGTTTTCCTATTCAAATATAGAAAACAGGAGACATTTTGATTCATATTTCACATTCTGGTATTTCAAGAGCAGGGAGTGAATGGTTATAACGAATAATTTTAATCTCGGCTTTTGATATTCCGTAAGCGTGGGGATGCCTCCAATATGCTGCAGGGAAGGAATACTTAATTCTAATGGATAAGAGTCCTCACACCGTTTATAATTTACTGAACATCCACCCACGTATATTATTCCAACATTGTAGTATAATCTCGAATAAGAAAGTTAGACCCTAGGGTAAACTCAAACAATACAAACTCCTATTTGCTTGTCAGAGCGGAGAGGCATTACTATCAATTTTCTTGAGTATTAGTGCCTTTCCCGGTTGTTTTTCTTCGGAGTAGAATGGAGTTCAAATATACCTTCTATTTATTTTCGATCCGAACGTTGAAAAGCGGCTATTATTTCGCCTTTATTGTTTCGATTTGAGTGATTACACGGTGCCTTGAGCTTAACAAAGATTCAGGTTTAAATATATGATCACAACCACTCAAGGGAAAGAGATGCTTTATCACAAATATTTTCTTTTGGAAATCAAAATTATACAGTGACCGGCAGATTTTTATTTTTCATTTTAAATTTTTTATAAAATTGTATTCCCCTCAAAAGTGCCTACATTCTCCCAAACTCTAATTGCACGATCCAAATTTCAATTATGTCCTAGCGTGTACGAGGGAGGAAAAAACAATTGAAAGTGGCTCAAGAGTAGAGTACCTTTATTTTTAAAATACACATGCAAATTATTCAAATGAATTTCTTATAATATAGAGAGTGTTCCAAATTGGAAATCATGCATCCTATTCAGAAACAGTGATTTTCCTATCAAGTGCGATAAGTGATACTTTTCCGCACGTGACTGCCGTTGACATGAACGACGCGAAGCGAAATTCGGGTTGTGAATTAGGAAAATTATTTTTTCTATGACTGTATAAAGATTCAAAAAACACATTGAAAATATATTATTAATTTCAACATACAAAACTTCAAATGAAAATCCACTAGTTATTATTGATATTAATTTTGAAAACACGATTTGTTGCATTCTGCTAGAGAGTGGAGATTCGAAAGGACTTCTCATAAACGCCGAATTAATGTGTAGAGCCATCGATTATATTATCAAGGGCTTGATGGAAGCCCGGTGTAGCAGCGACAAATTTCTGGTCCAATGGAGACTAATGGAATAGTATATTATATAACAAGGGACTAAAGTGAATGTTTTAATCCCGCACGTGATTTTATTGCCTGAGGGCTCGTAGAGCCCGAGGACCAATAATCACGTAAGGGATAAAATATCTTAGTCTAAGAGACGGTGAACGGCAGATTTGACATATTTTAGGAAAGTCTAAAATTTACACAGAGAGTCTGTTATACCTACCAACCATGAGATGGGGGCTAGCTAAGCGCGGTCGTGGTGTCCCCAGCTATACTCAGGTGCGACAGGTGTGATGATTTCTTAAACTAAAAAAGTATTTTAGGAAGGCAGTCGTTTGGATATGTCAAAATATACTATAATAGCTATTCAAAAAAAACGGCAGACGATTATCACGGTTCTAAAGTTGAGGCAGAAATTTTGAAAATTTCGAATGATTTTTTTTTTTTTATATTTTAGGAAACTTGAAATTTATATGTGCTGTTCTTTTAAGTATCAGAAGCTTATATTCCTGAAGGCAGACCGGTACGTCGGTTCCTATGGCCTGGCAGACAGTAAAATTTTCCTCCCCCACGGGTATACCTGGGTGTAGTAGATACGTTGTATGGGGAATAGAAGAATTTTTGTACTTTATTTTCAATGTTTGATATACTACTGTCGTATTCTTTCTAACTCGAGGGTTTCTTGCTGCTCTCTTATGAATATTATTGAAACTAGTTTAATAGACCGGGATATGGTGACAGATAATGGTTGATGACTCTTAGAGGACTGAAACATATAAAAGTGCTGACAAAATTAATGGAAAAATTGAGCCGTTCCCGCGTGGCTTTCATATGAAAAATTCAATTTTAATTTCCACAAAATTTTCCGGTACCTCGGCATCCGCAGACCTTATGCCAAATTTTGTATGGCATATTTATGCAACGAGAAAAACGCCTAAAATTTTAATTATTTTTCACAACTTGTGAAAAATAATTACACAACTTTTGAAAAATAATTACAATTTTTTGTTGTTTTTCTGCCAATTGGACGAATGGAATTTTAAATCATGAATATGCCATACAAAAATTGGCATAAGGTCTGCGGATGCTGAAATACCGGAAAATTTTGTGGAAAATTGAAAATTGAATTTTCCATATGTCAGCACTTTTATATGTTTCATGATGCATGAACGAGAAAATCATCAACCAAAATCTGTCACCATCTCCCGGTCTATTAAACTAGTTTCAATGATATCCATATGAGGGCAGAAAGAAAAACCTTTAGTCAGAAAGTATACGACAGTAGTATATCAATCATTGAAAATAAAGAACAAAAATGATTTTATTCCCCATGGTAGAAATTCATAAGAACGCAAATATACTAATCAAGCAATGTGACGTTCATGACCATAATACCAGATCCGCAAAGAATATTCCTACAAGTCGCTATCGGCTTAGAAAATCTCAAAAAATACTTTAGACTTTAAGCTTTACAATCATTTACCAGATGATTATAAATGTCTCTCTCATCGTTTAAAAAATTCCCTGAAGAATTACCTTTTGAAATATTGCTTCTACTCAGTCAATGAATACGTTAGTCATTTTCAAAATCGATAGTTGTGAACATACTCACTATAATTCTTTCAAAGAGTTAATCAGTAAGATTATATTAATTGTATTGAAAATATTTTAATTGTAATCTGACCTTATTTTAATTGATTGGTATCTGATAACTTTTTATGTTTTCTGTACAAATAAGTATTTTAGACGTGCTACAAACATTTCGAAAATGAAACGTAGTAAAGTAAATACTTTATTTTATTTGCCAATAATTTGTGTTCTTGTTTCAGATTGTGAAAATTTGTGTATATCTGTTTGTGATATCTTAGATGTATAAACGAATATTAATTAACATTTTGTACATGATTGACTTGCCAAAAACATAATTGTAACATGTCTAAATAAATTCTATTTTATTCTATTCATACAACGTATCTACTACACCCAACCCGTGGGGGAGGGAGATTTTACTGTCTGCCAGGCCATAGGTACCGACGTACCGGTCTGCCTTCAGAAATATAAGCTTATGATACTTAAAAGAACAACATATACAAATTTCAAGTTTACTAAAATATTTTTGATTTTTTTTTGAATTTTTCAACATTTCTGCCACTACTTTAGAACCGTGATAATCGTCTGCCGATTTATTTTTAAATAGCTATTACAGTATATTTTGACACATCCAAACGGCAGCCTTCCTAAAATACTTTTTTAGTTTAAGAAATTATCACCCCTGTCGCACCTGAGTGTAGATGGGGCCACCGCGACCGCGCTTAGCTAGCTCCCTTCTCATGGTTGGTAGATGTAACAGACTCTCTGGGTGAATTTTAGGCTTTCCTAAAATATGTCAAATCTGCCGTTCACTGGATCTTAGACTATCTCTTTAGTCCTGAGGCATATACGCTATTTTTTACACTTCCCAGTATTATAACTTTCAATATTGATACAATTAATCTACAACCCCCGGACAACAGGTTTACTGCAGCGGATGTAGGTAAAATCATGCTCTTTTCATTCCTTATCCTATAATAACTAATATAGAGGTTGATCAACTAATTCCCTGAAAAAAGTCAAACTCTGCGCAGACAAAAGGAAACGACAGCTCCTCGAGAGATAAGTCCGGCTGACACCGAAGCGAAGGTAGAAGAGCTCCAACCCAGATGAGGCTCCTGTACAGGAAAATATCTGTTTTTCCCCCCAACACCACCGATGCCGAGATCACCAGGAAAACTAGCAGTTGAGATCTCCCACCGATAAGAATTGGTACCTTTGACCTGCAGGGTAGGGATTAGTATGTAGAGTTCACCTAAAAACTAATCAAATGAAACCACTGAACGATCAGGTGAGGTTGAGAATGAATGAAAAAGTTACCCTATTCTGTAACACGAGAGGTGCCGATCCCAGAAGAGCTCAAAAAGTACACTCGAGCAGAAATTCATAACAGAGCACTATCAGGAGAAGTAGGGAGCAGAAGGAAATTTCTTAAAATTACCTGGAAAACGCAGGCTCTGAGGAAAAATGGGACCTCGGAAGAAAATGGTGAAAAAGAATCAGCCGATATTCCATCCATCGATAAATTTATCAAATACCAGTCTGATGAATTCTACAGATTCACCTATCCTTGTTATCCTTAGAAGTCCACTGACCACCAGTACGAGCTCACCATAAAAGACCCTGAGGAAAAAAGGAATGGCGAAGGGTTTAACCAGGAATGTTGAGAACCGGAACCGAAGCGATCTCGGAAGAAGATGGCGAAGAAGAAACAAACTGGCCGATTTTCCATCCATCGAGGAGTTTGTCAAACACCAGTCTGATGAATTCTACAGATTTACTAATCCTTGGAAGTTCGCTGACCAGCAGTACGTCTTACCATAAAGGCCAATGATGGTGGTGGGTTCATCTACAAGGCATTGGTCCCCAAAGTCGTGGCTAGATGTTGTTGACACTTTGTTCTGATTGGTCCAAAAATTCCATTAAGGAAGGGGTTGAACAAGCTGTGGGGTGCGCTTTGTTCTGATATGTCCTACATTCCTTTGAGGGCGTGACCGAGCATAGATCGTTCAGAGAAAATGAAATAGGAGAGGATCGGAGAACCCAACTTTTACCATTGCAGGAAATGTTTTTGAAAATATTTCAAGAAGATTGATTGCATACGTAACAAAATTTAAACCGATTCCTGATGAACAGTACAGATTCAGAGAAACAGTGCTCAAAAACAGAAACGGGACACCTAGAAATTTTGTTAGAACTTCAGGAGTTGTTACTTTTGAATGCCTAAACCGATTTGAATGCTTTTTGCAAATAATGAGAGTCCGTTTCATTGGCTTCTGACAATTTGGGTCAAACCTTGCCCATTGTCATCCTCGAAAAAGTTACAGGGTGATATATTGGTTTGTGCAAATTCGTCGAAAAATCATCCAACCCCCGTTTACGCCAAACATATTTTTCATTCCCGACTATTCGACCATGAAATCTCATGCAATTCCATGATATTCTGAGAAAAAAGTGGAATAGGTGCACTGGAATTAGAAATATCGATGTTTTGAGAAAACATAGCATTTTACACCTTACCAATTACAAACAATTTCAGCTCTTTCATTTCTGAATAGATTTGAACATACTACATACAAGGTGTTATAACAACTTTAAATTTTGTGAATATTTTTTCGGTTGATTGATTTTCATTTACAGATTATTATTATTATAATTTCATTGGTTTCCAAAGAGAAGGATTATATGTCACCATTCATTGAAATTCAAACAAACCTCATCAGTTCCTCAACATTCATAAACTCACCTTCTCTTTCTTTCAGCCTCAGTTTCATTCTGCTCCAAACATGTTAGATGGGATTCATGTCCGGAGACACCGCGGGCCAATAAGTTCTATCAATATTGTGCTCCCTCAAAGCGTCATTTACGATTACGGCACGATGGGGTTGAGCGTTGTCATCAACTAATAGAAAATTCGGACCGACATTTTGAGCATGAGGATCCACAATATCTCTCACACACCTATATCTCTGTACCGTTCAGCATTCATACTTTCACCTATCAATATGACTAAATCAGTTTTTCTATTAAACATGATCCCACCCCCGACAGTCACACTTCTACCCCCAAATGCTACCATATTCTCTTCAATAAACCTTTAATTCCTACCTCTCCACACCAATATTCTTCCATCTGACATGTACTTACTACAATTCAAACTTGCTTTCATCCGTGAACATACATCTACCCCACTCTGCTATTCCTCAGTTTGAATGATTTTCTGTCCATCCTCGTCTTACAACTCTGTGTTGCTCTCTCAACAAACAATTTTTTATTTCCTGAGTAAAAAAGTAATTGCAATGGAATTCGGAATTTCGATGTTTCAACCGGACAAAGCATTTTACTATAACTTCGCTAATTTACAAACCTCTATACTTAAATATCATTTTCCGAAGTTTATTAAATCAAGTCAGTTTGGAAAACAAATGAATGTTTTCTTAGCAACCAGTAAATTTCAATATTTATGACGTTTTGTGTAGTCTGCACTGAATTTGCGATTTTATTCTTAATAAGTGAATATGCCTCGAATGAATAACGAGCAATTGGTGATAGTAGGGAGACTGAGAGAGAGATGCGTTTTTCTGTTCAAAATATTGCGGATATTTTGGATGAGTTCAAGAGCTTCGTTTAAAGAGCATAGGTCGCCTTGAAAACTATGGGCACGAGTATGAAAAACTACTGGTAGACAAGACGATGGGCAGAAAATCATTCAAACTGGGAAATAGCGGAGTGGGGTAGATGTAGGTTCACGGATGAAAGTAAGTTTAATTTGTACAGGTCAGACGGAAGAATATTGGTGTGGAGAGATAGGAATGAAAGGTTTATTGCAGAGAATATGGAAGCGAGGGTAGCATTTGGGTGTGGAAGTGTGACTGTCGGGGGTGGGATCATTTTCAATAGAAAAATTGATTTAGTCATATTTATTGGTGAAAGTATGAATGCTGAACGGTACAGATATAGGTGTGTGAGAGATGTTGTGGTTCCTCATGCTCAAAATGTTCGTCCCAATTTTTTATTAGTTGACGCTTTGTGGGAGCACAGTATTGATAGAATTTATTGGACTGCGGTGTCTCCAGACATGAATCCCATCGAAAATGTTTGGAGCCGAATGAAACTCGAAATGAAAAAAAGAGGTTAGTTTTTTAATGTTGACGAATTGGCGAATGCTGTTATGAATGAATGGGACGCTATTCCACAGGATTTTATTAATGATCTAATAATGAGCATGCCCAGAAGACTTGCAGAAGTGATGCGGGTTCGTGAAGGACCCACAAAATATTGATTAATGTTGGATGCATATTTTATTTTCATGTTTGTGTTCATGTTGTACTAATAAAGTTTGTTACAATTTCAACGAATGGTGACATCTAATCCTTCTCTTTGGAAACCAATTAAATGATAATAATAATAATCTGCAAGTGAAAATCAATCATCCGAAAAAATATTCACAAAATACGTGAGAGTATGTGTATTTCTTGAGAGTCAAAGAGATTGGATGATTTTTTGTGGAATTTACAGTTGTTATAACACCGTGTAGGTTTTTCAGAATATCGATGTAATAAATACCAATCAAAAAAGTCTCCAGAATTTATGAAGTATGTTCAAATCGGTTCAGAAATGAAAGAGCTGAAATTTTTTGTAATTGGTAAGGTGTAAAATGCTATGTTTTCTCGAAACATCGGTATTTCTAATTCCAGTGCACCTATTATTTCTTTTTCCTCAGTATATCATGAAAATACATGAGATTTCATGTTCGAATAGTTGAGAATGAAAAAAAATTTTGGCATAAACAGGGGTTGAATGAATTTTAGTCGAATTTGCACAAACCAATATATCACCCTGTAATTTTTGCGAGGGTGACAGTAGGCAAAATTCGGCCCAAAAAGTCAAAGGCCAATGAAACGCACTCTCATCATCTGCAAAGAACTTTCAAATCGGTTCAGAGAATCAAAAGTACCAACTGCTCAAGTTCGAACGGAATTTCTAGGTGTCCCGTTTCTATTTCTGAGCACTGCATTTCAACACAGAATGCAATACCAGTAACTGGTGTCAAAAGATGACATTAGGACTCGGAAAAGAGAACAAAACCCTTCAATTTTAGTTTTAACTGAAGTAGAAGTTGTATTGATTTGTCGGTAGGTCAAATAGGAAAGGTACCTATCCTTGATAATATTGGCCTTTAAGCAACATGAAGTGATTCCTTATCGTCAAATGAATAATTCCATCCAGGAGTGAGCTTTGTACAAACAAAAATAAGCCAGAACATGACATTTGGACATTAGGTGATAAGTTTTGATTATATCAACCATTTGAATCAAAATACCGTAACATACATGTTTCTACTTAAACAATTATATCGAACTCTCAATCATAATTGAGGAATACACACGCAATAGGTCTATGAATCGACATATTACGTTATAAAAGAGTGGATTCAGCTATAGAGTGGACCATCGAATTCAGTCCTTCGAAGTTTTTTGTAATATTCATTGAAATGATAAAATACACGAAGGGGTGCATTCGATGGTACTGAAAAAGTTGAATTAGAAAGTTACGAAAAAAGTTGAACCGATGGTGACATGGGACTGCTGGCGTAAGCATATCAATATATTTTCTCAACTCCAGTTCTTGCAAATGTCATAGATAACAACTCAAAAATTAGTTTTTAAAGCGATTTTTTTGTGTTAATAACCGCACCACGATCTTCATAGTGGACTTATAAAATATAAAATATAGGCCTCTCACTACTTTGTTCTTTCCAAATGAATTCAAAACTAGTATTTGAATATCAGAGACACCAGGAGGAAAGTTTTCTTTTAATTACAAATATTATGTCACAAATGGTAATTTGCAGGTTCGAAACAAGTTATTAATTTCAACATACTTGTAAACAAAATAGTAACATGAAGCGATTGAAAATTAATCTTGTGAATTCTTGAATGAAATATTCCAGTAGAGTCGAAAATTTGTAACACTTCCATCAGCATCATTGAAGAAAGATGTAGATGTACTCACACCTTTGATTTGCAGGTTTTCATCGTTTACCACATTTACAGCTTCAGCTCAGTTGGTATGTCGATGAATACAATAGACTTCTTTCTATAAGGAGAATGTTTTGTTGCTCCTCAATGATATGAATTTCAAATATGATAAAGTAAATTCTAACAAAGAAATTTAATAAAAATCGAAATCAATCTCGAAAGTTCTTTCAAGTCATAAAATTGCAAATTCAAACTATGAACATGAATATAAAACCCTGAAATTATTTCATCCACTGAGATATAGCTAGATTATTCTACACATTTATCTTAAAAGAGACAATTGATTCTTCCCAGACAATCAATTGGAGTTTGTTTGTTTCATTAAGTCTCTTCTCGACAACACCGCCTGATTTTTAAATAATTGAGCATTTTATTATATCGATATAGTGAAATCAATACGAAGTACCCTTCTCTCCAAGCTTTTCCACCAAGTGGAAAAATGGAGGCAAACATCTTTCGGAAAACAACCACTTCTCTGGCTAATACCATGACGGACATTCATCTACATCTAACAGATATCTGTGCAACGTTCTTCCAAGAAGACCCAATTGCAAGACTTGTCTTGTATTGAAGGGAAGATTTTCCTTCATTGGTTGGGAATGACCACCGGCAGACATACATGTTTCGAGGTTTTGCCTCTTAGCCAGGTAAGTAGTTGTTTTCTGACAGATGTTTGCCTTTATTTTTCCACTTAGTGGAAACGCTTGGAGAGAAGGGTACTTCGTATTCTTTTCACTATGTTGATACTCTCCGGCACATCATTTCGAATTCGTCCGAAATATTACAGTTTACCCTTCTCGAAGTCTGTACTGCCTAGGAGTGTTTCGTTCTTGATTTTCCGAGCGGAAAGCGCTTCGAACAACTTAGTTGTGGGTCGTAGTTTCATCCGTACGGAAATATTAGTTAAACAGTTGATTATTATTCATTTGGCAGGGACAGGCAAAACCTCGAAACATGCATGTCTGCAGGTTGTCATTCCTAGCCAAATGAAGGATAATCAAGACAAACCCTTGCAATTGGGTCTTCTTGGAAGAACATTGCACAAATATCTGTCAGATGTGGTTCAATGTCCGTCGTGGTATTAGCCAGGGAAGTAGTTGTTTTTTTGTCAGATGTTTGGAGAGGAGGGTACCTACTTTGTATTAATTTCACTATGTTGATACTTTCCGGCACATCATTTCGAATTCGTTCAAAATATTACAATTTATATTGATAAACATATTTTTCTGGTCATTTGTCCGGAAATTGTCTGGAAATTGTCAGGGAGTCACTATCAAACGGAGACGCAACTCGAAGTTCCTGCAATATGGACTCCACCGAGCGGTGAATCACAGTGCTGTTTCGAGTCTGTTTGACATCGAATCTTCGGTGTTACCTGCTAGTTGAAAGATCGCCTCCAAATCCGGTGAACATATTTCGTGTCATGTATTGTAATAATTGAGTACGCCCCTTTGTCTCATACTTTACCAACTTTAAGATGAGTGAACTCATCACACCGGCAAGCACTAGCTACGCCCATTAATACTGCATCCTTCATTATCAAATATTTATCTTCGGTTGCTTCCGGCAGGAATTGCTTGATGTGTTCTTGTTCAAGAATCTTGGCGTTTTTTGGTTTGTGGGTTGGGTATTGACTATAAAAAAATTATATAGCTCATCATAATTATCTGAAAATAATCTAATATTGGTAAATAAGAACTTGCAGCACCAACAACATTCAACCAGACACCATGAGGCTGCAATAGCTATAGAATACAAGCCAGTTGAGCGTTTAATTCAAAGAATATGTACATTACTGAACACTTCTGTCGGGTCCTTTGATGTTCAACAGGTAATTTCTGGTGACCTCCGCCATTTTGTTAGGGTACTAAAGGTGGGGTCACAGAAGAAAGAATTCATTATTGAACGACACTTCCGTATTGAACAACAGACGCTCCATTCGCTGCAAAATGTAAACAGATATTATTATTAATGATTATCTGATTTATTTATCACGTTATCGTAAGAGTCGATTTTTTTTAAACGGAATTTGTTAAATATGTTTTGTTATCATTAGAAATAATTGAAAGAATTTATTTATTATTATCTGTAGATTTTTTTTATTGATCGAATAAACTTGCAACGATGAATTTTTATTTTTGGTTTTATGATCGATAACGAATCGGAAAATAGAAAAGCTCATAAGAAGCGTTTCTTTTTCTGTTCTAGCTCAAGCAATTACACAAGAAAAATTTGAAGTACTATATCAAAATATTCAGTTTTTCAAAATAATTTGAATGTGGCCATTTTTTAAATATTTTGAAAATACCCCCTCAGGAATGGTTTTTTGATTATGGAACTTTTTCTCCCATTAAAAGTGTATCTATCATCGTTTCTGATATCCTCATTGTGAACATCTTTATCTTGGACTGACTGTATATCATCAAGCATAAAATAAAACAAATACACACCATCTTAGTAATTTATTCGACTAATAATACTAATTATACTAATGAGCAAAAAGTTCATTTTATATGAAAGAAGTAGCAGTCACCTTGAATGGAATAGATGTCATATCTTTCAGAATTTCTTATACAAGCATTATTTTGGGTCATGAAAGCGAAGTGAGTTCAAACACAATTCATTGAAGTGCTCAACAGTGGCTTCACATATCATCTCCACTTTTCGTTTTTTGAGTGATCTAACGTATTCCTGTAACTTTTCAGTTTTAGCATGTAATTTCAGTTTACGAGGGGTCAATGGGTTCAATCTTTGTTGGATCTGGTGCTACAATACTCATGGACGTTGGGGTTGCCGAACTAAAATAATAATCAGTAATAATAATACACAAACTCAGCCATACTAATCTCCTACCTTCCAGCCATGGAGTCTATATTATCTAGGTTGGTTTTACATATTTTCATTGATATTCGAAGAACTCGTATGAATTTTTAACCTAAAACTTGAAGTTCATTTAGTAATTCATGTTTCAAAACCTACCTACTAATGAGTACAGACTGTTGAATAACAGTATCTGCCGGAACATTAGCAACGTACTGAATTGGCACTGTGTAAGTGTGTAGGTCATTGAGGAACGTATAAGTCGTGTAAAGTGTTTGGCTCACACTCTCAAATTACCATGGAGGTACTCAACGTCGTTACTGCATTAGACAACTTCTGACGGCTGTTAAAATTGTTAAAATTGTTTTTTCCGTTAACCAGCTGTCATCCCCCTACGAACGACAGCCCTCAGAAGTCGAAACTTGTGCGAGCTAAGGATTAACGAGGTCTTTCCTTTTAACGTGCGATTCCTAGCTACACAGATTAAATCAATCCTGACATCTAAAATACAAAACGAGATTTGTCGATGGTAGTTTCTGGAATATGAAAGCCTTCTGACCTACCTTAACAAAGTTTTCGGGAATTGAAAGAAGCTACTTCTCTCATCGTTTTTGGTGGCACAAGACAGGAATGACCAGGTTTTCTTATTTTTTGAATACATAAATTATTGTTGTACACATCAATCACAATCAATATATGAAAGGCTTTCTATAGTTATGTAAATAATATGTCTATTAATTTGACATTTTCAACAAAGAATCAGCTGTTGCTACAACGCCATTTTACCAGTATACCTGGGCACTAGAAAACGATTTTCCCCCTCCATAGCTACTGCCGCTGCTTGTTCAGTATGTAGATATTCTTTCTTTAATTCGCTCATTGGGGATAAGAATCATCTATACAGAAAAAACTTACGAGCAGATGATATTCAATTTGTAATCGATATATTATTTTGTTGTTATTGTCCAATAAGTAATAAAACTTCAGGTGATGAGAGTATCTACAAAAATAAATTTTCAATTTCAGAAAAAATAAGAATCATTTCAGAAAAAATTATTCGAATTTCGTAAAAAATATGAGATTTTCTGAAATAAAATTGACTATTCTGAAATACAAATGATGGTTTCTGAAATCAAATTGATCATTCTCAAATACAATTGATGATTTCTGAAATCGAACTGACATTTTCGAAATTCAACTAACAGTTTCTGAAATTCAACTGACTATTCTGGAAATCAATTAACGCTTTCTGAAATTCAAGTCACCTCTCTGAAATACAATTGATACTTTCCGAAATATAAGTAACTATTCTAAAATTCAATTGACGCTTTCTGAAATACAGCTGGAAAAGGTGTTGACTCAGGGTACCCTATCGTTTGGAAGGTTTGTATAGAATACGCCTATAATATTTGTGCGTTTTACGGAAAAACACAATGACATATTTACAAGGTAACTGGTGAGTAATAGACCCAGAGTAGAAACTTGACGATATTTGATATGAATTACGAAATCACTGAATATTTATTCGTGTTTGAAAATTGTGTACTTTGGACTAATACAAAAGGCACAAAATAGAAATTCCTTTTATAATGTTTTGTCTCTGATATCTATTTCCATATTCATTGTAGCGTTCATAACAAGTCTAACAAAGGCAAATGGACGATAAACTATGTACTGTGGATGAGGGAAACGTCCCAACTTTGTTCGTTGTTTCATAGCGTTCCAACTTATCACTCTCATAGCAGTTTCATGCTTTGAAATATATAACAATATTTCATATATTATTCTCCCCTAACTCAGACAGAATAGGAATATTTAATGTCGACATATCACGTACCTTTGGTGAATCGCATTCACATAGGATACAATAGATCATTTACAAAAAGCTCAAAATAATCTGAATGTGTTGCATTCAAAAGGCAGTTAATAAATTTAGATCAGTTGCAACTATGAAAGGAACACATAAACTTCTTAGGAAAATTTCAATATGTTGTTGAACTCGGGCTTCTGAACAGAAGTAACCGTGAGCACAGAAAAATTCTATGTGTCATTTACGAGATACAGAGTGTTGAAATTGTAAAATGTCACTTTCACGCAATTATTATCTGAACAGTAATAACACATATTTATGTCCAACACTCATTTGTCAAATCGTCTAAAGTAAATATGAAGGAAAATATGGCAACGTTCCACCCTAACTACGACACTGTTATACGAAAAGTAAACAGTGAAGCTTGAAATCATCACGTTTATAAACCTAGATGAGTGCACCACCCTATATATAGCATCAGAATACCATAACTAGTTTAGGAAACTTCGAAAATGTCTTATTTATTGGTGAAAAGCGAGTCGGGTGAAAATAAATATTTCTCTTGTAGTTTGTATTCATTGAATTGACAATCTCACTTTAGCCCACTTGACTACGAAGCGCATGGAATAGTTATTATCCTTACAAGTGCGGAAAGTGTACCTTTCCCGCATGCGAGTTAGGATAAAAAAAATGTCTACAATCGTAAGGAAATTAATTAAAATTCAGATTTTTTTATTTTGTATTAATGCAAATAGGAACAAGAATACCTTGAACAGTTCGACAAGTTATGGAGGTTTGTTGCGGAAGTCAGCATATATGTTGAAGTAAGCTGATTTTTTGAAGACTGCTCGAACACTGAAAACAATTTTTTTTAAGACGACGTATATGGTTCTGAAATCAACTCGGAAGATAATGAGGAAGTCAAATTGAGAATTTTGTTCGACATTTCTTTTTTCCGATTTGTGGAATCTTTTATGTACCCCTCAGCAACTAAAGCTGACTTCCATTCTCCTAGACGTTTAATATTTGTTACCTACACCACAAGGACTGTATTAATGATGACGTCACAAATATGCAACCAACATTACACCGAGTCCTAAATCATTTTGCGCGAAATGATCTGCGTCATTCTCGATCTTAAGTACGGATGACATAAGAACGATAATAGAAATATCGTAACAGCTCTTTTTGTTTTGTGCTCTCACACGAAATAATTAAATATTTAAGGAATTGCCTACAACGGGCCTTGGATATGAAGGATGGAAGAAACGATGTTTCCGTGAAATAATTTTCTGTAAGGATTATACATAATTTGTAGACGAAATAAATTTTAATATCCATCTACATCTAACTTCATGTTGCAAGGAAGTGCATCCTCGCTAGATGGCGCTGATAATTTAGGCACGAAACAGTAAAGTGGTGATCAGCCAAGTGTTTCATTTTATTCCCATTCGGATTTGAAAACATTGCTGAAGATGTCGAAAGATTAAATAAGTTTATCAGACGTTTTCATCTACGCAGACATTGATACTTTTTGCATAATTCTTTGTTTTCGATTGGAAAATAATTGTTCAGCATTGGGACATTGAGCAAATAAGTCTGGTATTGGAACATTTTGCTCTAGAGAATATCACAAAACTCAATTTGACAAAAAAAAGCTGAAAAATGCGAAAACAGTTAAAATATAGAACATCGCTTACAGCAAGAAAGACCTGATAATACTCAAATCAGTTCATCCAAGTATTTATAGATGGCGTACCATGGAAAAACATCGTGTCTAGTACACCAGCAGACAGTACTCCGCGAGTCGATTGCACGGTAATTTTAAAATTTCCCCAATAAGACCAAAGTTAGGTATGAAACAAATTAACTTGATTGAGTTTGGATATGGGCGAATATTACAAGAGCGCGAAAGCTACATTTTTTATTCACTTATAAGTTTTGGTAAAATTTTTAAAGTGAGTTATTCAGTGTTCGGAAGTCGATTACAAATTGGTATTTAATATTGGGTTTGTGTTTTGCTCTGGACTGCGACCACACTTGTAAAATAGGGTGTAGGTATTTCGGTTTCCGAATGATCCCAATGGTAAACAAATAACACGTGTGTCCTAGTTTTTTGATGATGGATAATTTATAGGAGAGGCGATCGGACATCAAATAAATTTTCTGTTATATATGTTCTTGCTATTTTGAAAATGTGGATAAATCGAAAATGCCAACTATATTCAAGCGGAATTTGGGAAAACGTTTCAATTTTCCTTAACCGCAACAAAAGAAACGATCAAATCTGAGGTGAGTTCATATGAAAATCTCAAATATACAGGGTGTATCTTAAATGATGACTTTAATTTCAGGTGGTGATTCCTTGTCATATTTCATGACAAAAAGTTCATATAAACGTGTGTCCTAACTTTCCGAGTAACGGGGTGTCCAAAGTTTAATGAAATATCGATTTTTCATGTATTACTCAAAATATTGTTCGCTGTTTTAGATTAAATTTCGTATGTTTTTTATTTGTAATACGAAGCTTCTTTTCATGAAAGTAGATTTTGAATTTTGTTTCCAGTGGTGTGGCAGAGGGTAACCTTATTGATATTTACGATAATATAACTATTGTAGCTGAATTTGATATTATTGGAAATTAATAGCTAATCTTTATGCAATCAAAGTTAGTGGCGTAGAAATGGGGGGTTAATAATTCGTATAATAGCTTCTCTGTTATTTTTTACATTTATTTTCATTTTTAAACGTTACCGATTATGTAGTAGAATAAGGGATGAAAATTATTTACTTTTGAATTGATTACATCTCAAACCCGACAAGGTTGGAATAACTTGTGACATTATTACCGAAATTACATTAAATGATTTACCCACGCCACTGGTTGTACGAAATTCTTGATTGTTTACATGATGTTTATATGCATTTTGTTTATGGACTGCAGATGGAAATGCTGCATACGCCCGTCGACTCTATCGAGAACGATATCCTAACAGAGATATTCCAACAGAAAGAACTTTCATCAGATCACATGCTAGACTGTGTGAAACTGGTTCTTTAACTAAACAGGCTGAGCGGTAGACCGAGGACAATAATGACACTACAGTTAGAGGAAGCAGTTCTTCAAGAAGTTGACAACAATTCTTCAACAAGTACCAGAAAATTAGCCTTACAGTTCCATGTCAGTCATCAAAGTGTTTGGAAGGTTCTGCATACGAATTTATTGTATCCATACCACAAGCAACGGGTGCAGGCACTGTTACCAAGAGATTTTCCCAGACGATTGGAGTTTTGTGAGTGGTTTCGTCAACAAATTGGAAACAATTCCAATTTTACGTCAGAAGTTATTTAGAAGATTTTCTCTACGTTAACCATTACATAAGACGTATTAATTATTTTTCTATCGGAATTCAAATACATACATTTCTTAAATATTGTTGATAATAGCGAAATAATTAAATTAATATCATTATAATTTTGACCGCAGATTCGAAACCTTATGTAATGGTTACTGAAGGTCCATGTTAGCGCAGCTTCGTTCAGATATATTTCGTTAGGACTGTGCACTGTTAGTTACATACATTTTGACGTCACACTAATGCGGTCTATGTGGCCGAAGTAGGCCTGAAGCTGTGACCAGTGTAAAGCTCAGGATTTTGAAGGTGCAGATAGACTAAGATACTTCTTTATTTGTTATTTTCACTTTTTTATCTTTGCACCATTCAATAAATCGCGTACACTGCTTCTCATACCCTTCTTTAGGCTCCGTTGGTAATGAAAATTCTAAATTTGCATCAGAGGCTGCTTGCACAATTTCTTGAGGAAGTTCTTCATCCAATGAATAATCCATTATAGAAATTTAACCAAATCGAAAATTCAATACGTAACGCTTTGTCTGTCACTTTGACAATCGCAACTAAATTTATGTTTCGATTGACATAATAACAATAGGTTTAATATAAGATCAATCTGATTGTATACGAGGGGACTCTCATAACAATCAATTTTTATTTTTCAACATTTTTTAATTAAGTACAAGAAATAGTACAAACTGATGGACAGTTTTGAGCAAACGTCCATACTTCTGCACCAAACAAACCAAGAATTTCATATTTTGTCATCAACCGCATATATTTTGCGACAAAATTGTATCAATATTTTAGGGTGGGAAAGACACTACGCATGAACTTGGAACATTATTTTTCCTACGATCGTAGAAAGATTAGAAAAGCTCATTGAAAATATATATTTCATTACAACATACAAAACTTTCAATGAAAATCCATTAATTATTATCAATATTAATGTCAAAAACACAATTTGTTGCATCCTGCAAATGAGTCAGAATAGCCGGTCCAGAGTAGTTATAGTTGGTGGTAACTGGCTGTGAGTAACACTCGTAGATTGCAAAGTGCTTGAAGATTTCTGATTTTAGTTGTGCCTGCGTGGTGTGCAATGTAATTTTAAATTAAAGTTGAGGAAGGAAAAATTGCTACATTTTCCAAAATAATTTCCAATATTTCAACTCATCTACTATTGACTGCATATCTGGACTTAGTAACCAGTACTTGAGAGCTATATTTAAGATATCAACTTCACACTATGTATAAAAATGTAGCAATTTTTCCTTCCTCAACTTAACCTAAAATGACATTGCACACCACGCAGGCGCAACTAAAATAGAGTTTTGATTGGTTCATTCGGATTGCCTATCGGAAAGTGTTGTGGATAGGAATTCTTGCGGGCCTATGCAGGTAGCGATCTCTGCCGATATTTTACGAAATGTGTTCACGCGTACGCACTGAATGCATTTGCATTTTTGATAATTAATAAAAAACGACGTTGAATGGTGGTGGTAGGCCGTAAATTTGCATTTTTCTATAGAGCTTCAAAAAGGTTATTCATGTCTTCAGGTATAACAAAGGATCTTGCACTAGTGCGGGAAAGTGACGCTTTCAAAACCTAAATTCTGGCGGGAAAGTGGGTAAAAACGCACGTCCGTAGAAAAAAATCACTTCTAAGCATTCATAGTCCTTATATTGGACTTATGCCGAACGTCCCTGCATCAGCACTGATGATTTTCCAAAACGAACTGCCCAACAATCTGAGAGTTATTGCCTGAAGAGGATTTCTTCAAGAAAAATAAGTAATAAATTGGTATTTGATTAGCTCTGAACATTGAATTTTCATAAATGTGGACTGTTAATACTAATGGTAAAAGTAGATCCATCTGAAAAAGCAGTTGACGTGAATTTGATCATATCTTAATGGATCGTATAAAAAGTGGCAGAAAAATATCTATCGTTTTTAACGAAAACCGTGAATTGTAAATCTTCGACAAGAATTTTTTATTCAAGTCTAGACTGAATAATTCATGTAGTGATGATGTTACTCTTCTTCGGGTTTGTTGGCCGTCGTGATATGGAATTGCTTCCTAACGTTTCGCCCGCACGAGTGGCTGGCTTCTTCTGAGGTTCCATCTTGAAAGATTTCCGATGACTTCAAGATGGAACCTCAGAAGAAGCCAGCCACTCGTGCGGGCGAAACGTTAGGAAGCAATTCCATATCACGACGGCCAACAAACCCGAAGAAGAGTAACATCATCAAAAATCCCGGCCGCGAAAGCCTCAATCAATATATCAATTCATGTAGTAAATTCCCGAAGTAATGGTTAAGACATAAAAATCGATTGAGGTTCGTGTGTTTAGCAAATTATGGATATTAATTTTATTCAGAAAAGGTGTTTTAACACTTTTGGAGGTCAAAATCAGTTACTACTCTGTCAAACTTCTTTTATCTATTCATCTTTTGAACGATATATACTTTCGGAAATAGGGGTAGTGAGTTGTAATTATTGAGGTTTGGCTATATAGGTAACATAGTGCTAATGAGTTTTATGTTGGCATCAGACATTCAATCAGCCCTACCTTCATATCGACTTTCGCTCTGGACAGTAGTTGTTTCAATTTATCATTTGGAAAATATTGGAGTATTCGAGTAACGACCATAATGCAGTAATTTAACGGTATACTTGAATCGAACAAAATGCGCTAGCAGAATGTTTCAAGTGTAGACATCGAACCGCTGCCATACCGACCACCTACATTGTTTAAATTTTATAAATAAAATCTGGATTTGATTTCATATCAGATTACTTTACTCAAATTTGTGTAATTTGAATATATGTGTGACCTGAATGTTGCACAATGTGCAGACAAGGGGTAAAGATAGGGAGAGAGCAAGGATTATCGAAGCAATCGGTAATAAAGCTTTGCCCTTTGTGCTTTGCCACTGACAGTTTATTATGTAAAATGTATATTCAGATACGAATTTCGTGAATCCAATGAAACAAACACAAAAGTTATGTAAAACATGGGTCCTAAACGTATACCGGATTACCGGCAAACTCTATCACTTAGCCATGTTTCGACCCACCCCGGCTTCGCACAGGTGCAATTCACATGTCCTGTTTAACAAAACACTGTTCGATCGATTTTGTTATCTTCTGAGATATTAATATTTTGATAAAAATGGTTTCTATGTGTCAACCTTAAAGGCTTTTTGGAGAATTAAAATCCTTTAGGAATCGCACGTTAAAAGGTAAGACCTCATTAATCTTTAATTACTTTCACTGCGGACTTTCATTGTCTGGAGTTTTTTTATGAGCACGAAGTTTCAATCGGTTTAGTATCTCCGATCGTTATCAAGTGTCAAAACTAACAGCAAGAGTAATGAGGATAATTTTTATGTGTGTCCTCAGGTAATTAGGTGACCGTAGGTAGGCGTGGCCCTTATCGTTTGTATTCTTCTAGAATTGACCTGTTCTTAATTAATGTTTTCCACATATTCTTAATTTCTACGCAAGGTTGACTGAAAGCGTTGTTTGCGTGGATGTAGAGGGACTCTTTGAATTTACGTTTGAACCAGTTTTCTTCTTTGTCTAAGATGTCGGCATCTTTCCACAGGATGCGGTGGTGTTATGTCCATGCGTGTTCTGCGACTCCCGACTTCGTCGTTTCTCCTCGTTGAGTCCAGTGTTTGTGTTCATCTACCCTAACGTTGAGCGGTCTTTTGGTCTCTCCGATATAATGGCGTCCGCAATCGCAGGGTATTTGGTAAACGCAATTTTTCGAATTTTCGTACGGATTGTCAGGCTTAGTTTTAGTTAGAAGGCAATGTGTTCCCGGATCTGAAACAGCTTCTGATGTTCTACCTATTCTATATAAGAAAAACTCCAGATAATGGAAGTCCGCAGTGAAAGTAATCAACTTACAACATTGTCTAAGACTTTGAAACACTCGTTAATCCTTAGCTCGCACAAGTTTCGACTTCTGAGGGCTGTAGTTCGTAGGGGGATGACAGCTGGTTAACGAAAAGATACAATTTTAAACAAACAAAAACAATTTAGTATATCATTTTGATGTATTTCTTCTGGTTTATCCAGTCAGCGTAAGCCATGTCAAAACTCGTTGGGTATGGTTTAGAAGAAGTAGGCGGAGAACCAGACAGGCGGGGATATCGATTTTGTTTTATTTAACCTATGAGGAAGTAGTGAAAATTAAGACATGCAATGTCCCTACATTAATTGAACTCTCTTCCTCATTGAAACTGTCATTCATCGAAAACCGTCGAAATATTTGTTTGTTTGTGTTCAAATTGCCATTTGTTGATAATTTAACCCATGTAAAAAAATCGTCCATCAGAAACGTCAGTTTTGGCAGTTTGATAGTGGATAAAGAGGAACTAAGGTCCGATTTCATGACGAACTTGAGGTAGTTTTTAATTTATATAGCTGTTAGACTGTGACTATCAAAATTGTGTTGCAATAGGCTGCAAATTTTCACAGTCTGATAATTGTTTAAACTGAATGAGACTTTCAGTTCATTATGAAATCGGACCTAAGATGTGTCGACTGATTAGATTTTTTTGAAGACAAGACATATGAAATCTTGGTCTGCTTCTGTAATCGGTTCCAGAGATGGCTCCTCGTCCTCGTGTCAATATTCCAGTGACATACTGATTATGATTGTTGTTATTTGAATTCAACGGAATGTCAATAAACTTTTTGAATATCCATACTACAGTAATATAGTCCATATAGTGCAAGATCAAGTCTTTTGGAAAAACATCATGCACCACACAAATTGTGTTATTTTTCTAAAATAATCTAAATACCATTTGAAAGTCAAAATAGTTGTGGGGGAATGAAACATTTCGTAGTGTAACATTATTGACTATTATTGATGTGCCTTTCTTCATTTTCCTGTATCTTATATTATTTTCCGAAATAATTTGACCATATTCCGTTTTTGTGTGAATAAAATCCAGAAAGATGAACACAATAGTTCATTAATATCCAGTACCGAAAGTGAGTAGCAGAGTACTTACCACTTAGAATCTGTAACATACTTTGGAACAAATTCGAAACTGACATTTTATTTCTAAACACTCCATATTCTAATTAACAATAATACTTTATGGCCGATTCAGATACATGTGTGTCCATGCAGGGTTTTTGAAGTACGAGCAGTTTAAACGCCTTTTCTGGAAACTCGTAAACCTCAGTGTGAGCGACGGCTCCCTCTGGCGGGTGTTCAGGCACCTCCAACAGAGGCGCAAGGATATCTCGGCAGTGGGAGACGGCCAAGCGCAGGCGATGACGGAACCGAAGAAGACCAAAATGTTCGCCAAGTACTTTCAGAGCGCTTTCCGTGCAGGTGCAGATGTCACCAAACACCACAGAATAATGACCGGGAAGCCTTGGAATTCAGACACTTCCCTAGTGGAAACCTGGACAGGCGTACCCTCTCGAAGCTTCGAGGAGATAAAGGATGCAATCAAGAGGCTCTCCCGGAACAAAGCACCTGGCTTGGATATGATAAATGTAGTTCTGCTCAGGAACCTGATTTATATTATAAACAGCAAAATAAAATGGCAGCACCTATATAGTTGTATAGGTGATGATGATGAATGTCACAGAAGTCAGTCACCTAATTGAATTGAAGTTTTGTATAATTCACGAATATTATTTGACTGTAGTGTTAAAACAACAGTTATAGAAAAGAGAAATCAACGTTTTCAGCGTTATGTGCAAGTACCTGGCGAAGAACAAAATAGTGCTGAATCCGACGAAAACAGAGCTCATAAACTCCACAAAAGAGATCAAACGCTTCAACGTAGAGATTACGGGAGTGTTCAGAGCTCTGAACACCCAAATTGACGAGGCGGACTCCGTGCGATACCTTGGGGTACAACTGGACAAGCGGCTGATCCTCGTCAGGCACCTCAGCTTGGCAACCCAGCGAGCCATGACAGCCGTGAAGAGGACATACCCACTGATAGCCAGGAATACTTTGCAATGTTTCATTTATCATGCCTTGATAATCTGGGGAAACATGGTCACATCCTTCGAAGCCTAGGACCACGAATATCAGGGGAAATTGGCAGGGTGAGCAGTTGACTATGTTACATCTCCTGGTTCTTTATTCTAAGAATGTCACCAAATATTTGTATTATTTTCCTGTTCAATATTGTAATATACCTCTGTCAATATTATCGTAGTTGTTAGCGAAAATTTCTTTACAACATTTCAATGCTTATTTGGTATTGGTTTTAATAATTGACAAAGACCTTGATCATTTTTAATAACATTCTACTGTACTCACAGTTTCTCGTACAATTTACTCTTAGTCTGGCTTACCTGAAACAAAAACAAATATATAATTTTTTGTCAAATTATCATCCATTCAGATATTGAGAAAACGATCATTGAAGTTATATTACTGATGAATTTTTTTTTATCCGAGAGCGGAATGTGACTAAGCGCAGTTCGATGCTCAAATTTCATCATAAATATATCCTCAAACAGAGATATATATTTCCTGTTGGTATATTTTCTAAGAAACCAGGAAGCGAGTATGTTTAGTTCTCTAATACTCACATATTGCTTTTTCTATGGATTGCTTGTTTTGCAATTTACTCTAAAGTACCTAGTTAAGTATGATTTTAGACTGATTTAAGATATGAGTCCTTTGATTGTAAATTCCGAAATAAGATCCGTATTTTCCGAATAGAATTTAAAAACACTTCTGTATACTTTACATGATCACTCACTGCATTAGAATCAACTCCAAGCGTTAAGTGACGTCACCAATTATCCGTTTCTACGTCATCTAAAACAGCGTGAACATTTTGAGGAGAGAGGTACTGGAAAGAAATCAAATCCAACCAATCTTCAGTAATGCTCAGCAAACCCAAGAATTCTCATATAAATCCTCTATAGAAATCATCATGATACTACTACCAAACGTATCGGATTCAAAGCCAACGTAAGAAACAATCGATACAAAAAAAATTAACGATTTTCGTAGAGCAACTGAATGACTCTGAATTCCTGAGGAATCAGTCTGACTATGAGCATAATGAGAACTGTCACAAAAGCAGAGTTTTCATTTCTCGAGAAATCCCTATCTAGAAGGACTTTATAAGCAAGGGAACATTCTAGAGAAGAATAATAATTTTTCTTGAGTAAAGGGTAGGTAGGCGACCGAGTTAGCGCAGTGGCCAAGCGCTCGATTCACGACCTGTGGGTCGTGGGTTCGATTCTCCAATAAGGCAGATCTTTTTTCTTTAGAAACTATATCTGGTTCATTGAAGAATGACTCTCCCACGTTTCATGTTTGACGGGACTACGAATAAACATGCTGCTCCTAAGGTGGGGCGTATGGAGTTAGTAACAAAGCGTAACCAGAACACGAGCCATTGGCCGCAGTGGAGGGCCTGATATGGGACCACTCACGTTCAATCAAAGGGTAGGTGGTGATTAGAACAAAGATTTCTGCTATGTTAGGCAAGTCGGTATAATTCTTAGGTTCGAGTGTAACGTGTGAATCATTCCACCAAGGATTCTTTGATCAGAACCACCATTTCAACAGAAAAGTTTGGGTTAAGCGGACTAACTTGTTTGTAACTTCTGAAATACTTTCACCACTTTACAGTTTCTTGCAAGTTGCAGCATGATGATTTGAATTATATCTCGTACACATTTAATAATAATAATAGGTCTTTATCCCCCAATAAAAAGTGAATAATGATGAGAAATGACAATGGGAAAAAACCGAAGATCAGCTGATTGTGCCTCACGACACAGCCTCTGTTATTCATGTGAAAAATCACCAAATGACTTGGTTTGTTGGTAACCGAGTTATATATAGTTTCCGTATAAGTAGTGTTTTTAATCGTGTGGCAGATATGAATGGACGAATTATTTTTCTGCTTGGGAAAACTTCATTAAGTTACTATTTCATTATGAAGAACGAATCAAATATCTGACTGAAAACAAATTCTTTCCTGAGCATTACCACAAGAAATATTGAATTACTTGTATTTGTGCGATATTACTTAAGGAGGAACTAATGCAAATACTTATTGTATGAAAAACTGGCAGGATTCATTATTCAATTGGGCGGTATGACTACCTGTAGACCAGTTTCGAGATCAGTGTCGGTGAAGATGGGACAAACATAGAAATTGTCTATGTCCCAGCCCGGTGAATATCTATTTCCATATGCGTTGTAGCATTCATAAAATGTTCAGCAAAAGAAAATGGACGATGAACTATAATTTTGATGAGGAAAACCACTCTGTTAGTTTATTCATAGTCTTCCAAACTATCACTCACAGAAGTTTCATCATTTGAAATACATGTAGAGATAATTCAGTTATTATTTCATATTTTATTCATCTAGAACTCTAACAGAATTAAAGTATATGTTAAAATCATCATGTTCATTTATATTCGCTTAGGTTTCGTTAGATGAATTACGTATTTCCAGGGTTCATCAGAATATAACCTCTATCGTCTACTTTATCAAAATAACCTGAATGTGTTATACCCAAATGACAATTAATTATTCAGTTCTATTGCATTGTTGAATTTTCTTCTTAGTATAAATCAGATTGGAATATGTCATCATCATCATCATCTTTATGTCTTCAGGTTTATACAAATAAACATGTACACGGTGTTTTTCTAAATTCGCTACAAAAAATACGGTGGGCACCACCAATTTGATTGGAATATTTTTGATTGCTGGTTTCTATACGATATTGAATAAAATGGTAGTCGTATGGAGAAAAGAACGTGGTTTTGTCAGAATTTTCTCGTTCCTACAGCAATGACTTTTGTTATTCGGACAACCTCAATAATATAGTTCTTTCAGAAACCCCTGTTTTGTTCAGATGATGTGGTTGTATTAACAACTGATGATACTGGGTCAATAATTCAACTGATTATGTTAACACATTTTTTTTATAGATCTGGTTGGTAGTACCTATCAACCTAACAAAACTGTCTGTTTGAATTCACTGTTCTAATTATTATTATCATTATTAATTGGTTATATTTCTGTTGTGGTTTAGCGACATACTCATGATCAAAAATAGAAAATGAGTTTCCGGTTTTGATACACACATTCCTTTTATTATGACAATAATACCTAGCATTATAGTTTTATAAACTGTTCCTATATTTTTTCTATCCTTAAATAACCAACCACATATATATGTTATTTATCATGCCTTCCATAACATATAAGCCTCATCAAGAGGAATTCAATGGGTCCAAAATCTCGAAATCCCATGATTAAACCACCATTTTTCTCATTTCGTCAAGCAACTGATAGTTGAGTCGAGGTAACAGGTTGCACCACCTATGCAAATTCCGAAACGATTGCATCATTCCATATTCCTTTCCGGTTCTTGCAGTTTCAGTTTTGAAGTTTTTTTTGTGTATGTTCTTGTAAAATATCTTCACTGTGAAAGAAGTAATTATGGGAAATGGACCACTTGGTTTCAGTATTCGAAGGTATATCATCCAACTCAATATTCAAGTTGCTATATTTCTTGACCGCCATTTTACCAAATCAACAACTACATATTGAATTTTCTCATATGGAATGATTAGTGGTGTTTTGCGTATGTGAAATTATCCTTTCACTATTGATCACACTTCAAGAAAAATAATGTAGGTATGTCAAGGTGTGCGTCGTGCTTCTAGCTTCTATGATGGCAGGAATTTGCTCAAATTTGAGATACTTGCTAACCTACAAACGGATCATTAGGCAGGATCATTCTTCTAATTCTTTTATTTGAAATTTGAAAAAAATTTATTTTGAAATTATTTACTTACTAGATGAGTAATTCAAACATAACTATTTTAGTGCATATCACAGGACTAACGAATAATAATTTATCTATTATTTCTCTGGCATATTATAGTCCGAATCAGAACATTTTTGGATATCAGATGAAAAAGAAGTGCGCGACTTGTTCACTTTGAAAAAGTTTTTGCTTAAACAAGTTGATTTGTTGAAATGTTTTGAAAAATAACTTATGCTTCGTTCAAACAATAAATAATTAAGGGTACTACTTCCATTGTGAACTCAACCCCATTGAACTGAGGCGGAGTAAGGAGAAACTTTTTGTAGTTTCTCATAACATCACTTTTTCGAATCAGACGAAGTGAAAAAGCTATACACGATGATTGAAAAAACAATCATGGAATAAAATACAATGAACACGCAATAACGATGAATAACGTCTTTCAATCCAAAGAAACTAATTCAAGGCTATTAACGTTATAAGTTTTTCGATTTTCGAACGGATGGACTACTGAAGTAGTGTTACTTCATTAATAGGAACATTTAAAATATTTACTCATATATTAGAAAAAAATTACATCAATGGCTACGTAGAAAATTTGTTTTCATTTTCGTTCACGCAGAAAACGAGATAATTGAAATTATTGTAAATATCACAAAACATACATTTAAATGTGAATGAAAATAATAACAGAGTGGTGGTCAAATTCACAACTTGTTTATTTTCTAAACGGGTAATTATAGGTATGGAATGATAGTTTGAAGAAGAAGTTCGACAAAAACTATGCATCAACTGAAGGAATTAGAAGGTGTTTGCTTACGAGAAATGTATTACAAACATAACATATACAGTGTGACCCATTTAAGATGGAAGCACCCTTATAAATCTTACATTTTTCAACCGATTGGAATGATTTTTTTTTTGTTAGGTAGATATTCAAAAAGTCTATTAGGACACCAAATATCATGAAGAAATCTCAATTTCCAGGCCCAACTAATCTTATTTTTCAAGATCAAAAATCTAAAAAAATTACTAGCGACTTTTTTAGAAAAAATCTGACTACTCCACTGGATTCGCGACATTTTCAAATGATTTACATGTAGATTACGTTGGAATGCGTCAATCAATAAAAAAGTTATAAAGGAATGAAATTTGAAAAATATGCCGTTTAATCAATCCACCAATTCGAATTTATGAATTTTATGAAAATTCTGAATACACCACTGGATTCAGGATGTCTTGAAATATCACTGGTCACAGTTTCATCGAAATCTGTTCAGTAATAAAAAAGTTATAAGGGAATGAAATTTGAAAAATATGTTGTAAAATGAAATTTTAACAACGTTCTTACTACACCACTGTTGATTATTGAAAAAATTATTGGGGTGATTATTGCAATGTCGTACAATTATAACATCTGAAAATCATGATGGTAAAAATAGTCTATAGGTATTTCTCGAAGTGGAGTGGATACATAAACAAGTACAATCAGGAGAGAACTCCTGGTTAATCTTCATGAAAACAATTTCAACAATATAAGACAAGTCTAATGTACTCCCAATAGAAATTATAACGAAAAAAATATGCAATGGATAATAATTATTATCATTCCAGTAGGTAAGATCTGCTGTGATTTTTTCCTTTTGTTGAATAGCAAAAAATGAGAGTTGCAATTTTAACTGCCTGTTATTCAGAATGCATTAATGAAATAAACAAGTTAGCTGTGACTTACAGTTTCTCATCTATTTATTTGCGCATGAATTGTCATTTTGTTACGCACCATTAGTGAACTGAATGCGATGTGTTCCAAAATAAAAACAGATAATGGCTCAATTGTCAATTTAAGAAAAAATCGAAATTATACGTCTTTCCGGTGATGATTACCGGAGTGAAAGAGAAGTAACTAGAATATTCAATGAAAGACACCCAAATCGTCCAGCCATAAATAACAGCACGGTACATAAAATAAACCAAGTTTTCAATCGGACTGGAGCAGTAACCACATATATTTTAAAGAACAATATACGAAAATAACCAGACTATATTAGATTACTTCAGAAATAATCCAAATAGTAGTTTGAGGGTTGCCAGCTTAGATTTAAACTTACCTAGGGAGAATTTTAGTCGATGTCTGAAGAAAAATAAATTGAGGCCATTTAAACCAAAGTTTTTACATACTCTGGAACTAGGTGATCAAGAAAAACGATTGGAATTCTGCTTATGGGCCCAGGGCGAGTATCTTAATGACAGGCAATTTTTAAAGAGAATTTTATTTAGTGATGAAGCTAGTTTCACAACAAATGGAGTGGTTTCATCACAAAATATTCGCTATTGGGCCACTGAAAATCCTAACTGGGTGATAAACTGTAAAAGGCAGTATTCAGAAAAAGTGAACGTTTGGTGTGGAATACTGAATGAAAGGATAATTGGACCATCTTTTTCGACGGCAACATGAATGGCGCAATTTTCCTACAATTTTTAAGGAATGAATTTTCGGACGCAATAGATGAACTTCCCCTTGCAGAAATAAGAAATTTATATTTTCAGTTAGATGGTTGTTCCATACATAATGCGGGAATTGTGAAGAATTGGCTGAATCAAAATTACCCTAATCGTTGGATAGGAAGGGGGAGTACATTAATTGGATGGCCACCAAGATCGCCTGACCTAACTTCACTCGATTTTTTCCTTTGGGGTTATGTTACACAAAAGGTTTACAAATCACGACCAAGGAATCGAGTGGAACTGTGCACCAGAATTCAGCAAGCTTGCGATGCAATTACTCCACAACAATTGAGGAATACTTTAAAAAATATTCGTAAGCGATATGATAAATGCATTGAATTGGATGGAAGTTTGGTGGAGGCCACCAGAATATGAATTGCACTAATTAATTTTTCAATTCGTTATCTTCTTGGTTTCTATTTTTACATTGATTGTGAATAAAAGATTGTTTTCCGCTAGTTTGTAGCAATTAGAAAAATGTACTTACAGTTATTTTTTTGTAGATTCATTTGAAATTATTGACACTAAAGTTTGTTGTGATAAACTGATTGATTGATATGGTTCGACATACATATGAAAGGAAATTGATTCTCCCATAAACGTTTCATGAATTTTATTTGAATAATATTTTGTTGAATATTGCCCCTAATCCAGTGGTGTAGTAAGAACGTTGCTAAAATTCCATTGAACAACATATTTTTCAAATTTTATTCCTTTATAACTTTTTTATTAGCGAACAGATTTCGATGAAACTGTGATCAGTAATATTTCAAGACATTCTGAATCCAGTGGAGTATACAGAATTTTCATAAAATTCCTGAACATGAATTGGTGGGTTGATTAAACGGCATATTTTTCAAATTTAATTCCTTTATAACTTTTTTATTGATTGACGCATTCCAACATAATTTACATGTGAATCATTTGAAAATGTCGCGAATCCAGTGGTGTAGTCAGATTTTTTCTAAAAAAATCGCTAGTAATTTTTTTAGATTTTTTACCTTGAAAAATATGATTAGTTGGCCCTGGAAATTGAGATTTATTCATGATATTTGGTGTCCTAATAGACTTTTTGAATATCTACCTAACAAAAAAAAAATCATTCCAATCGGTTGAAAAATGTAAGTTTTATAAGGGTGCTTCCATCTTAAATGGGTCACACTGTATCTCGATCGCAGTCGTCAAATATGGATTTTCCCGTAAAAACGTCGTTCATTAAGATTATGGCGAAGAAATAGGAAGAATTTCTATTTTTTTTTTAAAAAAGCTTTTTTTTAAGAAAAATTATTGATTATATCCCTGGAAGTGTTGAACTTTGTAAAGCCTTTGTTGGTGCTTCTTATGGATCGATAATATACAGGGTATTGACATAAAAAAGAATTTGCACATTTCTATTTACAATGTTTGGCAAGTTGTATATAGTTTTTGAAAAATAGATTAATATAAAGTACAATTTAACTAAAAAACTGTTAGCAAATACAAATTGCCATTTGAAAGAAATTAAGTTGGACACGCCCAGAATAAACTGAACATCCTGTGTGATTGCCATTATTTTCATTTTGTACAGCTCATTCGTTTGATGAAATCTATCCATTTATTACCATAATGGAGGTATGGGAGACTGCGCCCTTACATCCTTGACTTCCCCTGTGTATACAATAAAATTAAAACAGGCCAAGAATCATCCCTTATTTATAGTTGTATAGTGAACATTCATGGTTACTTTGTTAACCCCCCCTGAACTTTCTTTTCCCGGAGCTTGTTCTTCCAGCAAACGGCAAAGTTTTGGAACTCATTATTCATGTAGGTGTTATCCGAAACAAACAGTTTTCAGAAATTCTAGAAGAAGAGCAATTACTCGTTACTTTTCTTGGGTTCCAGCGAAGTTCTCTGAACATAATAGGATTTTCTTTGAGTATAAAACACTTACATTAAACAATGGATGAAATTCCTCCATGAATAATGAGTACCTAGTTGGGATATCGACTTTAAAGAGAAGGGAGTAACTGGAAGATTGTATTCCATCGGAATGAAAGGATTCCTAATCTGAACGGTGTTCAATTAACCAACGCCAGCCCCTCCACTCTCGAATCATTCCCCACCTAATTGGTTTTGTTTTACTGGATCGAAGTCACTACTAAAAATACATATCCTTGAAATTTATAGCATTCATTATGGAAAATTGTGGAGTAATAGCGAGGCAATTATAGACATTGCTGGTAATCAAGTTTGTATTTCCACACAGTTTTCCTTTGTTTGCCCAGTAATATTTTGCCGAATGTGAAATATATCATGTTTAAAAATAACACATGATAATGGACATGACATGAAAATAATGAAGGTATCATCAGAAGAACATTGTAATGTAGTATATCTTTAAGGCTCCGTTACCATGGCACTTGGTGCTCTGACTAGGCATTTCTGTGATTATGGACACCTTTATTCACCCCCAGTATCAATTGCACCTGGTTACTGAAGAATAAATCCAGCTCAAGTCAGATAAGTTTTCCAATACCTGTTGAAAACTTGCATTCTTGTCCACGCCGTGATAGGTACGGCCTGACACCCTTCAGACTGAATATATTATACCAAAGAACACGTTTCTTCAATTCCGTCGCTGGCTAGCCCTACGAGGCAAAATGAAGCTACGTTCTGTCTCATTCAAAAGCCTGACAACTTATCTGTGTTAATGGTTATCATTATGTGATACCTGGCAAGTTGTCGAACATAATCACCTGCCTGTAAAGGGTTTAATAAGTTATTGTAAAAAAGCTCCTTTGAAACTTCTATTACTTACTTTCATGTAAAGTCATGTAGGACTGCCTGTTGATGTTTTTTTTTCCCAGGAATAACAATAATAGTTGAATATTGTAAAGATATTCAGGTTATTCAGTTATGATTGAAAACACTTCCATATCTTCATTGACATTGTAAGGGCACAACATATTTTCCCATTTTCAAATATCTAACATTATGATTTTTGCCAAATCCAAATCCGTTGAAAAAACTGAAATTATTTTCCAACGTAGATATATTTAACCAGGAAACTTCAAAGTCTTTCAGTAGTTTCATCGAATCTTTTTACATTCCTAGGTGACCTATATTGTGATTCCATCCGTTCCTAGATTTCCGTAGCCAGAATTCTCTCAAATACCGTTTCATTACCTATCGAAGATTGACCAATTTTCTATAGTTTACATTATTCTGTCCAGTTCCTACCTGTTAACTTTCACAATAAACCCATGTAACTTAACTTTTTGAAGTGATACATGTCTCAATTTTTCTGAATACTTGATTGCGTTACTACCGACCTGGTTTTACCTGGATAGTGTATTCCGAAAAACTTTCTTGCAAGTTGGCAATAGTAATTTTCCGTTACAAAGTTGGTACCATTTAGTACAAATTTCATAGCCCTGAATATTCCATTTTCGTGTAACCGCGATTTTGAAAATACTAGTCGAACCATAAATATAAATAAAGATGAAGACAAAAATATAGATTCTGTATCTTGTGTCTGTCTATATTGCCTGTCATTTTATGTAGGGTTGAAAATTAATTATTTGTAACCAATCTGTCAGACTTACCGTTTATTATTAATTATTATCCGATTATTTATTGATTTGGAAGGGAGACTAACCAGAGTCCATCATTATTGGTGGAATAAAGGATTGTGTGATTTATTCACTATTCATTGTTACAAACCTCTTTAAAATTCTAGGAAGTGTAGTGTGGAGCGAAGTAGTCAGAGCTGACAGTAAAACATAGCAACTGGTATTCAGATTGACAAGTGGTACAAATGAAGCCTGCACTTACCATCTGTTGCTACTACGGCAATTGGAGCACACCAAACAAAGCTGTTGCCCGAGGCGTCGATAGGACATATCAGTCTGGCAAAGTCTCAGGGCAAATTGTGAGCGCTTGACTACTACTGAATGTTGTTGAATTGGGTACTCGGGTAGAGCCCCTAATTCACAACCCGAATAAAAAAGCCTTACAACATGAACGTTTCAATCAGTTTCGGAATCTTTTCCAAAATATTCGAGTATGTAATGAAAATAATAATGATGATAATTGATTGGGAAGCCACCCACTTGAGCGGACGTTGCTGATTCCCTATAGTGAACCCAAAACTCTAGCAAGGTGGTGGAGACCCTGACGATGGAATGCCAAATGTCAACCGACTCATAAGAGCTTGCATCCTAAATCGTTCACTTCACGATTATTGGTCCTAGAAAGAAAACAGGAAGGCCATAGACTTTTGAGTCTGGAGTGACTACATGATGGAATGATTCTGGATGGAAGTTCCTGAAGAGTTTGGATTCCCTGCCATGAAACGGCAGATATCAGACAGTATTGTTTTATGGCAGCAGCCCGTGCAGTAATGAACTTGGTCGCTAGTTTGACACTGAATTTTGTCACATCAAAGAGGTAGAGACCAAGGTAATATTACAGCTGGCTATTGCTCGACTTTTGCATTCTCAGGTAGAGTGTGCTAAAATTGTAGACCAAGGTGCCTATAATAGCTTATCAGCATGATATCTTCAATACCCTGCGCTCTGTTGTAGTCTCGTTATGACACAGCATATGCGGCATACAGGCATAATGGGTCGCTACGAGGGTAACACTACCATCTTTCGATCAGACACATGTGTTGTCTCATGCTCCGAGGATATTGATTCCGGCGTGGAGAATGAGAAATGCCGAATCTATTGAAATACTTCTTCAGCAGTTTCCATGAAAATACATCGGGAAGAATATCGATACTTACTATTCTGAACCACTATAAAGAAGTACCAAAAAATATTGAATTTCTACCCCTATTGCCATAAACTGTGTTATTCCGAGATGAACAGTTTTTTATGAATTTGAAATGAAATGAATTTGAAATGTTATGAAAAACATTCAGTTTATGAACGTATGTTCCGTCTGAATAATCCAGTCTAATAATTTTAAGAATTCCATAGTGAAACCATGACAAATGAAGTTTGCGACGATTGGATATGGTATCATTAGTGATTCGTTCATCCAAAATATTCAGCATATCATTATTTTCTAAGCGCCATACTATTGAGATCGTTGGCCTCTAGTGTAACCTGAATGAATGATACAACTGCATATCATCTACGTAAAAATGATATTCGAAGTAGTGCATGCTTGAACAGACTGAATCTTTCAATTGTGAACTAGACTTTCAAACTTTAATAAAACTTCACATAGAAGCGTATCTTGCAATTTGTACTTCATTTGTGGACTGAATATCGCGAAGAGTGATATTCAACAAGTGTACCATAATATTTGGTGGTGAAGTTGAGATAGGCGGATAGAAAAACGAAGTTGCCATAGTGCTATTGCTAGAACATTCGTCTCTCAGCCATATGACACGGGTTCCATCCCGGCGTTTGACAATGAGCTAGAGTAGTCCCAGATCGAAGAGGGACAAGAGAAAGTCATCGGTTATTTCAGCAAGACCAGAAGTGGAACAGAGCTCAATCACTGTGTCTCCAGGTGGAAGATCTTGGCTGTTGTCAAAGCAGTGGAGCCCATTCAAAAATACTTGAATGGAAGAACATTTTTGTTGAGAACTGGACCTCGAACACGATCCAAGGCCCCGTTGTGGCAGTACAACGTTGGCAGCCCATTTTTATTACAGTAAATGAACAATATTTCATCCTAATTTTTCCAAAAGATTTAAGACAATGACATAAACTTAACTTTAACGGAATTATTGTGAAAATAAGGATCAAATGGCATTTTGAATGTGCGATATTTCCGACATTTGCTCATGATCAATTTGTTAACATAATGAAAGGAAGCGTAACTCAATAATTTTCAAATTCGAAAATATAGGAGAACTAGGTTTAGATCAATTTGCAGAAGGACACGGAAATGAGAGAATATTCTTCGTGAAACAGAAAAATAAAACGTTTCATGAAAAATTATTTTTGTTACCCTTTTTGAAAAAATGGCCTTAGTTTTTCTATATATCCTGTTCCCGGGCAACCAGCTATTTGTAATGCCTCTCTCTCTGACGTGACAATGAAAATCCACCACCATTTCATATCTCAACTCCATCCATTTCATTCTTTTTATTCCACCCTACTATTAAAACCACATTGCCCACTTGTTCATTCTCTCCGGTGAAATTACTTTCTGTGACGTTCAATTAATTTTGCTTAGTGAATTGTAAAATGTACCTTAGTTTAGTGAGGTATCAATTTATTACATTGGCAGGTCAATGTCCAAGTTTCCACAAATGTGGCAGAAGGACATTCTATATTTAGATAAACGATGGGAGAATGAACTAGCCCATGTAACATCCGATATCTGATCTGAAGAAAACATAAGGCCAAGCCCATGGTATAATGAATGGACTGAAATCACGTACTGACCCAATCAATTCACCTAATTCTGTGTGAGCTTTTAATCGAAGTAGGAAATGAATGAACGCGGAGGACAAACAATAATTTATCGAGGCGGAAATTTGTGTGTGAATAATGAAAGTGGGAATTGGATTTTGAAGTTACAAGTATTGGTACACTGAACGATTTTCTGTGATGAAGATTTCCAACCAAACAAATGTTATAGAGAAGATTATGGGTTAACGAGTAAATAGATGCACATTACTTGGTGTCAAGCGACATTGACAAAGGAGACTTGGGAATATGCTTGGCATCCTTTCTCGCACTTCCAGCTAATTTGTCATCTTTCAGTAATGTATCTTAATTAGTTCATATGATCGAGCCAGATTCATTTTCAAATGCATCTCTTTGTAAAGGGAGAGGAAGAGTGGTTTTCCAAAACCAATTCTCCATTACTTGGGATCTACCAACTAATGAAGTGGTTGCGAAGGATTTGCTCGATTCCGCTGTCAGCAGAAGAAAAGGCTTGAATCAGAGTAGTTACCTTCCACCATTTCGGTGCTTGGCTCAATGCTTCACCAGTCGCTCCACTTGGGACTGATTCTTCCAGAATAGCCATGGGGTTACGACTGTGTTTTTCATACATGTAAATGTGGTGCTTTTGTTGATGGAAAAAATACACATGGATTACTTACAGCAATATTTCATCGATTCTAGAGCCTATATGTGTCAGCAGATATAATATAATCTGCCGCGATAGCATGACGCTATTTCAATGGAAGATCGGAAAACCGACTGTTTGGGATTTTACATATTAAGTTGACAGACATAGTTGCAACATCACACATAGCCTCCTCTACTTGGCTCGGTGCAGCCACAGTGAGGATAGAGAGAAAACCAAAAGCAGATCTATATTTTTTTCGGTTGTTGTTGAAACATTTTAAGGGTTTGATCCCAATGATTTGAAATCAATTAAAGAAACAGGTATACGAATAACAGAACTGACCAGTGACTTCATTTTTGTCCCAAAGAATTGGTATTGCGATTCAGAGGGGTAATGCCGCTTCTGTATTGGGAACTATTCCTATATCTCAATAATTGAATGAACTGTTTCGGAATCCACATAGTACCTTTTTACTGTGGAAAGATGGGATAAGTCGCTAGGTAAATTTCTTGAAGGTGATGTTGCAAAAGTTATGCGATTTTTCATCAAACAGCTTCCACTGCCTTTCACGCCAATCCAGCGTAAGTGAAAATCATCATAGAAAGTTCAGTTCTAATGGATACAACATCAACAAGCTACTAATTCACGGAAACATCAAAACTTTTGGTCTAACTAGGCTGAAAAACATTTGAATCTTGTTTCATGAAAAGCGTCATACAATGTTTGCTGGAATATCTGGCAAGAGATATACAGGCCGTTTCTTTTATCATGTGGTAACATTGCTATATTCTAAACCGTAATAGATACAAAGACGATTAAATGGGAAAAAAGGTAACTATTGTGGTGAGCAGTAAATTGGTCATAGAAAATTTACGGGGATTCTCGCCCTTCCCAACTTATACAGGGAAAACTGAAAATGCTGTTTTCGGATTTTTACGAATAGAATTGTTATTTCAGAAAATATAATAAAATGAAAAAGGAAAGTTTTATTGTATTCAAAATGTACTAGAATAACGTAACAATGAATTTTTAATCAAACGTTTCGTGTCAACACCACCATCATCAACAATTTTTTTCAAATACGGACCTGTCTATTTCAAACACAAATATTGATAGAGTGATAAAATCACGATGAAACTTTTCTCTTTCATATTTTTATATTTTCTGAAATAACCATTCTATGCGTAAAAAAACGAAAACGGCATTTTTAGTTTTCCCTGTATAAGTCGGGAAGGGCGAGAGTCCCCGTAGATTTTCTCTGACGAATGTACTGCTCACCACAATAGTAACATTTTTTCCCATTTAATCGTCTTTTTATCTATTACGGTTTAGAATATAGCAATGTTACCACATGATAAAAGAAACGGCCTGTATATGAGCATATGAGGGATAATATCAACACGAGCATATCAAGCATTTTAGATGACTTTGTTGAAAGAATTTGCGAAAATTATAAAATGATTTGTCTGAGAGGATTCTAAATAATATTTCTTTAAAAAATCATTATAAAGTTTCGCTATGTTAATTATGAGTCACCCGCAACTGGATGTCCAGGAGTTTCTCGTACACCTCCTCGAACGCCTTCACAAAAACATCAACGGGGTCACAGTAGAATTTCGAACTGGCCGTGAGAGAAAGCAATAAAGAAGTGAGAGATAATGAAAAAACCAAAGAGCGATGGTCAAAATATCCAAAAATTGACAACCCAAAAATTGTAGTTAGCTATACTCGTTGGCTAACTGATATCAAGAATGAAATATATCTTTAGTGTGCGTTGCTCTACCATTGTTGACCTTTTCTAGAAACTCTCACCGCCGATTCCACGAGAACTCTCTTCATCGAAATGTATGAGGAGGAGGAGTCTTCATCTATTTACATATTACCCAAGATACAAGTGATTCATTTGAAGCGGTTCCCGCTGATGAGACGAAAACCGTTTCCATCGATTTATCTATGGAAGAATTGGACACAGCCATTTATTCTATGTTTTTTCCAGTTGATACAATTCTAGTGATACCTCATAACTGAGACTGTTGCAATGCTTGAATCCTTTCACCGTGGAGAAAATTTTGGACCGTGAAATTTCAGTTCACTGATGAGCGGGTTTTGAAGCTCTTGCACGTAAAGCCTCTCGGTCTGGACCCATTGTACACCCACATATTTGCAAAAAGTGAGTGTTTATTGCACGAGTTGCATACAACATCTTTTCTACGTTCATGCAAAAAGCAAAAAATTATTCATTTATTTATTTATATATAACCACAATTGCATTATAAAACAGTTTGCTCTATACAGGTAGACGATTTAGAACATAGCGGATCGGTTTTCATTAAGGAGTTATTCTCGGGAAGGCATTGTTTGTTCAACTCTGACTGCTAACATTAATACAAAATAATATAAAATATGTAGCTGTTTAAAACTTATGGCCAATCTCACAGAATATCTTCTAAATATGTACTGGGTTTGAACGTTTATGTTTATCATGATGACAGCACGTTGAAGTAGAATGATAAAAACTTTATTGCACTAGTGCAATAAAGAGCTTCTTTTTCCTCTGAATATAGTTCAATAAAGTTTTGCTTTTTGCATGAATGTAGAAAAAAGATATTTCCCTAGGTTTTATTGCAACAATCAATATTCATAATAATGAAATATTTAATAACAGGTAATCTTCAGACTACTATCTGGTGCCTGTGCATACAGAAAATTTGTGGCAAAAAAAATAAATTGTTTCTGTTCTTGCGTTACCTTATCTTACGTTCACATGAACCAAGCCTTATAATCAGAGATCACATTGATCTTACATGTTATCGATAATTTATTGGCGTCTGCAACAGTCATAAATATCAAAGGCGCCCTTGAATAAGGAAAAGTTTTCTTGTTAATAATATTAGCTGAGGATCAAATTTGGTACTGCTTTCCATGTCTCATGAGCCATATAACGTTTCATTTCTTCAGTGTTTTTCAAAAAGTTAATGACAAATACTCCTAACCAAACATCATATTAACTGAATTAACTAACAGAGTCCATATACAGGGTGAGTCAGAATAAAATCGACAAACTCCGACTGCAGATACCTCACCTCATTTCGAGGTGAAAAGTTCCTATTAAGGTATGTCCTAAATCGCATCCCCTCTGAGAGACAGGGTGTCAAAGGTACAAAAAAAAATAGATTTTTTTTTCCAAAAGTCCTGAAGCAAAATATATGAAACTTGGTACACTAATCAAGGTTTATCAACGTGATGATTTGAAGTTATAATTCTTAATTTTCGTAAACCAGTGGCGTTGGTATGTGGAAATATTTTCCTTCATATTTTCCAATAATTACGTTGATAAACCTTGATTAGTGTACCGAGTTTGGTATATTTTGCTTCAGGAATTTTGGAGAAGAAAAAATAAATCTAATTTTTTTTCGTACCCTGTATCTCAGAGGGGATGCATTTTAGGACATACCTTGATAGGAACTTTTCACCTCGAAATGAGGTGAGGAATCTGTAGTCGGATTTTGTCGGTATTATTCTGACTCACCCTGTATATGTTAGACTTTTGGACTTATACATTTCAGGGACAACGAAGGCCAGTGAAGGATAACCAATTTATTGGCGAGGACGTTGGTCGCCAACCCATTGGCCTTTGGCCTCTCATGCACATCAAACCAGTTGGCTCAAAAATATCGTCGTAGTATTCAGAGTTTTTTGGTTCCCTTGAATATGTATTACCGTTCACGATACGAGTGTACCTGTTTGAGGGCAGTCTCATTGTTCCACTCCATAAGTCGAAATTTTCATTACAAAACCAAATTAAATAAATACTATCACTTTCGCACAAGTAATATACACTATATTTCCATTTTAAGCCATTTTAACGGACCAATTTTGATTACCTATTTTCAAATGCAAAATATTTTCCTCATGACAATACCTACTTACGAGATCAAAAAAGTAATATGATACACTATACATAATTAGGTACTATAAAAAGGAAATATCTTGTATGAGGCTTATAATTGTTTAAAACTAATTGCATGTAACCGTGAATTATCATGAGTATTCAAAGACGAAAATCATTGAAAATTTATATGAAATTTCCTGAATGGACATTGCTCGAAATAGATAGTATTAATACTTAGTGAGGATTATATTTTTTAATAGGTACCTATCTATATTGTAATAGAAATACACTCAACTATAATACCTATTTCATTTATATATATTTTTAATTTTATTTGTAACATATAGCTTAAATTCAGTCACTATTGCTAAGCCAACTCTGTCTTTTCGCAAACTCTGACTGTTTGGAAATACTCTCAAGGTTCTTGTATTTACAGCGGCAATAGGCTTCTATTGGAACATTCCCGAATCGCCGAGAGATGTCGCCGTCATTTAGAACTATTCGTAACACTAGGTGACTCGTCTAGATGTTTCTTACATGACTCTTGTCTCTTCTTTCATGTAATTAGAGCAATGATGAAGCATTATCAACAAGCTGAGCTTGATTATCCAAACATAAACGGTCAAGTCCAGCTTCAGAATCGTTACAATATTCCTCACAATCTCCCAATCTAGGCCTATTCTGCATCAAGCTTCATTCATTTTCAGCCACACCTGAATAAAAACTGGAAATAGCATGTGCTATTCTTTCATTTAGAAAATATAACGATAACGTTGATGAACATTTCTTCACGGTTGCGTGTGTTTCACGTGATGTTATGCAGATAAACCTAATCAGATAATGTTTTTCTGGTTTGAATAGATCCTTTGGGAATCTCTGATCGTGCACAAAATAATTAAGTATTTTGTCACGCTCTCATTTCGGCTCTTTTCTTGTAAAAACGGAGTAAGAAGATTCCAGATTATATAGAGTGAATATAGTGATCGACCAAAAGTGGCGTCGACTCAAAACATATCTTCTATCTGAATTCAACCCGTCACACCACTTTGAAATAGGTAAGAGTGCGCAAACAGGAAATTTCATATTGAAGACTTCAATTTCTGATTTAAATCCAATCCTTCGTTTTCTGGGTTAGATACCCATCACCGTGGCACATAAAAGTTATTAATGAATAATGAATTCAGTATTTCAATCTTCCGCCAAAACCTACACAACAGGAATTATCGTACACAAGTTTTAAACAGGAAACAACTACTGTCCCCTAACGCCGTTAAATTATATCCGTTAGTACAAGAAATATCGCTCCAAATATTTTACCAAAATTGTGTTTCGATTGAAACCGGGACATACCTAGGTACGAGTCATTGAAAATGAAATAAATAATTTTATTGTTCTTTGGAATACAGAAAACACTTTTCTGTAAAAATGCATTCCTTTTGTCACATAAGTGCTTGCTTATTTATTCTATCCCTCGTAAATTCTGATTCGTCGTTTTTTAACAAAACTTCCTGATCATGTGTATGTATTGAATGCACTTTACGTTCAAAGTCGTCTGCTTTGTGAGTTCAAACTTTGGTGAATTTATACGGATGCATTTCGTGATTTTCCATGGTTTGTTGTACTAGAGCATGAAAAACTGCCAATATTTTTCTGCACCATGAATGGAAGCATCTGGATATGCATAAAAATATGTCAAAGCGTTAATATAGTCCTCATTCAGAGTAACAGGTTTTGGTAATATTGGAGGAGCTATTAACTTTGAGCCATAGTTAAGAAAATTATATGGTAATTTTTTATTGTGTTTATTCAAAAAAGGACAGTTCTCGAGATATATTTGAAAACGTTTTTTTTTTTAATTTTTGCGGTATTCACTCATCAATCGGAGAGCTTTAATTTTGGGTTGGGACTGAAATTGGATGTACCACGTAGATAAGAGATTTCACTATCGGTGTTTACCAGATTCATTTGGAACCACTTCATATTCAAGATAAATTAGAATCATATCAATAATGATGCATCAGTTTGGTTTCATATTATTAATGTCGATTGATTTACTGTTGAACATTTGTTAAACCGACCCTGCACGTCTGCAACGAATGCAGAACTCCCGCATTGAATTGATTTGTTGCATGTGGAAACGTTCCCATATTTCCCATCTCCTGGAGAATATTGGTAGGAAATCATTTCAGCGAGGAATATGAAATGCAGACTCCTTCAGGGTATTGTTATCAGTTCAAAACTTTTGTAACCTAGTAAAAAAAATATGTTCGTTGCCAATATAGAACTTTTTCATGTCGAAGTTTTATCAAATTTAATGTTTTTTTTTATAGTTTTCTACCACTTCGGATGAAAGTATATTGCTGTATTATTTTGTTTCCCTTCCGCATTTCTACTTGTTTTCTAATGTATTGAAGCTATTTTGATTCGTATGTGAAGGTATTCATGTGCAGATATAATAAAAATATTTTTGAGAGAGACAGTGAAATTTATAACTCCGAATTCGATACAAAATAAGAAGAACGGTGAGAAAAGCAGGAATTGAAAGAGCTGAGAGCAACCACGGATTCGTATGAATGCTATCGTAAATGAAATAACCGATAGACAACAACAACATAAAAACATAAACATATAGTTGCAGATAATCAGAAAGTGATGGAAATAATTTAGCCTTTCCTAGAGGCCATACTCATAAAAGTTATGAGTTGGAAAGGAGAGAAGTAATTTCCCAGCTCATATCAAAGATCAACAACCATTCGTAGACGACGTAATGCCAGCATAGAAATTCAAACATGAACTCAAAACCATTGATCTCGAAGTCTAAATAACTACTGAAACAACGCAAATACAAAGAGATCAATTAAAAAAACGTAGGGGGTTTGAAAGAACGGAAGGAGTAGCTATCAACTTGCAAAAATATCAAAGTAATGCCAATAATTTGTGTAGGCGAAACGTCGAGACTATCTCATCGTTATGAACGTCGGCCTAAAAATGCGGATAATCACACGTAAGTAACTATTTCCGCGAAAGTCTTTCACAATTCACCGAAATATTTGTTTGATATTTTATCAAGTCATTCCTAAATATATAATGCCAACATAAGATAGATAGTTTCAGCATTCCTCATCACGTAACATTCAAATATGGACAATGCTTCTTTTGTTTGGCCTCATATCATTTGAATAAGGCCATCCCATATCATTTATCAATATTTCGAATGATATTTCAACTGGAAAGATTTCTTTGATCAAATTTTTTTTTTCTTGTATTTTTTTATAATCATATTTTCTTGCCACAGGTTTCATTCAACAACAATTTTTTGAATATTGACGCTCATAAAAATTTTAGATGGATATATGAAAAATTGGCTTTTATTTAAATTTAAACATTATAATTATCAATATTGTATGTAAATTTTTCGTAGTTTGGGTCAACTAGTGTAAATTCTCATAATACATCATCCCTTATTGTTTTTGATTGAATGGTGTGTAATTTTCGAAATTTTCACGACAGTATTAATTTTTTCAGATTTGTACCCACATATAACTATAACAATTTTTAAGAATGCTGAGAATATTCTAACCTTTGCCATATTGGTAAACTCTTGCGATCACAAGAAGCACTTACTTCCTCGAGAAACAGTACACAAATACCTGTCAAATGTAGTTTAGTGTCATAGTATTGACCAGAAAAGTTGTTGTTTTCTGTCAAATATATTCGTTATGCCTACAGAAGAGATTTTTCCTACAAGCGAGCGTGATTCACCCTATACCCGCAGGCAATTTGGTTTGAGAGGGAAAAATTCTCCCTCACGCTTAAGTCACTTCAAGCGAGTTATTCCCGCACGCGAAAGTTTGTTCAAGAGTGCTACATAGTTTTTTTCGGAAATGTACTCTCCCGCACTCGACTGCTTACCCGAACTCCGCTTTGCGTCGTTCGGGTAACGGCAGTCGCATACGGGAAAGGTACTCTTTCCGTACATATTTTAACACGGTCAAAATCATTCATTTCGTTCATTGGTATGGATACTTTTGTCAAAATTACTTTGGTCACTGTGTTGTCGGCTTTTCTATAAAAACAATTATGGCTTTTTTTCTGAATATTGTTCACATTTCAATCCCTCTATTAATTTCTTATTCCATGAATTGACAATTGAATTGCATACAATTTGGTGTTATTTCCACCAATGATCCTAAGTTATACACAACATTTTATGCAACAGACACTTCGATCACAGGGGATACCGAACACGATCTGAATAACTTTCATTGATGAACACTGTTTAGGCATAAACCTTTTCAGAGCTATTGTCTTCAGACAAGCAGCATTCTATCGACAACGCAACAAAATATGTTGAGGCTAGAACACATTCTAAAAACGAAATAACTTTTGAAAGAGACTGTGATCGACACTTAAAATTGGATCAAGATTAGTTGATTGTCATAATCGAATACGTTCATTTTGTTCATTGGCCAATAATCTATTGAAAGGAATTTTATATCACCTTGCGCCAGCATAGTATAGTCAGATTTTGTTGGATTTCGTCAAGAAAATTATCAGTGGACCTGATGGCATTTTGATAACGACTCATCACCACCATATATCGTGATAATCAAGGGATTTCATTGAATTATCATCAATAACATCAAAATAATTGAACAACAAAAATAGGCCTTGGTGGCATGCGGGTAAAGTGCTCGCTCCATAAGCCAAAGCATCCGTAGGAGCATGAGTTCGAATCTCAGCATTGTCACCGCTCTTGTGCATGGCATCAGAAGTATTAAAAGGTAAGGGCTAAGTCTTTCCCTAGCTCGCACATGTCTCTGAGTTCTGAGGGTTGCACATAGGGGTGCCACCGGTTAACGGCTACAACAATTTTAGCAGTATTTTTTCAGATATATCCATAGTTCAGGTACGGCCCTGACTATTTCATTATTTTGAACTCAGCCCTGACTTTGACGCTAGAATGGCGTCTTCCCTTTTAGTGATTTTGTCATAAACCTAGCTGTGAGTTTATTAAGGCTGTGCTGTGCTTGGGAATTTTATCGGGTGACCTCTTTTCCAATAATCAAAAGTTTAATTATATTTGAAATGCCCCATCATACAGTTACTGATAGAAACGTGAATAGTAAAAACTTCAATTGAATAAGATCAAGAGTTGGGTAGGTATTATTTGAATATAAAAAATTATGTTAGGTACTACTAGGACAATAATTATTATGAAAAATCAAGATAGTTTTGATGTATAGATATGCCTTGCTCACATATTGAGAAAATAAACATACAAATAGGTAACTGTCATTCGAAGCGAATGAACTGAAATAACATTGGTAGTCGTCCATCTCCCTTTAATGAATATCTTTTCTGTGAATAATGATCAAAGGACCGACATTTTCAATTCATCTTCATAATTCCCTTTCCAATGAGTGACGTATCCAAAGAGAAACTCTCAAACCAAATTCTGGTGTAATTGGTGTCTAATTAAAGGAATTTACATACTTCAGTGAGTATTTGTTTGATATTGAATACCTCACAAGAGCTCTTGCCACCTTGCTCAACGAGAATAATATTAATGGTTAACGTGAGCCCTTTGTACGACATCAAAACAAAAAGTTGCCTTTTCTGGAATCTTGTCATTCGATCCTTGCGTTTCACAATGTTCTCAGTGAAAAAACAGGACAACATTAGAAGCAGGGGTTGAAATGAGAAAATAAACGAGCTAGAAAGAACGGTAAAATGATGAGAAAATGGAGCAGGTGTCAATATATATTAGTACAAAAGCAGAATATCCGACGAAGATTCGTAATAATAAACAAATGCAGAAACATAAATGAATAGAATCGGATTGTGCTAAAACTAGTCAGTCAGTGCAATTCGATGATTTAGTATTGCGGGTGGTTTCATCCCTTCAAGTACTTATTGGAAAATATGAAATGCGATGGTGGAGGTCTCAGATACGCAACTGGCCAATATGGCGGCCATTCCTAGATGACCGCCAAACTACATATACAAAACAGCCATATCTCGGACATTTTTCAACTGATTTTGAATTTTTTTCATTAATTTGAAGCTGGTACAACGTGCAAGTCGCCATGTATCAAAACCCATTTTTCCTTCGACAGAGCCATTTTTGAAGTATGGTAAATAGTTTCCCTCATAACTTAAAAACCATTCACCTAAAAGATAGCCAATCGCGTATCTGAGACCTCCACCATCGCATTTGATGTTCTCCAACATTCACTCGAAGAGATGAAACCACCCGCAATACTTAATCACCAAACTGCACACGGTGCCCAAAAAATACCTGTTAAGGAAACTGAGTATTTGGCGACAATACGATTGTAAACTGTAAATAAAGCGATTGAATCCTACAACTGTATTCTGGAATACTTTGTCTACTTACTAGTAGAGTTCTCCGCTAGTATTCTATCTGAATGGTTTCGTGGCAGAAAAGGACTACAACAGATGCGCAGTTAGACCGATTCAGATTACATCCAATTCGTATTTTTTCAGAAAATAGGTACTCTGTAAACCAAGAGATCTTCAGAAACAACATGCGGAGTCAGACACACTAGAGTCTACGTAGAAAGTGTCACTAGTTTTCCCTGACGTGTTGCGCAACACTTGGTGATAATCTATTTTTAACTCTTTCAAGGCAGATTTAACAAAATTGTACTTTTTTAGGTTTTACTAAACAAATCAACTTGCTATAGCTTAAGGAATACGAAAAGTATGTAAATAATTTTTTTCTTTGTTTTTGAAAAAAAATACGGACTGGTTTCACCAGAGTACCACCAAGCAGGGAATAGAAAGTAAACTAACTTCAAGAATAAAACATTTATTTGGTTATATCCGACAACAATGAGGAAAAATTTCAACTATATTCAACAATATTTGTTTGGAATCACTGTTTTGAATGTATCTTCACAAAACAGTTATTTTTATCTGTCAGGCATAGCCCCACCACACAATTAGAACAGGATCACCTTGCTCTGTGTGGACTTTCTTTCGAGCTACACAACGCACATCTGCGGGAATTCCCATGAATGGGCATGTGTGCCGCCTGGTTCCACTTTTTTTCCAAGGGTACATTTTTCTTGAAATTGTTCGAAATATGTTCAGCACTAGGCCTGTCCCTTCTGAGTTTTTTAGCGCCTGCCCCTACTAACTAACCTATATTCGAAAGTTTTTCAAGTCCATACCCATCTGTCCAGTTCTTTCTGCGAAAATTATGAAAGAGTTGACTTTAGCCACATCCAGGAAGTGCCATACGATCCTATGCCACCATTTTCAACTTTTTCTGTTGATTTGATATGTGGTTTTCAGTTGATCGGCTTTGTCAACAAAACCCATATTGCTGTTATAGTTTTTCACGATAAGGGGGCACTGAATAGTCTCCTTCTCTCCATTTTTCTTCTTTCTATCTACTGTACCAGCAAGGTCGTGTCTATAGAAATTGCTATGATACGGTCTTCGTCACTAAAACCATCATCACTATTATCCTGATCCTGACCTGAATTATTATCGATGTCCAGGCTGATTGCGGCAGCCAACATTACCAACAGTTGCACTGATGACATTTTGAGTACCGTCATGTTCGTTGTTTTCTCCGTCGTCATATTCCTCATATACTTCCGACTCGATCCCAGATGGAATTTCTTCGAAAATTAAATTCTCCACGTAACTCCATTTTCTCGAGATTTTCTTCCTGAAACGACATAATATCAATTTTTAAAATTTTTAGAATATTCCGGTGTTCGCTGCTTAGTGGTGTCGATTGAAACCACTACAATAGTCTGAAAAATTACTCGTACAAAATAAAGAAAATTTGGATAACAAACAAATTTAATAAATATAATTCATTATCTACTAAGCAACCCTTCTTACCGCTCATTTTTTCCGAAAACAGGTTTTGAAAACTATCAAATCACTAACACCTTGTAGAAATCATGAAATTCACCGACAGCGGTGAAACAGCAGAGCTCTGTGACCTCCTGAGCGGTAGAATCGCCATGCCGTAATTTTTTTTCAAGAGATGTCACCACCTTAGGGGCGAGTGGGGAGTGGGGAGTGGGGAGTGGGGAGTGGGGAGTGGGGAGTGGGGAGTGGGGAGTGGGGAGTGGGGAGTGGGGAGTGGGGAGTGGGGAGTGGGGAGTGGGGAGTGGGGAGTGGGGAGTGGGGAGTGGGGAGTGGGGAGTGGGGAGTGGGGAGTGGGGAGTGGGGAGTGGGGAGTAAGGAGTGGGGAGTGGGGAGTGGGGAGTGGGGAGTGGGGAGTGGGGAGTGGGGAGTGGGGAGTGGGGGAGTGGGGAGTGGGGAGTGGGGAGTGGGGAGTGGGGAGTGGGGAGTGGGGATGGGGAGTGAGGAGTAAGAAGTGGGGTGTGGGGAGAACAGTGTGTCTTTCTTGATTTTGTGGTATAAGAATAATATTATTATACTCTTCTAGATATGTCTGCACCTAAGATAGTTTTTTGATACAATATAAATTTAAGGTAATCTGTCAACGTAAGGTTAGTCAGGTAAGGTAAGATTAGCTAATAATTGATATATGCATATTCAACCAACAGTATCCAGAACAATTTGCCCTTCTTCCGTCTATTTACACGATAAACACATTCATTTTCTGTTGCGCGTGCAGGGCAATACGTCAGGGAATACCAGTGATACTTCATGGGTATACACTAGGGTCGGACACAGAATAGTAGAAAACTCTTAAGATGTCGCTATTCGATGCGACGTAGCCAAGCTGCCCAGTAACGATTTCTTTGAAGAGGACTGAAGAGTTTTCAAGGATTTTTTTTTTATATTATGCTAGTTGGGTAGTAAAATGGTAGATATAAAATCGAAATTATTTTAATTAAATAATATTCACGCTCAGTAACAGGTAGCAGGCTTTCAATGGAAATATTCAATAAATAATTATAAAATTATTTGTTTATAATGCGATTCACGTGATCCACTGATACATCAAACTGATTGGAGATTGAATAATTGATATGTTGAGTAGATGGCTGTTGATCGAAATTTTTGAGGAATAATTACAATAAAGTTAAGATGATGACCGAATCTAATGTACTGGTTCAAGAGTAGAAGTTCATTTGTGAAATACTGTTTATCGAAATAGAATTTTGATATATGTGAAATCTGTAATATGTTCGTCTATAGGGTTTTGATATATTTAATGTGATTGCTAGAGGCTTGGGGATATACTTGAAAATATCCGACAATGGTAATTTGATTATCTTCACTGCCAGTTGTTGTTTCTACTCACGTAATGGGTCTAGTCACTTTTTCAAAATGTATAAAATTATTTTTCAATTGTGAAAATTCTTTCTCGTGTCATACTCGGTAAGTTTGGATATTTTAAATTCATCTCATGGGTAGTTAGTTACCTGCATAATTTTTTGATACATGCCGTGTATCGTGGATACCAAACAAGTCCAACACAATTTTGTTTGGATAATTTTTCATTTTCGAATCAATTTTATCTAAGAATTAGCAAAACCCGTTTTTAATTATGTTAAAAAATTAGGTTTTCATTTAAAATAAAAAATTTGTTACCAACTTTTGGCATATATACCCTGTATAGCTGTAGGACTAAACATATTTCAGGTAGAACTGACATTATGGATTATGACAGCTTCTGATCCAACAGCAAGTTGAAAAACTTCTAATGCACAGCCATCATCCTGTATATCTAATCCACTAATCAATAGTTAACTTGGGAAATTTGCTTGGTTGGCAGAAATAAAGGGAAACATCTTTCACGTATTCATCACTCATAATGTAGCAAGCTTCCCATGATCACGATATTCGCCGAATTAATAGTTCGTGTTTACCCTCAAAATTAATTATGTTGATCTTACTATGACACCCGCTGACACTCAGTTTACTCTGGCGTGTTTGAAACTATCCAGTTTGTTGGTAATCTGGGGGGATTGGTTAATTTTTTAACACCGCAAGAAGTTGGGAGTGTTAATTAAGGAGGCAATTTATAGCTACGCTAAAACTAGTATAATACGTTTCAAAGTATGGTTATTTATCAGCATGATCCTGAGATTAAGGGTCCTGCCAAAATTCCAATCATTAATCACAGAATAGTTATGTATACCCGCCATTTACTGTCTAATAATTATTTCCTCGTTATTTGCACAAATTCCCAGCAGGAGGTATTCGCTTCATATAATGAATGATAATAACAAAGACTTATCTGATTACCAAATAATTAGAAAAATAAATATAAAAATATTATTATGCATATCAGTATACACAGCTTTAAACTACGATATAGCGTGATCGCAAACATACAAACTGCATAACAACTTGAGTTCACTGTGTATGAATACAAATACAGATAAATAAAACGGATTTTTTTTCTTACAAGCGTGCGTGATTCACCCTATACCCGCACGCAATTCAGTTTGAGAGGTGTCATTTTCCCGCACTAGTGCGGGAAACATTTTCCTGCACCCTAAAGTCACTTCAAGTGAATTATTCCCGCACTAGTGCGGGAAAAAAATTCCCGCACGTGAAAGTTTGTTCAACAGCGGTACACAAAACTGTTTAATGAGCTTCTATCTTACACGGAAAGGGACTCTTCCGCACTCGACTGCTTACCCGAACTCCGCTTTGCGTCTTTCGGCTAACGACAGTCGCATGCGGGAAAGGTACTCTTTCCATACTCGTTAGGATGTAAAACAACTATTTCCCACAAGCGTGCGTGATTAACTCTATTCCCGCACGCAATGTAGTTTGAGAGGTGTCATTTTCCCGCACTAGTCCTACTGAGAAATAAACTGCCGTGCGTATCTGACAAATTTGTGAGTATTGAATTTAGGTCAGTTTTGGCTTGTTTGCATTATTTTACACCTATGAATGTCATAATTGAAAATTAACCGATATTATTAGTTTTGTAACATTATTATTTTTCCACTATCAGCTACTCAGAGTTTTAGTTATAAAATTGAATTCGATTTATATTTATTAGACTGATGCTTGAGCTTGTCTTCCTTAATAAAATCGAATTGTCATTGAAACATTATTTATTTGGATATATTTACAGTCATTTCGCATCTTTCATTATCTATACTCCCTCCAATTATTTGTATTTTCAGCGCTGTCTATTGTAAGAGAATAGCTGTTCAATTTAGTGACTGTTGCTGGGACATAGATCACTTTTCCAGGTAGATACGACTCCTCTGTGATGTATCGATGGAAATGACCTTCAAAGGCCGTCGGTGACCTGAATTTAAAAAGATAATGATAATAATAGTTATCTGTCTGGACAAATTCCCGTATGTTTGAGTATTAGATAATGTTAGGTAATGAAATTTTGCAAGGAACATTTTAGAATCCTTTGTTGACATTTGGACACTTCGAGGAATGAAGTTACTTGGCAACTCCGCTAAGGTTCTTGATTTCGGTCTTAATAAAGAAGAAGAGAAAGTCTTTTCTGTCTTCTGTCTACTGTGGGAATTGTGCAGAGAGAGTGATGGACATTTTCAGTTGAATATTGATTATTGATTCCTGAAATCATCCAGTTAATGGGATTATTTTTTCAACTGAATTAATGTTTCCGTATTTTATCACGTTGGTGATTTGATGGGAAGCTGGTTAATTTTTGGAAAACATACCCAATAGGGGATTATAGCCTCACTTTCTAACCACATATTCTTCGGGTAAGCAGAATCCCCCAACTTTATCCTTTGAGCCTTTGGCAATTCGGTTTATTTTGGCATCATTTTAGAAAATCGTGTAAACCAAGCCTGACGTCATCGACCCTTTGACTAGGACTATGATAAGATAATAACATCTGCAGAGGAGCCTTCTAACAGGATCTTTCCCGAAGTTAGCACCAGGCCTTCCTAGACAAAGGTATGAGGTCTAGTCAAGTTGGTATCAGACAGTCAATGATTTAATTTCAGGGTCTTTTGTCTCGGTGTACTTATCGTCATCCCAGAGCACTAGCCGTCTGGGGGAAAACTCATCTCAGTGTCAGCGTACTTTTACGTTAGACTGGGAAGCTCATCTAGGTGTTATCATATTTATCATTGGACTGGAGAACTCATCTTTCATTCAGGTGCCACTACCCTGAAGACTGACCTGTATCTCGCACCTTCACTGCTGGTATCCTTCCACCTGGTAGATTCCACCGTAAATGCCTGGCTGAAACCAATCTGGTGTGGCACGCAAGTTAACCAGTTCACTCCTTTCACTACCTTTTAATTAATTACTCTGAAATTATGTAAACGCTACAGGTAAGGTGCACTTAACTCAAGCGGCTTTATTTAATTTTCTACCCTAAAGGGGTATATTGTGTTGAGTAAGATAACTTTGGGTAACTACCCTTACATATTTTGAGCCTTGGGCTATCCTACAGTTCATGTTATATAATATTTTTTGTTATAATTCACCTTGGTAGTGTCTCTGATACTTCCTAATAAGCCTTCAGCTACTTTGACTTTTATGTGATCGTAAAACCCTTGTCACCTTATACAGTGAGGACCGAAAGTCCGTCGCCCCCCCCCCGTAACTTCTTCATTTTCCATATTACAAAAAAATGTTAAATACATAAGTTTTAGGGTTTAATTCGATCTCTTTATTGGTTTAAGTTTCATTCATACAGAGTGTCTCAAAAAAGCACGGTGACTTAGAAGTTAATTTTTTTAAATGGGACACCCTGTATTTCATTGCATTATTACATTCTACGTTGAATTCTAAACAAGTTTTATAGATGGTTTTCTATCAAAAAGTTTAATAGTTTTGGACTTATGAACACTTGTAACTAATTATTTCGACTACTTTTGCGCCAGTTCAATGAGAAAATCGTAACGAATGGATCACAATGTATTCCACTTTCCTATCCTAACTTTTTGAAAGCTATCCAATGTTGCAAACTGCTGATGGCACCATGTGTAACTTACCTCGTCGTACCATTTTACAATTGTTAGAGTTGTTGAATCTCACGAAAAACTAGAACAAATGAAGTTGAAACATTTTATTAACAAATAAGGTAGTCCATAAGTACAGATCAAGAATCATTAAAAACTGAAGAGATGTTTTAATTTATAACTAAAAACGGTGAGTTTTTATCTATTTCAAAAGATGTTCGACATGTCTACCATGCATTTCTTGACACATAAATAGTCGGGTTGTAAAATCTTCCCTAACATTAATCAAGGTTTGAGGTGTTATTTCTGAACACACTTCAATAATTCGACAGCGCAGTTCATCTAACGACCCACAAACTGTCTTAAAAACTACGGATTTCACATAGCCCCAGAGAAAGAAATCAAGCGGTGAGAGGTCCGGTGAGCGAGCTGGCCATTCTGTTGTACCTCGACGTCCAATCCACCTACCTTGATACCTTTCATCTAAGTAATTTCTCACCTCCCGAAAATAGTGTGGTGGCGCTCCATCTTGCTGAAATGTTACATCCAAGTAAAATTCATGTGGGTTTTGCGCAACGATCTCATCGATACTGGGACTTATTGTGTCTTGCAGCATTTGGAGGTATCTGGGACCATTTAAATTTTCTTCCAAGAATATGGAACCTACAATGTGGTTACCTAAAATACCAGCCCAAACATTAATTTTCTGTGGAAATTGAGTATGCCCCTCGCGGAATTCATGGGGGTTCTCATCACTCCAATATCTACAATTCTGGGTATTCACATTTCCATTTAGGTAAAAAGTGCTTTCATCACTAAAGCAGATGTGTTGCAAATAAAGTCGATTTGCAACAATTCTTTCTGCCGTGGTCTCGCAAAATTCAAGTCGCCGGTCTGGATCATCTTCAACCAATTGGTACAAATTTTTTATTTTGTAAGGATGGAATTTATTATGTTTTAAAACCCTCTTTACTGATGTTTTAGAAACATCACATGTCTCAGCTACTTGCTTAGTTGATTGTTGTGGGTTATCTACCATTTCGGCTAGTACTTGAATTTCAACATCTTCCGTAATTATTTTCGGCCTCCCAGATCTCGGAGCATCTTTCACGGTGCCAGTTTGGTTAAATTTTGCCACCAATTTCTGCAGATATTTTCGACACATCGGACGTTCTGGAAACCGTTAATTGAAAATTCGAATAGCAGCGTGGTAATTTCGGTTAGCTTCACCAAATATGATTACGGCTTCAACTTTGTCTGCTACTGAACGAGCCATATTAATCAACAAGAGAAATTGAAAACCTTTTGAAACAAAGTTTTGAAAACCTACAAAATGTCAATGACATTTGGCGAAAACAAATAAGAGTTTTTTTTCGTTGTCATGGATAAAATAAACGCGTCTATCGTGCATAGCCTACCTCATTAATTTATTCGTGAACTGGTGCAAAAGTAGTCGAAATAATTATTTACAAGTGTTAATAAGTCCAAAACTATTAACTTTTTTGATAGAAAACCATTTATCAAACTTGTTCAGAATTCAACGTAGAATGTAATAATGCAATGAAATACAGGGTGTCCCATTAAAAAAAATAATTTCTAAGTCACCGTGCTTTTTTGAGACACTCTGTATGAATGAAACTTAAACCATTAAAGAGATCGAATGAAACCCTACAACTTATGTATTTAACAGTTTTTTGTAATATGTAGAATAAAGAAGTTACAGGGGGGGCGACGGACTTTTGGTCCTCACTGTATAATATATATGACTCCAATCATAAGCTGATTATCATTTGAGTGTGCGGCATTTGCCTAAATTATTACTATTCGTGATATATGGGAATTGGTAAAATTATCTACACAGGGGGCTCAGCATTCATATGACTGGCGCCGGCATTCTTTTTTAATATCACATGACATTTTGTTTTGTTCAATCTACTCCCCTCTTCACTGGAGCTTAGCCGCGAGCCTACCCAGTCACTCTAACAGCTTTTGGAAACTTGTCAAAAGCGTAAGTGGTGATCTTGCCTAATAGATTACTTTAATTGTATGACGGTGGAAAACTGGCTCCCAAACGTTTAAGGGTACATAAGTTATTGAATATTTTTTAGTTTTTTCTCTAAGACATAGCGTGATTCAGTTGCACGGTATATTTCCTATACATGGTGATATAAACAATTATTAATTTGTAATCTATATTTTTTTCCCTCTATTTGACAGTCTTAAAGTGCAATATCTATAGAGGATGACTACAATAGTCTGTGTATAATTCTTGGTATTTTTTTGTGAGGATCATTGTTGTAGTATTGATATACAGAGTGACTCATTTTCAGTGCCCATTCATATATAATTTTTCTCGAACATTAACGAGCTCGCTCCGCTCACGCGTTAAAATATATCAATTGTTAATCGCCATTTCAATTCACGAACTCGTTACAAAACTTTACAGTTGACCGTCATTTTCAAAAAAAAAAAATGGTACTACTTGGGGATTGAACCCTCGACATTGCTATCACCTCAGGACTCAAACCAGCATTTTACCATTTTTTTTTTAAATTACGGTCAACGGAAAAGTTTTGTAACGAACTCGTGAATTAAAATTGCGATTAACAATCTCGAAAATATCTCAATTGTTAATTGCCCTTATTAATACAATATTCGATGTGATCACAATATTTTTCCGTTGACTTCCTCACAACGATCATGATCGGTAGATACAAACTCGTTTGAACATTAATGATCATCTTTTGATTATTTGATCATATTTAGTTTAAGATTTATTATGGTGGAATTAAATAAACTGAACGAAGGTACAGGTATAGTCCATCAATATCCTGGCATTTTACGGCTGCGCTAAGATATCGAATATTATTAGGTATTTAACGAAGTAGAAAAACTTCGCAAAATTATACCACTCCATTTCGAACCACAGATTATTGATAGGTATTATTAATGGTTGATTTCCAAAACTCATGTATCAATGATAAATCGGGTATTAATGGTCTGTTTCGTTTGCATTGAAGAACATCAAACAGACATGTTATTTCTAGGAAAATGGACAATACTTTTCATCCTCATTGAGTGACACCACAGACGACCAATATCCCTTTTAGATCCAAAAAGTGATTGTTTGACAATCTGAATAATCATTTTTGATTTGTTTCAGGGTGTTCGCCACCCTGAAACAAAGCTATATAGTTTTGTGGCAAGATAACAATGATTTTTGGCCTATGGGCTTATTTGCTCTTGATATCAATAACAGCAGCTTTTTCTGGTTTCCTGGTAGTAGTTCCATAGTCGTTACCCAGAATGCTTTTTTGTTAGCTTTGATGTGGCGAATCTGTCCATGAATGTACTCACGGAAGAATAGCTCGACATTCCCAACTCCAAGCGAACTGACCCAGTTGGTATACGGAACTCGTTAGGAAACGAATTGTTCCAATCAATTATATAATTTCCATCAGGTGGGAGAATATGTTCGGATCTTTTTGAACCAGTTATTTTTCGATTTCTTATAATTTGCATGATTTTTCTGGTCTCAATGTTTCATTTACATAAATGAAGTATAAAATCTGCTCGTAAATCATGTTTCTTTAACAAAAAATTATTTTATTGTTTAAATACCTAAATATTACAATCATAAAAAAGGAATAATAAGAATGGTAGACACCATGTTCACAAAAGAATATCTTTTGAGAGAACCAGAAAGCGACATACAAATGACGGAAGTCAAGCGATTGAAACGTAAAATTGTTGAAGATGCTTCTGGAAGAACCATTCATGTGGTGGTTCTGACATTCCTGGGGAATCAAATTCCTGGGCGTGTTAGGATAAACATGGTTAATTTTCCTGTAGAACCTTAATATTATTCGGTGATACAATGTTTCAAATGTTTGCGTTATAGCCATACCAGTACACAATGCAAAGGTACAAGGTGTGAAATATCTGCAACAGAAATTTGCAATGATAATCCATGCACAAATCCATTCACATTGCATAAGTAAAGAGCATGGCTCAGTAGCACGTCACTGCCCACTATACAATAAGTAGACAAACATAAAGTTATGGCATATGAAGATGTATCATTCAAAGAGGCGGAGTTTGTTGTGGATAATCCTACATATACTACAGTTTCTACGCATAACAGATTATCTGCACTTACTGGTCTCAATGACTTTCCTCAACTACCAGAACCTAGCACCAGCTTCACACTACAAAAACGTATTCCTAGAAAACCTAATATACCCAAGCACAAACAACTATACAAATACCTAAGAAATTGGAAAAACCCAGTTTTTCTCAACTTGAAAAACGTAAAACTATATCTCCCGTATATTCGTCCTGCCTAACCCTTCTAGAAATTAGTTTATAATACATAAAGCAAAAATACCTATTCAAATTGTTGGTAGGTATTGTTCAAAACGCAATTTATAATAGTAAAAAATTTGACGAAATCAATTTCAAAAACAAAATCTCAAAAATTCTAGAAAATTATTATCATTGCAATGAAAACACTAAAATTCATGATTTAGACACCCGAGATTGGGATAATATATTTGGAAAATTTCCTTGTAGAACTATATTATCTGGTGATTTCAATTGTCAGTCGTATATGGGGTTGTACCAATAACTCTACAAAGGACAATCGATTGATGTAATCTATGGATAACTATGATTTACTTGCAATCAATGATGGGAGTCCCCATTTCTGCGCCTGGTCAAAATTCCTCTGCATTTGATTTGACTATTATGTTACCCTTGCTTACAGACAAAACGATTTGGAAAGTATTCCTGACTGTTGTGGTTCTGATCATCTCCCAATCATAGATGAATCAGATATTGAAAAAAATGTATCCTTCGAAATGGTGTGATTCACATGTGAATTGGAGTTGCGTCATCTCACACATGACCGTATCTGAACTTGAAATCTGCCTTTTGATAGGTTTAGGTTTATAGTTCTTAAATCTTTATGTATTTAATGTATTTTATTCACAAACCTATCAATAAAATCTATTACTATTTTTATTATTATTGTATATTGGAAATTTATAAAAAATGGGATGCATTAAATACCACTGCCAATGAAACTATGAGAATCAATATGAATTTCGTGATATAATTTACAAACGTAAAGAAGCCCTAAATGTCTATAAATTCACTTAAAATAGAGAGAACTATTTGTATTGAAGCTGCATCTGAAGTTCTGTTCAAGCAAGGAGAGAGTTGGGAAACATACCTCAACAAATTAAATAAAAGTACATCTCTATCACAGATTTGGGAAACAGTAAAATCAATTAGTAACAGAAGTGTTTCCTTAAAAACTCAACTTACCGATGAAATTCTAACAGAAATTTTGAATATTCATGCTCCACCCACTGTATCTGGAATATAAACCACCAAGAATCACCTATCACTGTATCTGAGTATAAATCAATATAGACCAATGAACTTAAATAACCATTCTACATGGCTGAATTGGAAATGTCCTTGAAGAAGTCAAAGAATAATGCACCTGGAATGGACGGCTTCACTTATAAAATGCTTCATAATTTATCCGAATCTACCAAATTACTTCTTCTGAAGATGCGTTCATGGGCCGTGATGGTCATGATGGTAGAGCGCTAACGGTCATGGGTTCGATTCCCAGCATGGTCATCTGTCTCGTGCATGGCATGAAACGTCAAAAAAGGTAAGGGCTGCGTCTTCCCTAGCTCGAACAAGTCTTTCAAAGACTTTCGAGGGTTGTACTCTTAAGGATGTGCAGCTGGTTGACGGAAATAACAATTTCAACAATTTCAACGATTGGTGGTTGAACACAGATATTACATATGAGCTAAAAAAATGAAATATTGTTTTATTACTTGAACCTGGCCAAAATCTAGCACTACCGTCTTCTTTCAGACCCATCTCACAATTATTGTCTTGTATTTTGAAGACATTGGAGAGAATGATAAAATCAAGACTAGAATTGTTTCTTGAATTTAAATCAATACTTCCAAAAACTCAGTTTGGTAACAGAAGAGGTTTAGGTACACAAGATGCTCTCGCCGAACTTATCACGTATACACAGTTATCTTTCTCTGAAAATGAATATTTTCTTCGTTTAGTTTTGGACCTCAAAGGGGCTTATGGCGCAGTTGATCTACGAATTCTATACAACACATTGATTAATGCAGTTGTTGATAGAAGGACGGCTTTAAATATTCATGAGATTTTTAATGGTAGAGAAACATATACATATGTTGAAAACTACTTTAACGAGTTATATGGACCAAGATTAGTGTACGAGGGCCTACCGCAGGATTCCATACTTAGTCCCATCCTCTTTAACACTTATACGTCAGAATTGCATCATAGATTCAGAAACAAATAAATAAATATTTTGCTATTGCTTGTTAATAGCAAAACAACGGAAATGGCGAATAACGGTTACGTTATTTTTACCGGAAGTGATACAGCATAGGGCCGAATTTGAAGTTGATCCAGTATACGGATGACATCTGTATTTATTCAAGTCGTGGAAAGTATCAGCAATGTTTAGATGACTTTTGTGAAGTGCTGCAAACTCTAAACTTATGGTTGGATAATATGGGATCAAATATGCCGACGGAAAAATTTGCGTTTATGTGTTTCACGAGGAATCGCTCTCGTTTGAATACACATATTCAGTTGAGCAACATCACAATACCTGTTGTCACTGAATATAAATATTTGTTATTGTACTGGATCCAAAATTATTTTGGACAAGCCATATCGAACATTGTAAAAATTGATGCAAAAAAAGCTTCAACATTCTACGATATGTTACCAAAAAATCTTGGGGTGCAGTTCCCGAAATAGCGGTGGTTTTCCGCAGGTCGTTTATCAGGGCTGTTATTGATTATGGTTGTGTATTTTACGGATCGTCATCGGATACGAACTTGAAAAAATTGATCGTTTGCCATATAAACCTATAAGGAGATCTTTCCTAGATCGTACAAGTCTTTCGACGAATTCTGAGGGTTGCTCATAAGGGCGCAGCCGGTATACAGAAAATAGCTTGAGAAGTTTGTAATTCACAAACACTAAATCCTCAGTTTCTGTCCGGAGGAAGAGCAACTCCTTTCTTATTTCTCTCACCACCCTTTTTTCCAACTTATAATTTGCGTATATTGGATATGGGATGAAATATCTTCAATCTTCCTTATTGTTCACAAGTTGAGAAGTGAACACAAGCTATTCGTCAATGATGTCTGAAATATTTCTTTCAATTCGTTCATTTCATGTAGATGACTTATAGGAATAATCAAATGAGGTGAAATTCAATCAGCAATGCATGATGAACGGATGCTTTTCACTTTCAGGTGCTCAAACCTTCACACCGCTGGTAACTTTTTTCCAATAAAATAATATTTTCTCGCATATAAGTTTGTAGAAAATGGCCATTATCGTTTGAATAACATGTTTTCTCTACGTCCACGTTGACCTTTCCGCCTCTTCATCAATTTTCATTCAATCCTTTCACGGCACGAAATGAACTGCGAGCCCGTTAAAAACACACTTTTGAGTTGCAAAATAAAAGATACGTACCACAAGCACAGGGCTTCGCCCTTGCACTCGCCGTACGTGTACAATTTAGAGCGATAAAGCGGGTAAGGAATTACACGATGGCGCCGTGCATGTAGGTAAAATGAGTTATCCATTGTGCAAAGGATGAAACATAATTAATCCTCGTGAACTGAGCTCTATGGAAGCTCTCTCGCTATTAAAGGTGGGGTACTCCGCCTTTGTTAATGGCTCGAATTAAAAGTTGAGTGTTGTTCACTGCGGAAACTGGGAAGATATGATGTTTAGTTCTCTGCGAATCACAGAGTTATCGATTATAAAGATTTCAGAACTCTTTATAAGCTTGATTGGAACCAGCGATAGTAGAGGCAATTGAAATTTATCAGACTTTTGGCATCGTCATTGGGAAAGTTATCCCCAACTATGAATCAAGGAACGTTCAACATATTGCTTGCCAAAAATTCCTTGTTATCAGTCGTATTATGAATAGGAAACCTTCAGTTGATTGAATTCAATTTTGGTTGAGAATAAAATGATGGAAAGAACGAAGTGTCTATTGCTGAAATATTTGAAGGTAACATGATTAGATATAACTGATTTTATGTGGTTCTCATAGTAAAAAGTGTCAATGATTATCTTTTATAATTGCACAAGGGCATGAAAATTACCGATATTCCTGCATGAAAGCCTGTTATCTAAAAGTTGCGCGAGTTTATTTCTGACTTTGCCCTCATTCGACCACCACTCGTTCAATGCATTGACTTGATTTTGAATAACCTTGCATGTATATTGTCGTTGATTTATCTTGACAAAAACACCCAGTTCTTCCATAGGATAAATTTCTGTCAACTCAAAATGTTTCCATCAATAGTCTCCCATAGTCTCGCCATTTTTTCATGTAAATTTTTCTGGTGAAATTACTGATTGGCAAAATTAGAGGAATCATTAAAGCTGAACAAAGCCTGGTACCCAGCCCTGAAAAACACGAAGATAAAACAATCATATAACATAATCGAGCAGGTAGGAGGGGGCAATCACAACTCATTAATTAGACAGGTAGATAATTGCAACAGGCTGCGACTATAAATTGCGAAGAATTTCGAACCGATGTATCAGTTTTACGTCGCTCTTCGAGAAGACTAAAGCTATGCTGAAGATGCTCACCGCAGTTGTGAGCGAAACGTCCAGTGAAACCGCCTCAAAGCCCGGAAACCATACCTCAAAATTATTTCGTTGGAAAACAAAAGTTATTCAATAAAGGAAGCTGTTTGCTAAATCTTGGAGAGAAAGGGCATTTTTTCGAGCTATAGGGTGTCAAAAATGCGATTTTTGCTATTCAGGGATTTTATTTTTCTTCTACCACGATCTGTCTCATAAGTTCGATCATCACGTCTAAATTGTAGCTGATGAATCCTTCCAATCTATAAAAAGATAATACCTCACAAATCGTGTTGCATTGCAGCATGACAAGACAATGTTTACAGAAATACTTAAATATCAAAAACATTGGTGAACCTTTCGATTTTCACTCAGTCTCGTTTTCATAAGATGACTTATCTATTATTTAGTTTGAATATGGTTCGCAGTAGTCATGATGGTAGAGCGCTAGTCTATCAATCAGAGGGACGTGGGTTCGATTCCAAACATGGTCACTGGTCTTGTGCTAGGAATCGCACGTTAAAAGGTAAGACCTCGTTGATCCTTGGCTCGCACAAGTTTTGACTTCTGAGGGCTGTCGTTCGTAGGGGGATGACAGCTGGTTAACGGAAAAAACAATTTTTAATAACTGTTAGCTGCCAACTGCAACTCAGTAATTTTGGTAATTACAGTGGTTGCAGAAACTCACAAATGTTCTTCCAGAAGGTTTCCACCCGATCAGCCGTTGGCGGGTTATCAACAACACGTGAAGGCTCTTGAAATAGGCGAGAAAGTTTATCGCGGAACTTCATGTTTTAGCGATTCTTCTCGCCCGCCTCACTAGTGACTTTTTTGCAGCCACTAGCATTCGTATCCCATCAAGACAGTACTATTTGATGGTAAACAGCACGCCTTGATTTAGTGTGTGGTGAGCTCGTCTTAAATTTGCAGCAATTAGCTGCACTGCGGGCGTGAAGGGTCCACGTAGTCCGCCGCACACTGTATGAATGCGTCGCTCATTTCTCCCAATCAGAGGGGTGGTATCCCTTCTCTCCGCTTGAGACAGGGCCTGAGCGGCGTCATACAGGCAGAGTTGATGTGCCAGATGTCAGCCTCTTCTGAAAAGACATCGTGAGTCCCCGCATCCACACGTGCCAGTTGTTGTGGCTTCATGGACTTGGTGTTATGAAGCGCCCTGAGGACTCTGATGCCTTCCGTTGTTGGTATGATGCGGGCCTCCTCTACCGCCACATCGATACGTGGAATATCTGCCACTGCGTTAACCGGCTGAAGAGGGGTTCTGACATAGCCTCAATACCGAAGGTGGGATACATAATCCCTTAGATTTTGTGCGGAAAAGGCAGCATGCTCTAGGTGTATTTCACACCACAGAGCATGCATTCTCGCCATGTATCCTTTTCTAGCGAGCTCACTGCTCTCATAGCAATGCAGAAGACTGCCCCTTAGTTCATCTGTCCACTCAAAGCGTCCGTTGTCATCGCAAATCATCGTTGTCGGCTCCACCACCTTGCCTATGACCCCTAATCCGAGTGGGGTCGGTTGTGGGGGGCTCTTCCTAGTACATTCGGAATCGAGTCTTAGGGTATACCGTGGGGATAGCCTAGTATACCCACGGCCGACATCAGCGGGATTAAGCATCCAGGGTGCGCCTTGGCTGCCGCTCCGGTTTTGCACCGTTTGCTCAGGAAAGTGGTGTCGCAACTCACCAAGGCCGTGGGTGGTGGTTGCCCAACCTGGTCTTATTAGTATTATTATTATTATTATTTTATATTCCACAACACCTACTGCAATCTTTTCCTTCATGGACTTATATTAATCCCTATCATATTGATTTATGAATTCTGCTGCACCAAACTTGCAAACTGAATATTCAACTATTATTGTGATCATATTCTGCTTTCTTGAAGACGGTAGTTTGCATAATTTGTTTGTGAAGGAATTACCAAGTTTAGAACAACTTTTGAAAGCGTCTTCTACCGTTATTCGCAATGCGCTTTTGGTATTGGCTCGTTATATAAAATATTAAATATTTGTTCATCCGAGCAATGATAAGTTCTACCTCCAATTATTTTTGAGCGTTCAAAGATAATGAAATTCCAAGAAAACCAAATTGATATGAGAGTCCAAACATAATTACAGAAATTTACACAATTTGATTAACAAAATTCTGGAATACGGAGCGATAGAAATAAGAAGAATGTTTTCATATATTTTTCGTATCATACTGTTTATCGTCCCGGTTATTCTACTACATAACTTCAAATGGTTCAATGTGGAGCATCCACATACGTTAGGAAGAAATTGAAATTTAGATGGTGGATTTTTTACTGTAAAAGGCTCCTAAATGAAAGTATGCTCAAAAAAGAACCCTCTGGATATATGTCTGTTTTACCACTTCAACGCCCTTTATGCCCAAAACCGCTCATAGAATATAATTTTGGTTCAATAAACACCATTGTTTAGGAAGATGAATACTACGTTTTTTTTATTTATTCAACTGTATCAAATACAGAGTACACCACGATGAGCTTGAGTCGATACGTATATGGAAAATTACTGGAAGTATTATTCTGAAAATTTCAATAAGAGCGGGAGTTTTCCGAGGAGCTCGTTTCAGTTGATATATTTTGACAGCCTTCACAACTAAAAATAAATTTTGGAACACCAATAATCAGTTCAAAAATTAACAGAATTTGCCTGAATAAGACCTATAGCTTCCCAAAACTTTGGAAATTTTTCAAAAAAATTATACAGTGTGCTCAGAAAATTGTGCAATCCATTTTGTTCAAATGACAACCCCATTTTTTCTCAAGACCAGTGGATTGATTCTACGCTGAAAAATAGGGAGAATTTGTGCATACAACCCTATATCTGAATTGAACGGTTTTTGTAGAAACTTGTAAAAACTCAAATTTCCGTGTGGTTTTTGAATTATCAGTGGTTTTTTTGGAAGAATCGACAAGAAACAAATGCTACAGTTTCCATAAACAATATTTTTTGCTGATGATTTGTATTCAAGCGAAGTGAAATTTCTCATCTTGTCCACTTTAAAATTTAGAAAATGGACATTAGGTTAATTTGTTCAATAAGTTGTTGACAAATATGTAAAACTATTTATTTTGGCAACCAACACCACGATCATTGAAAAACAAATGAATAAGTGAAAAAATAACAAGTGCATTTGTCGCTGTAGAAGTTGCAACTAACTTTTGCCGCTGTCAAAGTGACAATTGCACTGTGGCATATGCGATTTTTTATAACTGAATTGAATTGTCATTATAAAAGTTCAAGAAATGGAATCTTCCCAAAACACCAAAAACGACGTCAATATTATACGAAGTTGGAATCCTCAGGAGCTCAAAAATCGCACGCTTTTATTCACACCAAAAGTTTCAAACATTCATTTATTTGATTATTAAAGTTGTTTTTTGAGCTTCTAATCAATAAATTTGATATTTTTCGCATCTCTTAAGTCTCTATTTGAGTTCTCCAGAATTTTGTTCGTAAAGTTTATGTCTTTCCCGTATTGACACTATGAGACCATGTGTAATCCAAGGCTTTAAAGTATTTTTTCTGATTGGTAATTATTGTGGCTCCGGAATGATATAGCGATGAACAAAATGGCGATAGTTAAAATAGTGATGTTGAAATAACGATGATTTGAAACAGCGTGTAATACAACAGCGACATGTAAAGCAGCGATGGTAACAAAATAGAGTTGATATCATAACAGCGATGTTATTTTAAAGCGATTTTAGAAAACAGCGTTTTAATGGAAACCTTTTATTGAACTATCTGTGCTTAACAACTTCATTCATATACAGTGTGTCCCACTTTTCATGAATTCACCCTAATATCTCAGTTATTAATAATGCGAATTTTGGTGGTGATTATATGTTAGGTAAATGAAGTATTTTGGCATAGTGAACATTTTCATCGACCATAGGCGTGCAGTGTGGGGGGGTAAAAAAAGCTGTTTTTTGGGAAAAGGATATTAGGGCTCATTTTAGATAACTTTTTTTATCAGAATTAGAATCAGCATCCCCAAAAACCCCCCAATCCATATTTTCGAAATCTCAAGAGCTGATTTGAGGAGAAAAAAAAATAAATTCACTATTTTCGTCTCGGAATCAGCATCCCCAAAAACCCTTTAATTCATATTTTCCACATCTCAAGAGCTGATTTGAATAAAAAATTATTCAACTCTTTTTTCAATAAGTCCTTATAAGCAAAATTCAAACCGTCTTTCAAAATAACCATTTAACACGGTATGTGGAAATTTTGGTTTAAATGCCCTAATCCTGTTGCGTTTCAAACATCTCTATACTTTGTTTTTCGTTGAATTCATTGTCCTCGCAACTGCCCTTACAGTACCAATTGGGTTGTTTCAAAATTCGAAATGTTCGTCGTACGGATAGTGTCTTTGATTTAAATTGTACCTCCCTGGTCTTGTCTTGAAAACCGCTCTAGTCTTTGCGAACAATCTGTTGATTTTGGCGTGAGAAATTGGTTCTCGATCATGATGCCTTCCATTGAATATTCCAGCAACCTGACGCGTAGATCTTTCATTATTACCAAATAATCGGATAATCTCTACTTTTTCTCCAATTGTAAAAACTACTCTTCGGTTGTGTGCCATCTTATTAACAGTAAAGTATCTTATTTATTATATTCGTGAATTTTCAAGAATATGGGCCTATGATCAGATAGATAATATCTAAAAACCGTGTAAATGACCAAGGGTACTTTTTTTAATCATAGATGTATTTTCTGTATGAAAATCAATAGAAAGGTTTTATTTTCAACTTCAAAATTACAAGTTATATTTTTTTCTATTAAATTCTTTTTCTTCTCCCTGGTGATGACTGACTGTCTCACTGACACTTTAGATGATGATAGTTCAGGAACCATGTCGTTCTTAATAAACCGTGTGATCGAAAGGAGAAAGTTTATCATCGAATATGAATAAAGAGAACAAGAGATATTATAAAGAGAAAAGGTGAAATGAACCAGACGTATACTTACTTGTTAGTATACTGACGTATACAAGATAACGACCATGCAAGAATTATTTCAGACTGGAGATATTAATATTATATGTAGTTGAAATTCTAGGTCCTCATAGACAGTCCTTAATGCAATACATAATTTGAATGAGGTGATAATAATAAAGGTAATAATATAAATCGGTAACAACCTTACCAAAAAAATTTATTTAAAAAACAAAGAATTTTTGTACGAGACACGCTGTACCTACTCTCGTTGCTTTTATTTTTCACATGGAGTTAATTATCAGTTTCCAAAATGTCACGAGGTGAATGAGAAGGTCACCAGAGGAGCATATGACCTTTAAGTAGCTGAATTCAGGTCATGAAAACAGCTGAAAATTCTACCATAAAAATAAACCTAATATCGGATACATTTCAGGTACAGTATTTTCTCTATATGGAAATGTTTGGGAAACAAGTAACTGGAGATATTTTCAATGAATTCTGGAAAAATACAACCATTAAGATTACCATACATAACTCAGTTTGCATTTTTCTTACATAATATCACGAGTACTTTAGTAAGTTCCGAACATTTTGAGATATATTTCGAAAACTATTTCGCTATAGAAACAAGGAATAATTATGAATGGAAATTTTGATGTACCTCATAATCATAAAGAAGTCACAATAAATGCCTGTGAATTTTAACGAATAGAGCTACAGCATTCACGATCTTATAGTTTCCGCAAAATGTACAGAGAATATCTTCATAACTGTGGCGAAGTAAAAGGGATTTCTGGAAGCTGTGAGCCTTGAGAAACACTTGCCTAGGTTTACCGTCCGTTGACAGAGTGGAAGAGATGCTTGGAAAGTTTCCAAAGGAGTAGGCTGAACTGATCTGTTGATATTTCGGAAGAACCAACCATTCTATGGTGTTGCAGAATAACAACACAGTTTGCGACTGATGCATCACCGATTCATGATTATGAAAGCTTCAGTTTATGCTTTACAGCTGCGTAAGAAGCTGGTTCTAACGTGGTCTTGCCAAGAATGCACCAAATTGATGATTTGATTGGAACTGACGCTGGTCACTGCAAGATCATATTCATCGAAAATGATAGTTGTTGGATTTTAATTCTCGCAGAAGTTATTCAAGAAAGGACCCCGCTCGAAAACATACGGAAAATTGACTCTCGGTCGAATTGGTTGAAATTGTTTGATTTTGTAGTAGCATGGGTCGTAAGAAACATGTGTGAGTTTAAATGATTTTGTATGTGTCGTTTTCGAGATATAAGCAGTCAAAATTCGTAAAAACGTCGTAGATGGGTGGGATTGACATAGAAAAAAATTATTTTGTTGGTCAAAATAAGACAAATTCAGGATGAGAGTGTTTCGATTGAAACCTGTCCAATTTTAATCCTGATAGTTATAATACATCAGGGTCTTCGTATTTTTAGAGCAGTATGGTATACCTACTGTCATCGAATTTAGAAACAAGATGAAAAACAGAGGTAGTGTTACTAGTCTACGACAAGTAGTGCTGCCATCTGATCTTCGCCATTTTCTTTTTGTTGAGAAATAAAGACCTTTATTATTATTATTATTAATTTTTGGAGTCATCTGAGGCAACAGCCAGAGTTTCATCATATTTCTCGTTCTATTATTCTCGATGAAATGATTCCAGTTTTGTATATCATTGTTAGGTATCCTGTAAAACGATAATCACCAAAATCGGTAATTAGTTTGGTTAATGAACGGATCAACTTTTCCCATGATCTCTCTTCGTTTCGTTCTTTTATGTGAAGCCTAATGAACTGACTAATGATTCCTAGAGTTTCACAGATGATTGTGTATGTGGGTCATATTGACATATGAAATTAGAATTTATGTTTGTGTACGTAGGTATAAGCTCGGCGGGATCACGAGGTCTACTCTACCAAAGGAAAAATTAGTAAAATACATGACTTTCACAAAAACCAAACTTTTCGTTTATTCATTTACTTATCATGTTATATGACCGCGAAACAAAAGTCGCGGATAGAAAAATCTAGTGAGTTTCTAACTTAATATCGACATATTATGAGCAGGCTTCTAACAGTTCCATAATCAACATCATAGAAAGTCCTTTACCCAAAGTCGGCTTCATGATGAGTTCTTCAAAGTACACTTTAATATGCCTTCGATTCCATAAACGTACCAACACCTCCTGTTAGATGAAGCCTCCTTTAAAGCGACATTCGTTATGTTTATACTGTTAGCTATACTGATAAGCAGTATTTTCAGGAATATAGTTGTGGTGATCTTATCCATTTTTGTAGTTCTGTAGTTACTGTCATCTGGTATTTTATTTTTATAAATAGACATAAATACTTTTTTCTTCAATGTAAGATTTATTAAGACCAGAGTAAAATTTCAAAATTAACCGTTTGCGGTAATTTCAATTTAGAATTCGCGATGGAAACAGAAAAGGAAAAGAAAAGATATTCTTCCAGCGTCTCTTGAGTTCAATTGCCAGGGTAATTATTTTTTAGAAACAAGTCTAGCAGCGGTTACCACAGCACTAATTGCTATAGCTGTGCATCGCAGAAATATGGACCAATTTGTCAAAATATCACAATTTGAAAACAAAAACAATGAAGCTACGTTACCAGCATCTCCTGACGTATCATCTGATAGAGAATAAGAATTTGATGAATTTATATCATATAGACAATTTAGTCTACCTCTGCTGACTTTCATCTTCAATATATGACAGGCAAAATATAGGTTATGTTTACCCAAAAGGATACTTTTGACAGGTAAAGAGCCGATATCCGGACATTATCATAAAGGAGGCTTATGGCTTATGGGACGCGTTTTGCCATTAAAGGTCCCTTTTTCAAATGAATGGTATGTTAATCATATCACTGCTATACATTTGAAAATCAATATCTCCTAAAAATGTTATTCTACGCAAAAATTGTCCTCATGAAAAAGTTTCTTAAATGTGCTTTTCTAAATAAGTATGTATCCATCTTCGGAAGTCAGAAAAGTCTTCTATAAATCTATTAATAATTATTATACGGCTTTGAAAGGATTAGACAACAAAAATGGAAATTTGTACTAAACCTCCATTTTTCAAAAACATATAGTTTACATAAACGCTTTAGATATTTTCATAAATCAGTTGTTATGTCCGTTGATGATGATTATGCAAAGTCCAGGAAATCCTTCACGGCTAAATCTCTATGTGCTTGCTACAGCACTTGAGAGAAAGAACATTTCTATGGAATTTAAATTAAAACGAGTTATCACCGCGCTGCCTCTAAGCCAATGCCAGATATAATGAGAATTATGCAAATCAGAAGATATGCCAGAATATGCGAGATATATCACTGAATTCATCCTGAAAAAAAAACTCCATACATAAAGAAAAATCCAATGGGATCAGTTGAAGCTATTTCGATATCTCGCTTTCAACCACAGAACATAAAAAACATTGTTTAAGTCCAATACTAGCTACTTCCCAAAGAACTGGGAAACCGGAAAAGAAAAAGTTATACCCCATGAATTGAAGACAATTTTCAACGTGAGTGTTTTCAATAGTACCGTTTACATTAAATATGATTTTATGTAATACTAGTTGATTTCCATATGCAAAGAAAAAGTTTAGGGATTATACTGTACGGAAAGTATACCTCAATCCAATTAGCAAATTATGCCAACGTCGGCGGCTAATTGATCCATTTGCAGAGATAACCGATTAACAATATTGTGAGCTTTCTACATACGTTACAGCCTTTCCGCAGATATTTCACAAAATAAATTATTCACAGTTCGTTTTTAATATAAATTCAAGTATGGATATTTCACTGAAGCTAAATCGAACAATTATGGTTCTTCAAGAACGTACGGACTGTTAACTCATGGAATTCATAAGAAATGTCTCGTGTCTGATCCTAGAATCTGAAGCTTTCAAGAGATCATCGAATATTCAGCAACCAGCATTAAAAAAAAAACTGTTTAATTAATATTTCCTCACGAATGAAACTACGACCCACAACTACCGTGGCACTGATGAAAGGCAGAACCTCTAACATGTCTGCAGGTTGTCATTTCCAGCCGAATGAAGGACAATCTACTGTTTAATCACAAGATTCGCGCACTTACGAACGTTGCACAAATATCTGTAAGATGTAGTTAAGTGTTCGACGCTGTATTAGCCATCAGGGAAATAATTGTTTTATGAAAGATGTTTGCCTCATCTCTCCACTTGGTGGAAACGTATGGAGAGAAAGGGGTTGATTTTATTCGTTTCATTTTTGTGATACTTTTCTGCACATATTTTCAAACTTTGTTCGAAATGATATAACTGACATGGAATATATATATATATATATATATATATATATATATATATATATTGTTGCGTTTTTCAGGTTCAATAAGTGGTACACTTACTTATAAACTCGCCTTTATTGTCACAGAACAAATAATACAACTGACAACACTGTTTGACACTTTGCAGTTCAAATAAATACTTCAAACTTCACTTGGTAACGTTACAACAAAAAATGTTAAACAGTAAACAAAACTCAAAAACTTCCCAAACTTGGCAAATCTGATCGTATTTATAGGATAACATTATTCTAGAAGCTATAGAACTTTCAACAGAACATTCCATACTAAGTTCTCGAATAAACTTTAATGATTTTAGTACATTCTAATGGGTTTCTAGAAGGCAAACAAAAGGATTCATGATTTCTCTATCTACTACCAGGTTCGTAACAATATATTCGTTTTTGTCACGACAGTTTCATCGAAAGCAAAGAAGTTGTCAGAAAGGATGTCCTTCAATTCTATGAAATAACAAAAACATTCCACAACACTGGAATTTGTTTTTATTCAGTTATTCAGTGTGGTCGGTGGATCAGCGGTCTAAGGCACAGGCCGTTCGAAACTCCAGCATAGCGATAGTCAGTTCGAGTCCGATGTAGGTACGAGAATTTTTCTCAACTACTTTATATCGGATCGATAGACGACCGCATGCCTTGTTGAAAAGCAAGTGTATTGTGAGTTGCCAATCTCGTCTAGTGCTAGTTTGGAGTGCACACCGACCACCCGAGGTGGTGCTGTAGGTTTATCCGGGTTTTCCTACAGCTGAAAAGTGAATACATCACCTGAAACATCAGTAAGTCGCCTCGGAGCGCCACGGCAAATAATAATATTAGCCGTCCTCTACCCGCACAGGCTATGGCTTTGGGTACACTCAACGAGTGTATATGAGGGAGTATTATTATTATTATTATTATTATATTATTACAAATTTAAAGTTCATAAACAGTTTGAGTATCGAATATAATGCAAAATGACGAATTTTTCTTATCGATCGGCTACACCAGTCAAATTTGACATTTTTCAAAAAAATTACGTGCGATTATTTCTTCATAATTCGAAAAATATTGTATGATTAAGTTTTTCGGTATCCTGCTTCTCACCAAATTTCGAACCAGTTTGAACAGCTTATTTTTTCTTCTATTTGGTAAATTCTGAGAAGACCTGCTGAAATGTAATGCGCCCGTTTTGCTGGAAAGATTTTTCTATGTATAAGAGTTTTTTATTTGATATTTTCAAAAATATAAGAATATTCTGAAAGTATTATGTCATACTTGATGCAAAGTAGCTCTTGTTTCAATATTCCGAAGCATTTGCTTCGATAATTTTTAACACAATACAAAGTGAATATCATATTGATATGAAAAAAAAATTGAAATTTGAGAACTAGAGCCATGATATATTCAGCATATTTTTATTTTTTTGAAACTGTTCATGAGCTCTAAATTTGTAATAAGTGAATAATGAAGAAATCTTATAGAATGCGGATTCTAACGGTGACTCTGTACACAGAAAATGTCTCAAATAAAATCCAAATTGAATGCATATTTCTTGTGAATGGGTGTTTTCCGTAACACCTCCCAAATATATAATAAATATTGTCCCAAATATGTCCCTACAAAAATTAGGAATGTCAGATCATTCAATCTTCTACCACCTTCTCCAAACGTTAACGTATACTTTTAATAAATAACCACTAAAACTATGTGATTTACTTGATGCCGAGTGGTGATTTTACAAAATATACCTAACGCCAGCAGAAACCCTGCCCACAGCCGCACGTCATCATGAAATCGAAAATATACGAGGCCTCAGCACGCACTTACCATTTATACTTGACACCGGCGCATATACAGTGAGGGGCAATATTATGGAATAAATTCAGTTTTACGAGAATAGGCAACTTTTGAGACAAATCCCGAAACACGTCGATTTTTATTTCCAAATTATGATTTTGTGGCAGATATGTCATACTAGTGACGTCATCCATCTTTGCGTGATGACGTAATCGATGATTTTTTTAAATGAGAATAGGGGTCGTGTGATAGCTCATTTAAAAGGTTATTCAATTCTCTATTCAGTGATATGAACATCAACATAATTATTTATACAGGGTGGCCAAAAAAATATTTAATTTGTAAATGAAATTAATTGTCACAAAAAGAAGTATTATCATTTATTAAATACAAAATTACATTGTACTACTGTCGGAAAACAGAAAAAAAAATTATTTGACAAATAAAAATTGCTTTTCGCTTAAATTAAATGTTCAAATTGCCACCCACCGGCCTCTTGGCAGTAATGGAACCGACGAATACATTCTTCTTGAACATTGTGGATCATTTCTGGAGGTATATTACGAATTTCCAATCTAATTCTATTTCTTAAATCTTGTAAATTCTGTGGTCTATCGATGTAAACTTTTGATTTTAAGTAACCCCATAGGAAAAAATCAAGTGGTGTAAGATCTGGAGATCTTGCGGGCCACTCTATTGTTCCTCGTCGACCAATCCATCTCCTAGGGAAACATCTGTTTAAAAAATCACGAACAGGACGTGCAAAGTGCGGAGGTGCACTGTCTTGCTGAAACCATATGTTTTCATTTGGCGAATTACGATCATTTTCATTTGGAAACATGTCTGTAAGGGCGGGTATAAGTTCATTTTGTAAAAAATCAAGATATATTTGCCCCGTAAGAGACCCATCGAAGAAAAAAGGACCTATAATTCTATCCTCGACTATCCCTGCCCACACGTTTAGTTTTTGAGGGTGCTGAGTGTGTACCGCAGTCATCCAATGGGGATTATCTTGACTCCAATATCTGCAGTTTTGCCGATTCACTGTTCCATTTAAACAGAAGGTTGCTTCATCAGAAAAAAGGATTTCACGAATGAAGCGTGGATTTTGATTACATAAATCTTGCATTACTTCACAAAACTGCATTCGGCGATCTGGATCATCCTCATTGATTTCGTGGACATTATGAATTTTATACGGATGATATTTCTCTTTTTTCAGCACACGTAAAACAGACCTTTTAGAAATGTTTGTATCAGCTGCAATTTGCCTAGAATTAATTTGAGGATTCTCTGCCACACTTAATAATACAGACAGTTTCACATCCTCATTCATTGGTGGACGACCAGCATTTGCAACATGTTTCACGTGTCCAGTTTCTCTAAATTTCTTCTCAATTTTACTAACAGTGGATTGTGTGATAGGCGTATTAGGATATTTTATGGTAAATAAATTACATACTTCTTGTTGTGTTCTGGTTCTATCTCCATATCCAACCATAATTTATACTTCGATTCTTTGTGTTTCAGTTAATGGGGCCATTATTTATTTATTTCATGAAATAAACTAGTCCTTATGAGAAAATGTCAAGAACTGACTTACATTTGACCCAAGCCAACTCGATTTGTAAAAACTATACTTTTTGCTATCTTTTTAGTTCTCATTATTTATTTGCCTAATATCGGAATTTATTTTTGTTTCTTCATAGTAGTAGAAAGCACAGCAGTTCTAAACATTTATTTATAAACTGTTTCAAGTGTTTCAATAGTAGACAAAATCAATGAGGATGATCCAGATCGCCGATAGACCACACATTTCCAAGATATGACAAATAGCATTACATTGGAAATTCGTAATTCAACTCCAGAAATGATCCACAATGTTCAAGAAGAATGTATTCGTCCGTTCAATTACTGCCAAGAGGCAGGTGGGTGGCAATTTGAACATTTAATTTAAGCGAAAAGCAATTTTTATTTGTCAACTAATTTGTTTTTCTGTTTTCCGACAGTAGTACAATGTAATTTTGTATTAAATAAATGATAATACTTCTTTTTGTGACAATTAATTTCATTTACAAATTAAATATTTTTTTGGCCACCCTGTATAAATAATTATGTTAATGTTCATATCACTGCATAGAGAATTGAATAACCTTTCAAATGAGCTATCACACGACCCCTATTCTCATTTAAAAAAATCATCGATTACGTCATCACGCAAAGATGGATGACGTCACTAGTATGACATATCTGCCACAAAATCATAATTTGGAAATAAAAATCGACGTGTTTCGGGATTTGTCTCAAAAGTTGCCTATTCTCGTAAAAATGAATTTATTCCATAATATTGCCCCTCACTGTATACACATTTTCACATACGACGGCGTTAGGGAGCTGAAAACTGTGAGTCTTTGTGAACAATAATTACGCTACAAAAGCTCACTGATTTCGGCACCTGAGTATGTCGTTTAGCTTTCAATTTCGCAAAACGCCGAACCCCAAGACAGATCAGGTTTTTGGTTATTCTGTCTAGGTTAGTCAGGTCAGGTTAGATTGGCTAATAATTTATGCATTTTCAACTCAGTTTGCATGCAGCTGTCTTTACGCTAATTAATTCAAACACTTTGGTACCGCTAGTGTCAACGGCGTATATTTTCGGATTTGATGATGACATGCGACTGTGGGCAGGGTTTGTGCTGGCGTCAAGTATATTTTGTGAAATCGCTGCTACGATTATGGCATCGCGGACGGTGTGTTTCGTCGTCTTCAAATAGCTGCAGCCAATTCATTATTAAGAATCATCTATACATAATCGATAGAAAATGTTGATTGGGAAATTGTGCAGTTTTTTGTGAAAAACAAATTGTATTTTGATGAATGATGAGTGTAGAAAAATTACACTTCATAGAAAATTTTATCTCAGGACAAAATAATGCTCATTTTAGAAAAACGATTTTTTATTGAATTTTTGATAATCCGTTTCAACGTAGGTGAATACGCTTCTCAAACAGTAAATTCATTTTTTAAATAACTCTATCTTACTAGGAGTTGATTAGTCTTCATTTTGATTGTTGTAGTTTTCCAATTTCTTTCATTTTTTCCACGTAACTTTTGTCACCACCACGCTGGCCTGCAGTAGATTTCCATTACTTGTATCAAAAAAATAAGAAATCAACTTGAGAATCCTAGTGGATACGTAGTGATAATATTGCAATATTCACCGAACTACTATTATTTGTGATGGAACATAGATAGGCGAGGAAATTTGGCACCAACACCAGACGACCTGACTCGTAACGTCATCCCCTGGAGTTTTGAGTCAGGTCGTCCCGTGCACCAGGTCCTTCGGAACAGGTCACCGATGTCAAATTCGTGACAAGTGACCCGAAAAATCCCAGGATGACGAGTTTCAAACGATTCGTAAGTTGTTCCATCAAAACTCCAGGGGATGACGTTACTAGTTAGGTTGTCTGGTGCATCAGGTCCTCCGGTGCAGGTTATCGATATCAAATTCGTGACGAGCGGCCTACAAAACGAGCACAAGTTTCTCTTGATTTATCACAAGTTAAGCAGGAACTCAGGGGATGACGTTTCTAATGCCGTCTTGACCTCTAGGTGTACTGTGGCTCATTTGGACATCATATTCAGATTCCGCGACCTGATAAACACCTAGGTGCAAAATTTCGTACAGTTCAGGTGTGTTTTTGTGGCAGATATGAATTTTCCCCATCACATGAAATTAAAGTCTTCACATGAGCCAACGAATGCAAAAATCCGCATCTTGATCCGTTTGTCTGCGCAAATTTCCTGGGTTTTGTGCCAAATTTCCTCGCCTATGACTGAAATTAATATTAATCATATCAGTGTAACATATGTGAAAAAACATGTCATGAGGGGTATAAGTATTTCGATATTCATTTCTTCGAATGACAATCAAATTGGAAGTAATTTTGGTTCTTGTATCTATGACAGTAAAGTTATATCGAACGTCATGAGAATTTCATAGAACGATCCAGTTGCCCCTTTCTTTTATGTTTTCTGTCATTCGAATCCATTTCCAAGTATTTTATATACTCGGGAGTAGAAACCATATTCGAAGCATTTTCTCTATTTATATCGTTCACGCTAGAATGCCACATTTCGACAGAACTCCGTTTGATTTTCCATAGTACGCATTTTCTCCAAATATTTGCATGAATACATATTCTCAAAGAGTCGGGCGAAGTCTTTTCAACAAGTTGTTGAGGGATTATTGACGCGTGTGAAACCCACAGGTAGGTACTCCGTTGATAGAAACATTATTTCAAGCAGGGTTAATGTTGTTGGTTAGATATAGTGTGACCGTGAAGGAGGGTGTCTATATCCAAAGGAACTATCATACTTGCCAATAATACCCCACATTTAAAGGGCTTTCTAAAATACTTTGGAGCAGTACAATAGGTAATTATTCAGCTCGCTTATCTCTTTCAATCAATCAATCAAAAGATATTTTATTGCCTGAACATTTTATTGATGAAGCGTAAAAAGGATTAATTCCATAGAAATAAAAAATATTTGTATGAAACGCTACTAGTATTTAATATAAAGAGAAAAACCAGATCGTCGAAAAAGTATGAATTACCTACAAAACAAACAAGACAGGTAACATGAAAAAAGAAAAGTACCTTACTTGGACATTCCAGGAATATCTGGACCAATGAAGGAATCAATCATGAAAATTTATTACACTTATTTTGTGGCCTATGGTGGAATGTACAGGGTGGGGTAATAGTGCGTTAGAATACGATTGCTCGAGTTCTATGATAGCTAACATGTTTCAAATACAAAAGTAAACATGACGATAGGGTCTGAAACCAGAACATATTGCCAATTATACAGAATGAACCAAGGACGATCCAAAGATTCGAGTGCTTTTCTCAAGCATTTCACTGACCTCCATCCATCCCATCAATATTGATCACCTTCTCCTCATCACTTGGATTTTTCGTCGAAATAATGTCATGTGCAGATGCATCTCAAAACAATTACTGTCGCCACAATTATGAAATTTGGGTGGGAATGATAATAAGCGACAACGTCGGGGCGTGGCACAAGTGGTATGGCGTCTGGATTTAGGGCTAAAGGTCCCGGGTTCGAGCCGCAGTCAGAGCTGGGATTTTTTAAATTTAATTTCACTGATCAAATTGTCAAAATCTCGTGACTTGACTGCTGGGGTAAACACTGCAAGATTCAATGTTGCGTTCAAATTAACAGTGCTGCTCCTAAGGTGGCGTATGGAGTTAGTAACACAGCCTACCCAGAACACATAGTGGCTAATGATCTCAGTATAGCTATAAAAACCCAAAAAAAAATTATAGCGACATTTTTGTCAAACAGATGAGTGATACTTTGGAATCATTTTCATCTCCAAAAATTGTACAGGGTGACTTTTTGAATTGAATTTTCACTGGTTTTTAAACACCCCGTAAATGTTTTGATGGGGTAAATTGGGATAAGAAAGCAAATATTTTTGTATGGTACACTCCTGAATCCTGATTTCGAGCAGTTTTAGAGTTATTGAATTCAGAAAAATTACAGAGGCTACACACCTACCTATGAGGAATAAAAACACATTAGTTCAGGTATTCGACACTTCCCAACTTCTTTCATTCCCATTTGAACGAAACATCCCAACAAAACTGTGGAGAAACAAAACGAACAAATTATAAGTGCTCCAATTGTTGCCCAGTCTGGTTGAAATACATCTCCACCCGCATACGGAATGAGTTTTCAACTTCTGTCAACACTGCTGGTGTTATACCCCAAATACTTTTATTATTTTTTCCTTCATATTATTTTCTATCTCTGTTCACCATTTCTTTTACATATCCCCCTGAAAAAAATCATTTTAGTGATATCTGGGGATCATGAAGGCCATCGAATGGGTCTGTTTCTTCCTATCCATCGAAGTGGGTGAATATTGTTCAAGTGCTCCCTTACTGAATTGAAATGATGAGGTGGGGAACCACCTTGTTCAAAACACATGCTGTTTCTAACAGGAAAATTTATTAGTGAATTTAATAGATAATTTTTCCAAAAATGCAAATGAACAGCTACTGTCATCGAAAAAATGTGGACCTATTACATATTCTCCAATTCCACCCCAAACATTCAAAGACTGGTTATCAACTTGCCTGAAGGAATACAGCTTTTCTGTTACACAATAATGAATATTATGCCCATTATCTAATCCATTTTTATGAAACGTTGCCTCATCAGTGAACCAGTGAACAATACATCATTGAAAAAAGCAACAGCTTCTTGCATTTTACCGCTCGCCCAATAAAAAATTGTAGACGCTTTTGGAAATCGTCATCAATGAGTTCTCGATGCATTTGAATACGAAACGCATGGAAATTATTTGACGACAGTGATGGAGATGTCTGAGGACAAGAAAAAAGAAATCACGTTTTCATTCCATAAAATAATATATTTTTATGACCGCATCTACATCTTCTCCATTATATGTACATTATCATATTTTCATCAGTACGGAAAAAAGACGTGAAACGGGAACCGGAAAACATAAGCTGGACTAGGTAGTAGAAAATGAGGAAAGGACGTCAGTATACAGCGAACTGTATAAACTCGTTTTTTTGCCAGTTGATTTAGCTAAGGGCGGATATCTCGCATCCCTTCGGAGACTTACATCCTCCTACAAGTGGTTTACGACCTAAAAACTCCTCGTTTACTCGATTGTTTTTGTGGGAGGGTAAGATGTGAAATGTTGAAGTTTCCCAAGTTGTGGTTAGAAGGAGATGAAGATAAGAAGAGGGTAAGGATCCACCAGTAGACTAGAGAAAGTTATTATTGCGATTGTATTCGTGGCGGGATGGAGATAAATTAAATGATCGTATGATTGTTTCATTCCAAATCACGTGTAGTTGCCATATAACTAAACAATTTAATCGATCAACGTGTTCTTGCAATGAAATAATCACTCATAAAACCATATTGTAGGTCATTGAGTATACATAAACTAAACTCAATAACGATCATGTGTATAAATAAAATAAAATCAAAACGGATATGACGACAGCACAACACAAGATAAATAGTTAAGATTGAAAACGATTGTCAGCATAAATAAAATCATAACCTGAGTAAAAATGGACAACGACCATATATGATTACAATCATTGAATTGAGTTTTATTATAGAACAAGTAAGATGACAGCACACTACAAGTTACGTATTAAAAGTGAATTAATTCACAATAATGGATCATCCAAATGTTCTTGATAGGAATAGGAACTTATTTCAGTCAGCAAACATTTTATTTTGTTAAAAAATATTCTGTCACCTTCAGAATTTTTTATCGCCGTTGGCAGTTTGTTGTAAAAACTCAATGCTTTATAGAGAGAAGAATTTTGGAATTTCGTGGTTTTGTGGTTTGTTATTTTTAGGTGACCACCATGTCGTGTGTTGTAAGCATGCGAAGAAGCATTGGTATCGAAGGATTCCAAGTTGCTTCTAATGTATTTCAAACATTTCAAAATATAGATGGATGGAGCAGTTAACAATTTCTCTCTTATAAATATTGGTTTGCAACTATTTCGATAGTCCATATCAAAAATTAATCTTACGATACGTTTCTGCCCTATAAACACTCTACAAAATTCTTTACCACATTCCCATAACATTGTGCTGAAGGAAATGTGTGAGTATACCATTGTACAATAAATGCTCAATAAACTCTCCTTGGATACACATGTTTTCATTTGCTTAATTGCAAAGAATGCTGAATTCAGTTTTTTGCATACGTTATTGATTTGTCTAGCCTCTCATATAGAAATGTTCCTAGGAATTTTACTTGCGACATAACTATTTCATCAATATCGTTTTTTTCACCAGGGATATTATCCATCCTATTATAGAATTTCATTGAAACTGACTCAGTTGGATTTAAACTGAGTTGATTTCTATCACACCATGCTGTGAATGAATCGATGATTCTGCCGACATTGGTTAGTGGTAAATCTGGATCAGGGCTAGCAACTGTAATTGTTGTGTCATCAGCAAACATAGTGATGTAGCAATCAGTTATTTATTCGGGCAAGTCGTTGGCAAATAGCACGAATAGTAGGGTTCCTAAGACTGACCCTTGCGGTACACCTAATTTAACATCACGCTCACTTGACTTAAAAACGTTATTACTCACAGTCATACTATGTCCATACATATATGATTTCAACCATGTCAATATATTATTTGGAAAAGCAAGCATTTTCAACTTATTATTTAGGAATTCGGATGACACCGTGTCAAATGCCTTTGACAAATCTAAAAACAAGGCTTATTACACAATTGCTGGAATCTATTTCAGAGTAAACAAAATTGAGAAATTGAAATGATGCCGTTTCCACCGAATGATTTTTTCAAAAACCATGCTGGTAACCACATATCAAGTTGTTCATTTCCAAGTAATTCATTATCCTAGCAGTTACTACTACTTTCTCATACAACTTCGAGAATGAGCAGAGTAGGGAAATTTGTCTATAGTTGTCTAACTCTGTCTTATCTCCTTTTTTGAATAAGGGAATGACTAGTGCCTTTTTGAACTCAGCGGGAAAATATCCTGGGATGTATGACTGGTTCATTAGGTGAGTAAAATTTACTACATGGAATATCAAAATATATGAAGATATAAGTAGGTACAAAATCTCAAAGTGTCAAATAAAGATAAAGATAAATTATAGTATTGGGTGTCTATTCAAAATCTGTATTCTACTTTCCCCCAGTTTCATATTTGACAGTCAATAAATTGTTTATATTCCTGTTGTTACCTTTGAGTTTTGATAGCTACCATCTATAGCTACAACTCCTAGTTGAGGGTTAACACCCCTAATTGCGACATAGGGTGGATTCATTTTTCTATATAGTCGAAGAAAAAGGACATTTTAATTCAGTGTGCAGGTAGTACTTTTCTTGTCTAGTGCGTGGGCTTGCTACTGAAGAGTCTACCTCTTGCTCCATAATTGTTGCTTTTGCAGTTTTATGCAGTATTGTGATTACTAGTACGTTAAACAAGGAGTTGTCCTCAAATGAATCCATATATGTTTAATGAACAGTGCATGATTATTCCGTTTCCGATAACGGAAAGAGATCAACTGCAAAGCAAAACATACTCTGTTTCGTCGCCGGAGGAACGCCAGCGAGATCGCCAGAATGAATCTCCAAGGATTTGCTCGCGAACGACTATGCTTATGGCTGTATGTGTTTCCTTAGTTGCCACATACCAGAGCGATGTAGCGATGTTGCGATCATTTTCGGAATACTGAGAGACACAACACCACATCAAAATAATCAATTTATACGTTATCAGCGTGGGAAGCAATTGAAACTACATAACCCAGAATGAACCAGGTTACCAAGAAAAATGCATGATTAACGTAATTCTAGCTTGATAGTTCTTCGTATGTCAGATCAAACAATTCAATCATGAAATTATTCTGGTCTGATGTTGTATAGTACTTAACCAGAAAAAGGACTCCACACGAAATCATAGGTTTGGTAATTGACTCTTGGTCAAATTGGCTGAAATTCTACAATATTGAAAGTAGCATGGGTCGTAAGAAGAATGTGTAAGTTCAAATGATTTTGTATGTGTCGTTTCTGGAATATAAGCGGTCAAAGATCGTAAAAACGTATTTATCGGAACTCGTTAACATGTCCAATTATAATTTTATTAAAACCCATTGGATCCCACACATTTTTTCAATATTTTTAAACAAATTATCACAAAATCATTTCAAAAACTTTATTTGCAATAAATTGATATAAGAAAATAACTGTCCAAAAACTTAAATAAATGAAATATATACATGTACTCAACAAAAAATGCAATTTTTTTTTGGTTTGGCATATAAATGTTTATGTTCTTCGTCCATCAGTTTCTCAAAAATTTGCACAGGATTTAGACTCTCTACATTAGTTTTCACGGCCTATAAACGTGCGAAGCTTCCCGTAATTCCTGGCAATATTTATAATATTCTTGTTCCATTTTGTCAAGCGAAGATTTTGCTTCTTGGCTCGTAGACCAACGTTTCTGCTGTCAGGAGTTTCCCGGTCTGGCCGATTCTGTGAAACAGACAGAGGAGTATCGTCTCCACTTTTTTCCACTTCACTGTCGCTGTTACCCAACTGCACCTCAATTTCTTCAAGAATATGTTGAAATTACCTCTTCCTCTTGAATACACTCGTCGTCATTATGTTCCTCGTCTGTCTATAGGTCGACGTCTGCTGTAGGAATAATAACCATATCAACGGTATTTCTCCGTCTGGAGGAGATGGCATCTAAAGTTGTAGCAAAATTAAAAAAAAAAATACCGAAAAATAACGTTCTTGGGAAGTTGATGATTGCCTTGATCAATCGAAACTCACCTGTAAATAAAAATGTACCACTGCAGCGTTGAAGAAGAATTTTCCCTAAGCATCTAAAAGATTCCGGTGTACTCAGATAAGTACACTCGAGATTAAGATGGTTTATAACTCTAAGTAAAAAAATTGTATCCCGCAAATTACTTATAAGCGCATTCAACAAAAAATAGACAAACCAACAATGTACAATAATATCAGCCAAATCGTACAGAAAGCATGTGAACTGAATATTACGTACTCCCTTCTACATACTCCCGTATAGTTTGTATTTACTTTCTGGCTCGCAGTTTTCGAAATCAACATCTAAAGCATATGTGATTGTCATTCATATTATTTGGTAGAAAACTGTACAGAGAAAATGTCGGTAGTGTTTAATATTATAAATTTGTTTACAGATGGCTCTAATATGCAGATTTTGATCCTGTACTCAAATGAGTACAACGAAAATGAATGGGTTAATGACGGTACGGCCACAGTCAAAACGATCGTTCCTCGGATTTTTTTTCTAGCACTATTCCAGAACAAACTATAATCATAGTTTCAGTCTATTCCAGTCTCTTTTGTTGTTGAATTGTTAAAATTGTTATATCCGTCAACCGGTTGCACCCCTACGTGCAACCCTCGAAAGTCAGAGACTTGTGCGAGCTAGGGGAAGACGTAGCCCATACCTTTTAATACGTGTGATGCCATGCACGAGACCGGTGACAGTGCTGAGATTCGAACTCATGCTCCTACGGATGTTTTGGCTTATGGAGCGAGTACTTTACCCGCATGCCACCGCGAAACGTATTTTGTTTCTTGAAAACTCTTTCTGTTTGAAATATGAGTTTTTAAAATTTTGGAAAATTTGAGGTATTGAAAACGTTTGACATACAAATGAATAATTCATTGGTACTGTTGATTAAACAGAAAATTAAGTAACTTTGTAATGAATTCAGTTATTCACTACTACCTTTCATTCAGATACACGGTGCGCTGAATTTTTTCCATAGGTCATTCAAAATATTGTTATTAAATATCTCAAAAACTGGTGAGTTAATTTGGACCTAATTTCACTTATATCATTTTAAAAATGTTTACTTTGATTGAACTCAACAATAAACGTGAACTCAAGAATGAATTAGTATTAACGTCTTCAAACTTAAAAACTTAATTAATATTATTGAGAACAAAAATAGTTTTCCCCTTCACCACACTGGTCATTTCATTTCTAGATGCGCATTTCGTTAACCAAGTTAACTTCAAAAATAATGTTTCATTTATATTATGTAACATACACGTACAAATAGATTCAGTCCAAATTTTTTAAACATTTTACAGGCGAATCATAAATTTTTTAATTTGAAATAACCTCACAAGAACTGAGATAAGGAGGTGGACACTATATGTTAGTTTATTATCTGGTATAATTAAGAATTAGTCGGGAGTTTCACAATTCCTAATTGAAATGGGTGTCGGTACTGTTTTTGTCTTCTGGCCATCATCAAAACTGCGCTCTAGAATGAAGACTCATCCCAAAAATCCAGAGTAATTCATATATTTCTGGACCTATGTGAAGAGAGCAACCAATTTATCAAATTCCACCCAAAATCACGACTGTTGTCAAGACAACGAATTACAACTTTTCTTGTGTCATACCGTAAATCTGTAACCTTTTGCAAAGTTGTTTATGAAACCAAATTACGTTCCGGATCAAGGAAGTTTTTATTTCACCTCCCTATATCCAATAAATCATCCTTTGGCCTCCCACTTAGGAATTTCCGACGCCGAGTTCATCAAGTCTTATGGGAAATAACTCAAATGAATACATTCCTTCGAAATTTAATGCTGGCGTCTTGGGACTAAATGAATTGCCAGTAAAAGTTATTATTTTTACATCAAGTGTACGTGAGCCTATTAAACTTCGATATGAGTTATTGCTAGGCTGAGAGTTTGACCTGCTACTGGCCCAGCAGTCAAAATAAAGTTATGGTTCTTGCATCATTTATTTTCTTCACTGTCTTTAGGATTTTCTTGAGTAATATGATATATCTCTTCACGAATTATATGGTGTTGGATAGGCTGACAAGATTTGAATTATTTCATAATTCATATGTGATTGTAAAATAATGACTGAATAATTATTGGTTGAGAACTATTATATCGAAAGTATTGATGCTCAAACTGCTATTTTTAAACAGCTTTGGAGAAAAGGTCACTTGGTTACTTATACACGTTGAAAGGTGTTCAAAAATAGCGGTTTGGTGACGGGATAAAACTCCAGGATATTTATTCATTACTTACTATGCCAAAGGTTCCAAACAATGGAGTGCAACTAGATAAGTGATGGAGTGTCGAATATGAGAGCAATTTTTTTATATTACCTATTAAATATCAATTTCATGTGGTAAAGGTATTTTTGGTGTTGAGTCGAAATAATGGAAATGGAGTGTCGGGAGTTGGGATTTTCTATTGCAAAGTTCTACTTCTTTAAGAATCTTCATTTAAATTTTTTTAATTATTGATGATTTTAAATTATTACCGAAAAACTTGATGCCCTATTTCTCCTCTTAATTTGTCAATACCAATTACAGTTTTTTATATGCTGTAGAATCGTTAAAATACATTTTTCTACACGTCATTCCGATTTCATCAATGAGCTATTGCTTATACTTTTAGGTACTTCATCACTAATTTGAACTTGTTTTCCACACTAAATATGGATAATAGCAAGTCAGTGGAATATACATGGTTAATATATATTTTTCACATTTATTTCAAAAGATTAATCTTTCATACATTTTATTTGACAAGGAAGTTTTCATAAAGTTTAAAGAGATTTTTTCTAATTTTTCCCATCAGTACCGTGGTACAAGTAAATCATCAGCAGTAACCAAACGTATGTTGTGATGATGAGGCTTGAAATTTTTGAGATGCTCAGTCTCTTGGAAATTGCAGATTGTAGATACGAGGAAGTGGTAAAATCCCTAACTTTCAAAAAAGTGATTAACGGTATTCATTATATCCATCAACTCTGGTCAATATAGTTATTGCTCTTGTCTATTGCTTATATTTTCACACCATAAAACCGTACCATAGCTGATCACAGTGTGATAAATACCAAAATATATGTTTTTCCACATATTCGGGTTCAAGAATGAGTTACCTTGTACTAAGTATGTAAATGTGGAGTGTCCAATTCAGACAATCATCTATTACAAACCTCAAGCAATTTACAGAGGGATTTTTTTCTGTTTGATTGAGTATTATTTTCAGTAAAATGTTGGTATTTGAAGTAATGAACAAAAAATCATCTGCGAACAATCATATGAAAGCATAGGTCATTTATGTATATTATAAAGAGCAATGGACCTGAGACAGATCCTTGGGGAAGACCATGCAAATTATTCTTCATTTCTGATTTAGAGTTATTTGATAAATAGACCATGCCACGAAATACAAGTTTTTTCAACAAAAGCTCATGGGAAGTACCGTCGAACATGGTCAAGAATGAATGTACATGCCGTTTCTAGTCCTCTACTAGATTTCAAGGAGTGCTATTTTGTAGATCTTTCACTATGAAAATCAAATTGGGCAGGATGAACAAGTTAGAACCTTTCAACAGGATCCAAAAACCAGACTTTTGATAATATCTCAATTATTCTATATTTAATTTCGATTATAGACAGTGACCGATAATTATCAACTCCATCAACAACAATTTTTTTCATCAACAACATAAGATTCTTCATGTTTGGGTGGAACGTTTGTAATTTTAAATGCAATGGAACATTTATCCTGTAAAAAACAATCATTACTTATCAAAATCGTTAGTGGTTCAACTAAACTGTCAAACAATTCTTTCATGAAAGTGTCATTCAAGCCATAGAAATCAGTGAGGAAGATCTTTCCAGTTTTTTGGTTACTTGGCGAATATCCACAGTAGTCGTCTTCTACGATTGTAGGAGATATCAAATTCAAGAACTAATACTCGAAACGAGTGAAATATTTTTAATTATTTCATCAGCCACCGTACTGAAATTTTCTGCGGTCAGTTTTTCATTCATTTTCAGAACCTTTTTTTTTTCAATGAATTATATGTCGTTTTTTCAGTTATATTTATTATGATCTTTCTTCAGGCTTGTATGAATATGTCAATTTAGAGGATTATCGACTTCACAAACTTTGAAGTACTTGAATGCTTTTTAAATGATTTATTTATGCGATTGATATTAATTATTGATGTTGTTATTTCAGTTTATTTTTGTGCAGAAAGAATGATCCTTGAGCAGCAAACTCAAGCATTAGTGATATGATATATAAATCTTTCTGGCGAGTGTTATATTGATGAGAATAAAGTAAAATTCAGTACTACAGCACGAAAAATACAACTCATATTCAAAATTTGAGAATCGGTTTACAAATTGTCCAAAGAGTATCGGCTATTTTTAGCATAAATCAATTCGAGAAAACTCCTAGCATTACTTTGCATTATTCCATAATGGAAATTACTTTTTACAAAAGAGAGAATAATATTAAGTTCTCAGCTGCTTCGATGGTAGTAGTTCTCTTTAACGGTATATTAGCGCCAACACGATTAAAAAATTATTTGAGAAAATCTGAGAATATTTCTTGAAATTTTATGATTTTTTCCTCTACTTTTGAGTTCTATTCTAAGTATTTTGAGATTTTTTTTTCAAAATTTCGTATCCAGTGGATAATTGCAATATTAAGTATGTATTTGGTAGGAAGGTGGGTGTGCTTCTTGAAAGTAGGTATTACCTACCTGTATGTGATATGGAGAATACAAATGAACTCATAAAGCGATATTTTGACTTTGGTTTGAATTGACATGAAATCTTAGATTGTTTGCATTTAGCTCATAACAAATCATCAGAAGGAAAATATTACAAAGACGTTTGAATTCATTGGGAATATATAGAACAAAATTCATACGACTGATGGTGAGCTTATTTCTTTTCTCAATAAAGAAACTGATCATTCAAGACAAACAAATGGATATGAGTGGATGCATTTGAAATGTCAACGAAACGGACTTGTTTTGCAACAAAAATCTGTTCGTCTGTCTCCGAACACTCTTGATCATGAAGAAATCACCTTACGCAGAAGAAACCGATTGCGATGAAGAGAATATTTCAGCAAATACCCTAATTTATGTCACATCAATTCATGTGATAAACTAAAGCCATATAGAATGGTAATCTACAGGTGTAGTATTGATGGATTTTTGCGAAAAATATTATGGCAGCATTAATAGCATTTACGAATAATGATCCAGCTGTTTTTGGTAGTTTCTTCATGGATACGGTTGAGTCTTTGAGAGGTTCTTCTAAAAATATATCTGATTCTGTCTCGAATAAAATCAATATACTGGAAGAAATACTTTTTTCTATATAACTTCATGCCATACATGCTCTTTTCCGCTTCCCATTGTGACTGCCTCAGCCCAGCAGATTCGCCGGTGCATCGATTGCTTCCATAATAATCATAGAAAGTATCAGAGGATAACCTCAAGCCAGATTAATGAAACTTCGAAATCATGTCTGAATTCTTGTATGAAACACACCACTCTGAAATAATACATTTAATGAACAAATTCATTTGCTCCAAGTACTGCGGATACACTCGTTAGAAATTGAATTTACTGCAAAGTGCACTTTTCGTTCAGCCGAGGCAGCTCTAAATAGAGCTTTAATGATTCCCCGTTCTGGTAATTAGTTCCAATTTGTTCCGATTGTGCTTGGGAGGCGTTAGTTTGGCCTAGAAAAGTTATTGTAATTGGAATAACTGATTCTGGAATCTGAACGGAATTTAACCATTATAGAATGTTGAAGAAATCCTTTTTTTTTTCAATAGTGGATCAAAGAGAAACATATACTTCCTTTAATCCACTTTTTATTAAAAACAAAGTAGCAACATTAAGTACAAAAATTTGTTTATCGTATAATTGAAAATTAAACTTCCTTTAAATTAAATCTATATCACAAATTATTAACATCATAACATCACAACAACACCTATCATATTAGGAACAAAATATAATACGTTAGTTACTTTATCTGATGTCATAATAAGGACGTTATTTCACTCAATTTTGATGATTTCAGGAAGCTCATTATGGTACTTAGTATAATGAAATTGTATATGAAAAACATGTAATGGTGAGATTAAAAAGTTTATTCAAAATGCATAACTATGTACAAAACTAAATATTATAAATGGTAAAAGAGCAATTACTACAATTTGCAATACCAATTCCAATGGATTCTAGAGTTTTTACATCAGTAGTTGATGATTTTTGGTAAACTTGTAATGCTGTTTGGTTGTTGGCATCAAAAATTGTTTCTGATATTTTTTTCTTTTGCTCTTTCGAATTTTCGATGTAACCTTCAGCAACAGTATTGCTTTTACATCCGCCATGGCGTTTCACGGTATACAGATCAGCTCCAGATTCAGCCAAAACAGAAGCAGACGATCCCCGAAAACAATGTCCGGTATATTCTTCAGGGTGAGGTAAATCCAGAAAAGTTGCAATCACTTTTGGCATTTTACCAAAGGTGTGTATTCCAACGGGTTATCTTGTGCATTTCTTATTTTTATAATTGGCAAAAACGTAGATGGTTTGTGTTGCAAGGTCGTATTTTCACATTGTCTGACAAGTTCTACCATATTCAATCCTGGGATATTCTTCAAAGTAACAAAAAATTCTCGCATTATCTTCGTTTTTGTATTCGGTAAAGTAATTCTGAAGACAGATCCTTTATCTATTACATTTTCAACAAGCATATTTGTTAATTTCTTTTTTTTTTTAAATAAATATGTTTCATCTGATGCTTCCGTTAAAAACTTTGTAACATCTTACGAGACTCCGCATCCACCTCAGAGAACCATTTCAAGTATCAGTGAATTGCATGGCATGACCAAAGACGACTGCAAAAGTTGTCGGACCTACCTTACACTGAAGAGAGGCAATACACCTCGAAACCGGTATGTAAGTGGTCAAGTCCTTGATAATGTCAGGCAGGACTCTGTTACTTGATACAAAAAGCACGTGTGGCTGACTCCCAAATTCTAGGGAGAACGCTGCACAGATATCTGTCATATTTAATTCAACGTCCGTCGTGATATTAGCCAGGAAAGTAGTTGTTTTCTGTCAGATATCTGCCTAAATTAAGAAGAGAATAAGGAGTTTTTACTGAAGTTTGTAACATCTTGTTTAGTAAAAATTTTGGATTTTTCAGCACTGTAACCTTCTGATTTACGTTTTAGTAATGCAACCAGCTGTTGGTACTTACTAATATCGACGTTTTTTCTTGTTGATAAAATACTTCTTATCATCGAATGATACGACCAAAGAGAAGGTGGTTTTCTTTCCCTAGATAAGCATTCAAAGTAAGCCAACAATACTTTTTCATGAGTGATATTCTTGATTTTCTTAGCAGAACACCATTCTTCGTACCGATTAAACACCATTTCATATACACTCCGTGATTTTTCCGGCTAAAGGAAGTCCAGGATATTTAGCGTCATTTCTTCCAAATCAGAAGGTAAACTACCAGTTTAAGAATCACTTATTATTATTTAAATTATATTAAATTCTACGTGACAATTGTGTTTGACGGCGATGAATAAATATTGCCGTTACAACTTGGCGTTGTCAAGGAAATGACAAAGCACAGCTCACTCACCTACTGATATTCGAAACTACACATAATATACTTACTCCTTTAAAAATAGTTGTCATTGTGACATGTCAAAAATGCAGTTTTCAATTTTTCGAAAATGTAATAATATAAATGCAATCAGATAAAATTTTGTATGTAATACGAATCATAAACAATCATTATGGCACACGCCGTGTTATCGGATTCGGCTACGCCTAGCACGATAACATTCACGATTTGTACCATAATAATCGTGTTTATGATCCTTATTACATAAATAACTATCATGGCACGCTAAAATGTCATTAACGTGACAATAACCAAAGTTGTTGATTTTATTTTCACATCATCGTTGTCAATTTAACGATGAAACTTTGAATGTAACTAGATTAATAAGCAATTAAAATAAATCTCATTAATAGTAATTGTTTGTTTCAGGACATATGATGTGGAATTGTTAACCTACGTGTCGTCAGTAACATTTTATGTGAAATGGGGTGGATCTGATATTTCAGCTGGGCTTGAAGAAAGAAATTACCCTCGTAGATAGATACAACACCAAAATTTCAACCATACTAGGAATTCCGATAAAAAATAGGGAATGTGGAAACTAAAATAACCTCTTTCCTTTTCGAGAACCTGTGTTTCCTTTGATTAATGTTTGTTCTTTTCAAAAAGCCTCAAGGAAAACCAGGAGTCCATTAATCTCTGTAAACAACATCTCGATGCGAGACGCGTATGGACTTTTTCATTAAGAGTGGAACTGAGACGACTGAATTTAGTAACAGTGTACGTTAAAAGTACAATTCAACAGACAGAAGTGTAAATTGTACCGTACGGTGAAACGAGTTTGGCTGAAAATACCAGGCAATAATAATTAATAGTAATAATAATACTGTCTCATAAACACTGGCAGCAGAGTGTATCTTAAGGCAAAGCCTCTGCGGGTAGAGGACAATTGGTATTATTATTTGCCGTAGGATTCCGAGGCGACTTCCTATTTTCTTATAAAATCATTAAACTTTTTTTTATTAAAATATCTAACATTCAATGAGGTTCTACCCTTGTCATTCTGATGAAAGTCCCATAACAGTGAATCAACTAGACTCCTTAAAACTTATCATGAAGTTATTAATTATGTAAACGTCCATCATCCAAACTAATTATGCGTTTTTATTTTAATAAAGTCAACATGAAAATAATAATTAATATATACATTTGTAATTATGTACTCCTTCAACCTTTAAACGCATTCATTTCATACTGGTCAATTTGATCAATTAAATGTAGGTTTTAGAGTTTTCATGTTTTTTCCCATGTTAATCGGTACAACTGAATTTCTGGTGATCCTCTAGAAGGTAGAATTGGAAATTATACAGTGCGCCCATAAAATATGGAACCATTTAATTATTTCTGAATATAAAGTTATTTTAGTAAAATAGAATATGGGAAGCTGAACACACTTGCGTGAATTGAAAGGGGGAAGTTTTCGTATAAAGTGTATGATTAATTCAAATCGCTTTCGGCTTTCGTCATCTATAGTGCTTCATTCACGTAACAGCAAGTTTTACAATAGAAGTCATAGACAGAAATATTTTTAAAAAGTAAATAACTGAAATTCTAACGAAAAGATATGTTGGAAATTCAGAAGGTCATGTGGTCTGTCGAAAAAAGTCGTTTATATTCACCTGGCACTGTGATGTCGGGTGGCCTCCCTGCTCATACAACATTATTATAGTTATTGTATAGTAACAACCGCAAATAATAATAGTAACAGTCCTCTACCTGCACAGGATTTTTCTTCGGATGCACTTATTGGAGTGTTTCATTTTTATTAATGATATTATTAACGAAGTAGATTTACGTTTGTAATTGAATTCAACTCGAAAATAAGTTTTGGCATAGCAAATGAGAAGAGAAAAATCACAAGGTGAATTCAAATAAATGTGATCTCTTGGATTCCGACCAAGCTCAAAAGTCAACTTGCCAGTCATTCTCACCACACTCGACAGAGATATCACCATGTAATTCCGCAAATGCAAAAGTTGTTGGCCATGGATCATATCACTATATAGTTTCGAAAATGACAACACTATTCCTCAGCAACTATAGAATATTGACTGACCTTTGACAATTGGTCAAATTGAATAACCGCTAACTCACTGAAATTCACTTTCACAAAATGTCTATTTCTATTTCAATAATTGTGATACACATTGTTCCATACAAACTCTCTTACCTATTATGTTGTGTTCACTGTATGTTATGGTTTTAATATTCTCATATACATATCTCATTGTATACTCTTACTATTTTGATATTGTTATATTCGATTTTATACTCATAACGTCTTTTTATACTAAAAATTTCTTTCTCAACAACAACCTCGATGAATGTTCATTTTATAACCGTAACTTCAATCATAAACAAGCACATTTTGTACAGGATTTAATTTTTGCATCGATTGCTAGGCAAGTTCCTGAGCAACAAATGCGAAATGGAATATTTCGTGTTAGGTCTAGGTTCACTCTGAAACCACGACGACTACGGCTTGTCAAATTATGACGTCCAGCGACAAAATGATGAAATGTCAGCAGAGATGTAGGGGACACAGTTAATTAGATAAATATTTTACGATCGTAGAATCAATTTTTTGCAAATATTATCGATTTCAGGAAAGAAATTTATAGGCTCGGTGATCCTATAAAAATTCGGGAATCTCTCAATGTTATTAACACATCATGCCATTTAATTTTTTTTCTTAAAAATGATCACAATCCAAAATCATTGAAGTTACCTCTACACAAAAAGATTAAGTAATTTGTTGAAGGAAAAAAATTCTTAGACAAAAACGGTAGGCGTAAAATCGATTTCTGTTTTATCATGGTAGTTTAGTTTTATCGAAGCTTCATAGAAAGGTCCTGACTGAAATAGACTGAAAAAAAAGTAAGTCACCGATTTTTGAAATAGGATCAATAGCGTAGAGGTTTAACGTATTCCGACTGATTAGTTTTTTTTTTTTAATTCAGTTTTGATTTTCATTTTCCCTCGGTTAATATTATCATTATTTTTTTGTTACATCGAAAAACAAACGGCTTCAATTTCGACGGTGAAGAAGTTTCCTGAATATTTTACGAAGATTCCAGATTAATTGACGATATTTTCATTGATAACTAGGTCCACAATACCGCCTCCTCCTCTAAGTTATTTCAATTCAGAGGCTGTGACATCAACACAAAACATTTCGAGTCGACTCTCTTCCTCAGCATTCAACTACGGATGTTTATCTGGAGGTGTACAGGAACGTGATACCTCACAAGTAACGAGATGAATTGACAGAAACTTGTTTTTACTAATGATCTCGTTAAAGACTCAGATAGAACATATGAACACATTATCGATTCAAGAACTGAATGGGATAGAGCTGATCCAATACAAACGCGCGCAAACGATTTGAATGAAATCGAATGAAACGAGCAAGCTTTTTTATGAAGAGGCTCCAAATTGACAGTTTTCAATCGAAATACCTTGCTTCGAGCGGTTTTCTATATTCAGTTATTCATTCTTCGATGAAAGTCATGTGTTCCTGATTGAATTTTACGTGGCCCCGAGGCGAAGAAACAGATCCATTCTGGAATATAACATGATGGGTATCATATTGAATTGTCTTGAATGAATCTGTGAAAAACCAATTATCGGAAATTTTTCCTTTTTCTATTCGCGGAAACTTTTAGCAGACTGGTGAAATGTAAATGACACACACCACCTGTGGCCTGAATGGAAAAGAAATTGATGCACGGAACATTCTGGGCTACACATGGACGCACCAGCGGGTATTGTCAACAGAATATAAAAAAAAGTTGTATACCTACCATCAGTTTGGTCAATGGATATAACGGTTTTCTATTAGCAATTTTTTTCCTGATACGATACGGGGCACGTAGAAAATAGGAAACAAAACTGTTATATTTTTATTATCAGAGACTGTCACACAAAATCTCCTAGATTTTATGATCTGAAATGGCTTCTTGACATACACTTCTTCTTCTCCATATACACTTGTTTGTTTCATTTTCATATGGGTAGTTACTGGTTGGATCGATCATACAGGTTGACGGTTAGAACAAAGAACTACACACACATCAAGTGCGATAATATTGATAATATCCAAACAATCTATATTAACAGACAAAAAATCAGCTGTGTAAATAACTCCAAGTACCTAGGAATAATAATTGACCTAAAGCTATCATGGAAACTGCATATATCAAACCTGGTATCGAAGATAAGAAAAACAATTTACAAATGTTATACCCTCAGAAGTATTCTACAGCCTGATATTCTCAAAACCGTGTACTATGCTATCACACAATGCTTATTAGAGTATAGCGTTATAGCTTGGGGATCCGCCTACAAAACAATTATGGAAACCTTGATTACAGCGCAGAAATATATTATCAAAATCTGCATCCACAAACCAAGGAGGTATCCCTCTGATCTTATTTTCAAAGAATTTAGACTCAACAGTCACTGAATTATATTTCAAAAACCTACTGACTTATACCCACAAACATTCCAGTCCTTCAGATGCATTGTCATACGTTGGAGTAACAACTCGAGCAGTTTCAAATAGGAATTTACAAGTACCATCCTTTAACTATAAGCTGATGCCATACAACTTCACCTTGGTAAAAAAATGTATAATTTTGTGGATGTATCAATCAGAGACATAAAGTATATCCAGTCCTTTAAGTCTAAAATAACCCTCTGGATCGTTGAGAACTCCAACCAGTTAAAGCAGATCTTATATCATCCAAACAAATAAAAAAATATATATAATAATAATTAATAGAAAAAATATCGTTCAATATGTTGTTACATAATATAACATTATTACATTTGGTACTACATCTCAAACTCATTCACGAATTACCTACTCAATCTCTCAGTCCTTCTTCTTCTTTTTCAGTACTTGTACCTAAACTGGGCCGTGATGGTCGTGTGGTAGAGCGCTCGCCTTATAAGCAGAAGGTCGTGGGTTCGAAGCCCAGTACGGCCATCGGTCCCGGATCTTTTCCTTGCTCGCACAAGCTCTTATGAGCTTCTGAGGGGTTTCTCTGTCTGGAAACCTGGAAGATTCGTAACAAAAAAAAAAGGTTTCTGTAAAACAGATTGTATGTATGAATATTGAATTGATAACACAATTACAACAAATACAGCTACAATATTACCGTTTGCTACACATGAGCTTGCTCTGTAGCCATCCATTTATTGATCAGTTTTTTTGTATCTGTTCATAATAATATACCAAAACATTGTGGTGAATTATTTCTCATGTTATTGTATAATGCTTACATAGATATTTATAAAATATTTATTTTTACTGTGTATTTTATGTTATTTAATCTATTACTGTACTAATCAATAAAATTCTATTCTATTCTATTCTATCTTATGGGAAAAAGTCTTTCGGGCAAAATGGCTGGATTTTTAATTTGTTATAGTTAGAGCCATCTTGGATAAAGGTTCCCATTGACCCAACTCGATCGTATGACTAGATAGAGGGCACTAAATCATGAATTTTGTGATTTTTTGAGAAAATCAGCTGAATAAAAAATATCAATTTCTCATTTATATTCAATATTGGATGTGACTGAGCGTTTCTAAAATTCATAAGGAATATTTGTTCATATTGCAGAAAAAACGCGGATCATTTTCTTCCAAAATTGCAGAGCAGACGTTTATTTTGAAGTTATATTGATCATTACATTCGATTCTGAAATGTGGATTTTCATCTGCTCACCATCTGTAATTTTGCTAGCATACCGTACCATTCGATGTAAAAGTGCTCCATTGGGGTACAATATTTTCCCGGAGAAACAGCACTTTCCTTCAATTTCGACTTAAAACCAAAAAGCAAAACTCAAACGTCTCTTTCTTTGAGTGTTTGAAAAAAATTCAGTTGGTATGGTCCAAATTGACCGTTCGGAGAAGCCAATACTTGTTTGTCTTTGAGATAACGAACATTTCGGATTCTCCACAACAGATGAAACAGTACCTAGACAGCATCTTCATCCACAGTAAAGTTTCTTTGTTCTGTTATTTTATGTCCTCATCAACCACTATATAATTCGACACTCCCAACGAACAAAGACGTAACTCATTTTTCATCATATTTTAGGAGAGCCGAAAAACTGATTTTTTTTTCAATATTCAAGTCGAAATACAACTTTTTTCAAGTAGATTTCTTCGCAACTACTTGGTCTAGAGATACAGCATTTTTTTCGTCAGCATCAGTTTTTCAAGCTGAATACGCCTACACCCTACACCTATAACTGAAAATAGCTGTAATTTTAGTTACGGCTTTGTTCGTTGAGGGTATCGATATATTAACCAGTTTTTTACTATTTACAAACTAAGCTGAGTCAACTGATTTGATGTGGTAACCACAGATTTGCTATGACAACTAAGTAGTCATCAAGACATCAAAGTGACAGATTCTGCATTTTAAACATTATTTTCAATAAAAGCAATATTTCAATGGATACAATGGAGAAATTTTAAAGGCCGCAGATGAGGTAAATTCAGACCTGTTGCCTAGGAAATCACGAGAAAGATACGAACAGCAATACAACCAATTTTCAATTTGGTGTAAGGAAAGGGGAGTGAATAGCTTCGGAGAAGAGGTTTTTTGGCATATCTTTCTGAGCTGAGTGAGGTACAGAAATCCAATAACCCAAGGTCGCGTTACTCGATGGTGAAATGTTTAGTTGAAATAAAACGAATCCTGGACATTAACAAGTTTCATAACTTGACATCGTTCCTAAAATAGCAAAATGTTGGTTTTCGACTACATAAAGCGCAGTTATTAATCAAAGGAGACAAATCCAAATTTGTGCTAGCCCCTGATGAGATATAACTTATGATTAAAGTAGATACAATATACTTCAAAATCCTTTAATCCTTTGTTATACCTGAAGACATAATCAATGGAACCATTTTGGAGCTCTATAGAGAGTATGCACATTTACGGTCTCCTATGCAACATGCACCATCTTTTTTTTATCATTTATAGAAAAGGCAGTGCGTAGGCTTGAACACATGCCACAAAATGCCGGCAGAGATCGCTACCTACTTAGGCTTACCTAATCCACAGGTCACAGTTTTCGACGATCTTTGCCAACGTTTCTAGTAGATTCAGGCGAAGAGATAACTAAAATAAAACGTCTTGGAGTCTGGAAGTCCACTGTTATTGCTAATAGCTATTCGAAGAGAAGAAAACTATATTGAATAAAATTTTTTCCTGTATATACTGACAACTAGCAATCGATGCCGCCTACGTCATCTACATGCATTTTGCAATCTACGAGTGTTACTCTTCATAACAGCTAGTTACCACCAACTATCTACTCTGGACGGGCTATTCTGACTAATTTGAAGAATGCAACAGATTGAGTTTTTAACATTAATATTAATAATAATTAGTGGATTTTCATTTAGTATATTTTGTATGTTGAAATGGAATATATATTTTCAATTGACTTTTTGAATCTTAATGCGGTCGTGAAAAAAATAATGTTCCTAATTCATGCATGAAGTGTCTTTCCCGCCCTTGACTGCTTGCCCTAACTCCGCTTTGCGTCGGTTGGGTCAACGGCAGTCGCGTGCGGGAAACTTTCACTTTCCGCCCTTGTTAGGAAAATAACTATTTCCTACAAGCGTGCGTGTTCCGCCCTATTCCCGCACGCAATTTAGTTTGAGAGGTGTCATATTCTCGCACTAGTGCGGGAAAAATTTTCCCGTACGCTACTGTCATTTTAAGTGAGTTTTTCCCGCACTAGTGCGGGAATAACTTTTCCCGCACGTAAAAGTTTGTTCAAGAGAGCAACATAAGATGTTTCAATGCGCTTGTAGAAAAAATATTCATCCTAACTCATACGGAAAGGTACTCTACCGCACTCGACTGCTTACCCGAACTCCGCTTTGCGTCGTTCGGGTAACGGCAGTCTCATGCGGGAATGGTACTCTTTCCGTACTTGTTAGGATAATAACTATTTCATCAAGATACTTTCGAGCAAAACTAAAATAAATGCGGAGACTTCCTTTTCTTATGTCTAGGACAGTATGAAAGCATATCATGGAATAATTCCCTGTGTCCTGAAGTAATATTTAATATCATTTATTGATGACTGAAGTTTCGAAAGGACGATATTTCGATAATATGGTATTTTGTTGTACTGAAAATAGAATAGCATACGTATATTCAATGTTGCATTCAAATCAGTGACTAGTGAATAACTAAACATGACTTATGAATTACCACTCACGCAATTGAATTGCATCATGCCCTTTGATATCAACAAGTTTAATTTCAGTATGCCATTTAATTAAATAGTTAGATTGTGTACATGCGAATTAACCATTACAATTCATATCGATAGCAATTCCCATGACTATTTCCGTCGACTGCAAAAATATGGAAACATATCAGTTTTTAGCTCGGTTGGATTAGAAGTTGTATTGGATATATCTTCTAACTTGAAATAACTGCAACTGGTAGGTAATATGATATAATTCATTGAATGTTTTTATCGTTCGATAATAATTAATAACCTTTTATGTCTCTGTCAGAACAATACACTTCTCAAATGTACAAAATATTCCATTATATTTATTTTTTGTTGCAAAACTACTCCAACTGAATTTTCCGAAGTATCCAACATAATGCTTATTTCAGCATTTTGCTCAGAAAATTAAGATGAACATAGCTTAATGGAAGTGATTTGATTTTTTTATTCTGTTACGAATCTTCCAGGTTTCCAAAAAGAGAAAAAACCTTCAGAAGCTCATAGGAGCTTGTGCGAGCAAAGAAAAGATCTATGACCGATGGCCTTGCTGGGCTTTGAACCCACAACCTTATGATGGTAAGGTGAGCGTTCTACCATCACGGCCCATATTTTCTGAAGACTCTTTGAATTCAATTCAACGTTTATGTTTTTGTCACATATATTTATTCTGTATCGACTGCAAGAAATTTGAGGAACTGAAAATATCAACACTTTCGGGTATAGATCTATTGAGAACAAAAAATATTCCTTCACCACACTAGTAATTTCATTCCTAGTTGCGCATTCCGTTAGTCAAGTTAACTTTATCAGTAGGATTACTAAACTGTTTAGTTATTTCGTGTATAAAACGCTGAAAAGATTGTGCAGAATTTCGGGACACCAAAAGACATTGGAAATATATTCGAATAATGGTGTGCTTCAATATTCTTGAGATTAACGGGAATTTGATGATATGCTTGAATCAAGTAAAATTCTGACAATATTTTCGAACGCTGTAATTACAAAGCTGAACCATATATTTGATGAATAGGATATCTATCTGGTTCTATTATATTGTTAAGAGCTCTGCAATCTGTACAAATGATAGAAAACCTCCTCGTTATGATAAATTGGGATGGAGCATTGAAACAGGAAAATTAAGTTGTCATGCACGAATTTTATTAGATTTATCCAAACCAGCTAGAAAACTCGTGTCAAACCATTCTACTTAAAAGTGATCAAAGAAGGCGAAATAAATGGGTCAATAAGATAAAAACGTTAAAATCAATTATCATAAAAATAAGATGGAATATGGGAAAAAGTCTTCCAGAACACTTTGTAAAACTGTCAATGAGGTAGTGAATGAATCGTACTGATATATTGAATAAAATTAAAAGTGAAGAAAGTAAATTGAAAACAATACTAATGAAATAGTGGAGACATTTAATGAGTTTTAAAAAAATGTAGAAAATGAATGGCCAGTAAAATCATGAAACAGATAAATCACACTGAAGGAAATGTCAGTTGTAACTCCATTTTTCTCTTAACCATGATTCCTTCTCAAGTTACCTCACAAACCGTAAAGTCAAAGTTCTAATGAAAATCATTGTGAGTGATGAAATGGTAATCACGTGTGGTGTACCTCATGGCACGGTGTTGGGACCTGTACTCTCTGCTGACGAAATATGGAAAAATCATCAGAAGTTTCGCAGATGATACCGTTAGTCTACAAAGACAGCAACCAGTATGATGTGAAAAGGAAAATTGAAAACGATTTCGGACCTGATCACCAGGTGTACAATTCTACTCAACATTGTAGATGACCTTAGTTTTTATCGATAAAAACGAACTATATATTCTAGTATTACTAGATTACTTTCAAAGCTTTTGATAAAATTAACTAACAGTTACTGTTGAACCTGATAAAATATTTCATCATTTTAGATCAAAACGTGTCCAAATATCTCAATCTTCATAATGGCGTGCCGCAAGGCTCAATAATCGGCCCGCTTCTGTTCGTGATATATACCTCACAATTTCCTAAATGTCTCAAATACAATAACATTCGGAGTTAGGTCAATGCGGCATCGTTTTTTATTTTTTGATATTGTTAAGGACCATTAGGTAGATATTAATCCAAGTTTCCGTCATCCCTTCCCCCTTGCTTCGTCCGTCATCTTGAAAAAATTGTCTGAAATTGGCACCTTTTTTAATTTTTGGCCTCTAGCTCATTCCCAGTTCAATTTTTTGAAAATATGTTCAATTAATAAAATGTAGACTATTAAATTTCCAACAAACGTAATACATATTTTTTCTTCTAGAACCAAGCGTATTTGAGCTACGAGAAGGCGAAAAAGAGCAAAAATTGACGATTTCGCAAATTTTTCACTTTTACTCCACTTTCAATCGCAAAAAAGGGGAAAGACTTGATTTGAGCAAAAAGTTCATTGAATTGAAGTTATAGAGAATTTAATTTCCTTTGAAATTCATGTATCAAAAAAAAATAAAGGGCAGTGGGTAGGAGTGGGGTTAAATTTGAGAAAACTAAAAGAAATGCGTTTTTTGTGAGTCAGCCCTGGAGCACCGTGTTGGGAAGTATTTAGAAGATAGAATGTGTTTTGTGGGCGAACGAAACCATAAGCATGTAGGCCTCTCATTCGGGCCCGTTATGCACCCACCCACCGCTACTGGAAACTGGTTCAACTTTGAAGGTAGCTTATTTCGCGAGCGAAAGAAGCAAGCCTTTTGACCGATACTCTGCTCACACTCTCCGGGTTCAGAACGATGTTCCCGAAGTGCTCTTATTGCTGCTACTGCTGGGCATTCCGTGAGGATGTGGTTGGTTGACTCCTCATCCTCCAAGCACCACCTGCATTCAGCATTATCCGTGATACCTATAATGTTGTGGTGCTTGTTATAAGATAGCAGTGACCCGTCAGGAGCCTTACCAATATTCTGATTTCGTTTCTGTTCATTTTTTGATCATAGCAGTTCATCTAAATAATATTTGAGCCATTTTTGGTATAAATGTGAATAGATGGGAAGGAACAAATTACTTACACATTCTTTAAAAAAGTTTGTGTGTATTTACAAAATAAAGATTACAATACAATGCGTTTTATATATTAATTATTCGGGAATAATGAACACATTAAAATAAAAACATTAAAAAAGAAGGGGGTAGGGGGTGTGGGGGGTTGCTATAGTAATCGAGAACGTTTGGCAGGGGGGACGGGAGGGCAGGATCCTAGTCAGGGTCTTCGTCGAAAGGTATGGACGGGTTGTCGATGTTTGTCTCTTCCTCGTCAGCGACTATCAAGAGACGGTTGTCGCAGGAAATCCCGTCGTTCTGAGTCGGGCACAACAGAACCTTACCATAAAAAAAATATACAGACAAGGGTTCTATATTAAAAAAAAGTATCTCTTATATATTTTTTTACAAAACCTTATCGTTTCACAATTTTAGTATTTTGCGCATGACAACCGCCAAACTCCAGAGTTAACCCGAGGCAAATGGTGGGGCAAGGTTAACTCATACCCTGGTTTATAAAACGTTGTATCACTCACCCGTCACCGGGTTAACTCTTGGGGCAGGGGTAACCCGAGCTTATAAAACCGGGCATTAATAAGTCTGTCAAGATGTAACGAATTGTAATGACAGTTCAAGTTATCAACCTAAACTTAGTGTCGTGTGTTAATATCCTATATTTATATCATTATATAGATGTAAAGTTCAAAATGTAGTTATTACACTTATCTCATTTCTACCCATTGCCCTTTATTATTTTTTGATGCATGAATTTCAAAGGAAATAAAATTCTCTAAACTTTTTGCTGAAATCAAGTATTTCCCCTTTTTTGCAATGAAAAGTGGAGCAAAAGTGAAAAATTTGCAAAATCGACAATTTTTGCTCCTTTTCGCCTTCTCGTAGCTCAAATACTCTTGGTTCTAGATAAAAAATTATGTATAAATTTTTTTGGAAATTTAAAAGTCTACACTTTTTAGTTGAACATATTCTCAAAAACATTAACTGTGAATGAGCTAGATGGCGGAAGAAGCAATGGGGGAGGGAAGACGGAAACTTGGATTAATAACTACTTAATGGTCCTTAACAATATCAAAAACTAAAAAACGATCCCGCATTTGATGTATGGTGAAGTTCGTTTATTTACTGAATTATGACTTTGATGTCTACGAACAGAAAGACGCCGTAGTCTCAAAGTGGTAAATTGAAACCGATATTTGCCAGAAAGATCTCGAGATGCTGCTTTCCATGTTCCCATATTATAAACGTGTCATCAACGAATCGGAGCTAGATATTGTATTTGTGTTTGCCTTCCCTGATAGCCAGGCTTTCGAAACATGTATGTGTTGGCGACTATCGGTGACAATGGATTGCTATTCTCCTAAGGGTACATTTTTGTATAGGTTTTCTATGTCGAAGCTGATGGGGTGGTCATCTGGTTGTATATTTACCTTCTTCATGATGTCAACAAATTCCTTTGAGTCCGTACAGAAGAAACGGTTTACTGAAGTAGGGTCTGAGCTGTGTCCTCTGTTTATCGGGTTTATACAACTTGTATTTCTTTGTGTAGTGTGAATCTTCCTTCCAATCCAGGTTTTAGGGATTTTTCTGTACCCCTTTATAATTGCCCTACTGAAACATCCTCTACCTTCTTTATCATGAGTCTCCATAAGTAACACGAATATAAAAAACAATTTGCCAGTTTTCAGGTCAGTTTTGAAGAATATCTGGAAAAATTCCTACTCGTAAAAAACAGTCCTTCGAGATTTAAAGCTTTCTACGTGAATATCCCAAAAAACTCCCGAATCTGCAATTTTTGTTCTTAACTTTTACATCCGGATGAGAAGTGACACTCATCCTTATTTTTTATGGCATGGGTTGTGTTGTGCAGCATTATTTAATATTTCCTCAAATAATTTTCAAGCTATCCAATTTAAAACATTCTATAATACATGTAATACATATCAAATCATGCTTGATTTCCGAAAACGAGCGATGTTTCACAGAAAATGTAATACTATTTTCCATTTGAAAAAATAGGGTTGAAGTTATACCGAATAAATTAATAGAAAATATGTACCTCCAGTAAATCAAATTAACGAGCTCTCTGTATGATGCACTGATCGATGGATAGAGTATATACAAGTTGATAACGAGGTACATTCGGAGTTACCTAATTAAGTAATGTCACGGCTAGTGGATGAGTACACAACGAGACGCAGTCAGATGAAATGCTCTGGAGTGTGTTGTTGAGTGAAAATTTGTTTCGGTTCAAAAACATTTCAGATCGAGGGATATCTGGAAACTATTTTCGTCATATTACATTGGACAAGTAATATGATTAAATATGAACTTTGAAGCATGAAGTACGAATCGTCATGTTATAGGAACATCACAATTCGAAATGACGGTAATAGGTTATCCGAGAACTTATTATGAGACAGTATAATAAAAAAAGGAAGCTGTGACAGAATGGAATTCTTTATGAGATTAGTTGTCCCTGGTCGTTATTCGAAAAAATATAATGAGAAAATAGATGGAAATTTTAGCTCAATTAGTAGGACTGTCATGTCACATAAGAACATGAAGGAAAAATATGACATTTAACAACTCCAGACAATCTTCTTCAGAAAACATCATGAAGTGAACCCGTGAGAACGGAAAAATATTTTTGATTTTGTGGAAGTTGTGAATTTTGGAACGAACATACTGAGGCAACATTTGTCTTTTGATAAAAGAAGCCAAGGGTTTTGACGATATAATCTTGTTGAAACAGACAGAAATCTCGAACTTGATAACAAATTATATTTCTTATATTTATTTGCATTAAAAATACCATACAGTTCATACACTGCAGTATACAGGGGTTCACTTCAGAAATGATATCGATCAATATATAGAACACATTAAGAGGGTCGAATTTGAAAATTTGTTAGTTCGTATAGTGGCTCATCCGGCTAGAATATTTTCGTGAACATGGCACTTCTGATTGTTCCGGAAGTTCTACAAAAAATTTGTTAATAATGTTCTACACCCAAGTTCAACCGTTTTTTTAATCCTGCGCAGAATCATAACCCCCAATTTGATATTATTTAACAGTTTTAAAAATATTGGCAAATCAACCTCTTCCTATTACAGAAAATCACGTATTCTTCAGTTGAGTTATTCTCAGTTAGCATAGCGCCCGAATTAGCGTTAGAAACAACCAACCGCCCTGAAAATGTCATGTTGGTTATCATATGGGCTCGTTTGAATTATCCAAATGTTTACTTAATTCATTCCATCGTATATGGCGTATGCAACGGAGTTACCTCAAGAACTGAATTATAGAAACCTTCGGAGAGTTTGGATCAGTCAAAGCGAGAGTGTAGAGAAAGAAGCCAATTATTATTGATGATGAAGATAATGAAATTGCTATTCTTGTTATATCTTGACGCATGTTATAGTTCGATAACTCCATACTTCAGCGGGTTATTGTTCGATGATCCAGAGACGACAGTACTTATTTATTGCTGATACCTGCAATAATTTTCATAAAATTACTTTGAATCAACTTTAATAGCCAGTAGTAATATTTTATAATCAATTGTAGATACTCTATCTGAATGAAAAGATTTGAAAATGCTTTTGTGAGAACGAGAAATATAATTGGCGCAGTCGATAGGATAGTGAAAGAATCCTTCGAAGATCCTCGTTGTTCTCAATCGTTCATCCACTATTTCCGAACCAAGTTTCGAGAAGATGCCTGTACTCCGTTTTCACTACTGTCCATCAAAGAATAAAAATATTTTCGATTAACGAATTTACAACGAGTCATCCTGTAAGCACGAATTAATCTATCTTCATCAAATCTTCATCTCAATTCTATGAAATATATTTCAATTCCTTCTCAACTACAGTTTCTCAAATATCTGAATGAATTATAACTCCCTCCAATATAACAAACCAGTTTGGCCCGAAGAATTTCTTGATCGTTCCCGAATACGACGAGAGTCCGAATGAATGATACCAGGTAATAAATGTATCAACAATTCTACTGAACGATTACTGGAATACTGAAGCACTCAGTTATTTCCAGAACCACAAATTGATATAAAGACTACTCAAAGTGATAGGCAGAGCCAAAGACATCAATCATCCCAGTTTATGAGTGTTGCAACTAGAATCGTATCGAAGAAACTTCAATTCAGGACTCCTCTGGCTAAAGAAACAAAAAACTCCTGACAAGAGGTTTAGTTGACTCATTACAAGATCAAAATGAACCCCACAGCAGTTGTACGAAAAAGTCATGGAACTTCTGTACACTATTTCTAATTACATTGAATCACACACTGCCGACGGAATCATGAAGAGAAGTTAAGAGAACTTCTTTCATCAACAACCTTTCACAATATTCTTAGCTGCACTACGACTACCTATGGGATCCACCATAAGATCAATGAAACCGGTAGACCGGTAGATTCAAAAGGAAAATAATATCCGTCACCTGCAAAGAATATTTTTTACCTTCAAAAGTTTCCTAAAAACCACTTCAGACCCCTAGAGCTGAACATCATTAATGCGCCCATCAATCGATACCTCAACGGAATCATCAACCCATGCAGCAATTCCAACGACCTTATAACAACAATTTCATACTTACCACTTTTTTCTTTGCAAAAATAAGCATCATATCTATCGGTGTCCGGAATTTGCACAAAAGTCAGCTATCAAGCAATTTAGAAAAATGGAAGATAAAGGATTCTGTTTGAATTGCAACTCTTATACGATCAAGCAATGTAAATCAATATTTTCTTGCCACAAATGTCAACAAAAGCATCACACTATGCTGAATTTTGTTCGGATCATTGTCCATTTCAAGAATTCTGTGCTGAACTACTGAACATCCCGCACTCTCTAGCACTACATAATCTCAATCGAATTCATCTTCAAATATTAGTATGCAATCACTCACTCTCGATGAAATTCTATCACCTCGATTTAGTAACGTTCTTCTGTCCACTGCGATAGAAGAAATTTTAGATTGTAGAGGTGAATAGTCCACTCCCACATTCGACTTGGACGCAGTAGTTATTTCTCGGATTTGTGGAGAACCTCTTTCGATTTTCCAGTCGATTCGTGGCCACTTATGAACCATCTGCAATTGACAGATTCTAACCTCAGTACCGGTGCCATAGATCTTTTACATGGTGCCGATTTTTTCCCTCATATCTGAGTATGCTGCCCTGAATACTGACTTTGGTTTCCTTCTTATGGGAAAAACTACTACTACCCAATCCGATCAACCTGCACACTCCCTCGCTTTACTTAGTTGTAATTATTCATAACAAAATATTCTCTAGAAATTATTGAATGTAGAGAAAGTTCCTAGAATTCATTGATCATCTCCAGGAGACAAAAAGTGTCAATCTTTGTTTCTCGAAACTACTTACCGAACCGATTCGAAAAGATTTGTAGTTCTTCTTTGAACAATGGCTCTGAATCTCTCTCTCTCTCTCTCTCTCTCTCTGTATTTATTGGACCTTGCTTCCTATTGGCGCCCTTGTCCAGCACTCTCCCCACTACATAGGGATCCGCCCTACCCCAGCCTGGTTACTGGCGTGAGTAGTGGGGACTTCGTCAGGGGGTGGAGGGGGAATCTCGCTCAAGGCAATGCCTCCACCCCAAAAAAAAATATGTAGACGTCACAAACACTTAAAAATTGGGTGATTGCACGCACTAAAGACGGCAGACATCACAACACAAACTACACTATAACATTCACACACATGTAATTGACTTGAGACACGAGAACGCCGTCAGTCCTTCACCATTGCCGGAAGTCGAATGATGGCTCTGAATCGGTTGTTGTCTTTAAAACGTCGCCTTATGAAAAACCTCGACCTTCATTCAGCATATATGATGAGAAGGCATAGACCTTGGTAATATGGAAAGGATTGATGATACTCAAAATTTCAACAGTATCTCCTACATTCCGCATCACGCCGTATTGAAACCATCCAGCTCTAACACTATGCTCAGAGTAGTTTTCAATGCGTCCGCTCATAATTCTAGACAACGTTTTCTCAATGACACTTATTGACAGTGCCCAAACTTCAACGCGACTTGGTCAGTATATTATTAAATTTTTATCTTCATAAGTACGTCTTGACAGAGAATATTCGGCAAATGTATGGTCAAATTCTCGTCAACTATTAACGTTTCTGACGATGCTTTTCTCTACAGGAACCTATTGAAGATCACCGCTTCCTAACTATTACGTATGGATTTTCATGTGCTCTATATCTAGCGTTGAAACATATCTTAGTTTTGGCTGAGGAGAGACATCAAACCTGCGGGTCAAATAATAGATTTCAATACATATAATGACGGTATTTTTACTGGCGCTAACTCCATTCACGATGCTACAATTCTCCAAACTTGAATCACCACTCTACTTTCGAAAGGTGGCTTTGAACTCCGAAAAGGGGCCTCTAATTACCACGTCTTCTAGTACATATCCCTTGTTCACATGTGTTCGACTAAACCCAATCTCTGAAGTTTGATACGATACGATAATCCCTTGGACTCCAGTGGAACCCTTCTTCGAATTGTTTTTACTTCTCATACCAGCTGATGGACATCACTTGCCCGAATCGCAATCTCCTCTCAAACTCATCCAAAATATTCGATCTCCCAGGCATTCTGGCTCCGATCACGTTTTATGTTAAATATTATACCATCTACGCACCTTGACTGGAATGAACTGTATATTTTGAAACTTTCCTTCTTCGCCCAATTCAAACTTCCCTATGCAGAGATTGTGGACAGAAGAGCCAATAACAGGAACAATCACTCTGAGGGTTATACCCATCATCTGCGTCCTTTTTAATGTATAACCCCACGTTAAGACATTTTATAGGTTTTCACGTTCATTAAAAAAAAAATTTTTACTTCGGTTTTTTAAATTTAGTTAACACATCTGGCTATAGATCACCAAGCTCATCAGTACTGTTTTCCCAGATTGGCTAATTGTATGAAACAGTTATAGAGACTTGCATTCCAAAACGAATTCGATCATCATTATTAATTAGTCGTGTCACAAAAAAAAGTCAATTTGATTTTCAACTCAGTATTCCGAATGTGGACTTCAACAGAGGCCCCTGATATTCGGAAACATCTCTTTTTTTAGCTACGACACTGTCGAAATATGAATTGATGAATAATATATATATCGAACACGATATACACAGAAACGAAATGGGATATCGATCAGTCTCAGATTAACCTCATGAGTCTGAAAATTGTGTTAGATACGTGCGGTTAATTGACTGTTATCAGCTTGGTTGGTTTGATTGGGGTTTACGAAGCGACAAACTCTGGAAAGATAGGTCAGCTATAGCCTGTTAAATGTCAGTTATTGGATTCTGGATATCAACAGATATTAACGTTCCCAATATCCGAGTAGAACAGATTGAGTCTGATGAAATAGGACATTTTATTTTGATAACGTCGGTGGCGTATTAAACCTTCTGCAGATGGGGGTAAATCGATATATGTCAGAAGGCGATTTCACATTTTTTCACCGTTCATTCATTTGATTTTTATCTATCATGGAAATAAGGTATATATACAGGGTGTCCCGAAACTATGGTGCCAAATTGAAACAGAAGATTCCCCTTGAAAAATAAATAGGACTATCCCGATATTTCTTTCCTCAAATGTAGTTCATTGTAGAGATACAGCTTGTTGATTATGAAAAATTAAAAGTAATTTTTATTCATAACTTCCACAGTTTCCAAAATTTTTCAATAAAAATTCGAAGAATGTTTTTGTTCAATAGTTGCTTCTTTTTGAAAAAGAAAACATATTTTCGGTTATAACCAGTGGCGTACAAGAAGGGCATCTTGTCCCTTTTTTCCCTATTTTTTACGCCACTGGTAAAATCAGAAAAATTATGCATTTTTCGCATTCCTCATTAAATTTTTAGTAAAAAATGTGTACTTATTTGAATCCGGAAAAACTAACCGTTTTATGAATACAAACATACTAGCAATGAAAAATTTGTTTGGCAGAAATCAATTTTACAATCCCAATTACTGGTCCAAATAACATCTTGATATTCAACCAAAAAAAAATTACACTTTCAAATTTAATTGTTTTTTTTTTTGTAACTATGAAAGTGGCAAGAAAAATGCCTTTTTATTTTTCAGTTTCAACACCCCGTACCTCTGCAAGAGAAATGCATGTTGAAATGTCATTTTTTGGTAAAATATCCAGTTTTAAGTTTAAGCAGTAATTAGGATTGTAAAATTCACTAAAGCCAAACATTTTTTTCATTACTATAGCTATGTTTGTATTCATAAAAGCGCAATTATCTTGAAAACGGTTGATTTTTCTGGAATCCAACAAGTATACATTTATTACTCAAAATTGAAAGAGGAATGCAAAAAATTATTAATTTTTCTGATTTCATCAGTGGCGTAAAAAATAGGGGAGAAAAGGGACTTGATGATGCCCTTCTTGTACGCCACTGGTAACAACTGAAAATGTGGTTTCTTTTTCAAAATGAAGCACCTATTGAACACAAAAAAAATTTTCACAACTGTGGAAGTTATGAATAAAAATTACTTGTAATTCTTCATATTCAACACCCTGTATCTCTGCAACAAACGACATTTGAGAAAAAAAAATATTATATTTAAATAAATATTTATTTTTCGAGGAGAATCTTCTGTTTCTATTTGGCACCATAGTTTCGGGACACCCTGTATATAAAAAAAACTGCTTTTCCGGATATTAAACAAAGAAAACAAGGTCTTCGCTTCTTGGCCTCGTCAGAGAAATAGCGCTGCGAAAAGGTAGGTTGGTTAGGTTAGGTTAAGGTTGGGTTAGGTTAAGTAAGGTTGAGGTTGGGTTACGTTAGGTTAGGTTAGGATAGGTTGGGATAGAAGAAGAAAACAAGACAGACAACTGCAATGGAATTGATGGCAGGGAAATCGACCATACGATCAAAATCTGCAGAATATAGTCGACAGCGCAAGGACTACTGCATAGTAATTCAAAGCTAGCAGGGCGGTTGAAGATCTGATAAACCACTACCTGTGATGAGGATCATACAAAACAATGTAGATAGGGACAAGAACGCGCACCATCTGTTACGAATGGCAGCCGTTGAAACATAGGCCGGTCTGATATTGGTTCAGAAACCCAATAAAGACATCGTAGAAGCCAGACGTTCCGGGCATTGAGTCACGAATCCAACCTAGGATTCACATGTCTTCATTTCGGAGATTTTGCAGGAAATAACTGCTATGTATCACCTAATTTCGAAACCTACATCAATCTACTGGAGCATCATATAAGAGAAGGTCAAAAGGAAGTGGTAAAAGTAGGTGAATTCGATACCAACTCCTAACTCTGGAATACAGAAAAGATAGGCGTCAAGTATATGGAGAAGTGGATTAACGGTTGCGATCTGACGGTTTAGAATACCGACGAAGAGCTGACTTTCGTCAAGGCTACTCAGTTCTTGATTATATATCACGTTATCGACTTGCCGGATTGCTTCTAGGGTCAACAACTAGCACGTATCGCGAGTACTCGCATGTTAAGCAAACCGAATGAAGTCGGAATCAGGTACATAGATTCAGCAATATTTGTGAACATGTATACAGTCAGAAGAAAGCTTACTAGACTGCGTGGCGCGCAGGCGGAGCCCGAGAAAATCGCGAGAGGCGATACAAACAAGGAAGGAGACAGATAAATAATGGGATCAATGTGGCATAGAAAGAGGAATACGATAAACTGAAAGATAACCCATGGGGGCAGGGTAGCAGCATAGCAACCCGCGAGCTGAAGAGGCGTAATTCCCCATACAAAACGAATCAGTCTCAGAAAAAGGAGGTCCTGAGAGAGCTGTTTCCGGCTTCGAAAACTATGCACCTTGATCCAGCGTAGCAAGCCCACATTGCTCAATATGCATGTGATGATAGAGACAGCCAGTAGCCTGAAAGGAAGAAGGTCCTGATGGAAGCTGTGGGTGCGGCCGAGTATTTCTTGATCAAGCCAATAAGAGACGTGCAACCTGTGCTGCAATGGTCCTGGTGGACATTAAAAATGCTTTCAACACCGCAAAATGGTACCTTATAGTGCAGTAGTTGAGGATGTTGAAAGTCAACGGCACCATGTGCAGGGTTCTGGAAGGTTACTTGGCTGACAGGGGTATGTACGCTGGTGCCTTGCTCATAGAGCTGACGCAGGGTATCCAACATGGCTCATTACTTGGTCCCGTCCTGTGAAATGTATTGTATAATAGGGTTATGAGCCTAGACCTGATGGTGGCTTACCCTAATGATCACGCCTTGATTATCATGGCGGACAAAGAAGGAAATCTGATGGACAGTAGCTTGGTGAAGAGCATGCGATGGACGGCTGAACAGGGTGTGGAGAGTGCTCCGCAGAAAACGGAGGTCATCAATGTGACGGGCGCAAGAGACAGGAACGGCATAAAAAATAGACTTAAAGGGTACTTTCATAATGCCAAAGGAGTTCGTCAAGTATCTGAGTGTGTGGCTTGAGGACAAGTAGATTTTCAGAAGGACCTGCAAGAAGGCCGATAGGCAAAAGACGGTATTGACCAGAAGTCTTTCCAAAAATAAGCGTCCTGGGTCATATAAACAGAGTTTTAGGAGAATGTTGATATTTATCCACCGGGAGATGCTTTCGAGAGTAGCGAGGGCCTACCGCACGGTATTGGTGAAGAAGTCATTACCGCAGTCCTCCCCATCGATCTTCTGATCGGGAAGAGGCAGAAGGAGGAAGAAAGGTATCAAAACTTAGAAAGCGGCGTAGAGCGACAACAGGAAAATCCAGTCCAGTGGCAAGCAGAGAGGCACAACGTGGAGACAGCCTTTGAGAAAGTAGTCATCCTAGAAAACATGGTGGACACTATGATTGGTAACCCCTAGTGGGACATAGGGTTCAGCTCTCTCCACTTTGTGAGGAACGCAAGGAACGTGCAGAGGCGTGAGGAGGCATAGATGAATGGGCCGTCAGGAAGTATCGAAGTATATCGCAAGATAGTCCCTGTTCTTTCCTAGACAAGAGGTGGACTAAAATCCCAGACATCGGGAAAATGAGGAACCAATACCAGAAGTTTATCAATAATTTCCACCATAAAAAAAAAGAGTTAGGATGAGTTGGATTACGTAAGGTTATGTCATTTCAACACATAAAACACAATTGGCCATGGTGGTCATGATGGTGGAGCTTTCGCTCCTCAATCATGAAAGCATGGGTTCAAATCCCAGCACGATCACCGTTCCCGGATTTTTTCCTTGCTCGAACAATCTCTCAGGAAATATTCGTTACAAAAAAAATTATCAAATATATTAAAAATAATGTCTAGTCCAAAGAACATGTCACAGATGAAGAAGAACGCTGAAAGCTTGTTAACAGATTAAAAAAACAAACGTGATAGTGAAAAAAATCTCAAATGGAGTATGGATTATTCACTCACCCATGGACGTAGGGAGTGGTTACTTGGGTAAAAAATTACATTAGGGCGCCTTTTCGGGATATGTAGGAGCTTTGGACACAGCGACTTCGCCAAAGAAACAAAACGACGCGATATGGTGCATTCAGGTAATGTGGAAAGTATTCATGATTCCTAATTACTAATATATAGTATTTTTTTGGATTGTATATTGTAACGGTTTTTGGTCAGAGTTGTGAATTTGGGTCTCCTTTCTCTATACCCAAGAACCAAATTTGGCAAATCCCTGGTAGGTACGGTCAAGCGCGTATAATTTGGAGAGCAGCGGACAGTTGAAAAACTTACTTGAAATGCTTTTTCACGATCGGCTGTTAATAAACAAGAACACTCTCCAACACAAATCTACTGCAAATTTGAAGTAGAAATGAATCCACTAGACGAGGTCAGTTTGAATATGATCACTGGCTTCACCGAATCAATGTCCTCAAGATTCACCAGAAGATGCTCAGGATGTCGTAAATCTGTGAATAAGACAGATTCAGACAGCAGGTGCACGGAAAATATTACTCAAACTGCGGAAGCAACCATGTCACCTGAAGTGCTGGAATTGGTATTAGAAAGTTTATAATTTGTTCAGTCTTCTCTTGATTTCCTTCCTGATAAAACTAAAAGCGATATCGACCTGACGAATCAAGCGGTCAACCAACGAACAAAGTTGTCAGAGAAAACTGTAACCGTTCAGTAGTCTACGTTCTGATCGTCTCCAATTATCGTCATAGGTGTTACCGATCGGGAAAATCAAACAGTCGGTACTATAAATGCAATAAACAAACATGGCGTGAAACAGGAATATGACACATAGATTCAGCCGTAGGCTGGTAAACGTAATTTTCAGAAAAAAATTAAACGTTTAGTAGCTTATGACACGATTTCCATCACATGTCGTCAGTGGTGTTACCGATCGGAAAAAACAAACAGTCGGTCAGGCAAATATCAAAAATCAAAGTAAAATTGGTAGAAGTATAGAATAGAGCACAATGTGAAGTTTAACTAACACTTATTCAGACAGATATCTATCTGTGGGTCATGGAACGCAAAGAGCATACTCTGAAATAAGGTTACCGATATCGTTAAAATGATGAAAATTAAGTTTTCATCTGCTTGCCATAGCTTGTACCACCTAGCAAACCATATCGACAGGAAATATGTGAGAAACCCACCACACTCCTCTCAATATGCAAAATGGAACTAGAGCTAGTACGTGGCCTACAAACGTATATGAATCTGGTAAGAATTATAAAGGCAGAGTGCATGAATGACTTAAAATGATTGGGAAATAATATAAAATGTATTCGTCGGTAATAATAACCACGCAAAGTACTCGCTCCAGGAATACAGGTACAACAATAATGGCAACGGTAATATCGGATACGGGATGCCTGATACAAAATTACAAAGTTTAACCAAAATGTAACAGAACTACTGTGAGCTGTCAACGGTCATTGGGATGGTACTTGTTGATGACTTTAATTCGAATACTGGATACAAACTGAATTTTCCAAAAGCTGGTTTCAAATTTGTTTGGTCTGAATTTTGGTATGAAATTTCGAATTAAATCTGACAAGAAACTGCCACGGTTTTCATTGAAATTAATTAGGTAGTGGTATAAAATTTGGAATATTGAGATAACATGACTGGTGGTTTTTACTAGAGAAGAATTGAGGTCAATCATTTTGTGCTGTTATCCAACAGATTCCTTATCATTACTGGAAAATACTTGATCACTGATAATGGCGGATATTTCCCGAATGAAAAATATATTTCCGAAGGAGCTCACCGTAATGGTGAATTCGTGAATCTACAAAACTAGGGAATATAAAAATGTTCATCTCACAGTGAAATCTCTGAAGTTCAGAACTAAAATAAATTCGTATAGTCGGAACTGAAGAAAATTATTGAGAGGTGTTAGGAAACATATCACTACGGCATATCAAATTTTTTATTTCATACTGTACCATGTTAGAAACTTTTACATACTTGATTTTAGTCCATTAAAACTTTTCTACGGTATTGGGTATAGTAATAAAAAAATGTATTGGATTAGTCCAGTAATTTTTTTTAGATATATCCAAATTTTCCTGAACTATCAACATTGCCTCAACCAAAGAATATTTGGAACAGAAAGACAACTTCTTTCATTTATTTGGCTGAAAAATGAGATGTATAAAGAATAATTAGTCAGAGAAACGAATTGCTTGGAATCGCTTTCAGAAACTGTAAAAAACTATTCACTGATTATAGAAAGTAAGCCATCATCACATCTTCAATCATGATAATAACCTTGTTATCCCAACTCCACTGACGTATTCTTTGTTGTAACGATTTTTTGGGTATCAAGTGTCCTGTAGCTTCTTTTGATTTCTGCATGAAATCCATAGAAATATCTGATTGTCGTTAATGTATTTTACGAAGACAGTGTCAAAGGAATGTAATGAACTTGTAATGTAAATATAGCTGTTAGGTACTGAGAAATATCCTCAGACAGAAGCTGACAGGCTTTCACATGGTTTCAATGGTGGCCATGGTTCCAGGGCTAGGCAACTCCCTATTCAGAAAAAGATGTTAGTTACACAGTAGCCTAGGAGCTGTGAAACAGTCTGCAGTTAGGCTGATCCAAGCCAGATAATCTTTACATTAATGTAATCTAGCTAATGTTCGGACAATTAGAACTTTTTCCGACTTCATATCATGGACGTAAAAATGAATAATGGAATATTTACATCAAGTGAAGTCGCTGAAACGCACTATCCTAAGGTCGTGCTGTTGAGTTGGGCGTTGCCACATCGAGTCTGTGATAATTCTTCTTTAACCACCAAAACTAACTTAAACTCAATTTCCAGCGAATTCCATTCAGTAACTGAACATTCCGATCCGTTTATGAAATGAAACCCGGCATTATATATTCCAGAATCAAAACTAGTGAATTTGATTTGAAAAATCGGTGTGCACATCCAAAAAAATTCTGTACAGTCTGTTGCAATACTATACGTGCGGCAACGCTATTAAAGTACGCATTGTTTATCATCATTTTTTGTTTGTTTACAAATTTCACCACTTTATGTTGACATTGTCTGTCATGTACGGTATTTGTGAAAATATTGATGTTTTGTTGCATTCGGATTAAGCAGTGAAAAAAAAATTCATATAGAGACCAATAATAGGGCTTTACTGTTGCAAGGGTTTGCAAGCAATCCAATTGTTCTAAAAACCAGAATCTCAGCTTTCATAGGTAAGTACATACATTGTTTACAAATATTAGATTGACGTTCATATTCTTCATTGGCGTCACAGTGGGTATCAAATTTCTATACATACAAAATGAAATAGTACTGAAATCTTGTTACCTATATGAAGGTGACAATCAACGATAACAAAAAAATTACGCACAAACAAAGAAATCGTTTTAAATGTAAATGCATTATTTTTGACTGAACAACAGTTTTTGTCAGAATTCATAAAATCAAGATAGAAACTCCTATTAATTCTGCATTAGAATAAAAATAAATGAAATCAAATCAAAAAATTAAGTACAAGCTATTACTAAAATGCACTGAAAGTGAAAAAAATTATTTCTTGAGATGTGTGACCCAGGTTATTCTGTCAGCAATAGTTTCAAAGGCTTGTTCAGCGATTGTGTATTCAAACTGAAAACTTGGCGCGGTAGGGTTTTGAAAGTGTTTTTATTTTATTTTACATTGTTCCGAAAGAATGTCCAATTTCGGATTTTTTTTAAGTTTTCAGCTGATGCCCATGAAAGAGATATTTGGGTGGAAAAGTTGGGAATGAAAGAGTTCACTGAAACTGTTTCCAAGTACGCTAGGTTTTACTCATTTCGAAGGAACCGCTTTTGAAATAAAACCCAGTGGAAATATATTTCTGAAAAAGGGTGCTCACCCCCTTTTTTGATGAAGAGTATATCCCAATAACTAAAACTGCTTCAACTTCGAGGTAAACTAATCATTGAACAGAATTATTCTTTTAAGTCTCCAAGAATATAAATTTAACCTTTTTTAGGGTAAACTTCCGTTAACTAATAGCCACAAGCTATCAACAAAATTTTTGGAGTTCACGTAGTTTGGCCTCCTGAACAAAAAATCCAAATGAAATATGACCCAAAAAAACGAAGGAGTGAAACTAAATATAAGCTTATAAGAAATTGTCTTTTTCATATTAAACGTGCAGTGTAATATTCTGGACAACTTATTCCACTGCTTCGAATGTAGAATTTTTTTAGAATCAAATTATTAAATGAAGACAGTCACAGTAATTTAGGAACACATCAGATCGTATCTCACAAGTTTTGCTGAAATTTTCATAGTCAAATATGAAATTTACATATATTTGTTATTACCAATACCTATATCAGTCAAATTGCGTACGCCACTGTCGCTGGAGGATAGGTTACAGTCTATCGCAGGTATCCCCTTTCCTCGCAACCCGCTCCTACGAACTGAGCGGCTTCAAAACAAACTGTATTGCAGGTATGGGATTGCTGAGTACATTATTAATTTATACGTCCATGCTTCATATGTGCATATTCATCAGTACCATACGGTGCAATTGATACTGAGTGCTGGTTGATGATAATAGGTTCAGTCAGAATCTTGGAAAGGAAGTCTCAAAATATATATGCTTCATTCCAATATCCATTTTTTCAATCCGCGCATCCACCACATAATTGTGAAGACCTCACCATATTATTATTCATGTATACAATGAACACAACGAAAAAATCATGAAAGAAGTTTTGCCTTGATGCAGAATGAAATTGCGAATAATTCATCTCTAGGAAAGCTAAAAAACTTAAATTTGTATAGGTCTTATTTGGTGGTTTCCAGTATGAATCCTGAGTTAGAGGGTAACTCCTTTCTTTGGGTAGGGCAGGGGCAAACTGAGATGGGAATAAAACAAGATAAAATTAACCTCAACTAAAGTTCATTCATGCCCTTTGAATAATAAAGATCGTAGGTTTCCTACGATCACATACCTTATAGTCCCACGAAGAGTGGCTTATATCTGCACGCGTACGAAAATTAGCTTTGCGGACACGTGCGAATATGATGTCAAAGGAATCATTTCTATTTAGGTTCACTGCAATTTTATAATTTCTAGGCTCAAAACATAAAATGATTTCAAAAGTGTGATATGTTTCATCTTCAAAGAAAAAGTGAAACCCTATGGAAGTCACTCTCGCGTATTACCGGAAGTTCAAAAAGTATTATGAGTAAAGTAATGAAAAATAAGATTTTGGTCTTCTTAGTTGAATAGATGAAGTTAGTTGAAATGGGCCTTATTCATTCAACCTTTTTCTTCGATTTTTTTGCACATATCTCAATAACATGGAACTAGTTGATACAATGACCGCGTGGTCGTAGGAATAATAGTAACTATTACTTATGTGACAGTAATTTTTCATACTAGCTTGTGTGAAAAATGTCACTTTCCGCAGTCTTTGTACTATTTCTTTAAAACCGTTGAGACTGCTAGGATATCCTTTTTATAGTGTATTAATTATAAAAATTTCCAAAATATTCGTCCACTGATTTTTCACAACTTTTCTAATGAAATTTTTTTTGTATTGAAATTTATGCAGTTTGTCACACTAGTTCCTTCGCCAATATATCGCATTTCTTCCATAGGTTAAACTTTTCATTCCTACAACCACATGGAAAAGTAATGTAATCGCACTGTACGGTTCCATGGAAAGGAGCTTATATGTGCACACGTGCGGAAAGTAACTTTTCGCACGCTTGTGAATGAGCCTACTAGCGTCATTTCTGTTTAGATTTGCGCTGTCGTCAAATGTATTATTTCTATCTGACTTTACTTACTTAATTCACATTTGAGGAACAAAAAACAATGAAGTGAATTATTTTATGAAAAAAACAATAAACGTCCAATGACTGAATGAAGGAATAAGTAAGTGAATAAATTAGGATTTCATTCTAGAATTATCAGTCAGTCTACAGTATGGGTGGTATAATCATAACTCCGCCACACAACTCAATTCTTCGCCCTACATGGCTCAGGAGAGGAAAGGATCGGGAGGACGCCAGGAAAGCCGCCTTCACATCCCCTTGCCAGTGCTGATAACGGTTGTGATTCGTATAATCCATGCCACCTGCATGCATGTCGTTCGTTGGCATTCAATGTATATACTGCTTTGTCTAAGTTCACTCTGAGGTTGATTGTTTCGAGCTAATCCCGGAAACAACTTTTCAGTTATATTCTAGGATTCCTATGGATCCGATTCTTCCCATATTTCGTGAAAGATGGCCAAAGATTGATATATCAGCCCAACATGTTTGCGGGGCTGATTATAATGTATTCGGAGCCTGGTAAGGTATCTGGTCTATGGGAAGGTGAGATATCTAGAAATTCTCTGATAGGTTTTTAGCTTGTGTCGGGTTGGATTCGACGCCAGCAAGCTCACGCAACGTATCCAGACGAATGTACCTATCACTTTTGTTGATGATAGAGTAGAATTTCCCTGTCCTAGCGAGATTGGACCTGCATAGTAGCTGCGACGCTGGAGAACGAATGAGCGTATATAGCAGTAATATCCGCATATAATAATAATGATAATAATAATAATAATTAAGTGGGCTGAAGTCGGAAACCGAGGGATTCATAATGGCCTGCCAGGATGGTGTCTTCAACACCCTCGTCTACCGTAGTCGCGTGATGGGTGTAGCCCCGACACTAGATGCAGAGCATGTCATGGGGCAGCTTAGACCATAATGCATTTGCTGTCAGCTTGTCCAGCTTGCGCGATCTCAGCCTATATCCACAGACATAACGCGGTCCTACGAGTGTTGTACTACCATCTACGACACTCGTACGGTGTAGACGAGACACCGGTGTTGCCTTATGCTCCGGGGGATATTGAGTCCGTTGTGGAGAATGAGAAGTGCCGAATCTATTGGAACTACTCCTTCCCCACCCTCAGGCAAATACAAACCAATAAGCCTGATATAGTCCTTCTCGACCACCAAAGTAGGACGATTTTCGTCATTGAGTTTTCAGCTCCTGTTGAAACGAATATCGTCCGAAAAGAGGAGGGAAAACGGACTAAATATCGAGATCTACTCTTTGAACTCCGAAGACTTTATCCAAACCATTCTGTCAAGATGGTGGTTCTGATAATAGGGGTCCTTGGTAGAATGATGGACGGACATGCTGCTTTCGAATCTAAAAATCATACCGTCATGCCGTGATTCGGCAGAAAACCTAGCCGGAAGAATGCAGAAGGCCATTATTCTTGGTTCACTCCGTTTACTCAGGGCACATGATTCTCGGACCCAGTAATCACTCACCCCACGGATGTGTGGAGTGTTTGCTGGGGTTATTGATACACCAGCGCGCCCTCCGGTAGTATCGGAGCTCCGGGGACTGGCACATTCTTAATGTAAAAAAGACATTTATTGTTCATAACAACATGCGGAATATTTTACAAATAGTGCTCAGTTTACAAATATAAGTAAAAATATGTATATGACAAACAATTGGCATAATGCTTCAGAGTGTGGAACGCATCCACCTCTGTTCTTCCACCACTGCCATTCGGATGAAACAATTTTATTTCAGTTGGAAATTAAGTATTTCGGATAAAAAAGAAAACACAAAAAAAAAGAAAAAGAAGAGAAGGAAATGAGTTAGAAAAGAAATAGAGTTGAAAGAAAGAGACGAGTGAAGATAAAGAGGGAAGAGGGAGAAAAGAAATGAGAATAAATATTTGAGATTAACTTTCGGCCATTGACTATTCAGAAGAATACCTTTATATTTGATTCTAAATGAGGCTTGTGATTTATCAGTAAGAGGGGGTCTTTATTTTACAAATTGTTAATGCACGATGCAATGTTGTTGGAAAACGACCGTTCAAAAATGGCTTTAGAGTGACTGGGAGTCGTTAAAATTGTTTTCCGTCTTATAATGACGTTATGCACATCCGTGCGGTATGATAATTTTTCGAATAAATAGGACGGAGTCTTTGAAAGAATTAAATGGTGGTAGAAACAACCCATGTGATGAAGCCTTCTATTTTTCATATTGAGCCATTTCAACTCCTTTAATTTATGAGATACCTCCTCGCGTTTTTCTATACCGTAAATAAGCCGAATACAACAGTTCTAGACTTTTTGGACGCGGCGGATTTCAATATTATCTAGACAAGGTCCATAAACATTGTCACAGTGATTGAACTGCGACAGTACCAATTTATCACATAACATTTTCTTTGTATCTAATGAAAGGAAGTGTCTCTGCTCAGTGGATATAATAATTTCAGAGCAGAGTACGAATTTCTCAATTTCAAAGTGATATGTTCCTTAAATCGTAATTTAGTGTCAATCATTAGACCAAGATTCTTGTAAGCAGATTTGAAAGGTATTGTTGTACGATCGATTTCAAGTGTTATGTTAGTTCTTATGTAATCTTGATAATTATCGTTGCAGAATATCATGGCTGAAGATTTGTTAGGGTTGATTTTCAATAAATGCTTGGAAGAAATTCGAAAAATTGCATCTATTATTATCTATTATCCATTAATTGCGTTTTGTGCTTCATCTAGCTCAGGCGGTTGAAACGAGTAGTAAAGCATAGTATCATCAGCATAGAAGTGATAGTTAGAGTGTTTTATTACGTCATTTAAATTAGATGTGTAGCATGTGAATAGAAGTGGCCCTGATATGCTTCCCTGAGGGACTCCTGATTTTACTTCAAGTGGAGTAGATATATTATTGTCAAGTTCAACTATTTGAGTCCTTTTACTAAGATATGATGATATCAATGCACATGCATCTGTACTGAACCGAAGAGATTAAGTTTAGCTAATAGAATCCTATGATTGATCATATTAAACGCTTTTGAATAATCAAGACAAACTAGAACTGAAAAATCACCATTGTCAGCTGCTTTAATTATATCATCAGTGATGCCAATGCCGTTGCACAGCTGAATTCGCTTCGGAATCCATATTGCTTGGAGGGTAATATAACATTATCATTCAAATATTTTCTAATTTGCATTTCTAGTATTTTTTCAAATATTTTGGAAATAGTTTGTAGTATACTTATAGAGCGGAGATCGTCATTTCTTGTTGGGTGCGATACTTTCGGAATCGGAATCACTTTAGCATTCTTCCAGGTTGAATTTTTGCCGAACACATTCATTTATTAAATGGGTTATAAATGATATGATAAAAGGGCAACATAGTTGCAAGGGTATTATATTGACTTCATCACTCTCAGTTTCCTTCGATATTATTGAAAGAATTATTTCAGAAATGGTTTTTTCATCAACTTCATCAAAATTGAAGTTTGAGTTGAGGCCTATTTTCTTATGATCATTATAATGAAGAATCATTTCCTCATCAACTTCAGCCTCGCTACAGAATGCATTTATGAAGAAGTCATTCATATGGTTAGCATTTCGTAATTCACTAGGTATTTCAGACTTTTTGTTCCTGGAAAAATTAAATTTTTAGAGTTCCACCCACTTTTCCTTGACGTCATCTTCGTTTTCGCGCACAAAGGGGAATCAAACGTTTGTGAGAAGTACAAATACGGTGATGGACTAGGACTAGACCCCTGCGCAACACCCGCTTCGATAGGATACTCTGCAGGTCTTGTACTATTAACCCTCACCGCAAAAGCTCGCTCTGTCAGATATGAGTTCACAAGCCGTACCATGTATAGGGGTGCCTGCTCTCAGCAATTAGCAACTTAGACTCTCAACCGACATGAAGTCGAAGGCTTTCTGCATGCATGTCCATGTCGATGAGCCGCCTCTTTCACCCCGAGTACAACCCGAAGTCCTTTGACTAGGATGCTAAATGCTAACTGGGTGATCTAATTGGATTCTTATATACGTCTCATAGCAGTATATTTTATATTCGTAATTACATTATGCCAAGTGAAGTGCCACCTTTACAAGAAATCAGAGACATGTGCAAGCTAGGGAAGACGTAGCCCTTACCTTTCAACGTGTGATGCCATGCATCATTATTAAGAAAATATTTTGCATTTGAAAATAATCATTAGTCGTTCTTAGTCACCTTTTTTGTTCGATTTTCATGAAAATTACCTCGTGGTCGTAGGAAAAGTGGTGTACAATCCTAGTGCGAGACTGACTTTTACACTCGTGGGATTATCGCACTCGGAATACGCCTCGTGCACAATATTTCCCACTTGTGTAAAAATGTCACTTTCCGCACTTTTGATGTGATACCCCTTAACATGTAGTATTCCATGCAGGTACAGTATTCTTCTTTATAAAAAAATATTCTCATTCATCGAACTAATTTACACCCTTAGATGAACTGCGAGATGCTGCTTAGCAATTCGACTGTGGAGTTTGTTAACAGAAAACCTTAGAGTTCAACAAACTTCGTTTAAAGTTAAAAATGGAAAGGGACCTTCATTCGACTCAGAAGTGATCTTTGTGTTAAGGATGACAACTGTTTTCTCAAATCCAATTTTCTTTTTTGCTTGAATATAACTTCTGAAGTCGTGGCCTCATTCAGATCTCTCGATTCTCGTTTAATGAACTCACCAGTAATTATTATCCAATACGATAATTGGGAGCGAATTATTTCATTTCCCGACGAGGAAATGACAATATTCTCTTCATTATTGGGTGATATCTAAGGGACGGGTGGTTGTTTCGAGCAGGCTCCACAGAAATATTCCGGAGTCGGTTGAAATTCTTTTATTTCTATATATCCTCATTTACTTTCCTCGGATGGAATTTTGTTTTCTTTACTTTTTATTGAGCTCATTCAATTCCTATTACTATCGGTGTTGCCGGTGTTGCCTCATGCTCCGGGGGATATTCAGTCCGTTGTGGAGAATGAGAAGTGCCGAATCTATTGGAACTACTCATTCCCCACCCTCAGGAAAATACAAGCCAATAAGCCTGACATAGTCCTTCTCGACCACCAAAGTAGGACGATTTTTGTCATTGAGTTTTCAGCTCCTGGCGAAACGAATATCGTCCGAAAAGAGGAGGAAAAACGGACTGAATATCGAGATCAACTCTTGGAACTCCGCAGGCAAACCATTGTGTCAAGATGGTGGTTCTGATAATAGGGGTCCTTGGTGGAATGATGGACACACTGCTCTCAAACTTGAAAATCATACCGGCTTGCCATGATGCGGCAGAAAACTTGGCCGGAAGAATGCAGAAGGCCGTAATTCTTGGTTCACTCCGTCTTCTCAGGGCACATGACATGGGGAGTGTTTACTGGGGTTAATTACACACCAGCGCGCCCTCCGGTAGTATCGGAGCTCCGGAGAAAGGACCTGACTGGTACATTCCTTACGGAAAAAAAAATAATAATAGCCGTCCTCTACCAGCACAGGCTATGCCTTTGGGTACACTCTATGAGTGTTTATGAGGGAGTATATTTTTTTTCTTTGATGAATTGACATCGACTGATATGGTCATTAGCCATGTGTTCTGGATAGGCTTTGTTGCTAACTCCTTACGCCACCTTAGGAGCAGCACTGTTAATTTTAAATGCAACAGTGATTCGTTGAGGATTATTTCCAGTCGGCAACGAGATTCAATCATTCAGATTTTCACATCTGAAAATGAAAATTACATTTTACATTTTCTGCTCTTAATAATTTTAACAAGATGGAATCAGCTCCAAGTCGACGATGGTTACTTTTTTCGTTAATATTTCATCTTCCTGAATATCTGCTACATGGAGTTACAATTTTTGACGCCATTCGAGAATATTTTCTGAAAGGTTTGGCCTTCATGATAAAACACGATTGTACATTAGCAGAACTAACGCATGACGATGTTAGCTATATTACCTATAAGTGTCACTACTAAAAGTTTCGTTTTTATGCGGACAACTAAACATCAACCTTTTGTGTTAATTATTGTGAATTTCTACACCTCACAAAGAAACTAGCTTGGCAACTTCTGCAATTTCGGTTTATGCAAAGCAGAACTACTACACATCAGCAACGCGAATTACTTTTCAAATCATTCTCTCCGGATAACTCCCGTTCAACAAACCAAAATGAATCTGTATGGCTACGTTGTGAGATTTTCATCTTGATTCTCTTTCATAAATTCAGATTAAATGAAATACTCCGTGATATGTGTTTTCATTTCGCTGTGCAAGCTGATTTTTCTTGCTTTCATGAAATATTGCTGGGCCGCAGAGAATATACTTGAGATTCGAAATGAGATTAACCTGGGGAGGAAGTAGATTAGAAGGGATCAAGAGGAAAATAAAAGTTGGTTCTTTGTAGTCGTTTATATAAGAGTTTATGAAGAAGTGCTTTACTTGCGATTAAAAACTTACAGCACGTCTGAAGGCTTTGGCGAGCTTGATGAAATAATAATAACAAAATTTGCGTGGTCTTCAACTCTTCTTGCTGAAATCAGCAGAGGTTAGAAACCAATGTAACGGTTCTTGAGGATGAGAATATCATATCGAAAGAATTGACCACAACAACCAATATTTGGGTGCATTTGAGTAACTGTAATACTTGTGCCTTCCATCCAACAGTTAGTATAAAGATCATATTATGGTTCATGATAATCAACGATGGCAGATCAAAATAACTGGTGATTGATATGAATGGTCTGTATGCATACATATCAAAACACGTATCCTTTATACATAACAAACAATGCAAAGTTGGTTGCATATCAAAAAACACAACCAAACTACAACACCAAAAGATGGACAAATTTGATGAGTTTCATTTTCTTAAACGTCTTTTAATGAAGTTATTGTTGTTGAATGGTGGAAAAACAGAGCATGTTAACTATTCTCTGGTAGAGACGACAAAGGAGAGTTATGAATGGTATTTCAAAACATTAGGGTTTTTTGAAATTTTCATTGTAAGAATACATACTAAAGGGGGTAGAAGAAAGCATCAACAAGTTCTCCAATTTTCTTAAATGTATCTCGCCAAAACAAAGACTGGCTGTAACACCTATTGTAGAACATAGGACGTATCAATTTCTTCTTATCCATGGTGAAATAACCAATGACATATTACGGCTAGACCCCGATATTTATATTTCGAGCTGCGGTCAAGACCAAGTCACATTCTAAGCACAATGTTTATTGCTGTTTGTTTCGCGGAACATATTTGCGATATCAACCATATAAAGCTTGTATGTTAGTAGATAACTGAGCAGAAACTCAGCTTAGAATGTGACCGCAGCTCGAAATGTAAATAACGGGGTTTAACACATTTTTGTCCGAACACGCAACCGTAGCCTAAAAAGTGAGGTTATATACGATGACACACTGGTACAAGATCACAATTTAAAAAGCATACTCACAGTATTGCGCTTATTGTAACTTTTTATGTAATACACCAAACTCCGTTGTGACTATTATGCTATGCTATAGTAGGGTTTCGAGTCACTCGAGGAGAAAAGGAGTGTAAACCATAAGGACTCACTCGTATTGTAATCTATAATCCATAAATAAAAGTTTAATTCTAGTGAATCGTTCTCTACTAGAGGAATGTCTAAGGCGGATTCATGTAACGTTCATTATATATACATTTTCATTACATTATAATTTACGTTGCATTACATTTTCACTAACGATTTATACCGTTCATGTAACGATTGAACTACGAACTTGCGCACGCGTTGTATGTGACAAAATGTTTTGTTCGTTGATTTTGTTCTGTCATCACTGTTGCACCAGATCTATTAGTATACCTTGATCCATCTCAAAACAATTAGTAAAAAATAAATTATATACAACTACCCAAACAAACAAAGAACCAACCTCATAAACCATGACCATAGATCACATTATAAAAAAGAACGGCGTTGAACCACTATACATGTATACGCGCAGGCGTATTTGGTGTCCTAACTAAAAACATAATTTCATAGTTGAAAGTTGACCAACTTCTTACTGAAGCAGTGTTAATGTAATGCAATAATGCGTCTGCATGAACGCCTCCTATGAAGTACTAACATTCAACTTTTTCTAATTTTAATGTAGTGGAAATGTAATCATAATGAACGTTGCATGATTCCGCCTTTTTTCACAATCATTTCAATTCAAGCATATCAGAATGGTTAGAGGTTACTGTCAAATTTAGTGAATTCGAGGTCTTATCTAACTTATTAGCAGTCACATTAGTGTCATCGTTAGAGGGAATCCAGCTATGCGAGATTTCGCATACAGTTTTTATCCGATGCATCAGAGTTTTACAGGCAAGTTGCAGTTTTCTAAAATACCACACAACTGAAATGAAACAAGAACATTCCATCAGCTGTCAGTGAGATTTAAGATAGACAACCTGACACTGACATGGTCGTTCCATCAATTTCTCCAACATTGCTCACGATGTAACACTCATGAGGAGTAAGATATACAGTAACAAATGCTTGCGTGGAATGGACCAACTACACTCGAGGTAGGTGTTGTGGGTTTTACCGGATGAAGCGACAGGTGAGAAGAAAATTCGCCAGAAAAAATCAGAGGTCGTCTCGGAACGAAATGGCAGCTACTATAGTCTAGTTCCTAAATTGTAGATAGTGACTCATCGGTTGTACGGTTCATAATTCAAATAAAGCAGGTCAAAAAATAGAACAGAAATAAGCTAGGTACTATGGCTTCAAATTAAATGTACATCCCCTCCTCACTTTCAAATTCCGTAAAAACCAGAAAATGTACGATGAGTCACTATCTACAATTTAGGAACTAGACAAAACAATGGACATCAATAATAGTCCACCCTCACAAACTATGACACTTTTGAGCTCAATTATATGTGAAGTATTTTTTTCCTGTTGGGAATTTTCCATTCGAGCGCTGTTTCCGATGCCCCGATTCATATGATGGGCACGCTGGTGTGTCATTAACCCCAGTAAACTTACGGTTATCTATGCATTCTTTCTGCTTAGATTTCTACAACGTTACCGAAAGCCGGTATAATTTTAAGATTCAAGACCAGCTTGGCCCTTATTCCTCAAGTACCCCTATAATCAGAACCACTATTTAAACAGAATGGTTTGGGTGAAGCCTGTGGAGTTCAAGGAGTGTCTTGATATTTTGCAATTAGATTCGATATTCAGTGAAAACTGATAGTAGGACGACAATCGTGATGCTTTGATGTTCGAGGAGGACTTCATCAGGCTTATTGGCTTGGATTTGCCGGAGGGTGGGAAATGAGTAGCTCTAATAGATTTGACACTTCTCATAGAATAAGGCAATACCGGTGTCCCGTCTACGCTGTACGAGTGTTGTAGCTGGTCGTAGAACACTCGTAGTGTCTCTTTATGCTTTGATGCCTGTGTATATTAACTGAGACTGCATAAGCATGACAGGCTGAAAGCAAATGCATCATGGTCTCATGATCTCACGACAATTAATACATTTTGTGTCTGGGACCTCTATACGCATCACGTATACTACGGTGGATCAAGGAGTTGAAGACATTATCCTCTCAGACAAGGCAGGAAAGCGAAGGTCAAATGTTTGGATAAGCTGAGATCTTCGAAGTTCTTGGCTCATGCTTATGTAGCTACAGGGGTATTTTGCGCTGAACGGGTTTACTCGGTGATAGAGTTTGGGTTTCCTCGTTTAGTGACGAATACGAGACCAAGTTCATTGGCTGCACGGGCAGCTGTTTTAAAGAAAGGCTCCGATCGTAGACTAACAAGATAAGGGAATCTGGACTCCTGATGAATTCACATGCTCCATTCAGTAGTATCATTCTGTTATGTAGATACACCAAACTCAAAAGTGCACGGCTTCCCCGCCTGGGAAGGTATAACCTTAAAACAGAGGATTCAGGATGCCAGCTGCAATGAAGATGCTGATAATTGCCATGAATAGAATTTTTAATAGTGGTTACCTCTTAGGAGCGGCGTTGTTCGACCTCAAGGTAAGTATATGTATCCCAAGATGCTCTCCACAAGCAATTATGGAGAATAATATAGCTGAAAATGGCCCATAACTTTGAAAATCTGAAAATCTGTGAACAAGGTATAGGAATGAGTTTTATATATTTTCGTTTTGTTTAAGGTTTTATTAAAATACATTATCAAAGCCTGAGATATTTCATTTGTATATATCAATCATGTACAAAGTTGGCAATTGAAAATTGATCAGATATTCGGTGGATTTGTTGTCGTTTCAAAAGTACTCAGGTCAAATTCATGACTGAGGTAATCATGTAGGCAAACACGAAGTCATTATGGATGTCTGTTCAAAAATGGGGTTTACCTGTACAATCTATTTATTTTTCAGGTTAATTTTGTTACATTTTCATTAAAAAATCTTTAATACAGGTTCTTTTGATTGATTTTACATCTCAAATTCATTATTTAAATTATTTATCAAATCAATAGACAATATACAGTGCGTTTCCACTTCTCATGGATACAACCTCTCATCTTCTGTAATTTTTTACAAAAAAATCATTGATTTTGAGGATCGATAGATACACTAGAGATGAACTCTCTGCTTGAAAGGGGTCCATCATACGGGATATATACTGTACACCAGCAGAGATGAAATCACCAATTTTTCCGGAAAGTTATATCAGGGGGCAAAATTAGTTCGAAATTCCTTCGGATTTGTGTTCAGAATTCCCAAATTACTACAAATACACCTGTCTCCTGGAAAAGTTTCAGTTCTGAAAAATTACAATTTGTTTCACTTCCTATGGAAACGTCCCCGTATATATCACGTGTGACGACCCCTTTTGTGCAGTTGGTTCATTTTCAGTGTATCTATCTATCCTGGGAATTTCATGGTTCTTCGTCAAAAATTACGGAAGATCCGGAGTGTTTTCAAGATAAGTGAAACACACTGTATACTCTCATGACCTAATCACCAGGGGTTTCTTAGTCATACCCTTGATATATTTCAGTCGAAAGTCAGACATTTCAGTATACTGCTTGGTTCCCAAAAATTATCCGTAGTGTGTATTTTACAAATATTCTGTGAGTAATCGTTATTGATATCCAATGTTCAACCCTTCATCTGCTCGGATATCCTGAAGATATCCATAGGATATACCCAGCATAATGTCAGATGTTGAATCATCTGTGACTGAAATACTCAGTCGCTATTTTCCATTGTTCAAGATGACTTCTTGTGCTGTGTAATTATGTCCCCCAACTATTACATTTTCATATCAGTTCCAATTCATCCCAGCCAGTTGTTTTTCCAACGAACAATCCACTATATGATTTCCGTAAATGATAAATCAACTGAATACAGGGCAAAATGTTAATTTCTAGAATCTGAAAATCAATCCGAGCTCGTACACGAATATTATTTTTCTATTTCAGTTGCCAGTTACCCATTTATAATTGAAATATAGGGTACTTTCAGCTTGTTTTTGTTGTTTCTGATTATTACAGTTGATATGCGCTGTTCTAATGTAATTTTTATGTATTATGTACTTATTCGGCAGAGTTTGCCGAATTAGTCTAAACGTTTTGGAGTTAAATGCAACAAACCAAACTCACAGAGTATTATTTTTTTATGTCTCATCGTCCAACTTTGAAACTGACTAAACGTTTTGTAAACGTTACAGGTTACCCAAGTTATACCTTACGTATATGCGGTTTTGGATTTAGTATAATGATTATTCCATCATAAAGTGGTAGGTTGAGTTTACTCACTTGTATTTCGTATTTAGGTAGTTTGTAGATTTGAAAACTTTTTTCGTTTCAAAAGATACTGTATATGTGAATAAATATCAGGAAGTATTTTGCAATGAACCATATTTGGTCGTTGAAATTATTATGTAGCATAACTGAACAGCAAATGCCATTTCACCACACTCAGTAATTCTTTTTCGAGCCCTTATGCAGCGATATTCAATCACAACAATCAATGTTTGCCTATCCATTTTGTGCCAGAATAACAATTATACAACTTCAATCGATTAGCCATTTGTCATTTCAGAGAGTGGTGAATATTTTGATTGATGACGCTCGTGGTATATGGGAATCAGAATATCTAAAGGGTGAAGCCATCATAAAAAATTTGGTACCCGCACTTTTGACATCTGAATAGATTTTATTTTGTAAGACCTACTTCTCCATGGATGACTCGCTCTAGCATCAACATAGAGAGGGGACTATTTAAAAGCGGGATAATTCTCTAAAATTGTCATTATCTGATTCAAAAGTCCTTCTCTCCAATGGATAGAGCATCAATAGTTCCAGTTCGGTGCCATACATTTGAAACAAAATAAAAATTTCAAGCCCTACTTCAGAGCAGCCCGCACATTCCTTATGGAAAATGTTTTTTATGAATTTGGATGAATTTTTTACATTTTGTATTTCCTGATATACTGATTCGTTTGGCTGTGGGATGCTATCATTCATTTCGAGCGATTATGATGCACCCCATTGTCAGATTATCAAGATTAATGATGAAAATGTACAAAAATTACATCAAGAGTGACCAGACTTTTCATCTCTGAGAATATAAAACAATTTTTCCGTTTTCCCCCTTTTGAGCTTGCTGAACCTTGTTATAAACATTTTGGAGCACATATTTGATATTATGGGACATCATGGGCCATAGCAGTCGTGATGATAGAGCGCTTGCCTCTCAATCACAAGGGCATGGGTTCGATTCCCAGCATGTTCACTGTCTCGTGCATGGCATCAAACATTAAAAAGTAAAGGCTTCGTCTTCCCTAGCTCGCAGAAGTCTTTCAAAGACTTCTGAGGGTTGTACTCGAAAGGTTGCATCCGGTTGACAGATATAACAATTTTCAATTTTTTTCAACAATCAGGTATATCAAGAGTTAGTCATTTCGATCTATCTCCATAATGTGCCCAAAGCATGTAATTTTCCTGAATTGAAAATGATTGTAGAGTTATTCCGTAGCATTAACAGATGTATAGAAAATCTTGGAATTTTCATAGCTCAAAGTAACTGAGAAAAGTCATTAAATTTGTCAGTCTAGTCTGGTGTAACAATTCCTTTTGCGAATGAAGCAAAATATCTGGGAATAACCCCTAGGTAAAAAGATAAATTGGAACTCGCACCTGGGAAAGACTATCCGAAAGACTAGCCATAATGGACATGCCGCAAAATATGTGGTAAAACATGGGGTATGTCACCAAAACAAGTATACTGGCTGTACGTGATCGTCTTACGACCAATAATGGCGTATGGCTCTGTAGTCTGGTGGAGCAAGGGCCAACAAAAAAAAAAGGTTAAACTTTACGGACTACAGAGACAAGCGTGTCTGATGATAACTGGGGCAATTTGCTCCACGCCGACGGCAGCAATGGAAGCCCTCCTCGGATTACTTCCTCTTCACATATTCCTGGAGAGAGAAGCAATATGGGCAACATACAGACTCCACCAAGCGGCCATTAGTCTACCGCAGGCAGTGGCCATGAGAAGCAGCAGCATGCTGGAGGGAAAATTAGCTACGGTATTCCAGGCAGAGATATATGCCATTGAAATTTGTGCAAGGAAGCTGGAAAATCGACACCACATATGCAAGAAAAACAATAAAAATATTTTCAGATAGTCAAGCAGCACTGAAAGCGCTTGATTCCAACTGCTTTGAATCCAGAGCAGTATGGAACTGCAGAGAAACCTTAAACCGACTGGCACAACGCAACAATGTTAACCTAGTCTGGATACCATGCAGGTCAAACGGGCATAAAAGGGAATGAAATAGAGGACGCCGTAGCAGACGGGGGGGCGAAATAACGTTCACTGGGCCAGAACCGGTAATCGGTAAAGCACATAGCTCTGCCAAGAATGTTATAACATCATGGGCAGACAATAAAAGACTACAGTATTGGCGTAGTCTACCGGGCCAAGCCCAAAGCATGTATTGCTTGCACAAGGAAAAAACAGGACTCCGACAATCTGCTAGAACTCAGTAGAGCACATCTCAGAGTTATAGTAGGTGTGATCACTGGCCACTGCAAACTCAAACACCACATGCATAAAATCCGACTTGCACAAGATGCAGAGTGCCGTTTATGCATAGAGGAGGATGAAACGGATACACATTTTTTGTACTTGCCCCGCAGTGGCAGAACCAGATTCTCAAAATTTGGCAATACAACAGTAAGGCCAGAGAACCTGGTAAATTGTTCTCCCAATGTAGTCTTAAATTTCGTTAAGAGATTGGATATACTGGAAGAAATATAACCACAGGGTGGGCCACAATAGGCCATTGGCCGCAGTGGAGGGACCACTCACGTTCAAACCTAACCTAACCTAACCTAGTCTAGTTCTGGGTGCCGAATATCCAAATTATATCTCGACCAGAAATGGGGTCTCTCCGACTGATGAGCAAATTCCGCAAAAATGAAAAAAATTGATTTTCACAGCTCTATATCTCGAAAACTGTGAATTTTTCAACATTGTGGCTATGGACACTTTTGATCAGCACGTCAAGTACTATACAGGCCGTTCCTTTCATTATGTGGTAACATTGCTATATTCTAAACCGTAATAGATACAAAGACGATTAAAGAGGAAAAAAGGTAACTATTATGGTGAGCAGTAAATTGGTCATAGAAAATTTACGGGGATTCTTTCCCCTTCCCAACTTATACAGGGAAAACTGAAAATGCTGTTTTCGTTTTTTTACGTTTATTTAAAAATTTATCATTACGTAGTTCTAGTACATTTTGAATACAATAAAACTTTCCTCCTCAATTTTTTTTATATTTTCAGAAATAACCATTTTATTCGTAAAAAACCGAAAACAGCATTTTTAGTTTTCCCTGTATAAGTCGGGAAGGGCGAGAGTTCCCGTAGATTTTCTCTGACCAATGTACTGCTCACCACAATAGTTACATTTTTTCCCATTATATCGTCTTTGTATATATTACAGTTTAGAATATAGCAATGTTACCACATGATGATGAACAAAAGACCGTTCACACTTTTAGCACTTTACACTTCGACTATCGACAATAATCCAAATAAAGTACAGTACCTACCTTGTATTATTCCTGTTAAATAATCCATTGTTGGTAAATCTTGACTCGTCCGTAAACAAGATATAATAGTAAAATAGGTGATTCTCAGCATTTTGTCAAAGAAACCAATTACAATATTCCAGGCGCCTTTCACCGTCATTTTCATACAAATGTTGATGCAACTGATACTTGAAGGATTTAAATCGATGTTTTTTCAAAATTTTCCTAGCAGAGTCCTTAATTATAGCTAATTCGGCGCCAATCTGCCTTGAGGAAATTGTGCTATCATATTGTACTAAAGCTAATACATTAATTTCAGTTTCCTCATTAATAACAAATGCTTCTTGGTCTTCGTGAACATCAGGCTCAGTTCTTAATTTTCCTTCAAGCCACTGGAAATACCTTCTTGACGGTTGCTGCCTCCCTGGATATCGCTCTAAATTCAATCGTTCAGCGGCATAAGAATTTTTTAAAAATTCACCATAAATGAGAAGCATGTCAATTTGTTCGGTTCGTGAATAACGGGACATATTTTGAATATTCCACTAACTGATTTCGATTTCCAAACCCTTTTAAAATGGCAGAATCAAAAACACTACTTCGAACGTCAAAATAATATGGATAGCAGCGTTCGTGAGAGCTCTCGTTTCTTTTTTGTTTCAATCCAAAATACATCTTAATCAGCCTACTTGTTAATATTTTGGTTCGAATGATTATTGCAATGGAATGATTATTCTGAATAGCACAAACATCGTCCATAGGTAGATATTAGAATATCTATGGACGATGACACAGACCAAGTACGTTTATGTTCCTATTTAACCTAGAACCTACAGGATATAATTTATCATTCCACATTATTTTTAATGTTATTTTTGCGTATGGCGATAATAGAGCAAGAGCAACTGTTGTCAAGTATGGTTTCCATAGCCAACTTTTCAATTTTTGGCTTTCATTTTGCTTCCACGGCCTACTCGGTGAATTTCAATAATAATTTTTTTCTGATCTAGTTTCTGGTTAGATACCAACTTGTGATATGTCATTAGAAAGGGAATTGAATGCTGAATAAAGCGAAAAGAAAAAAATAGGGTTTCCATTTAAAATAAGAAAGTTGATGTTACTTCCGCTCAGACCGGAAGTTAACTTCGACATGTCAATATGCTCAAATTCTAGCTCTTATGTCATTATATCGACGCTCCAAATTTCACAAACCTACTTCATACAATAACTGAGATATTCCGTAGGCAATACTTCCGTAGCCACCCGGTATAGCTCATGATGATATACCTAATAATTTCATTCATTATTTTTTCTTGTAATTTCTGCTACACCAATTCTAGAGTATCACAAATAGCCTTGACATTTCGAATTTCAATTCAAAGTTATGGCGGTATGATGGAGCTATTGAAGCTCTTTTCTCAAGAATAAAAAATCCTTTCAATAGTGACAACCGCCCTTGTATATAGTTCCACTAAGCATATATATCTGAAATAACCCCTAAATCAATATAGTACGAATTGCCATATGGATATGAATGTCTAGCATGAGATGAAAAAAAATGTGAAACAAATTACTATTGAATGCTCCCCTTCGCAAAGTGCCTCAATTAGAGTAATAATCTGTTGTATGATTTATTTTATTCCATATCCCGAAATCCCAAACATGAATAATTTCGAAATTGTATTCGGTTCTAGTTTATAGAAAATGGAGAGAGTTGTACATTTTGATAGATCATGTTCGAGGATGAATACTATTTCAATTAATTACTTATGATGAAACAGTTGAGTTATTGCGTTTTGAGAATAAAATAATAATCAGAGGATAATTATGGTAGAAAACGAAAGAGGTTGAAAAGGGAATTGAATTATCTTTTCAACAATGTGACACATCACCTCCCATGCTATTTACACTTTTTTAGTTGATGTGAACCCCCGCGCTGTCTATGGAGCAATCACAATGTGTTCCATTTCAAAAAGGATATCGGTGAAACCCTCCAAACATTTTTTTAAGTCTGTACGTCAAACCGTTCAAAGGTTAATAGGGGGGTACAAATAAAAGCCGCACTGTTTACACTCTACGGGTGTTTATAAGGGAGAATTATCATTATTATTATTTTTTGTAAGGAATTTCCCAGACAGGCCCTGTCTCCGGAGCCCCGATACTTCTGGAGGGCGCGCTGGATCATTTATCCCTTTAACCACTCCCCACGCCGTGGGGTAAGTGACTATTGGGTCCGAGAATCATGTGCACTGAGCAGGCAGAGTGAACCAAGAAAAAGAACAGATAACTTTGTCATGCTGATTTGGCTGGTGAACAGATGGATTTAAAGATGCTTTGTAGGTACAATGTCTAGAAAGATAGAATAAGGTATGTGGGCGGATGGAGCCATAAGCATGTAGGCCTCTCAATCGGGCCCGTTATGCACCCACCACTGCTGGGAAATAGTTCAGTTTTGAAGGTAGCCTATCTCGCGAGCGAAAGAGGCCAGCCTTCTAACCGATACCACCCTCACACTCTCCAGGTTCAGTACGATGCTTCCGAGGTGTGCTTCCCGTATTGCTACCACTGCCGGGCATTCCGTGAGGATGTGGGTGGCTGACTCCTCATCTTCCGAGCACCACCTGCACGATGGCTCCGTACGTAATCATTGGGCGTATGAGAGTTGTGTAGATCCAATACAGAATCTTGGGGCTGAGCCCCCACGTACTTCAAAATGCCCTTCTGCATGCCCAGAAAGCAGCTGCGGCTTTCTGCACTTTATAATCAATATGCTCGTTCCAATTTAGCTTGGAGTCAAGGATGACTCCAAGGTACCTGACTGAGCTTTTGTATTGCAGGGACCTTCCAGTGAGTTGAACATCTGGGAGGTCCCCTGGATTGCGTTTTCTGGTAAAGAGAACCAGTTCTGCCTTTTCAGGGTTTACACTGAGTCCCACCGAACGGCACCATTCATCCACCCCATTGAGAGCCCTTTGTATCGTGCCCCTCACGAGACCGGACTCCCGCTCATCGACCAGAATAACAATGTCAGCGTAGGCCTGAGTATAGTAACCCAGATCTTTTAGTTTTACTAGGAGGCCATCCACCACGAGGCACTAAAGCAGAGGGGACAAGACTCCTCTCTGCAGACAGCCCCTCATGGGTATGGACTCGCTGGAGCTACTTTTAAGAGTTGCTCTGGCTAGTCTTTGGGACAGCATAGCGTGAATCCATGTTATTACGGTTGGGTTCACGCCCCTTTTCCTTGTTGCTTGACATATATGTTGTGTTTGTGAATAGCTTCAGTTAGGATATATAACAACTATCAAACATTATTGATAACAAGACGTTCCTTGTCTGAAAATATGTTTATGTAAATTTGTCTGATTATTAGTAAAAAAAGTTGTATAAGCGGCCGAATTTTATTCAAATAAACAACAGTTAAGTTGTTAATGAGTGTCGGAACGAATCTAAAGTGCCAAAATTGGTGTATTGTCTTGACTTTTCTTGGATTGGAATAGCTGTCAGTGGCCTGCGTCTTGGTCAAATAAATTGTCACGGAAATTAGCAAAATGTCGCTAATCGGCTCAATTGAACACTTCAACTCAAAAGAGTCGGACATTTCTTCATATATGGAAAAATTGGAACAACTGTTTATGTGCAATGGAGTGAAGGATGAAAAAAAGGTCCCGCTTCTCTTAACCCTGATAGGAGGTGAAGCCTATATTATTTTGAAGGATTTGCTAGCACCTGATTTACCTAGCATCAAGTCATACGATGTCCTGAAAAAGTCTCTCATCGATCATTACAGTCCCAAAAGGTTAGTTATAGCTGAACGATACAAATTTTACAATGCTATACAGGAGCAAAATGAAGACATAAAAACCTTTGTCACGAAGTTGAAAAACTACTCACAATATTGCAGTTTTGGTCAGTTTTTAACAGAGTGTTTGAGAGACAGACTAGTTTGTGGAGTCCGTTCATATGCAATTAAAAGGAAATTATTGTCAGAAGACAACTTAACAGTGCTTTCGATGTAAGAATATGGGTCACACCATTCGTGTTTGTAAAAGTATGTCAAACGTCAACAGCGTCGAGGAAGAAATCCAGACAGATCATGATGATGATACCCTGATCGTGGGATTTTTGTCAGCGTTGGAACCAGGGTTAGGCAACCCAGAAAAAGTAAATTTGAGCGTCGAAGGTAAAACACTAGGTTAACTTGTGGCGTTAGTTCTGCACCAGGAATTTTTCAAACCGTGGTGGATACTATTTTGGCAGGTCTTATTGATACAAAATGTTACCTTGATGATATTTTAGTTTTTGGGTCATCTTTAAAAGAATGTTACGAAAATAGTATACAGGTGTTTAAAAGGTTAGAAAATTTCAATGTTAAGGTAAATGAAAAAAAAAATTAGGTTTTTCCAAAATAATGTCGAATTCTTGGGTCATATTATTGATATTGATGGTATACATCCAACAAAAGAAAAAATTAAAGCAATCAAGTCTGCACCTGCACCTAATTCTTTAACAGAATTGAAGTCTTATCTGGGTTTGTTATATTACTATGGTAAATTTATTCCGATGTTATCAACAAAATTAAAGCCTTTGTACGATTTATGTGAATCTAATGTCAATCTTTCTATAAGTTGGTCGAATGAATGTGAAAAAATATTTCAGTCAAGTAAAGAGTGGCTAACATCAAATAGTGTTTTAACGCTTTATAATCCAAAACTACCAATATATGTCACTTGTGATTCAAGTAGCTATGGAGTTGGCTGTGTTCTGAGTCATATTGTAGATGGACTGGAAAAACCAGTAGTATTTTCATCCAGTACATTTTCTGCCACGGAACAAAAATACAGCAATTCAGAGCGAGAAGCGTAAGCCATTATTTATGCATTAAAAAATTCCATAAATATTTGTATGGGCGAAAATTCATTCTTGTAACAGACCATCAGCCCTTGCAATTTATTTTTGGTAAAAATAAAGGCATTCCAATGACAGCAGCAAGAATCACTATAAGGGCTATTACACTGTCAGGTTATCAGTATGATATCAAATATAAAAAGGGTATTTCAATAAGTAATGCAGATGGCTCATTACGTCTTCCATGTAAAGAGAAAACAGAAATTCCTGATTTCTTATATTCATTCAACTTAGTAAATCAAATTCCTTCGAATGCTTGTGATATTGCCAATGAAGTTAATAAAGTTCTATTGCTTATCAAAGTTAAAGACTTTACTATATCTGGGTGGCCTGAATGTATAAATGATGAGAAACTGAGACCATACTTCAAACATAAAAATGAGTTTTCAGTAGAGCAAAACTGTATTTTGCTAGGAAACAGAGTAGTAATCCCAGAATCCTTACAACAAGATGTTTTGAAACTATTCCATGAACAGCATAATGGAATCGTTCGCAGCAAAATGCTCATGCGTTCGTACTGCTGGTGGCCTAACATATGCAGATATTGAACATCTAGAACATTCTTGTTTCACCTGTTTTGCCATTCAAAAAAAGTGGGTTGGGGAAGCGAATATTCGAAACAGACTGGACACTATATCCAGTCGTCCTTTCGTGCAATCCTTTATCCTTATCAAGCTCTACACCCGGCAAGAAACAAAATGACATGACTTCAGGTTTTGTACTGGTGCAATTTTTAGATGAGAGGTCCACTAAACCTGAACTGTTTCATGATTGCAAAACACATGTACACAATGTAAGGCCGGCCACATGATGGCATAAGTAATTGTTGAAAAATTCCCATACATTTGAGATGTTCAAGCTGACATCTATTGGTTTGTTATTCTGACCTGCAAATTTTATTGATAAGAAATGAACAATGGTATTTCTGTATCACATATTCAGCCCTATGCTGTATCACTTCCGTTAAGATTAACGTCACCGTTATTCGCCATTTCCGTTATTTTGCTATTGCTTGGAAATAGCAAAACAACGGAAATGACGAACAACGGTGACGTTATTTTTAACGGAAGTAATAGAGCATAGGGCTCATTAGTATGATACAGTCACAAAAAACTTAGAATTTGAGTCATGATTGTTCTTGTGAATCCATTTTTGAATAGGATCTTTGTTCTACAATAAAAGTTTATAAATTTCTATACTACTTGTTAGTTCCTATTATTACTAAATTTTGGTATCGTCTCAAAACGCATCTTGTGGCAATTGGCGTACTATTGGATAGGCAGGATTTCGAGGAAATGAGGAATAAATCAATTTGTTTGATTGATAAAATCACGAGTAGGTAAATAACGAAGTTATTAATGAAAATTTGTCAAATTACCATTGCACAGTTCATTTGCTAAAGTACTAATACAATATGTTGACTTCTGGTACTTGTTCATAGAAACAAAATGAATAAGTGAACCAAAATTATCGTCAATTTGTACCAGCCCACCAAACTGAAATCTGAAGTAAATTATTGTGAATATAAACTCCTTATATAACTCACTACACTAACTACATTTGTGTTGTAATATTTTCCAGATTTAGAATGAAAATAAATCAATTTGTGTAACTAATGGCTATTTTATTTCAATGAATACAAATATACTTTCGTCTAATTTCTTTATTATACTGGAAAATGTAATAATAAAATACCTAGTGGAAATTAGACATAAGTGAGTTTAATTTTATTCAATAAAAGTGAAAATGAATCAATATTGCTGTTAGCTCACTCTAAATTGATTTGCAGTTTTTTTTTAAATTTGCAGCCATGTCATAGTAATTATGGTTCAATATCATCTAAATACCTTATGCTCAAATAACTCATAATTTTCACAACGACGATTTTCATGCTTTTATAGTCTGAGAAAGAGAATAAAGTATTTGTATTAGTTCCACTTACATAACATGGATTATATCCAGAATGCCAACATCAAATTTGTTATTGTGTACTCGATAATGAGGAATATTGTCCAAGTATCGGAGTATTATTATTATTATTTTCATCAGTGCTAGAATAGGTCAGATGTAATTCCATGTTGGTAAAATTTTCCACGCTATGGGATAGTGTGGAGACTGTCGAAATTATTCGTATCGAACTATGTTTGACTTCATAATGCTTGAGTGTAAAAAATAATATTTGCGTGGATCATAACTTTGTGAGTAAGAATATTTGTTTCAAAACACCCTTTATGGATTTCCCTCAGCCGCATATTCAGATATCCCGCATTTCCTCAGTTTTATGCTTCTCGGTAACATTTATTCCTGGAAACAACTGACGAAAAATAGTCAGTCGACCGTGTTGAATATTTTAATATTTTCTATCCGAGTTGATGTTCTGGAAAAGAGTACATCAGGATTAGAGTTGTCTCAGACAGGCTGTAATAGATCATGACACAGAGATAAACTGGGTGACCACGAGGTGAGGTACGCCCCCAGTTTTTCTGTAGCTTTTGAGGATGAAGGTTTCGAATTAAAGATTTAAAAAAATGTTTTTTTCGTTAACCAGCTGTCGTCCCCCTACGAACGACAGCCCTCAGAAGTCGAAACTTGTGTGAGCCAAGGATTAACGAGGTTTTACCTTTTAACGTGCGATTTCTAGCACTTTCTCATGCCATCAGAAAAATAAATTGAAAACACTGGGATTGAACCAGTGACCGGTAAAACCACAATGATTGACTCTAACCACTCTGACCTTTTGAACTATAGTTTCATTATAGATATTAATATAGATTTTCTTCAAGTATCAGCTACATAATTTCAAAAATTGTTTAATTGCAAAATCTATAAGAACGATCGTATAACAGCTTATACAGAGTAGTTATTCCAATTTCAAATATATGCATGTCATTGAGTTTAACGTAATTTGTCTAAAATTAAGAATATTTTTCAAACCACTTTCTGCATATTTGCAAAACCAAAATTAATATTCAACGAACATTAGTTTACAAATAAACATTTGCTTTTGAACACTGGTTGTATCGACAAAAGGATGAATTCTACTTATAGTCTAGTCAACAAGTGCCATTTAGACCAACTTTTTTCATCAGTCTCCGAAAATTATGATTGAGGTGTCATTCGATTCGGAATGACATCCAGATGATTTTTGAAAAAAATGAAGTTCCGCATGAAAAAATTGTAAAAGTTATTAACAATTAACTAAAAAAAAAGATGGCTTTAGTATTTTGTAAATATCTCAAAAACTAATTAAAATTTTTTAAATCTAAAAAAAGATTCAAAAAGAGGAGGAAATTTCCTAAAAAAAAGCTCAATTCCCGGAATTGTAGCATCAATATTTATAATTTTCCCAGAGGGATGAAAATACGGCCGAAAACGGGTACTCTGGCTCGGGCAAGCCACACCCACTTTGGACACTTTAACAATAAAAATTATTTTAAAATACTAAATATGAAAATAAAAAATTGGAAAAATTCAGGCACTAACTGAATAGATTAATGAACAATAATCCGCTTGAAAAAAATTTTTATCACAATTTTTCAATTAGTTAATCAATAGTTAATTAATAATTTTTTTCTGCTTGAACATGAACATTGCAAGTGTGATAATTGCTAAACTATAAATTTAAGATTTTTTTCCTCTTTTGGAGCAATTCTTGAAAGGCTTCAGAATAGAACCCCGTTGGAAAAATTTAAAAGTTTTTATTTTTCAGTTTTTTATTAACAATTTTCGTTGTTGCAAAATTAAATACTTAAATTAATCATTGAAAAAAATATTTTTTTTTAAATATTATCAATAATCCGTTTTTATGTTATCAGGAACTACACAGAAATAATTTTTTTAAATTTTTATCTCTAATTGTTTAAAAAATTGTTATAAACAAATGCGTTGTTTATAAGATAATTGAAATTTTTTTTATGGAATTCCAATCTTTGATACAAATAATGATTTTTAAAAGAAAAATTGTTCCTTAAAAAATTTTTTTTATTGCTTGAAAACGCATTTGTTAATTAACAATTATTTTCTCCCGCTTCTAATTAATATTAAGGAACCATTTTTTTTTTTAAATCATTATTTGTCTTTCTTTCTGATATAAAAAAAAAATTCCATTTTATTTAATTTTTCATTGTTTATGCAATAAACAATTTGTTATAAACAAATAAATTTTTAACTTATATTTTTTTTTCTATTCTAATTTCTGTCACAAAAACAGACATGATTTTTTTTCTTTTTTAACATTTTTTTTATTATTTTTTATTTAATTTTTAAATATAAGTTCTCTCTAACTTCGTCATTCTTACCTGGTCTTCATCCTTAAAATTATTATAATTTACAAACTAATGGAGATACGATGAAAATACTTAAGACTTATTTATTCTCCATTACATAAAAAACAAATTTAGCAGAAAAGTTTAGTTGTTACTTATTTATTTATTGAATTTATAGCAATTGTTGTAAAAATGTTGAGTAATGAACAATAATTGATAAGATACTTGAATGAAGTAGTCATATTTTTAATAGTTGATAAGATTTTTAAGCATTAAAACAAAAAAAAAAAATTTTTCCCTAAGTATTTTTCAACAACAATTGCTATAAATTCAATAAATAAATAAGTAACAACCAAACTTTTCTGCTAAATTTGTTTTTTATGTAATGGAGAATAAATAAGTCTTAAGTATTTTCATTGTATCTCCATTAGTTTGTAAATTATAATAATTTTAAGGATGAAGACCAGGTAAGAATGACGAAGAGAACTTATATTTAAAAATTAAATAAAAAATAATAAAAGAAATTTTAAAAAAGAAAAAAAATCATGTCTGTTTTTGTGACAGAAATTAGAATAGAAAAAAAAATATAAGGTAAAAATTTATTTGTTTATAACAAATTGTTTATTGCATAAACAATGAAAAATTAAATAAAATGGAATTTTTTTTTTTTATATCGGAAAGAAAGACAAATAATGATTTAACAAAAAAAATGGTTCCTCAATATTAATTAGAAGCAGGAGAAAATAATTGTTAATTAACAAATGCGTTTTCAAGCAATAAAAAAATTTTTTTAAGGAACAATTTTTCTTTTAAAAATCATTATTTATATCAAAGATTGAAATTCCATAAAAAAAATTTCAATTATCTTATAAACAACGCATTTGTTTATAACAATTTTTTAAACAATTAGAGATAAAAATTTAAAAAAATTATTTTTATGTAGTTCCTGATAACATAAAAACGGATTATTGATAATATTAAAAAAAAAAATTTTTTTTCAATTATTAATTTAAGTATTTAATTTTGCAACAACGAAAATTGTTAATAAAAAACTGAAAAATAAAAACTTTTTAATTTTTCCAACGGGGTTCTATTCTGAAGCCTTTCAAGAATTGCTCCAAAAGAGGAAAAAAATCTTAAATTTATAGTTTAACAATTAACACACTTGCAATGTTCATGTTCAAGCAGAAAAAAATTATTAATTAACTATTGATTAACTAATTGAAAAATTGTGATAAAAATTTTTTTCAAGCGGATTATTGTTCATTAATCTATTCAGTTAGTGCCTGAATTTTTCCAATTTTTTATTTTCATATTTAGTATTTTAAAATAATTTTTATTGTTAAAGTGTCCAAAGTGGGTGTGGCTTGCCCGAGCCAGAGTACCCGTTTTCGGCCGTATTTTCATCCCTCTGGGAAAATTATAAATATTGATGCTACAATTCCGGGAATTGAGCTTTTTTTTAGGAAATTTCCTCCTCTTTTTGAATCTTTTTTTAGATTTAAAAAATTTTAATTAGTTTTTGAGATATTTACAAAATACTAAAGCCATCTTTTTTTTTTTAGTTAATTGTTAATAACTTTTACAATTTTTTCATGCGGAACTTCATTTTTTTTCAAAAATCATCTGGATGTCATTCCGAATCGAATGACACCTCAATCATAATTTTCGGAGACTGCTGAAAAAAGTTGGTCTAAATGGCACTTGTTGACTAGACTATTATCTCACATATACCTCTCATATTACCTGCATTATTTATTAATTATTCCTTGAAAATTCCCATTTAGAGCCTTCTGCTGAATGTGATTATTAAATTTGAATATCGAATCCAGTTCATTGCAGAAATTGACTCATAACAATTAAACAAATATATCTAACTCTTCAAATTATGTCAGAATATCTACTCAAAAGTGACCGTTAAATTCACTTCTTTGGCGTATCAGAATTACATCATTTTCAGTCTCTTCAAAGAAATCATTTATGTGCAGCCTGGCAACAGCACCGCGCACAAAGTACGTTTCATGTGTTGCCTAAAGGATTTTGTCTGACGGCGCATGATATTGGATCGAACAATCTGATCTGAATAATCTTTTTCTACAGAATCCAGTCCGGATTTGATCAATTTCAAATCTGCGTAAGTATTCTTCGGCTATATTTAATTTCTGTTAACAAACCCTTTGGATAGAATAACTTTCTGATAATTACCGATTTATATTTTTACTTTTGAACATTTCTACTGTTATAACAGAATGCATTTTGATGTTATAGAAGTGTGATTTCTGACAGTACCCAACCACTATAGATACAATTGACAATTGTATTGTCGCCAATAAAATTGTTTTAGCATAATCCGTTTCTATTCGTTTGTTTATTATTACGAAATATATGTCGATTATTTCATTCACACATTTCTACACCAATGAAATTTCATGACTGAAGTCACATGATATGTGATATGAGCGGCTATTTAGGTAAACAACCGGATATTTAGGTAAACACGGCTATTCATGTAAACAAATATTTCTTTTTTGTATAAGTATCAAACGTTGACAACTCAATCGCTCAAAATTGAAATGTCTCGGCAGAAATCAATGCATGTATAAGCAAAACCAACCCAGAAAAAACCGTGAAGAGTTAAGGCTGAAACACAATGGAAGTTTTATGTTTTTAGTTTTAATTTTCATAATTTTGGATATTTTCCTAACGCGAAACTATCATTGCCATTAATATTCTGATCACGCCTCATAAACAATCTTGTTGGTAAAATTCAAACTTTATTTTTCAATTCTGCGTTGCATTTTGTTTTATTTGTAAAGTTGATATCCAAAATCCCACAACTTAAAACTTATTACATAAAACTTCCATTGTGTCTACGGCTTTAGAGAGACAATTCAATTCGACCACATGAACATTAATAATCAAAGAATAACTCAGATTATTGATGTTCATATGGTCTCATTAAATTGTCAAGATACAAGTTACCCTCGACAGAATTATGAAGAAAATAATAGTCGACTATTTCTCATGGTCTTGGAATATTACCTACGAATATTTTTCTTTTCTGCCAATATACATATAGACCCTATTCAATCAATGTAAATTTCTTGATAGTAAATAAGGCAATATTGTGAGATGTATTCAAGATATATTGTAACTAAGACGCAGGTATCAAGCAAGTATCTAATGGGTATAAATTAGGACAACTACGAAGTTATAGTTTGATGATTCCTCCAGAAGATGGTCACTTGGACACACATATCGAGGTGTTGCATTAGCGGTTTGGTGTTGGGATAAAACTCCAGTATATTTATTTATTACTACACCGAATGTTCTTAACAGTGCAGATACTAATTCACTTTTTTCGAAAAAAAAAATTGATTCTAAAAAGTCCATTTGTCAAACTTCTTATAAAAACACCCCAGTTACTTCGTGAATTTTTCACGTAGAATTGTATATTAGCGTATCTATCAATTTCGAAAGTTTTACCAGTCTCAACTCTCTCTGCACATATAAGCTAGATGTTCTGACATATTTTGTCTTTATTTCAATACTTTGTTATGTTTTTCACTCCTTATGTTGGTATTCCGTCGTAAAGCTGTCTGGAGAAAATAGTGTCGTCTAGAAAGCTATAAAATCCGAAATCCTCGTTGATATATAGGAAAGTTTATTGCAGAACTACCTGAAAGAGGACATGGATAAAGCCCATGGGAAAAACTGAGAACTATTGTATCAAAATAAATCTGGCTGCATCCTTCTGATGTGTTGAACATATTTTGTCAAGTTTTAGCTGAAATAAGTATGTAGTTTCGAATATTTCTGAGAATGACGTAATGTGGGTATATACATCATATTATACTGAATATTTCCGGTTCACTTTTCTCAACTCATGCTACGAAAGAAAATCTTGTTTGTAATTTGATTTCACACGTAGGGTCTTGTCATATCCGGCAAATCTTACGAGAAATAAATCCATTTCAAAGGAAGTTTGTCATATTCAAAATCCATTGAAAACTTTCTGGAAATATTATTGCGGCATTAGTTACTTGAAGTAGAAGGCCTGGAATGGCAGAAGGCATCAATGATATTCTTCCAATAATGATTCAATTGAGTAAGTACCCACTCAGAATTTCGAATTACTACTCGAAATTTCGCGAATCCGACATAGTTCATAGTTAGAGTTAAAAAGTTTAAATTTTTCAAAATGAAAGAAAGGACCCAGCACATTTTTTATGTAAAATGACTCTCTGCTAATTTCTCTGAAATTATGCTATGTTGTAGGTTCTAGCATCATGAATTCCAATTTACAGACCGATCCTATTACAAATTTTCGTGCTATAGTATGACAAATATACAATTTTTGCTATTTAGATTATGCATCATTTGAATTTTGTGCTCTAATTGGAGATACCTTTTTTAGAAATAAACTCATCACGAACAAAAATAATCTCTCACAATCAGTAATTTAGATGCAAGATGCAAGATGCGAGTTTAACACAAATTGATAAAAATATTAATAACTCGATTATTTTGAATTTTACCTAAACCCTTAAAACTGGAAAACAGCTAGAATTTGCCAATAATTTGCCGGCAACTGAATGAATCATCATATATAGTGTGTTTCACTTCTCATGGAAACACCCTCGTGTCTTCTGTAATTTTTGACAAAAAATCATGAAATTTTCAGAATCTATTGATAAACTAGAGGTGAACGTTCTACACGAACTTGATCAACCTACGTGATATACACTGCACACCAGCAGAGATGAAACCACCCACTTTTCCGGAAAGTTATATTAAGGGGCAAAATTGGCACAAAATTCCTTCGGATTTTTGTTCGGCATCCCCAAATTTTTAATAATCCACCTGTCTCCTGAAAAAATTTCAGTTCTGAATTTTTTTAATTTGTTTCACTTACCACGGGAACGCTCCCGTGTACATCACCTATGATGACCCTTTTTGTGCAGTTAGTTCATTTTTAGTGTAACTATGTATCCTGAAAATGTCATGGTTCTACGCGGAAAATTATGAAAGATACGAATCCGAAGGAATTTCGGGCCAATTCTGCCCCCTAATATAACTTTCTGGAAAAATGAGTGGTTCCATCGCTGTTAGCGTGCATTGTATATCACGTAGGATAACACCTTTTGTGCAGTGAGTTAGCTTCTAGTGTATTCAGAAAATTTGATGGTTCTACGTTGAAAATTACGGAAGATACGGTGGTGTTTCCATGAGAAGCGAAACACACTGTACATACAAATAGTTTTCCATAAACAGCCAATAATTTGAATGTTCCCAACTGCTATATCTCATGAAAAAAAATATATAACTATTACATATTGCCATCGGCATTTTTAGAATATTAGAAGGGGTCTAAAATTTCCAGCTGAATTTCAATAAAAACCCCTACTTGTGCCACATCTTTGAGTAGCTTGTAAAAAATCTATTGCTCACAGGAATTCGGAGCAGTTCAGTTATTCCTGGATGGACTTTGCGATCAAGAAACAAGGCAAGCATTGACGTTAGCTCGTCCATTACATTTCGTAGATGCACTAGCAGACGCTTCGGAATTCTAGGCATTGAATCAATCCCGCAAAAGCTAGAGTGAAGTGTAAATTATTTAGATCCACAGGATCCTCCCACTATATAAGCTGTTATAAGTTATGAGAGGTACCTGAGTCATGGGCAAATTAAATGTCGAAAATCCAAGGAATCGACACCGGTGCAGGAAAACTAGAGAAGGTCGATGAGAAGGGGCAGTCGATGGCCAACGATGAAACAAAGGTGTTTTCGTAGTCGGTCTCAGCAGCAACGTGCCTTACCCCATGCTGCTAGGTACCGGTGCGACTGGGGCGATTCTTGGGCCATCTCATTCCAAAAAATTGAATTGTCAATTGGAAAGCTATGCACATTGAACTGATTTTGGGCATCACTGAATTGAAACGCCAGGAATTAGTGACGGACATCGACGACGATGCAATAATAGGAATTAACATAATGATATACAGACGGTTCAGCTCAATTTCCAATTTCAATTCGTGCCAGCAAGTGTCATGAGAGTATCGATTATCACCCAGTGGCCTTGAAGACACAAAACGATTTTGGGTCACTCTTCGTCAATTTCTTAGATGATTAGAAGTGTACGCCAAGCCTATGATTTGCCTGTATAGTTGAAAGAGTTGGTTGCCTTCTCTTCCAAGGACGTAGAACCAGAACAACAGTCAAAATTAAAATATTTAGTCAATAGGTACCAAGACAGCTTCAATGACATGGAAAATACGTATAATGGAGGTTCTGGTTCAGCTTAAGATTAACACTGGGAATGCCTGGCCAATCCGATAATTAGGTGAAAGACTTTCTCTTTCCATGAAGGGAGGACCTGACAAAATGGTGAGTGATATTCCCTGATCCTCTCCAGCAGTTCTGGTGAAGGAAAAAGATGGAAAAACACGCATTTCACATAAATATCATCCTAGAACTGCTCTATCTATAACATCGAGAAAAGAGAGCTTTCATCATCACCTCTGGGCAGTAGCAGTTCACCGTTACACCATTCGGGAACTGTAAAGGTCCAGTCACATCTGTGAGATTGAAAAGGATGAAAAAGCCATGAGAATGCCCTGTCACAGAGACCATGCCCAGATTGCTCCCACTGCCGATGAGCAGAAGAGAAGGAAGAAGCAATTTGTCGAACCACGGCAGTAGATGATAATTGAATTAAAAACTAGATCCAGATAGACCTTGGTGTAGTCATCGGCCAGAAGAGAAAAAATCGAAGACTTTCAGCAGAAAATTACACGTTATTCGCCAGGTCAAACCCTAACGGGCCCAACCTAGAAATGGGGTCCTAAACCTGTATTAAGTCCTAGGATGGTGGGGAAGGTATACGTCAGACCACCGTCTGACCCAAGAACAGAAGATATGAAGTTCTCCAAGAAATTCATAATCACATCTGAATGTGACAATGGACTTACTTCTCACTTCAGTAAGTGGGCAGAAGCATATCTGCTTATCTCTTTCGGGTCATTCGAGAGAAGGTGCATGTCACGTCACCATGAAAATTACCAAGAAAGGACTATCGAATCTGTCTTGAATAACGGTATTGGCGCCCTCTCTCATCTTCTCTCAAAGACTTGCATATTTTCCAGAATGATTTAACCATGTATATTGATATTTACAAAGCCTACAAGAGAGGAAGGATACTTTTAGTTCAACACATTAGAATACTTAACAAAACACATTTAGCAGAATTCAATTCAGGGTTTATACATAAATTAGTTTCTATCCAGTCTTATGTTGATAAATTAGTGGGCTTTTATACGGGTATTTTACGAGTGTAAATAAATTAGTAAACCGTTAAGAGCATTTTTATTACAGTATTCAGTTCAAATAATGAAACAGTAAATAAACTAAAACACGATAAAAGTTAACAATGTCACAATTCAAGGTCTATTTTCTCAGAAAAACGCTCAAACTCGTAGAGTTCAATTTATTTATGGTACATACATATACATATACTGATACATACATACAAGATGATTCGTGTAGAAGGCACGAAGACATCGACATATTTTTAGCAACCCCGATTTTTTTTAAACGAAGTTCAAATAACACATTTTTCTACATAAGCAACGATGTTTATGTAATTTCAGAAAACTAAATTCAAGGACAATGACAATTTCAAAAGGCAACTAAATCGTGTGTTAAAATTTTACACAGTTGGTAAATGTGGAAATGGTCATGATCGTTCTAGATCTGGTCGTTTCTCACTTCCAGAACAATATTTTGATATTTTGCTAGCTCTGCAAGAAGATCATCACTAAACACCACCAACTGGCTTTCAATCCTATAATGTGTCAGCGTCGGCATTTCACAAGTCTGATGAAGCAAAAAACAATCCTAAAACGTAATGCATGGACCTTCTGAATACAACTGAGTATATGCAAAAACTATGCACTGATGATAAGAAATATGTGAATGTTTCTTTTTAACGTGACTACATTTGTTTTGAGTATGGTCCTGTCAAAGAGCAACCTGCTGTTATTGTGATACTGAGAATTCCCATTAAATGATGATGGAGTATCACACTCAAATTTCCAAATGCGGTGTGACATAGTCGATGGATGAACTAACTATACGTCTCTTTTTCTTTGACACAACTGTAATGTGTGCAATATATTGAATATGTTTTATTTTGGATATGGTTTTATATCCTGATATTCAGACATTCCAATGAATAAGAATTGAGCAACAAATATTCTGTTTTGATGGTTTGGGGCAACTTCCGATATCTTTCGTTGGAAAGATGACAATTTTTCTCAATATCTTAATACATTTTCAATGAATTCAAATGGAATTTCTGACAGAAACGTTCTCATTTGTACCTCTTCTGACTTTTGGGATTTTCAATTGTTTTCAGTCCACTTCACTTATAATATTTTTTCGTAATCCCATACTGTTCTTCCGTAATCACAGAAAAGTACAACAACATTTCGAAAACTATTTTTCGAAGATTTAAATTATCTCCCAAGTATTCCTACCTATTGAAATATTCATAACATTTTTATAAAGAAACTCCATATCAGTCGGAGCAGAATTCAACTGTGCGTTCGGTTATTTGGTATTAAACAGAGCGTTCCATTTGAAAAATATGATTCAAAAACCTCCAAATAACAAGACATTTTTTGCCACACAGTATAACTTATGGACTTGATAATCTCACTTCGTAGGTCATTATGTATATACTGAATCTAGTGGAAATGTGATGATTCAGCATTGAAATTTTTGAAGATAAACATTTCAAAACACTAGTGGAAACTCAAAATTTTTCACAAAGAGAAAACACGGTTGAGAATTACTGTAGGACAGATTATACTTCAAAATAATACCTAGATATAAAAATTTTACTAATATGCAAGGTGTTTCATTTAAAAAAGAATTGTTATGTTGAATACTGTGATGTTCCAATTTTTTTGAATTTTATTTCAATAAAAACATCCAAGGAACGAGTTATGTGATAAAAACTGTTATATTATGTGGTTTCCATTAAGAGCTTATTGACTAACCACATTGCCCGAACCAACACTTTTTGATTACTTTTTGTAGGGATAATTGATTTGAAAGTGGAGTGTGTTAGAGTACACAAAAATAAGGAAGACCTTAACGTAATATTTCGTCACGCTCAGCTTAATCGATATGTATATGGAAAACTACTGCAAGTATTTTTCTGGAAATTTGTATACCCACGGGAGTTTTCCGAAGAGCTCGTTTCAGTTAAAATATTTTCTGTTGTCTACGACTTCCGGTTATAACGGGCTCCAGTTTTCAGTCACCTATCTGAAATTTTTGAAAATTTTGCCGATGCCGTCCTTTACAAAAACAAAGAAAAAGAGAATCAGGTCAAAAATTGACAGGAGTTTCCTGAATGAGATCTAAAGCTTCCTGAATCTCCCAGAACAAAAAAATTATACGAGCTGCTCAGAAATTGGCGCCAAATTGGGCTATCTAGAAAATTGTGTGTTTTTAGGGCTTCGCGAGACTAATCAGTCTTGGTCTTGAAAAATTAATGTAGTCTTGGTATTGGTCTTGATGTTTCAAGACCAAGACGAGACTGGCTCAGTGTTTCAAGATCAAGACGAGACTGGCTCAGCATTGGTCTTGGTCTTAATAGTCTTGGTCTTGGATCAAAATTTGTCTAGAAATTTGAATCATTCAATTCAGTTGTCCGACAGTTTATATGCATATAATAGGTAATTCGTACTTCTCAGTAATTAACACAGGTCAACGCCCGACAGGCCAGAAAAAAGGTTCAAAATGGTTGGAATGTTAATTAAGTTTTTATTGACCATTTCACAATGGATCATTGTGTGACGAGCAGTGATTTCACAGAGGCTAGACCATAACAGTACTCGAATGGCATAACGGTGAACTGCTACAGTCCAGAGCTGATGTTCTCGATGTTCCAGAGCCGTTTTACCTGCCAATATCCACTATTTCAACATTCAGTCGAGAAAATTGTAGAACCGGCTAACGTGTCTTGGATGTCGTCTACTGTAAGGTTGAACAGTTGACGACAGTATACGCAAAAACTTGTTTTTCAATCTGTTTTGTTCACTAGTACGACTGGAGAGGATCATGGAGTATGTGATGGTTCGATAACTAATTTTTTCCCGATATCACTGACCATTTTGTCAGCTTCTTCGTTTTTGGATACACCTTCGTTCTACCCATTTTTATTTTCCGGTATCAAAGCTGTCTTGGTACCTCTTGGCTAAATGCACTACTGATGGTTATACGTCGTTGGACTAATCCAACTATGTGGGCAATTTATAGGCTTGGTTGGCAGTACTACAAGCACACCACTAATCATCGAGGACGAACAGTGGCCTATAGCCTTTTTTTTTCAAGGTCAGGACACGCAATAAGGTCTTCTGTATTTTTTCAGGGTTGTAAGCATAAACTCCCGCTATTTTCAGCGTAGAATTCACTGGCGCTGACAAAAACTGGGGTTGCCGCTTTAAAAAATTGAGTTACCCACAGAATTTTCGAGATAGCCGAATTCCTCGCCAACTGAGCAACCCCTATAATTTATTTTTTTAAGTTTCCAAAGATTCAGGAAGCTTCAAGTCTTATTCAGGCAAATTCTAGCAATTTTTGACCTGATTCTTTTTGTTTCTAAAAAATTAATTTTTTGTGTGAGATTTTCAATGGCACCATTGTCCGACAAAATTAATAAGGATCTTCAGCAGTCCGACGCTCCAAAGATGTCGATTTCGCGACAAATGAAAACTCTCTTTTCTCTCTGCGACATCTTGTCAGACTCGTCACACTTAAACAGAATACAAGATGGCTTGCGTTCTATATGCATATATTCTATCATATATCGTATATTACTTATATCACATATCAGCGACCATAACCGAATCAAAGAATGCCTTATTTTCCTTTAAAATCCATACGAATTTTAATCGTATTGTCAATTTCATCAGGTTACACCATTTATTCATAGTAATTCCCACTCAAATTATTATACTATCCTGTATAATTCCATTTATGAATGTCATAACGTAAAGTGCTTTATTTTCGGATGTTCCTCCGAGCTCACCCATCAATTTCTACATCGGTGATTCCAGAAGTTTTCTCAGAAATTGTTTAATGCAGAGGGAAATATTTGTTGGCCAACCTACTTGACTGCCTTCATTATAAATTCCACAACTACCTTGCGTGTGAAATAATATCTGATTGCAATTTTCCAAGAAACCACCTACTCTGGAAAAATTTATCTGATCGATATAAAGAATTGTATGTAACAAACAAATACTTTCTTTTATAAAGTGTACCCCCTGTTATTTTCAATTAATGTAACTGCAACTGCTGGAGACTTCAATGTGAAGAAATATTTGTTCAATTCAGATAGTAATTCAAATATTATCCCTAGGTACAAAACAAATTTAATAATTAAAACATGCGTATAAAGAAGTCATATCAAATACCTATATGAAAACACATTCAGGTTCATATCTCTTCACCTGTTGTGTCTGAACAAATATAAATACCGTTTTTCTAGTGAATATATATTCAAATCGTAAGACGACTATATACCTACTAGTTGCGCAACATACAGGGTGGATTTTAACGAACATCGCACAATGAAGACACATACTTTGATACGATATTCTGAAAAGTCTCGCAATGCCGCAAATAAGTACCAGATATCACAAAAAAATACCAAATATTTTTTTGTAGATTTTTTATCTGATGTTGAATAATTTGAGCGGGAATTTAATTGAATCGTCCGATACGATAATCATTCTAGTTTCTGCAAGCAGAACATGCATTTTTTTATGAAAAAAACATTTTTTTAAATTTTTCAATTTTAGTCTCATTTGCAATGCAATTTGAAAATAACTCACCAATATTCTCCCGCTATTGTGGAACTTTCAAACAAAGACATCTCTTCACTCGCGGTCTGCGCTAACTGAAGCTCGACGCCGACCGACGTCGAACGACGCCAGCGCCGGACGGCGCTGCTACCAAATGTACCTCGGTCAATACTGTATCTCCACTGACTCACCTGTACGGTATAAACAAGTCTCTTCTCATTGGCGGAACTTGAAACGCTGTACAGGAACAAACTCCCTTCTCCATTGAGAGAAGCGACGAGATGTTCACCCCATTCTACACCCAGAAGAAACAAGAATGCATATAGGTCCGAAAGGAGGGAAGTCTCTCACAGGATTATCAATTTGCATATTTTCTGAAAGTCGTCAATTAATCATTTGTAGAGGTGGATAATTATCAATTCCCCGACTATTCAGTTCGCTATACGTCCTTTGATATTGAATAAATAATCACAGTCGTCTAAAAAGGGTTGAATAATTCAGTCCAGAACAGGAGAGATGCACGGAAAACCTAGAATGGAAAGAAAGAGAATATCTAAATAAATCATGAAATTCAGAAATGAATAGGGCGAAGTTAACGATATAGTCAAAGAACTGAAAAGAGTATCAGAATAGGGTAGGTACTATAACTTTTTACGTTACCAATTCCCAAGTTTGTCATTTCAATTGCCAAGGAAGTTATATCGGCTATATTTTATCCACCTCATTTTCAAGGCGCAGCTCTTGTTTTGTGCCAAAAGCGATTTCTCATTCGAAGGACCCCGCACCGCATCAATGGAAAATCGGCTTTCGGTGAATATGCTTGTTTTTTTTTATGTGATCAAGTGCCTCCGTTGCACCAACGTCCTAAATTCAATAGGTTCGATTATACAGGGTGCTGAAGTTCACTTATCCAAAATTTTAAATGACCATTGTGACGATACTATTTCGAATATATTAAACGAATCAACTAGGCATCGTTTGCTCGATAGGCCGACTCGAATCCACCATAAAGCATATCAATTCCTACACGGACTAATGATATACAGGGTGAGTCCAAAGTTTTTGGTTTTTGTAGTAATTTCTGAAAAATTGAACGTTGGAATTTTATTAATTTTTAAATATATTTCATAGAATACCTATATCAATTCCAACTCTGGATGTCAATGATGTCAGAATCTCCTGAAATTCTGGACAACTCAGCGACTAACTGAATGAAATGTTTAGAACTGATTTATAATCCGAAAAAAAATCATCTAATGAGTTCTCGTACAAGAACCGATAAAGCACGAAACGCGAAAACGGTAAGAAAGTGACTGAAATGATAAAACTTAGTAATCGCAAATCTCAATAACCTGAGCTATTCATATCATAAAATTGTCAAACTAAAATACTAACGAAACATAATTTCATTGAAAAATCTTTTAATATTATCTTATAACGTAAAAGCAACAAATTATCCGAAAAAAAATGTAGTATTGTGAAATTTATGGAAACGTAATGTGTAAGATATAAAATGATCAGAATCGAAATCCAGCAGAAATTTTAGCGAATAATTTACCAGTCTGGTAAAAACATGCTCTATTAGCTCTTAGATGGCGCTAACTTCTAGTTGAACAGATCGAATCGTCCTGTTCGGACTCATATTGATCGTTTATTTGATTGCTCCTTCCTCGATTTATTTGAGAATTCTATTGCTGGGTGGTGATTTTCAAGAATATCGAAGAAAACAGCCAATGTTATTCATTGAATTTCACTGAACTCATAATCCCATCATGCTGCGATCAACCATAGCAATATGTCAGATCTCAATTATTACCCATATATCGGCAAAATACTACCTATTACCTACCTACCATAAGGACGCTTTTGGAGGCGGAATCATATTATTTTCGTGAAACCTAATACTGGTGATGAAATTAAATGTGAAACTTAGCATTTTAGTAATATTAGGTAGTAAGACAGAAATGAGAAGGAATTTAATGGAGACATGAGAGTTCTTCTTCTTTACTTTTATTCGTCTTATGATTTTTGATATGCCAATTTTAGGTCTTGTGGTATAGGTACTGATTCGACGATTATAAGTCCTTTCACTTTCGAATATTACGCTTTCCAAACTTACAATATTCTATTATCATATTTTAGCATTTATAGCATGAGATATTGTTTCTGTAATTTGACGGTTAGATCGAATATCCGTCTTAACATTTGTGATATACCGTCTTGTGATTTTTCAATTCAACAAATTTTGGTTCTTCAAAAGTCGGATGTGATCATTTCTGATTGTGGGATATTTTGTTTTTGATGAAAGTTGGTTGTTGTAATGTTTTGGTCTTATAAAATTATCTTTCAATTATTTTCCATTTCTGTCAAATTATTTCCTATCTAGTTCAATTCTCCATAAAATCGTTACTGAACTTCGTTGGCTCGATAGATTTAAATCATAGTCTACTTCAGATCCATATTTTACCGTTTTCATGGATTATAATATGTAATCTTCACTTTGACAGCCAAAAACAAAAAGTACGTCCTTTTCAATCGTAATAAAAAGCATGTTTTTCAAATCTAGTAAGGTGCCGTCACTTCAATTTCCCTCCTGTCAGCTATTATGATTTTTTAGTATTTTGATACAATATTAATCGTTTTGGAAAAGTTTTTTCTGAACAAATGACAAAAACATTATATCAATTGTAATTCTGATATCCGCTGCTTCAAATACTCATTTCAAGGAAGGTATGAAAGTAATCATTATTGTAGTGCATTTATATGTCGTCGTTGTCCGTTGTGATCTTCCCAAAAAACATTCGAACATTTCTTTTATTGAATGAATTTCTCCCAACTCGAAATTTTCAATGAGTTATTTTACTGATTGGCAAAATAATTCCGTTGAAACACCAAATTCATCCCATTAAAAAAAGCTCGTGTTTTTAGAGTTGGTGAACCAACTCCTGTAGGAAGAAACTCATTTAATGATGACGAAACTCATTTAATGATGACGTCTCAGTAGTAGTAGGTAGTAGTATTTATGGGGAGTCCGTTGCTACAGCCAAGCAAGTGGGCCCCCATGGGTCCTTTTTACCATCCCCTGCTCTCCTCAGGCGTGGTGTACTGCCTACTTATGGTTTTCACTTGCTCTCAAATGAAGTATGGATGTGTTGTGTAGTAGTTTATAGTGTTTGTCAAGGAAGCTAGTTCCACTAAATTCGGCAATGCAGCAACACGTTGTACCACACCGTACCAGTGGCCGTCGGAAAACTAGTTGGACAGCCGCTCGTAGGGGGAAGTGACTCAAGCCCAATACGATTCCAATATTTGAACATGCGTGACAGGTCCTCCGATACCCAATTATTTTTGGTACAAATCTATGCATCTGTCTTCATCGTCTACTCCAAGAACTGCGTGAAGAGTCAACCTACGTACTTCTCGTGGTCAACGGAACACATACTCATCACGACATACGGTATGCTCACATGTAACCTAGACTTTGGCCTACGGAGGTAGTTCACTTGGAAGTTCGTTGTCGCCGATGTCCTCAAGGCAACCATTGGAGCCAATTTTTCAGTAAACTTCGACCTTCGCATCAGTCGGCAAGTCGATTCTCGCACTGAGCTTACTTACCTAGGAGAGGTGCCGACGTGTGAGACACCCTTAAAAAAATTTGTCTGGCACCACACCAGACATATATAATAATAATAGTAATAATAATAATAAGTTTATTCAGGAATTCAATAAAAGTATAAATGTATAAATGTATAAATGTATAAATGTATAAATGTATAAATATATAAATGTATAAAAGTATAAATGTATAACAGTTATTATAGCACGATAAAATTATTTTTCTGAATAAACAGGAAAAAACACACAAAAGGAAACCTTGTGCGTGGGTAAGTATTTCCATGAATAAAAATAGAATCAATTTAAAACACAAACACATCCGAATCAACATATATGCATAATAACAATTTATAAAAATAAAAATGTTCAATCACTACTAATAATTGAAATATGCAAGTTGGCGAAAGCAAACCGTGTCTGCTTGTGGTTTGATATAATTAATAAAATAATAGACTATATAAGGTAATAACATTTGCTTAGTCACATATGAAAAAAAAATGAATTGACAATTTCATTGTATAAGAAAGAATAGGTGATTATTGGAAAATTGTACTGTATATTGGAATGAAATAATAATCTCTATTCACGTTAAGGGTAAGTATATTGGAATATTTTTTGTTTCCAGTCTATTTTAATTAGTTTGTTCCATTAATTTATTGAGGATTTCTCGTCCCAATTCAAATATTTAAGCTTTCAGTAATTTTTTGAATTTATATGTTGTTTGGAATGGTATTGTAACATTTTGGAGCAAGAAATGAGTAAGCGCGTTGTCCAATTGCTTTCTGTGCTAGTGGAACCAGCTGTGACTGCTTTTGTCGAGTGTTGTATGTTTGGGATATGAGAATTTTTTTGTTTTGTGATATCTCTCAACATCTTTGAAATAATATAGTTGACGTATATCCAACACCTCACTCTGCCGAAAAAGTTCATTTGATGAAAATGCTCTTTTTTCTTGTATATTATGTTCACTCTTTAAGGCACTTCCTCAAACGACCAAACCATATCTTATGTGGCTTTCGATTAGAGCATAGTACAGGGTTTTTAACTGTGATATTGTCAGTATTTTACTGAAATGTTTGAATTTTGATAGCATTGACCTGATATTTTTGCATACATAGTTAATGTGTATATTCCACTTCATATGCATGTCAAGATATATTCCATTTTGATTGCCGTCACTGATAGAATGTTGATCGAAGAATGGAATTCTGGTAGTATTGCAACAGAAGGGTGAGTAGCATGTTTTTTCAATGTTAAGAGTTAGTAATTTGTATTTCAACCATTTTTGAATTTCAGTAAAATCCGATTCTGCCTTTTGTTTAAGTTCTGGCCACGTATCTGCAGTATAGAGGACTACCGTATCATCAGCAAATCCCACAATGGTACCATTCGACGCTATAGAAAACAAATTATTAACAGATATATTGAATAGTATTGGGCCTAGGACACTACCTTGAGTGACACCATATTGAATTGGGAGGTTACCGCTGTTTGTGGTTTCTATTCTAACAATTTGATTTCTGATTTGTAAATAAGTTTCGAAGAGGTTGCGTCCTATTCCACGAACTCCAATATCTTCTAGAAAGACTTCTTAGTAGTAATGAGTGACTCTCTGTGTCGAACGCCTTTGATAAGTCAATAAATACTCCCAGGCTGGGTTTTTCCGCATCCATTGCATTATATATTTTTTCCGTCACGAGTAAGATTGCATCCTCGGTTGAAGAGTTAGTTTTAAATCCGAACTGCTAATTAAAGATATAGGTCGGTAATTCGTAACAACAGTTGCATCGCCTTTTTTGAAGATAGGCGTCACAACACTCTTTTTGAAGACATTAGGTCATATACCATTCTCCATACATTTGTTGAAGATGTAAACTAAAGGTGCTGATATGTATTGAGCAACATGTTTCAAGGTTTCTGCTCTTATTTCGTCATATCCAGGGGCTTTTTTCATCTTTAGATTTTTACTGATATCGGCAATTTCTTTGGCATCGGTGGGAACTAAAACAAAACTATGTTAGAAAGGGTGGGTTGGAATGGAATATAATTAGGATTTTGCGTTATATCACTAGCCAATTTGAAGCCTATTTCGGTGAAAGTTTTGTTAAAATAGTTTGTAATTTGTTTTTTATCTTCAATAAGATTACCATAATCATCATGTATAGTTCTTATAGTAGTATTTTTTTGTTTAGATTTACTTATTTCATTTAAGATGTTCCATAGTTGTTTCGTGTTGGATTGAATCTGTGTGATTTGTTTTTGGTAGTAATTGTACTTTTGTTCTTTTATCATATTGACTAACTTATTTTTGTATATCTTGTATCTTCAAGTTCTGATTTCCCGGGTATTTTTTCACAGATTTAAAGAGCTTGTTTTTTGTGTCTATTGATTTAATGATACCATTGGTTATCCAGGGTGGAATTTTCTGATTTTTCCGGTTTATTCTGAAAGTGCTTGTAGACTGTTTGATACTCAATAAGATTTTGTCCAAAAATATTTCCATAGCATCATCAACAGATTCAGCTGAATAGACTGCATTCCACGTTTGTTGTTCAAGAATATTGCGAAGTTCAGATATATTTATATGTTTTTTGTATGTGAAGTTATTTATTTTTGGTTGAATTTTGTTGAATGCAATTTGTGAAGCTGTGCTGTAGTGAATGGTTATTTCTGTTTCAGTTATAATAGGTAGAATATAATCACGTATTGAAGATATTTTTGATTTAATGAAAATGTGATCCAAGCAACTTTTAGTGTTCCCCTGGACCTTTTTAGGAGTGTTTATCGCGGATCTATAGTCAAACTCATCCAGCACGCTCAAGTAGTCATTAACTGTCACATTTTCCTCATCGAGTAGATCAATATTGAGATCGCCCATAAAAATGTTATATGATCCGTTGTTGGTGCTGTTGAGTTTGAGATAGTGGTGTAAATTATCTACGAAGTCACTGGTATTTAACGAGGGGGAATCTGTAGTAAGCTGTTATAACTATGTTTTTTTTTTGTTTTGCGCTGTCATCTCGATCGTGTTGGTGGCACCCAGTTGTAAGATTCTGTAAGTATATGTGTAGGTGGATTTTATATACATCACTATTAAGCAAGTTCCTGGACATAACTAGTCCAGAAGGATTTTTCAAGACAATCAATTCACCACTCTATCAAACACCACGTTGTAACCACCTCGGGACCGCCGGTTGCTCAGAAACCATGGAGTCTCACCTCAAAAAAACTCCGGGCTGCTAAGAAAGAATTTGATGCCATCCTTAAATTTTAGGAATCGCGGACTCAAACGCCAGAACGGCTTCAAACTGCAATTCAGTTCGACACATCGAAAACCTTCCACAGGCAAAACCAACTGTTACCCTGTGGACCTAATGCGCGCCTTTCGCCAAATTTCATCGCCGAGGAAGACATCAAAAAAACTGATATTACATCTCCTTTTAGACTTTTTGAATACCGATTCAGTCTCCAGAATGCAGCCCAGACTTTTCATAGACTTCTGCTTCGCGTACATGGACGACATCCAAGTCGCCTCAAGATCTCCCGAAGAACATCTTGTCCACATGAAGATTCTGTTCCAGTGACTAGAAAAATACGGTGTCGTTACTAATTTTGCAAATTGCGTCTTCGAACAAGCATGATAAAGTGAACGCAGTTAGGATCTTTTCGCAACCAGATACCGTGGAACAACTAAGGCAATTTTTAGGTACGATAAACTTTTACCGTCGACTCATACCTAGAGTTGCCACCACGCAAGCCCCTGTTAACCCAGATATGCCTACAGTTCGATTATTATATGTTTACCCGTGCGTCATCATCACAATACCATAATTCTTAGCTTAGCAGTGTGATTACACCAACAGATGGCGCTGCGTTAGTTATTGCAGTGAGATGACGTTCTAAGGGTTTCATTGCCATGTTACCCAATTTGAGTGTGTTTTTCTGGTGAATTGGGCTCGTGAATTTCAATTATCTCTGACATGGATTATCCAATTGATCTACGACCTTCAGGGTAAGTAAATATAGTCAAAGTTCTCTGATATCTCATACACGCTTCGAATACAGATTGAACTTAGAATTCTGACCGTTGTCGTGCCATCATTGTTTTTTACTAGTTCCGCGTGGGCTGTCAAACTTGTGTGTATGATCAATCGTACAGTAGGCATATAGTAGTAGTTTTGAAAAATAAATATTGTAAGTATTACAAACAAACAAATGAAATTATGTTTTTATTTACAGTGGTTTGACCCTCCATGACCTTCTCGCAGAACTTGAAGATGATATCCATACCACCGACTAAAAATAGAATTGATATTGTTATTTTGCCTTCTACGAATGCAAACTAGGACTTCACAGATGAAGATTCGGGTGATAAGCAAGACGCCGCAAAAAAAAATTTGCCAGCTTCACAATTATTAGCAGAATCTGAAATTTCAAATAGAGATGATATAGAGTGCAACATATGGGAAGTGGTCGAAAATCAAAGAGAGGAAGAATTGTGGGATTATCTCATTATGTGAAATACAAATCAGTGGCTAAATCTAAAAAGAAAACATACAAATGGGAAAAACTTGACATTGATGATAAACACTTTAATATTCCGTGGGAAACAGCTTTCACAGTTGCTAACCAAACATCTCCACCAAAATTGTTCACAAAATTTTTCGATGAAGAAATCATGAAACTTCTGGTTGAATTCACCAATATGTAGGTATGCTGCAAAACGAAACAGGAGAGCAGATATAACTGCTGATGAAATGAAATGCTTTATAGGGGTATTATAAGTAGCGGTTATAATTCAGTCAGACGAAGAAGGATGTATTGGGAAAACTCAGATGATTCAAAAATATTTCAATTTCCAAGTCAATAGATTTCAATATATCATGTCTAATATCCACTGCTGTGATAATGATAACCTCGATCAAACCGATCGTTTTGCAAAAATGAGACCTCTTTTCGATAAAATTAATAAAAATTGCTTGGGGCATGCACCCCATGTAGAGCAACATAGCATTGATGAAGCCATGGTTTCGTATTTTGGTCGACATCCTGGAAAACAGTTTATCAAAGGAAAACCTATTCGATAGGGTTATAAGCTTTGGGTGGGCACGACATTCTATGGTTACATCAACTGGTTTGAACCCTACCAAGGCGCAAATTCAACAATGAAAAAATATAAAGAGTTCGGATTGGGACCTTCATTCATTCTGAATTATGCAGATATAATTTGCTCAAAAGTAAATGCACCATATCATTTATTTTTGACAATTTTTTTTCGAACATACAATTGATAGAGTAACTCGCCAACAGGAAAATAAAAGCAACTGCTACTCTTCGAGAAAATAGAATGTCAAATTGTCCAATACTAACTAAAAAAGTATTTAAAAAAAAATAGAGGAAGTTGGGACTTCCGATCAACCAATAAACGATCCATTATAGTTGCTACATGGAATGATAACAATATTGTAAATATTGTATCAAATTGCATAGGGATACAACCACCTCATTCAGTGTCTCGCTATGCGCGCACAGACAAAAAACGCGTGAACCTTGAGCAACCTCAGGCAATAAAGGTTTTTCTACTTTTTTCTCATGTTCTGGATATGGCCATACAAAATGCATGGGTGCTACACAAAAAAACAAAGAATGGGAAGTTGGATCATCTTACTTTTCGGAGGAGGGTCGCTAAAGCACTTCTTGAAACTAACACGAACGGAAATATCCGTAAAAGATCAAGACCATCACTGCTGGAAAATGCTGATTCAAGATTTGATAGATTAGATCATATTGTAAGTACTCAAAAAAAATCCAACAAGTCGCAGAGATTGTCATAAAGCCGTTTCCGTTATTTGCAGCAAGTGCAAGGTTGCATTATATATTGTAACGATTTCGAGATCGGCCCCGAGACCAGCCCTGATCTAATTAATTATGCACCCTCGTTCAACTACAACAGCATATCTGCTGGCGTACGGATCGCCGAGAACAAGCTGGAATAAATCGATCAATTCGATTTATGTTCGAAGAGCCTTGCTACTATATAACCGCTGGAGGACAGTCAGAGGGGAAAGTTAGTTACAGTTCCAGAGTTCGCTGATAGATAGCCACAGTAAAAATAAATTGAAATAGTTATTGAAGTAAATGTTTTAGTGAATAATTGTTGTAATGGTGATTTAAATAAATTAGGACAATTAGTTAGTGCAGTTTTACTACAATATAATATGTTTCACTGCTTTTCATACTCCACCTTCATCAACGTAATTTTAAGAATTATTTCTATTTGGTCTAATCAAAGTTACACGAAAAAACTTTGGTATAATTTTTTTTGTAAGATGTACTCTTTAATGCCAAGTGCCTACTGTTTGTTTAATCGAACACCCATATTATAGTAAAGAACGATGGAATTAAAAAAAAATAATCCTAAAGGATAGTCAAAAGGGTAGCTTTCGAGTCATTATAGCCATAGTTAATTGGACACCGGCAGCAATCAGAACTTTCAAGACCTGCAAAGAGCACCATCCATACATTCTAGACAGGAAAAACCATGTATATTGTCGTTGATTTATCCTGCCAAAAACGCCAGAACTTTTTTTTATTGGAGAGGTAAATTTTTTTCATCAGTTATTTTACTCGACAATCCGAAGAAGGGCCAAAAAACATGTATTGCCTGGTTATCTCTCGAAATTAACCAACCTATGAAGATGTCTGGAAGAGCGTTACCGAACTAAGAAACGCGATGATGGACCAGCATCTTTAGGACCTAGCAATCCCCAAGTTGTCTTGTCGGATCGATGAGCTGGATTGGAGAGTGTCACATATAATATGTGAAGTCATGTTCGGGAGTAAGACTCGGAGAGCGACCAATTAGGAAATGAGATTGGGTAATTGAAATGAGATCAATCGATTCATTGAGTTCAACAGTTTGCTTCAAATAAATGAAATGGCAGGATTAATTGAAAAAATTGATAGATTACTAAATTCTTACGGGACCACCGAGCCCATACAAAAAATATCTCTCCCATGAAATCAATGATTTTTGCAAAATATCAGTTTTACGATCGTAAAATTTGTACCTGATTAGCGCTGTCCCCCACATATTATATCAGCATTAAATTAAGCTTTGACGAGTTTAATATCTTCACTAATATGCTTCATAAATATATGTCTACAAGTCTTTAATACTGTGTGCCATTTAGTGCCTGTGAAACATATCAAAACATCATGCAATACAAGAAATACTCCATTCAAGGTAGGTATACTAACTAGGAAATAGATTATGTACATTGAAAAATTTTCATTTGTGTTTTATCTACCAAGTAATACGCATTTTGTAAAACGAATTTAGGTTGAAATTGGCCATGGTTCCTGATGATATTAATCAATTTCTCTGAAAGTCTTACTGATGGTGCCGTAGCAAAGGACACTACTGGTCTAATAGGGAGATTTTGTTTCTGTAATTTTATAAGTGAACATAATTTTGGGGTTTGCGATTTACTTAAGTTAAAGTAAATTTTTCGCTTTCATTGAAGAGTAATTTCGAATTCTTAAGAAATTCTTGATTCTTGATTTTGGTAAGAATTAGTGATATCACGTTTTATTATTTCAAACACTACTGAATTCAAGAAATGTAGAGTTTTTTAGACGTCATTTCTGTTAATAGCAATGACCGTGTTACTTCTTTCTGCTCTGGTAATTGTAACATCATCATCGCTAATTTTACGTCGTATAGATTTAACAAGCTTCATTTCATTCATAGGAGAATGTTTTTAAAAATTTCAGATTTTATAATATATGACGCCTGGTGTTTCTTGTTAATGTTATTCAGAGATCATTTCAATGCTATTTATTTTAAAGTTATTGGTGCTATTTTCAATTTCAATATTATTTGAATCCTTCATCAATCTAGATTGAAGGTCCGTACTCATTTTGTTAGTGGTTTGGTTCGAATTCTCATCTAATAGTGATTTAACTTTCTTTTTTGAATGAGGTATTTGCTATAAATTATCTGACTAACCTGTTCTCTAACATTGAAATATAAATTATCAAGTTCTATACGATCTAACTATGGAGTAATTCTGTATGTATTAACTAGAGATGTATATTGCTGTATTCTAGTTTTCGTAATTCTTTAATCCATCTAGTTTTCCTGTTTTTATCCCATATTGTGCTACTTGGCTTCTATTGGATGTTTTTTGTTCTTTGAATCGTGGGAATACTTGCAAATATTGAAGAACTATACAGTGTGGCTTTTAATAGTCCCCCCTCTGTAAACTTTTGAACGGTTTGACGTAGGAACATAAAAAAAAAAATCGTTTCGATGGTTTCACCGATACTATTTTTTGAAATATAACACATTGTGATTGCTCTATAGTTGGCTCGGAGGGGCACATCAACTTAAAATTTTTAAATGGTATGGGGGGTCGAGTGGCACATTGTTAAAATAGTTATTTATGCAACAAGTGCAAAAAGTAAGTGTTTATTGCACTCGACGTGATAACACGTCGAGTGCAATAAACATTTTTTGCATGAGTTGCATACAATATTTTTTCTACTTCATGCAAAAAGCAAAAAATTATTTATTTAGGTGCGGCACTAGGTGAAGGAAAATGAAATACGCAATTTAAATAAATAATTATTACTATCGATTTCATCACCATCATCTAGTTTTCCATTAATATTACTCATTTTAAAACTTCTGTTCTGTAATTATCAGAATTAAATTTTGACTGACGTTTATATAACCACAGTTGCATTATAGAAATCAAAATCATAGTAGCCATGAGCGCGTATGTTATCACGAGGTGTGGTCATAGTACAGGCAGTTTGCTCTATGCAGGTAGACGGTTTAGAACATAGCGGATCGGTTTTGATTATAGAGTTATTTTCGGGAAGGCATTGTTTGTTCAACTCTGACTGCTAACATTAATACAAAAAATATAAAATATGTAGCTGTTTAAAACGTATGGCCAATTTCACAGAATATCTGCTAAATATGTAGTGGGTTTGAACGTTTATGTTTATCATGATGACAGCACGTTGAAGTAGAATGACAGATGAGTGCAATAAAAACTTTATTGCACTAGTGCAATAAAGAGCTTCTTTTTCCACTGAATATAGTTCAATAAAGTTTTGCTTTCTGCCTGAATGTAGAAAAATATAATTTAATTCTCTTTTCAACCATCTAATTTTTTCTGAATTTCGTTAATTTGTTTTTTCACAATATGCATCTGAATTGTCAAGTATAAGAGCAGATCTGAATCCGTTTCCTTACCTTACCTCAATAACTTTTGAAGGGTTCGATGTGAAATAATGGGACGGAAACTATTTTGAGTGGTATTTCAATAATACTTTTTGACGAAAAATGACAGAGACTATGAAGTAGAAGCATCTAGCGACAGCGGGATACTTTGGCTGGCTAAACTTTTGACAGAAATAACTGGACTGTCTATGAAGGAACTATTGAAATGTCAATTAAGTAGTTAATAAAAGAATATTGAATTATCGTAGTCGTATTTACTGAGGAGTTTCATCTGAATATTTGTGATTATCATGGTTCGTATACGTCCTTTCGAAGAGAAAATTGAAACAATTTACAGTTTTGTTGAGGCCCATCGGAACTACCATGAAGCAGAGAGAATTTTTAATGAAAAATTTCCTGATCATCCTATAACTCGGAAATATTTGAGGAAACTAGTTGGAAAATTCAACAGAACTGGCAGTGTTCGTAGGGAAGGTGGAGCTGGCCGAAAATAAATTCCGGAGGAGACGAATGTTTCGATAATTGCCGAAATGTTGGTAAATCCGCAACAAAGTACCTCTTGTGTAGCAAGTACGATTGGGGTCTCAACAGCTACAGTAAAAAAATATTTGAAGAAACACGAATTCCATCCTTACAAGTTAGTAATTTTACACCAACTCACAGAAGACGACCCAGACCGAAGAATGGAATTTTGTGAAATTATGGAGGGAAAGATGGCTAGGAACCTACATTAGGAATATTTGTTTTTCAGATGAAAGTACCTTTTTTTTGAACGGAAATGTGAATACACAAAATGTGCGATACTGGAGTGATACTAATCCTCATATCTTTCGAGAAGGTCACACACGGTTCCCAAAGAAACTAAATGTATGGGCTGGAATTCTAGGAGACCATATTGTAGGTCCCTTATTTTTGGAAGAAAATTTTAACGGTAATTTGTACCTGGATATGCTAAGAGATACGGTTGAACCACTCATACTTCAAATATTAGAAGACAATGACAACGAATTTCAGGAACACATCACCTTCCAGCAAGATGGGGCCCTTCCTCACTTCCAACGTCAAGTTCGAGAGTATCTGGATGTAACATACCCTATGAGATGGATTGGACATCGTGGACCAATCGAATGGCCGGCACGATCACCAGACCTTACACCTTGTGACTTCTTTCTGTGGGAATATGTCAAATCCAAAGTATATGAGCAACAATCCAACTCTTTGGAAGAACTTAAACAACGAATATCACAGGTGTGTGCTGATATATCTGCAGACATGTTGAATAATGTTCGGCAGGAATTTTCGAATGGAATATTTTATTGTCAAGAAGTATTAGGTGGACATTTCGAACACCTAATTCGTTAATTGACAACGATTTTGCTTCTCATTATCTAAATACTACATGTCATAATAGTTTGTTGTTTTTTGTTACACTTTACATTTCAAAAGCATATTGTGAAAAAACGTATTAACGAAATTTAAAAAAATAGATGGTTGAAAAGAGAATTGAATTATCTTTTTAACGATGTGCCACTCGACCCCCCATTTAAAAAAATTACGTTGATGTGCTCCTCCGCGCCATCTATCGAGCAATCACAATGTGTTATATTCCATAAAAAAAGGATCGGTGAAACCCTCGAAACAGTTTTTTTTATGTTCCTACGTCAAACAGTTCAAAAGTTAACAGGGGGGGGACTATTAAAAGCCGCACTGTATATTTTGGTTAGTTATGGCACAACGAAGAATTAGCTGAAGGTACCAAAAATCCAAGAAGCTAGTCGTAGCTTCTTTTAAATCTCTTGTATCAACAATTTCTTCCACTTGTATAACAAGAGTATCGAAATGTCGAAATGTTACGTTATGAATTTGTTTGAGATAATGTTTTTTGCTTTTTACTTTGGCTTTCCAAAACCCGGTCTGATTAGAAGTGTAGGGGGAAATGAAAATACCACTTTTTACAGAATTTTGATGTTGAGATAGAAATTTACCTAATCTGCAGGATTCGTTAAAAGCTTCTACATATGTAAAACCCTAATAAATAAATCAATCTGTCATTACTTCTGGATGCATCACTTTTGCGCAAAAGCAAAAAAAACTGATTAATAACATTTTATTAATACCGCTCCTCTTCCCTTTTGTTAAAAATAGAAAAGGGACCGGCATAATCGATGCCTACTGTTTCAAATGGAAGGTTCGATGTATTCGTGTATCTGGCAAGTTAGACATAGTACTTATACGGGGTTATACTTGAAACTAGTTGAAAAAATTATTTTTGACTATCTTTTTGCTCACACACACCCTCTCGCTGTCTACAGTTGAGAAATGTGATGAAGTAGATGTGTACATGTTTGAAAATTCATTTGAGTATTTTTTTTTAGAAATTAGATTTAGCTAACATTCAATTTATGATTGATTCCAGTAAACTCACACTGGTCTGAAAGCTGGCTCGTGATGTTTTTTGAATTGGTTCTTAGGTCCATTTTGACAATTTGTAAAATTTCACTAATGGCACAGATTGAGCAATTACGCATATAATGAATAGGAAAGTCAAGAAGTTGGAGTTTCTTTATAAAAAGTTTGGTATTAATACTAATATGAGGTGATTAGATTAGCATTTTGTACGATTTTCTTCTGGAAAGTTAACCTTTGAAAATTATTTTTGAGACTTAAAAGAATATAACTCGAAAAGTATTGAAAATCTCTGCAAATTTATGATCAGGGTATGAAACTACTTTTGTCCTAACATGAGACCGCTTAACCTTGTTTTGGAATCTAACCATAGAGTCGCTCAGTTTCAGTAAACGTAACTTCACCGTGATTGAAAATTAGCCTGGGTGCTTTTGCTTCATTCGAATTTCTACTTTTTGCAACATATTCAGATTCCCCCTGAACTGATTTGATTCAGTTGGTTCCCCACAATTCCCTTTCTTTTGTATCTTATCGGAAAGCTCGTATTCCCTTCGTTTTTCTTCTACTGACTTCACAAAACACTTACTGTTTTGTGTCATCCAAGTAAGTGCTCATATAATTTTTAATTATTCTGATGAAAGAGTCAACCCACAATTATATAATCTGAAAGTTATCATATTATCGCCTTTATTGAGTTCATAACATGTGCATATTTTCAAATAGCTCTATAGGAAAAGTATAAAAAGTGATACCACCTAAGAAATGGGCAATGTTCGTAACGTGTAATGTAACACCTTCTGTATACTGTTGAATCAGAAGTACAAGGCTTTTACTCAACCTGTAATTATGAACTCTCAAATAATTTTACATAATTATACATACAATCTTGCAGAATTTGAAGGTTCCAACATCCGGAATCCCACAAGACATGAGCTGATTACTTTAATCACCTCAAATCCTGTTTGTATGATAAAAAATGCTAAAAATTGTATTTGCTGGCTTCAACGCAGTTGATACTTATACTTGTACTATGTCTCGACATCCAGATCAATATTTCATTTTCAATTCTAGGCTTTGCACAAACTCAAATAAATACTGATCTCCAAACCATCTTCTTCCAGGGTGGGATCCATTTCCACCTACTGATGGAGTCCTTCAATATTTTTACTTGAAATTTTAATTCATATACTAACCCATTCAGTTTCTGTAATTAATATATTTGTTGTTTTTTGATAGATTTTAGAAATGAAATAAGAATTGCCATGAATGAAACGAATAAAATCGACAAAGTTGAAGTACCCTTTCTACTTCCACTTGGTGTAAACATGTGGAGAGAAGGGTACTTCGACTTTGTCGATTTTATTCGTTTCATTATCGTAATAATCTCCAGCACATATCCAGCCCTATGCTGTATCATTTCCGTTCAAAATAACGTCACCGTTATTCGCCATTTCTGTTGTTTTACTATTACCAATCATAGCAAAATAACAGAAATCGCGAATAACGTTGACGTCATTTTTAACGGAAGTGATACAGCATAGGGCTGATTATCGAACTTTGTTCTTTTACTTCCATGATTACTTGTGATTTACGTACTTACACATACTTTTCATGTAAACACTGCTGTTCAAAATATGTTCAGAATCAGTGAAACGACTACGTTCTGGCGTATTTGCGCACAGCCCTACTATTCATATCGCATTAACATCTTTTCCTTTTGTATGAACTCCGGCAATAGTGTTATCCACCTAACATTACTGACATCTCAGTGAGGATCCGACTATAGGTACTGGCGTGATGGTTTGTGGAAAATTGTTCTCTCTGGATAATAAATAACTATCACTGACTTTGCACAAAAAATATACCTACTGGCTAAATATTCTTTTTCGATTGCGAGCACTGTTTTGCCTTTGAAGCACGCGATGAGTGAAAAAGGTTTTATTTAGTATTCGTTTGGATTTAATGTGTTAATTCATACCCTTCGGCTCCAACTTTTTAACTGAGCACATTTATAATTAAGTTCTGCGGTAATTCAGAATTGGAATAGAATAACATTCGTAATGGGGTTAACAGGTTTTTTCATTTACAATTTTTTAGGAGTAGGTATGTATGTATTTGCCAACATTTAAAAACGTTAAAATTATTTATAGGGCGACATGGGCCGCAGTGGTCATGATGGTAGAGCGCTAGTCTATCAATCAGAGGGACGTGGGTTCGATTCCCAGCATGGTCACTGGTCTCGTGCTGGGAATCGCACGTTAAAAGGTAAGACCTCGTTCCTTAGCCCGCACAAGTTTCGACTTCTGAGGGCTGTCGTTCGTAGGGGGATGACAGCTGGTTAACGGAAAAAACAATTTTAAACAACAAATCAATAGCAAGAAAGGTAAATCGAAAAAGTTATTTATAATACGCCTAATTCAATTTGTTTAATAAAATACATTGTTTATTTATTGAGCACAAATAACTTTTGGAAATCATCATACACTTAATTTTCTACTCACAACCAAAATGGTGGAACACTCCACGTTTGCACCACTCCCGCGAAGAATAAAGGTGACTAAAAGTTGGCTTGGTTTGAAGGGATTGTCTCGGGGACCGACGCCGACGTTCATAATTTCTATACCTGCTCTCGGCTGCGCTCGAAGTAGGTTGAGGTGACTAATAGAACCATTTACCCTACCTGGAAAAGAAGGAATATCCCCTAGTTTCTTTCCACATAGCTAGTAAAATATTAGCTTTTCCTGAAGAACTATATAGGACACCGGAGAAAGAAAATCTATCACCTGAAGTTATACCCTGTACATTGAAAACAATTTGTATATTTATTCAGAATTCAAATTTTGTTGCTGCTTTCGGTATTATCGTTTACCGCATACATAATTATATGAATTTGTTGTATCACTAGTCAATTTCTATATACCTACACGAGGCAAGAAAACAATTAGGGTATTAATACCGTTCCGAGAGTATAGTTTACTCAAAATTACCAAGTTATGAGAACGTCGGTAAATGGATTTAAATATCTCACAAGGTCAAGACTGTATCTAAAGCTATATTCTGACCATTATAGAAAAAATCATATATTATAAAATTTATATGAACTTTCCATTTAATTAATTGAAACAGGCATGCATAAAAATAAGTCAGGATATAGAGAATCTGCTCATCCTTTCTAGAAAATACAGCCTTACTATCAACTCAACAAAGTCCTCTGTAATGCTTTCTGGTTGCCTGTCAGCAAAGAAACTTTGTTTAATCAATGTCAGCATGGTAGTTGACAGGGTTAACTTACCTATGAAGGACGATGTGATAAATTAGGGTTGTACAGCTCATCAAGATTCTCCAGGCATGTCTCCAACATCTCGAAAAAAAGACACAGTAGACTGAAATTGATCTACTCCAATAAGAGTGTATTGAATGTTACCGTGAAGAAAATGTTATATATGGACCATATGTACCAAACCTACCTAAAGTAGAAAAATTCAGGATTCAATGGCTGCAGAATTCATGCATGAGGTTACTATTAGGAGTCAACAGAATGCAACATATCTCGCATCACTCAACTAACCTTGGCTGGTTGAATATGGAAATGCGTCGAACTCTTCATGCAAGCTTTCTTTTTCATGAAATCATAGGATCACAACTGCCTGTCTACCTGCATCACAAAATTACTTCTAGGACAGACGTGCATTACCTCAACCTGAGATTCAAAGGTATACGATATCTCCGCCAAGATTCACTCTTTACTTCTATTGGCTGTACAACAGGCTCCCGATCTCTCATAAAGAAATGTCTAGTAGAGTAATTGAAATGAAATTGAAGTCAAATCTTCTCAACAACCACAGCTTCTGAATTACCATTCATGAACTCTAAGCATAAACTCCCATACCACGTACCTTTCGAACGGAAATTTGGATCGTACTTATTAGGCCGGCCATCGCGAATACAAACACTTGCGATGTGTCTGGACACTCCTCACATCCGTGAGGTGAGTGATTACTGGGTCCGAGTATCAAGTGCCCCGAGCATGCGGAGTGAACCAAGAATTAAGGCCTTCTGCATTCGTCCAGCTAAGATTTCTGCCATATTACGGCAAGCCAGTATGACTTATGAGTTTGAAAACAGTGTGTCCATCATTCAATCAAGGACCCCTAATATTAGAACCACCATTTTAACAAAATGGTTTAGGAAGAGTCTGCGGAGTTCAGAGTAGGTCTGGATATTTAGCCCGTTTCGTCATCTTTTCCGAAGATGTTCATTTTGCCAGGAGCTGAAAACTCAATGATGAACATCGTCCTGCTTTGATGGTCGAGGAGGACTACATCAGATTAAGATTTCTGGATAAGCCAAGGTCTTCAATATTCTAGAAAAAGATAACATGCATTAGCTTATCTTTATGTCTCTGTAAGATTGAAGTAGAATCGAAACGGCAAGCATATTAGTTGCAGCAACTTTGTTCTTATGCTTATGCTGATACTTGCCGCGGAAAGAGTTTTTTACAGTAGTAACCTCTTCGGAGTGGCGTTATTCCACTCCCAGATGTGTATACGTATCTCCGGCATCCAGATAATGTAGGATGCTTCCATCTACGAGCTGAACGTCCTCTCCGCATTCCTCGCATCGTCCTCTTTCAAGATGAACCGTGGCACATTTATCGATCCCAAACTGCATTCCGATAGCATGCGTGTACTCTTGCACCACCCTCAAGGACTGATGAAGATCCTTTTCTCTGGATGCATAAAGTTTGAGGCCATCCATGTAAAACAGATGGGTGACTTCATGCCTCCGGTTGCTGGAAGTGCCGACGTTGTATCCGTGGGTTTGCAAAAGTAGGCGGAGGCTGCCCACAAGGAGGAGTCCTGTCATTGCTACTGTGGGAAACTCTAATGGACGACCTTCTACAAAAACTAATCCAAGTATGTTTTCACTGCCTTGGATATGCGGATAATCTAGCGATAGTTGTCGGAGGCGGGTTTACTGGGATAATCTCAGAAAGAACACAAACGGCCCTGAACCAGCCTTTCAATAACTATTTGTTAAAACTTAAGTATATGGTAGGACTTGTCAAAATAACCAACTCTTTTCCTATTAAATGTTTATCGAAAAATTATTCGTTTTCGTTTACAGATTGTTGTAATTTTCCAAAACATGGTTGTTTTTTTCCATAAGTTTATTGCAATTTTAGTTACTTTCATCAAACTTTATACGCAATATACCCGCGCGGACAGATTTATTCTAAACTATCCATTATTAAACTGCTTGATCAGTATCAATAATTGTTGTCACTCTCCGCTTGCAAATTGAGTTAAATTAAATCGAGTAGGCCATGACCGTTTGTTTATGAAAATATAAGTTCGCTATGTCACATTTTCAACTATTCATTGACAAATTCACAGTTCGGAGTTCTTAAAGTGATTTTATGGTACCATGCCCAACTTTACGAATGCTGAAATGCCTGATACGGTTTTTGCATACGGCTTGGCTGACGGAAATTTAACCGAGGCTATCTATCAGGAAAGCTATCCCCAACGCGTGACTACTTGTGCAGCGACATTTGCGAATTTTTTCCGGCGACTTCCTTAATCTGGAAGCTTTGAAAGAAGTTCTGCAGTAGGACGACCACGGACTACAAGAACTGTGGAATTGGAGGAGGCGGATCTAGAAGAAATTAGTGAACATCCAGAGACAAGTACAAGAAAAATTAGTCAAACTTCAAATGTGAGTCACATGACCATTAAGAGAATTTTGAAGGAACAGCAATTATATCCTCTTCATATTCAGCGTGTCCAGACACTTACCATACGTGATTTTCAACCACGTACCGAATTTGGTCAATGGCTTCAAAGAAAAGTTCAACAATATCCCCAAATTTGATCGAAAATCCCCTTCACAGATGAGGCTGATTTAATGTATGGTGATTATTTGATATAATTGATAATTGGGGATTATTTGTTTGGTCCCTCTTTTCTCTCCTTACGTTTGTATGGAGATGCTTACCAAAATTGTTTGGAACACGAGCTTTCCCAATTTATGACAGATGTTTTTATTGGTCTCCGAAATCACTTTTGGTTTATGCACGATGGAGCTCCTATTCATTTTAGTCTGATTTCAAGGAATTTCTTAGACGTAGCATTTCTCCAACGATGGATAGGAAGAGGAGACACTCAGCATTGGCCACCTAGTCCGCCGGACCTCAATCCCGTCGCTTTTTCCTCTTGGGGTACCGTAAATCACTAGTATATGCTAGCTCCATTGAAAACGAAGAAATATCAAGGGATCGCATCATAGCTTGCTGCAAAACGATGAGAAACACTACCGGCATTTTTCAACGGGTGCGGAATTCTTTGAAGAGGAGAGCAGAAGCTTGTATTACTGTTGGTGTTCGTCACTTTGAATAGTTGTGATAATTGTTTTATTTAATTTTCATTTGTTTAATTGTCTAATTAATAACATAGTACTTCTCCGAATTGATTTTTTTACAAACTCCGAAATGTAACCCTTTCTAATTCAATAGTCAAACGTGGGATTCTTCTTGAACTCCATTAAATCAATGCTTGAAATCATCAATTTTGCGACCAAAGTACTTAAAAATACTTTATAAGATGTCAAGGATAAAAATAACAACTAAGCAGAAATACATAAAATAAATAATAATAAATTTGGAAAATACTCCCCCATAATGTTCTGGAACGTAGTCACACGCGTGGGATCTATTGCACCTGAAACAAAAAACTATTGCGTCCACACAGCGATACAAGAGTTTAATTTTTTTTTGAACTTGGCCATTCGTAGGAAGGAATGCTGGCTGAAAAGTATAAGGAGTTTAAAATAAGGCGTTATTTCATTTTGCGTTTTATCAGCTGAAAACATAGTACCTAGGTGGCATCCACCCCAGCGCGTGTGCTTGAGGGTTTGATAAATAGGGCATGACCATTGAGGTGTTAAACTCAGTAACGGAGGCTTCATCGTTACTAGAGGTTTTTCCTGGAAAGTTTGTTATATTATTTGCTTATACTTTTCTCAACATATTTTATTTCATACTTCACCCTTCATGAACGACCTACATCCAATGATAATATGGCCTTATAAAATTTTTATCATCTTCAACCCCTAATACTAACAATAAAAGTACACTCTCCATAAAATATCCGAATCCGGCGCTTTGCAATTCCGCCAAATGGCTGTTGCCTGTTACATTTTGTCGATTCGCTTTCCCTTCATCCATTGCTGAATGTTCCCAGAATAACGTCCGCGCCACAGAATACCAAATGAATAACAACACCTGTCAAAATACGTCTGGGAAAATCGAAAAGCGAGAACAATTTTCACACCTGCCAACAGCGACGGGAATAAGTCCGGAATTGAAGAACCCATTCAAGCAGTTTCTCAGCATTACCAGGGCAAACGATATTTATAGACACCAACAATAATTAGGAAAATCTCATTAGTTCAGGACTCTTCAATGAAGATGATATTATCTGCTGGAATTTGAAATTCATTCCCGTACTCGATCAATAGCAGGGAGGTCGAAATCTAAAAACCTTATTTAATAATTTATGGAGAATTTGACATTTATTCCGTGTCGAATATTACAATATTATGATGTTGAAAATAAAAAAAAAGGATATTTAACATATTCTTGGCTTGATGTTTAGTCTGTGTTAAATGTTTGATTAGTACTCGTTCATATTAGATTAAATATTGACTGTACGTTGGTGCATTCATTTTTTCTCGATAAGTACACTGGGGTGTCCCAAACAGCCATCATATTCTGATTTTCATAAATCTTCTGAAGCAGCAATCAATTATTGTTTATTACATTAATCATAATTTTTTTTGAAATTGATTAACTATTCTAATAATACTCCCTCATGAACACTCATAGAGCGTACCCAAAGGCATAGCCTGTGCGGGTGATATAAATCTAAAAATCCAGGTTAAATATATGTTTTTGAATTGATTGAATTGTCCACTCACATCCTATTTATCATCAACAACCTGACTGGCATCAGTCTATTGAAACAAATGTTCCAAACAAAAGTAACTTGAGTATAAGGCACATTATTGTGTCTCTTTTATGGCATTGCATATTCTCTTTCCCGTATACGTGTTTTTCAATTTCTTTAAATCTCAAGTTCCAGAGAAAAAACACTTTGATAAGCTCAAATGTGTTCCTAGATATGTGAGAGGATCTAATTTTTCTCTAATTTACGCTTCCTTTGGATGAATTCGCATTGATTTCCGCTTGTTCCAACAAACCATAAAATATCATTAGCTGCCATTATTGTCTATTTCTGTTCACAATATAAGGCACGTATTGGTCGAAGATATCTAATCCTCCTACAGAGGAATCATATGGGATGTATTTACTTTTCTTTCCCCTGTCTCCATATACAGGGTGTTTCTCAATGTTATTGTTGACAAAATTGTTGTTATATCTGTCAACCGGTTGCACCCTTAAGTGCAACCCTCAGAAGTCAGAGATTTGTGCGAGCTAGGGGAAGATCTAGCCCTTGCCTTTCAATACATGTGATGCCTTGCACGAGACCGGTGGCAATGCTGAGATTCGAACTCATGCTCCTACCGATGTTTTGGCTTATGGAGCGAGCACTTCACCCGCTTGCCAACGCGGCCCATATGCAAATATTTGACAGTGTGATTCTACATGTGAAATCATTGGTGGTTTGCTTTATAAACTATGATCCAAAAATATCCCGAATTGATGTTTAATGAAAAAATTCATTATCATTTTCAAAACTATTTGAAAAATTTACCGGTTTTTCCAGTTATTCTCCATTACTAATGATCCGATTGGGTTGAAAAATATCTCATTCTGTTCGTATTTCAATTATCTACAAGTTTCTCGTTGAAGCAACAAGCGAAATTCTAACAAAACATGTTTTTTTGTTTTTAATGTTGATAACAAATTAATAGAATAGATTATAGATAGATAGATTGTAAAAAGACGACAATGCGTCCTATTTCCACAGCGACCTTCGCAGATCTATTGTGGTTCCCTTGATCTTAAAATGACTTTCGCGAGCTTCGTCTTTTTAAGTATATTCAGGATCCCCGACAGGGGCTCTTCAACATAGCTTTCTGCCTCTGGTTATTCCGTTCCCTCCTGTGAAAATCTTGTCCTCGTTATTCCTTCGCATTTGGCAAAACCTGCAGGTGGTTTCTTCAGCCAGACCTTTGTTTTTCATATGTTTATTGAGTTCACAGTGTCCTTCTGTGCATACTCAGTAGGTCTGCTGTGAGCGTGGGGCGATAGTTTTCTGAGAAACCTTTTTGCCTGCCTCTATCCTGGGGATTGTTCCCAACAGCGTTGGGCCTGTGTTTCCACCCATTTGCTGATTGTCTTTCTAACTATTGCTTTTGCTATGTCGCAGAAGGGTTCCGGGCCGTAAAATGCCATTGACGAGCACTGTCTGGTCAATTCGTTGGCTTTTTTATTCCCTCGGTATCCCTTGTGTCCTGAAACCCATGCCAGAGTCACTTTCTTGCTGTTTGCCAGTTCATTCAGGGCACATGCACAGTCCCACACAAGTTTGGAGTTCACTTGGGTGGCGTTCAGTGCTTTCATTGTTGCCTGGCAGTCGGAGAATATGACAACGAATTGACCTATGCTGTCTTGCCCATTTATTTCTTCGATACAGAAGTGTATTGCTGCTACTTCCGCTTGAAACAATGTGATGTTTCTTGACAGGCTATCATTATCCTTGGTTTTTGCCCGTATATGGCTGCTCCGACTCCTTCTTCGGTCTTCGAACCGTCTGTGTACCGATGGGTGCTTCTCCCTCCCGTGTTTTCTTTCTGGTACTTATATGAGTAGAATCTACTCGAGACGAGATCAGTTGTAACACCACCAAATTTGGCATGCTAGTAGTTGATACTATGTTGAATAAGAAAAAAATATTCCGGGAGTGGAACCCAAAAAAAATTGAAAAAAAAATGTTTTTTTCAGGTTTATCTTGGAAAAAAATTAAGTTTTGAAAAAATATTGTCTGAATATGGTTGAAAATCAATCTATTCAGTAATTCCCTATAAAATTTGCCCATATTCTCAGAAAACGTGCATGAATGCATGAATGCATTAATTTCAGGCTTGTGTTAGTCCGCCGCTGCAAGTTCCGGCGGTGCCGAACGTTAAATGTGTCATAACTTTGCTAAAAATTGTCAAAAAATTTAAAATAGAAGTGTATTTTGATCGTGAAGACTTCTAGTGGTTGTTTTCACCACTTAACATAATCCAACTGCGTTTTTCACGAAGGATGCAGGAATCATGAATATTTCAGTTAATCCGGAATAATTGCAGTGAAGCAGGAACCATTACCCTCTTCAGACACTAGGCAGTGATTTGAGAGTATTGAGACAGGTCTCACACATGCCAAACAAACTGGGTTTTCTCTCGCCCAATTTTCAACCCCCTCAAAATTCCGTCATCTTAGCTAGTAAATGTAGGAAATAATAGCTTATAAACAACCTGCATGAAAAATAAAGTATGCAATTTCAAGCTGGATATTTGCACTTCACATTTCTGTTATTGAATTCACAAAAACAACTAAGAGGCTGTCCAAAAACTCATTCTTATTAAATGATAGATAATTTTGTCGAACCACGTGATCTTCAGAAACCCCTGACCATTCGAAACGAAAGAAGATGAATTCATCTGTTTATTCTATATATACAACATAGTCCAGGATCATCGAGCCAACAATGGCTATACTTTTGAAGCAGTTTTCTCAGTATGATGTCAGTTCAGATCATGAGCTGCGAGCGTAGATCTCGAGTCTGGTTTCCGGCTTATTATAGACATGTCAAACCCCACTGTCATGCAAAGTTTTTTGTTCTTGCTGTGAAAATTTGAGTTTATTATTGAGAAATTTCATTGTAGAAGACACTAACTGAGATTATAATAGATCCAGCTGCGATTGCCCGTCTGAAAGTGAGTAGAAATTCATTTGTGTGCAGACAAGACATCAAAAATTCTTAGAGTGGATTGGAGTTGTATTGAATGCTGTGTTACCTATGAAATTATTATTGCTTATCTTTTACAAAAAGTATGGTTGAAATGTGTCAGGGTAAAGAACAAGAGTGTTGTCAATTGCATATTCCACAATTTTCTCTCTCCCAAAGAAGTGATATTCCATTTGAATTTGTTATGAAGAAGTTTTTCCTAAAGGAATTATTTGAGCTGATAACTAAGTCATAAGAATATTCTCTCCCCAGAGGTATTTGAAGTAAAAATAATGGAATCTTGTATATTATCATGCACTGATCTTTTCTGAAGTAAACGCAAGTATATTAGGTGTGTGCCAACAAATCTGTTTTCAAGATTTTGAAAGGACCCCGCACTTTTTGCTATATAAAATGGCGTTCTGTCAAATGTTCCAAATTTTTGTTATTTTGTAGTAGTCGGTCTCCTTACGAAATATTTCCGGGCCCAACTCGATCCTATGACTAGTTTTCGAAATACAGGGTGTTAAAGTTGGGAAATGACGACTTTTCCCCATCTTTTATCTCTAGAGATAATCAATTTATTTGAATTTTTTCCATACAGTATTTTGAAAATATCCTTTGGCAACTATCCTCCTCAAAGAAAACTCAAGAACTCTTTTCCGTTACAGGGTGATTTCAATCCAAACTCTTGCGATTTTTCGAATTTCGAAATATTGATGTTATATGGTTTGGAAACACTTGCAGGATGAAAATTATCACATTTCATCTTGTTGCTTCATGTAACATCCCATGTCTGAATCATACAAGACGATTCACAAATGATGTGGTATACCGTAATCAATTTCTCTACCTCCTTGTATGTTTGAGTTGACAAATTGTATTCATTCCAGTTTTTGAGGATATGTCATGGAGTAAACTAGAACATACAGGGTGTAAGTATTTCTAAAACCAATGTAAACAACACGAAAATATCAGAAAACAATATTTTTCATCACTCTGTATTTTGGAATTATGACCCTTATGTTTGTATTTTTTTTTTCATTATTGTATTCAAACTAATTTTATTTAGAAGTTATAGAATTTTCAGCTTTTTTCTATAACTAGTTTTTGATGGATTCAGAAGGAAATATACTTCAAATTGACGAGTATAACGAGGAACCCAATTTTTGGAGATTTAGAATATTTTCTAGGTTTAGGAATGCCACAAAACATATGTTGTGGGTAGTATACTACTACTACTAGGATACTACTGTACTTGTAGGTCAGTTGCTAGGACTTTAGGGACTTGTGCTCACGTAGCTAGTGTGATATGGTTCATGCGTTACGCAAGGCATCAAAAAATTATAACATTTCCATCTTGTCGGCTCCTGAATTCTATTTCAGATGCTTCAGATCGAATTCAACCGGAAAATATGAACCTCGGTCCGGAATTGATTTGAGTTTCAGGACAATATCTTTGATACTTGTTTGTTTTCGTGAAATAAATTTAAAGTTATGAAATATTTCAGAGTGGACAAAGCCTAAAGGGGAATTGAAAAAGCGCTCGAAACTCTACCTCTTGGGTGGTGTGGAAACGAGTTAAATATAATATATTGATTTTTGTCACACACTGAGTGAACAATAATCATTGAATACATGATGTGAAATGACTCATCATTAGTACGCTATCAATTTGTGTAGTTGATATAGTCTTTTTCATTCGAAAAATACCACAATTTTCTAGAGCGATAGAATATAAATGGGCCACATAGTTCAGGAGCATAAAAGGTAAAAAGGAGGTAGGTAATTAGATTCTTCAATCATTTTCATTATCACGAATCATGTCATTATTGCAAAAAATTCTACCTGACAATATCAGTTTCAACTCGAAGTACAAAGTACAAGAATAAAAAATCAATTTCCGTGAGTTTATAAAAGTATACATTTTTTCAAGCTTTACAATGTTTTATGAATCCATCAAAAACTAGTCATAGAAAAAAGCTGAAAATCCTACAGCTTCTAATTAACAATATTTTGAAAAGATTAATGAAAAAAAATACAAACATAACGGTCATAATTCCAAAATACAGAGTGATGAAAAATAATGTGGTTTACTGATATTTTCGTGTAGTTAACATTGGTTTTAGAAATACCTACACTCTGTATGCTCTAGTTTCCTCAATGACATATCTTCAAAAACTGGAATGAATACAATCTATCAACTTAAACATGGAAGGAGGGAGAGAAAACTCAAGCGAAATTGATTACGGTGTACCACAGCATATGTGAATCGCCTTGTACGATTCAGACATGGGATGATATTGCATGAAGCGACAACAACATAAAATGTGATAATTTTCATACCAAACCATATAGCATCAATATTTCGAAATTCGAAAAATCGCAAGAGTATGAATTGAAATCACCCTGTAACGGAAAAGAGTTCTTGAGGTTTTTTTTTGGAAAAGAGGAAACATAGGGGTATAGATTTAAATGGTTGAATCTTAAAAACTGCAATTGTAGGATGTCACGAAAGAAAGGGATTTGTTTTATTTGCAATACAGATAGATTTTGCCAGGATTGGTGTCTTTTCAATTCAGCAGGGCTGGAAACATTGATTTCTCTGAGCAGAAAAAGGGGGTTCTCATACAAAAATCTTGATGAACTGGCGGACGTCAAAGTAAATGAAAAATTTCGACAGATAAACACACATAGGGCTTCAAGCTCTAAGAAGTTCAAGTATGGCAATTACATAGCCCTGACCATCGAATTGGTTCATATTCTCCAATGGACTCCAAACTCAGGAACAGTCCAAAAATGTGTGCAAGAATGAAATCGACCGCTCAGGACATTTTCTGAAGTACCAAACGAAACTATTAAAAAAGTGCCAACTACTTGTTAGGATGAAATTTCGAAAGCAGTTATAAAGAGCCCATGTAAATTCAGTAGCGGTTTTTGCAAAATATCACCGAGACTGGGTAATCTCATAATTCTCATAAAATTCATTCATGAATGAGATGTGAGGCTTATCCATAATCCCAAAAAATATTCTCACCTTTCTATTCGGCTATTCCTAATAGCAATTTTAGGACGATTAACACTATTTCCAGAGCTCGAAAAGACGGATTTGTTTCAAATATGAAGCATTAACCTCACCGAACCTAACCTAATCCAGCCTCCTAAAAGTATCACAAGACTAGTTTGTAATTTCATTTATTCTATCGAAGTCGTTTTACGATAGCCTTTTTACTTTCCGAGGTTGAGGTCAAAATTTTTTTGTGTTCCACCCCTGATTTTTTTCTCTCTTTTCTGTGAAAGCACTTGACTTCTCAATTGCTAAAATAAATTAGAGAGAAGCCGCCCGAGCCAGTTAAAGTGCAGAAACATCCAGTGTTTTTTTCACAACTTATTGAAACCCCTTTCGATATAAATTGCTTTGACCTCTCGCAACATTATTTAGGTGTCAGGTGTGGGTTTGTGGATACCAGAAGTATTTTATGGATTATTGTAAAAATAGCAAAACTGTATAGAAGAAAAGTCATTATTGTCCTCACTTCTTGTAACCTGGGAAGATTTTCAAAGACTTAAAATACTCAAGAGTGTCCTATTGAAATGGTAATCTGTCGTTTCATACTGATGATCAAGCAAAATTTGGACTCGAAAATGTTTTATTGACAAATGTGGTAGATATTTTGGTAACGATCATTTGTTTTTTTTGTGTAATTTTTTCCTTTATATATCGATATATTTTTCGATTTTTGCTCTTGAAAACCGAGACTTCGACTATCATTACATTAAATGGTATTGGTGAATGATATATTTGGTCAGATGATTTATTGAAACTTTTGAATCTGAAAGTACTCTATATCAATAGAAGAATGGTCATTCATAATATCATTGGCATCAATCTGGAAAGTCTTTACAACAGATAGAAACTATTTATACACCTTAATACCTATGACGATTGGTGTGTCGGAATATTCCACGTTCAACTTTTCCGGTAAGGGATGAAAAATACCTCGGGTAATCTACTGAAATAGTCGATGGCCACATATATTGTCATTGCTTTCACTGAAGATGTGTGTGTGTGTTTGTGTGGTTGGCATTGAAAATACCCGTTTGCCACAGATTTTTATTAAATTCTGAATCCAAAAAACAAAGTTGTGTACGGACATATGTTATATGATATCTATTTTGACATTTTTGAGAAATTTAATCAGAGATTCAAATACAATTTTGTTTCATGAGCTGGGTAGGGATGTAATATTAATAGGCAGAGAAATATGATTGGATGTTATAGTTTATAGTAGTTGGGTGGTGTTTGACATATGATTGCTTCATGAAAAGAAAATATGACTAAGATCATAAGGAGATAGGTTGTCACATGTACAGCAAGGCGATGGTGAAAGTCCAATTTTGTATAAATGGGTAGGGAATTTTCCGTAATTGAGTTTTAAACATGTAATAGTGACTGCGTATTTCCTTGGTAGGTTGAATTCAGAAAGTTGAGGAATGCAAGGTGGTAGTATGGGATGTATGGGTGTATAATGATTGTTTGATTTGGCAGTGAAGTGTTTCCAATGTCTTCCCCAACTAGTGCGAATTCCATTCTTTGCTAGATTGACTATGTCATTGTAAGGTGAAAAGATATTGAAGTTGAAACAGATGGTTGCTTGCTCCGCTAGAATGTCTGCTGTTTCGTTACCTATTATGCCACAATGACCTTTGACCCAAAGAAATATAATGTTCACTTCCAAATTAAGCAATATATGGAGATATTTTTTAATGTTACATAGGTGTTCAGAGTTATAGATTTTGAAAAAATTTTGATTGCACAGTGTTTTAAGCACAGATTTAGAATCATAAATTATAATGGCATTTCTTAGCTCTCCTTCTTCTGCAAGCCATTTTAGGACATATTCAATGGCTAGAATCTCTGCTGAATACACCGAGCGAAAATCGGGAATCTTACAAAGATTGCTAGGTACATGAAATGCAAAACCTGTTCCCTGTATGGATATTGAACCATCTGTATAAATACGAAGATGGTTAGCATAACGACTCAAACTAGATTGAAGTAGTATATTATTATAATTGGGAATTTAATTGTAATTAGGGAAAATGACAGATGGTTTGAGCATTATCGCCTCAAAGTTCAAAGTATAAATGGGATATTTATCCAGTGTTATAGTTGGGTTTATATTTCCATTGGTGAAAGAATCTGCCAATATTGAACTTTTTTTCTTTTCCCAATAATGGGTGGTAATATCATCTATCGATAGTCGAGAGATGCTTTGAAGCAAGGGGCAACCTGTAAAAGAGCATTTAAGTTTAATAATTTCTTTGGAGGCTAGATAAATACGTCTGATGTAAAGGGGCGGTTCTTGAGCTTCTACTAGCATTGCTTGGACTGGTGATGACTTCATAACACCTAAACTGATTCTTATAGCATTATACTGAATTTTGTCTACAGTGCGCAGATGACAATCCGCTGCCGAGCCGTAAAGGGTATATAGATCGTATATATGCCCTATGAAACTGAAGTGCGACTTGGGGATCAGCTCCCCATTTCGTTTTTGTGACGCATTTTACCACATTCATGCCTTTATCATATTTGTTTTCAAGTTGTTCAATGTGTTTATTCCATGGCAGCTTTTTATCTAAGACGATACTCTTTTTCAATAGGAATATTAAGTCCACATAGGTTAACACTAGAAGCAGTATGTAGTCTATGTCTTGTGAAAACTACTATTGCCGACTTTCCAGAAGACATAATGGAACTGTGCTCACTAAACCAGTTTTTTATACAGTATACCGTGTACTTAAATTCTTTTATACAAAGTGAATAGGAGGCCTGTTCGGGCAGATGACAATCCGCTGCCGAGCCCTAAAGGGTATATAGATCGTATATATGCCCTATGAAACTGAAGTGCGACTTGGGGAGTAGCTCCCCATTTCGTTTTTGTGATGCATTTCACCACATTCATGCCTTTATCACATTTGTTTTTAAGTTGTTCGATGTGTTCATTCAGTTCATGCAGTTTTTTATCTAATACGATACCAAGGTATTTATACTCTTTTTCAATGGGAATATTAGGTCCACATAGGTTAACACTAGAAGTAGTATGTAGTCTATGTCTTGTGAAAACTACTATTGCCGACTTTCCAGAAGACATAATGAAGCTGTTTTCACTAAACCAATTTTTTAGACAGTATACCGTGTACTGAAATTCTTTTATACAAAGAGAATAGGATGACTGTTCGGTGTAGAAGCAGAAATCATCATCATACTGTATTCATCTAACTGTGTTATCTTACATGCTTGGGTATATATATATATATTGAAAAGAACAGGACTCAGAACCGCTCCCTGTGGAACACCTAGATTGGTCCATCTAGGTCCGTGTAATTTACTGTTTTGGTCTCTATTAATGTAGATTTTTCGATTTCTATAAATTTCGGTAATATTGGCAGATGCTTGGGAGCCAATTTTCAGAGTTATCATCTTTTCCGCTAAAATGTTCAAATCAACTGAATCGTAAGCAACTTTTATATCAACAAACAAGCATGCTAAATAAGTGTTATTAGTGAAGGAACACTGGATGTCAGTCACCAGGTGGGAAACCTCTTCAATTGTTCCCAATCCTCTCTGAGTCGTTGGTTGGTTTTTTTTTTTTAAAATTCTAGATGCCACTCTAGCCTAGCCTTTATCATACGTTCATATGTTTTTGTGAAACATGACATTAACGATATGGGTCGATATGATGAAGGTTGATCAGGATCTGTATTAGGTTTTTGAATGAGGGTTGATGATTATTTCTCTAAGTTCCTCTAATATTCCACCTCTCCTCCACCAGCTATTATAAAAACTCAAAAGTTTCGTTTTTGCATTTATGGTAAGAATTCTCTGAATGTTGTAGCTGATCATATCTTTGCCAGGTGCACTCTTACGATTTATGTTTAGAGCAGATTCTAATTCTGTGCACGAGAAAGGCTTATCAAATGTGGGACTGCTATTTGACGGAAGGTCCTGCAAATTATTGGAGACAGTATCCGGAGCAAAATATTTTAGTAGTTTGTCTATCATTTCTAAGTTTATAAAAGCTCTGTCACCACGATATTTTTTGTTGGATATTTTTTTGAATATAGGTTTTTCACTGAAGATAGGTAATGGTCCAACTGTATCGATGGTGATCTGCTGGAATGGCAGTCCACGTTACATTTTTGTAGTTATTTTTTTTTCGTCAACCTCCTGAACTCTTACCTATGATTAACCCTCAGAAACCTCTAAGAGGCTTTTACGAACTGAGAAAGATAATGTGATCTGTTGAAATGGCAGTCCCTGTTATATTGTTCAATTCTTGATAGTGTTCGTGGTTACAAAGATGAAGCATAGAGGATTCTACATTTTAGCTGAAGTGAACCCAGCGAAATCTATGAAGAATTGTTGAAATATTATCAAATCCAAAGTGAGCACGCGAATTTCCATTATGCAGTACCTACATAATTCGCTAGATCTTCCCAAGTATACCATTGGGTTTCGATCATTATTACAACAGATTCTCCCAGAATTTTGAGGTAATTGGCTTCAATGTGGGATTACGTGTGTCCATTCCCCGTCTAGATTGAATATTTTATATCGTCTCAGTGTTTCATAGCTTTCTATTTCTTAATTTTTGTTCCAAATTCGTTTTTTCCGTTAACCGGCTGCACCCATACGAATAACCCTCAGAGGTCTTCGAAAGACTTGTGCGAGTTAGGGGAGACATAGCCCTACCTTTCATTATATGATGCCATATACAGGAGCGATGCGTGGCATCACTATCCGAAGCATTAACAGAACAAGTAAATTCAATCTGTAAAGACAACAAAATTAGTAATTTCTGACCACGCCTGTTCTGAATATTATCAAATTCGGTCAGCCTATTCAATATTCTACTTAGGGAGGAACATTAGTTCAAACAGGTACCTCTTTTATATGCCATTCAATGAGATATTCTTAAACTCCAGCTGTATATAGTATTCAGAAAGCACTAGGAAATATGATTGATGAAGATTATCAGGACGAATTTGTGAAATACAAAACTATACAAACCCAAAGGGGATAAATGCAAATAGTGTAGTGAAGATATCGATAAATGGTTAGGTCGTATTACGTACCTTGCGATAACATGAATAGTTGTAAGGGGGCGTCCATAAATTACGTGAGGTGTTTTTTTTAATTTTCTGCCCCTCCCTCCCCCCCTGGTGAGATGTCGTGAGATTTTATTCAACCCCCTCCCCCATCTCCCAATCTCACGTGAGATTTTTCAAAATGTGAGTTTCTTACGTAAACGTGTTGGATTGTTATTGTAAAAAGAAAAAAACAAATTTGCTTCGTGCTTTTATTTACGACTAGTTATGACTAGTAATCAGTAAGTAAATGTATAACGTCGAAGTATGAATGAAATTATTTTCTATTGAACGAATTAGTGAATGATCTTTATCGTATTACGATTACGCTTAAGATTAAATCTTATGCATGTACAATCTGGATTAAATGGACCAAAATAGTATAATTTTTTTTTTGTTTCAATCAGAAAAAAAATTGCGTGATATTTGCCGAGACCCCCCCTCTCTCCAACGTAAGATTAGATGAGATTTGACTCGACCCCCTCCCCCCCTTAAACACCTCACGTAATTTATGGACGCCCCCTAAGTTGATCAATACAGAACTCAGTTATATTTCAACATGGTTCTATGCACGTTTTGAGGAATTGGTGAAGGACCTGGGGTATTGAAAAAGTTGACAATTTTTGTTGATTTAAATATAGAGTTATGAGGAGAGTCAAATAGTAATTAGCTCTATGCTCCTTAGGTGTGGTATATTATTCAATGGTTAGTTCAAGATTGTCCTGCAGTCAATAATTATGAAAATGAACTCATTTATTGGGTGTCTATTTGTTGAAATCATTAGATTAAGTTGAGTTTTGATTTGTAGTGGATCTTTCAAATTGGATAAAAAAAGTTGTGGATGTAAGTGTTGAATTTGTTTCAAATCTTCTAATTCATGTTATTTAATATAAGAAATTTGGTGTGGATTCCATATTAAAGAGGCGAATTTAAAGCGAATTTGAGCAGATTATTTTTCTAAGCCATGTAAATTGAACGGACAGAGTTGGTATTTGTGAAGTTGAATCTAGTCCTGATCGTCCGAGCGGTGATTTTTTTTTGTTTCTTGTGTATGTAATGAAATTAAATTTTTCGAGATCAAGGAAATATTCAAATACTCCACATTTTGAAATATTCTATGTATCTCTTTGATTCAATCCAACAGCTGGATTGTATATAAAGAAGTAACAAATATCTGAAATTACATCACAATCTTTCGCAGTTATTTATCTGAATTCTTGCTGAATGTTCTTAGTATCGAAAGTTATTCTGATTCCTTTCTAGTTAATGTTGGTTTCATAGTCAAAATCAATCAAAACTTTCAATCTGCCCCTTAAAAGCTCAAATTCCAAATAAATGAAGGTGATGAGTTAATTTCTAAGAAGTTCAATTTCGAATTAGAGCACTAATATCAAATTGATGCATAATACTCAAAATTTTGACACTCCGTAGCTCAAAAACTGATCATAGGATCGATCTGTAAGTTAATCTACATGAAAAGGCTAACAGGGTCTTTAACATTTGAGCAGAATTAGCCGATAGCAATTTCACGTTGTGCGGAGTCCTTTAGAGGATACATATAGGGTGTTAATTAAGTACGTTGACAAACTTCGAGAGGTGATTCTTTGAATGAGTTCAGGACGAAAAGTTCATATAAATATATGTCCCAAATGGCTTGGTTTTAGAGGTACAGAGTGATGAAAATAAATTTTTTTAAAGATTTTTTTAAGTTTACTTCGACATTTTCACAATAGAAAGTTCAAATTAGGCAAATACGATCCATTCAATAGTAAGCACGTTACAAAATAATTCCTTTCTCAAAAAATTCACAGGGTCCTCCTTTTTTCAGAGTCAAGCTTGTTCAACACTTCAGAATTTTTTTCCGCCACCACTGATAGATTGAAAGAAAGGAATATTCAGTGTTATTTCATTTAGCATCTTTTTGTTCTCATGGTATTTTTCATTTACTCATACGGTTCAGGGGCTATAATGAAAATAGTATGGCAAACATTTTCCAGTATCGCATAACGTAAAGAAATTAGAGGAACAAATATTCTCACAAAATTCGATACTGCGATACTGGAAAATGTTTGCCTTACACTCAGAAAATTGCTTGAGTACCGTTAACAGGAGTACTTTTATAAACAGTTTAATGTATAATTTCCATTATGCTAACAAAAACAGAATTCCCTCTATAGAAAATATTGTGTATAGAACAAAACTTTTTGTTTAGTCGTAACATCTTATATTGTTTTCGGAACCATAACACCTCTATAGTGATTATAAAATTTTGTCATATATGCCGCATTTTTTGATCATGATGACAGTAAATTTCAATCAAACATTAATAATAATTCCATAAATGGGACAAACTAATCCCTCTGCATTTAATAGTACCAAATTATACAGACTACACATTAGCCGGTCTACACAACAGTATAAAATTAGTATATATAAAAAATAAGGTCATCAGAACAGTATTTCATTATTTGAAACAAAATACTCTTCAACGTTAAATTGTGTTGAGATAAAGATTTTAATATCACACCAACAATTTAACTGTTGCATTGACAACATTATTCTGTAAATCCTAACCAAATGATATTGCATTAACAAGGCCGCTGTCTACATTATAACAAGAGCAGTTGAGATAATATAATCACTGTAAGGGAAATTAATCGAGGTGCACTGATAATAGACCAACGGTCACTTCTGTTGTTCATTTTCATGTGAGTTAGTCCACATTTCATCGACGTCGTGTATTAATAGTGATTCGTGAGTTTCGAGTTAGCTGTTTCCTTGTTGGTTAAGTGAATGAGGTATGGTGGTGTTGAACAAGAAATCGAGACAACACCTCACAAGAAAACTAGAAGTACTTTTCCGACTCAGTGGAATAAGGAAAGTTGAAATATTGATAAACAAGTGCATTGGTGCATTGGTATTAACCATCAGTTGTTTATTTGACAATAACCTTCTGTTATCAACACAACACATATCAACTCATTTGTATTTGTATTAGTGTTGAAAATAATAAAGACGTTCATTACTATTATTATTATTATTATATTTTATATCCACAGCAGTGATTGTTGATTTAAAAGTGTAATTTTTATTCATGTTACAGTACTTATGTAATAACATCAACTCCAATAAACATTTTATTACAATAACAAGTGTTTCTGTACTATTCAAGAAAATCGTCCATATCCATTAATGGGCCTTTCTATTAACACAATAAAAAAGTTATTATATCTATGGGATAGTATATACAAATGGACAACTAATAGTATACCTACTGTTGCTTTAACAACATTTCAGGTCTACCAAATAGAGATCTTACCACTGTTACCTCAACCTACTTTTTTATATATACTAAGAAATAGTGTACTATTTTCATTATAGCTCTTGAACCGTATGAGTAAATGAAAAATACCAAGAAAACAAAAAGATGCTAAACGTAATAACACTGCATATTCCTTCCTCACAATCTATCAATGGTGGCGGAAAAAAAATTCTGAAGGGTTGAACCAGGCTTGACTCTGAAAAAAGGAGGACCCTGTGATTTTTTTTTGAAAGGAATTATTTTGTAACGTGCGTACTATTGAATGGATCGTATTTGCCTAATTTGAACTTTCTATTGTCAAAAATGTCGAAGTAAACTTAAAAAAATCTTTAAAAAATATATTTTCATCACCCTGTACCTCTGTAACAAAGCCATTTGGGACATATATTTATACTTTTCGTCCTGAAATCTTTCATAGAATTACCTCTCGAAGTTTGTCAAAGTACTTATTTAACTCCCTTTATATACGATATGAAACTGCATTTATTGAGAAGAGACTCAGCTTGTGGTTTAACCGGAAGTGGCATAAACTTTCAATATTTTCCTGGTAGATTTTATTTTATTTTTTTCATTTGGCATTCCATAATACAACCATGTATCACTTGTCACTTTTTGCAACCAAGAATAACTGTTTTCATTTTCAAATTTATTTTTAAATCTGGAGGGCTTTGGATACGTTAAAATCATTAATTTTGGATCTAAAATTTTGAGAACACAACTTTTATGTTTTAGATCAAAATATTTCTGCTATCTGAAACGAAATTCATATTTAAAGTGACACAATTCAATATTTAAATTGGTAATACAGTTTTGTTATTTTCTTGTATTGATGATTTCTATAATATAGCAACCAACTCATTGAATGAAACTGTCTCATATCACAATAAGACAAATATGTTTACCATTAGGAATCACAATCGATTCGTATTGTGAATTATTCACGAGCATCTATTTCCCCTGTCGCTCGTTACCGATTATAGTATTCCGGAAAACAATCATTGCATTGAAATTCTCCCACCTCGCACAAAATCAGTCAGTCAGTTTTCAATACGGTAACAACCATTCTCTCGATCCATGAGAACAATTCCCTTACGTTTACATTCCATAACTCAGCTTTGTCTTCACTAAATCATTACTGTTAGGTTCCACACATTTCAACATCTCGCATCAGGCAATGGGTTATCATTAATTCGTGATATCCTGCCACTTCAGTAATGAATCATTCGTCCTTCAATTAATCACCATAGCTCCGAGTAGCGAAGATCCCGCTACAAGGAATACCAATTGAGTAACTAAATCACGAGTATTGAGTAGACCATTCTAATTATCATATTGAATGCAGTATTTTTCAGAAAGCGAATACAGAGAAATTATGGAGCTAGCAGTAAGTTTTTCGTTCACATGAAAAACTTCTAGAAATCAAGATGTTGGAGATACACATATATTTTCTGTTCAACTGATTCATTTTATTCAACAAAATAAACCGAAACATATTAACAGAACATAGGTAAAAAGTACCACACTCACATGTGGAACCTGAACGACTGTATGTGAAATAAGGCAGTGACTTTTTATTGTGAATAAAAGGCATTAGATTAATCTCCCACTATGGAAAAATGGGATCACTTTATTCAATAGAAGTTATAGAACTGGGGAAAAGTTAATTACGAAATCTGTCGATAATAACTTGAATTGAACTAGAGTACTATGCATTGGTACAAAGGAAAACCATTTCAAACCAAATCCCAGTGCCAAACTCTTCCAGAGAAGACTTCAATGAGGCCATGAAGGGCCAAGCCCTTAACAACACAGGCTGAAAAGTGAATTACTGATAATTTCAAGCTTTTGCAATAACTTTGCAATAAAAATCTCTGTAAATACGAAAATTTCCGTATACAGGAAAATTGGCCATACTACAAACAAATTCGGAACTTATCTGAGACAAAAATCCAGCTCCAAATGTGAAGAATAATGGAAGGAATGTTGAATAATAATAATAATAATACTCCCTCCGATGTGGAGAATGAGAAGTTCCGAATCTATTGGAACTACTCATTCCCCACCCTCAGGCAAATACAAGACAATAAGCCTGATGTAGTACTCCTCGACCATCAAAGTAGGATGATTTTCGTCATTGAGTCTTCAGCTCCTGGTGAAACGAACATCGTCCGAAAAGAGGAGGAAAAACGGACTAAATATCGAGATCTACTCTTTGAACTCCGCAGGCTTTATCCAAACCATTCTGTCAAAATAGTGGTTCTGATAATAGTGGTTCTGATAATAGGGGTCTTTGGTGGAATGATGGACACACTGCTCTCAAACTTAAAAATCATACCGGCTTGCCGTTATATGGCAGAAATCTTAGCCGGACGAATGCAGAAGGCCTTATTTCTTGGTTCACTCTGCCTGCTCAGGGCACATGATTCTCGGACCCAATAGTCACTTACCCCACGGCGTGGGGAGTGGTTATTGGGATAAATGATCCAGCGCGCATTCCGGAAGTATCGGGGCTCCGGAGGCAGGGCATGTCTGGGAAATTCCTGACGGGGAAAAAAAATACTGCCTCATAAACACTCGTTGAGTGTACCCAAAGGCTATTATTATTATTTGCCGTGGCGCTCCGGGCGACTTACTGATTTTTGGTGGCGTATTCACTTTTCAGCTGTAGGAAAACCCGGAAAACAGCAGCCAATAAGTATTTTTTCATATTCAGCATCCTGAAGTGAATGAAGCTGCTTATGAATGAGGAAACTGTATCTCAGATCATATTGGGTATCGAATCTGGAGCAAGCATAATGGACAATATCAATATATCTATATCATTCATTTGTGTCGCTCCTTTATTAGTTACATATACAGGGTGTCCCATATAAAATTCTGCAGGCAAATATCTGGAAAATGAAAAAAATACATATTTCGTGAAAGCAGATAATTTTGATTTTAAAGAAGGGTCCTCTCATTCACGTAGAGATCCATCACTAGACGTCATCCATTAAGGCGTCGCGACAACGACGCTCATTTTTTTATATGGCATCTCAGATTTTTCAACGTCATTTTAGATTTTGCATCAAATTCTGAATTCAGCCATATAACACACTTGTATTTTCCCTTGAATACTGATGAAAGAAGGCAATTTTTATACATATCCATAAAGAGGGACATGAATAAGTCAAAATAAAAAGCTGTGATACGAGTTTGATAAAATTATATAAGATATATTTGAATTGCCTGTTCAGTTTCTTCTAGTTATGTATTTCTGTAAAATCGCTGATATTAGATACAAACTAAAATGAATGTCTCAAGTCACCAAAAATATTTTGCTGTGACCAAAACTCGATGATAGTAACAAAAAAGCGTTTATTCTCGTTGCTTTTCTCGCATTTCTTCTTGCTTCGCTATAATTACATATCATATCCAAATGTTCTGCATTCCAAAATTGAACCATTTTTCAATCTTACGAGAAATCAGTACAAGTCTTAATACACTTCCGTTAAATCTGACAGATTTTCTGACAGATCGATGAATACTCGTACTATTGCATTCATTTTGACGCTTTCATGACCCTCTTCATAATATGCAATAAAATTGCTGTAATGCATCAGAATTCAAGGAAAACTATGAGTGTGTTATATGGATGAATTCAGAATTTCATGCAGAATTGCAAGAGGCATTAAAACATCTGGGAGGCCATTTAAAAAAGTTGGCTTCTGTGTTGCGACGCCCTAACGGATGACGTCTAGTGATGGATTTCTATGTAAAGAAAATGACCCTTTGACATCAAAATCATCTGCTTTCCCGAAATATGGATATTTTCTTTAATTTCCCAGATATTTGCCCGCGGAATTTTATATGGGACACCCTGTATAATTAACAAGTGAATTGTTCAGTCCTACTTTCCTAGAGTATGAAACTATGCTTATGATATTCCTTTACCCAAAATCAATAAACTCCTAGATTTCAGTCATCTTCGATCCATAAGTGTTCTCCAAAATATTAAAAAATTTCAATATCATATTTTCTTGGTTTCACAAATAGTGCTGGAATCTTTTTGAATTGATTCTCAACTGGTAGGTTTCAACAAGTTAAGATTGGAGAGAAGGTTTCTTCTCCATTTAAAGATGCATCAGTTGTTCCTCAAGGGAATAATCTAGGGCTTTTATTATACACTATGTATATTTTCAATTTCCGAAGGACGATGCGTTATTGCAATTATTATCATTTCGCTGACACTCAGATATATTATTTATTTACTACTTATACACAAATTTTTAGCAAAGATACCACTTGCGAATATACTTGATACTTTACAACTGCAAATTGGTTATGAGAAAATTCCTTTCCTTGAATATAATTATTATCGATAATAAACTCAAATTGAAGAAATATATTTAAAAAATATTACAATTGTTATATTTTTATTGTTAAAATTGTTATATCCGTCAACCCGCTGCACCCTTACGCGCAACCCTCAGGAGTCAGAGACTTGTGCGAGCTAGGGGAAGACGTAGCCATTACCTTTTAATACGTGTGATGCCATGCACGAGACCAGTGACCATGCTGGGAATCGAACCCACGCCCCTGTGATTGAGAGGTCAGCGCTCTACCATCACGGCCACAACGGCCCATTAGCCAACTGTACTTCGAAAATAATTATTTCATAGTCACATATTATCAAGGAAACGAGATTTTCAATTACATTTTGCGTTCTTCAGCTTCAAATTATTAAAGTACAAGTGTCCTCCATACCTACACTACACTACACTACACTACACTACCCTACACAAAAATTTAAGTTATAGTACCGATGTTCATAATTCGAATATTAGACGCCAAAATATTCCCATCATACTCTCCCATTATACTCTCTCACCATAAAATTCAAGAAATATTTTTCCTACACTAGACGTGAACGTACGAAGCCCTGGAAGGGACACCTGAAATTAAAAACATAATCTTCTTCAAAATTCTGAGTTATAACTCGGAATTTTAATCTTCCGAGTTATAACTCGGAATTTTGAATTGTAAATTGACTTTGATGTGATCGTAAAACCCTTGTCATCTTATATAATATATGACTCCAATCATAAGCTGATTATCATTTGAGTATGTGGCATTTGCCTAAATTATTACTATTCGTGTTATATGAGAATTGGTAAAATTATCTATACAGGGGGCTCAGCATTCATATGACTGGCGCCTGCATTTTAATATCACATGACATTTTGTTTTGTTCAACCCACTCCCCTCTTCACTGGAGCTTAGCCGCGAGCCTACCCTGTCACTCTAACAGCTTTTGGACACTTGTCAAAAGCGTAAGTGGTGATCTTGCCTACTAGATTACTTTAATTGTATGACGGTGGCAACTGACGAATTCATTTTGTTTCGACGTTTATGAAGTAAACACACCATAATGAATGTAATTGAACCTTCAACTTTCCTCATTGATTAATGCTCTACTAGTGGCGTTTCTCCAGATGTTTTCAAAGAATTCAAGGTAATTTCTATTCTCAAGAAGGGTGATTCACTACATAATTTTCGTCCAATATCTATAATGCCAATCTTTGGCAAAGTTATGGAATTTATTATCAGAAAACGGTTACATACTTTCTTCAGTACACTTGTTGTTGAACAGTTTGGGTTCAGAAACAATTGCTCAACAGTAACTGCAGTACAAAAACTAGTGTGGGACATTGTTGATGGCTATGGAATTGGATCTCACTTTCCACACGAATCACTACTCGAGAAAATATGGAACACGCGGTTTGCATTTGAATAATTCTTCAAATCATACCTATTCAACAATAAACAAACAGTTTTTGCAGGTGGCTACTACTCAGAAGTAGAGAAAGTTAATTATGTAGTACCCCAGGGATCCATCCTCAGACCGTTACTATTCATTATATATGTAAGAGACATTTTTCTATGGACTATCTAAACAAGCCGATGCCAAATCAGAAATCCTAAAATGAAAAGAGATAAACCCTTGAATACAACTCTCTCCACAAATAATCATGTTGCAGTAGGAGGTTAAAGTCCTTGGCTTTATGATCGACGATCAATAAAAATGAGATGAACGTAGTGAACAGTTGTCATCTCTGATATACTTCTTACGTGATGTCAGACGATTAACAATCTCGCCAGTACTCAAAACAGCTCATTTTCGATTGTTTCTGTATTTTTTTGAGTTTTTCCAACACATGTTATACGAGTGAGCTGATGTTAGAGAACAGCTCACATAACACTCCTGCTTAAATTAAAGGTGGCAGGGAAACAGCCAAGATGAGATCCATCCACTTATATGCATATTGCCCACATAACATCGTGGGATCTGTCTTCGGATAAATATGGGGCGTTTTAGCCGACTCCCTGGAAACAGGAGGGCAGGAGTGAAGTATCTTACTCTGAAAGTGGTTGAAAATCTACTCCTACACTGTGGTTGTAGCGAATGTTCTGATTTGTCTTTACCTATGCTCATAAAAGTGTGTGTTGTATTTTATCTATATTTGATATCAATAATTTTTTTTAAGAAGAACACCAATTCCCACCTACTTTCCCTCGGCTCCTTTCCGAACAATGCGTGAGAACCAGAACATAAAAAACTAGAAACTACTGTGGACTCCGTGGTACCATACAATACAAGATAGATAAAAAGGGACCACGAAAAATTGGACCCAGCACGGAGAGGAAACAAGATTTTATTTTTCAGCTAAGGTGTTCATGTAAATATTTTTTCAATGCAAATTTTAAAATAAATAGTTTTCTATCCGAATACTATACGAGTTTTTTTCTGAAATGGTTCAATATACATATATGTCGAATTAATGAAAATTGAATTGTCTCTATGACACAAAAATCTTCAGACAATTTCATTGTGAAAGAACTTTAGTTAATTTTCATGAAGTTTTACTTTTTATGTTGATTTGTTTAAATAGCTGATTTCTGGCTAATTTATCCGACATCATAATGGTTTCTGAAACCTGGCTGAGTAGTACAGTTGATGAAACGATTGATCTACCTTGTTATCTCTTTCCTAAAAATTTTTTAATCTGTTGTTATTTTTTTCTTGTTTTTTGCCACCCATAGGTTGAATAAAAGGGCAAACTCTGAATATAAGTAAAAATATACGCCTATATATGACAAAGTATATATTCAGAAATGGAATTCTGCCTTTTTATAGATGAAATGTAAATATATATCGTTGGTTATTTCATGATGTTTACTTGTTACTTATTAGTAAAAGCATTTTTTTCCAATAGGAATTTCCCAGACAGGCCCTGTCTCCGGAGCCCCGATACTTCCGGAGGGTGTGCTGAATCATTTATCCCAATAACCACTCCCCACGCCGTGGGATAAGTGACTATTGGGTCTGAGAATCATGTGCCCTGAGCAGGTGGAGTGAACCAAGAATTACGGCCTTCTGCATTCGTCCGGCTGATTTCTGCCATATCACGGCAAGCCGGTATGATTTTTAATTTAGTGAGCATTGTGTCCATCATTCCACCAAGGACCTCTATTATCAGAACCACCATTTTGACAGAATGGTTTGGATAAAGCCTGCGGAGTTCAAAAACTAGATCTCGATATTTAGTCCGTTTTTCCTCCTCGTTTCGGACGATGTTCGTTTCGTCAGGAGCTGAAAACTCAATGACGAAAATCGTCCTACTTTGGTGGTCGAGGAGGACTACATCAGGCTTATCGGCTTGTATTTGCCTGAGGGTGGGGAATGAGTAGTTCCAATAGATTCGGCACTTCTAATTCTCCACAACGGACTCAATATCCCCCGAAGCATAAGGCAACACCGGTGTCTCGTCTACACCGTACGAGTTACGCAGATTGTAGTACAACACTCGCAGGGCCGCGTTATGCCTGTGGATATAGGCTGAGACCGCGTAAGCTGGACAAACTGACAGCAAATGCATTATGGTCTCAGCTGCCCCACGATACGCTCTGCATCTAGTGTCAGGGACCTCTGTACCCATCACGCGACTATGGTAGACGAGGGTGTTGAAGACACCACCCTGGCAGGCCATTATGAATCCCTCGGTTTCCGACTTCAGCCCACTTGACCTGAGAAAAGCTAAGGTCAGGTTTCTGGATAAGCCAAAGTCTTCAATGTTCTTGAAGAAGACCCCATGCATTGGAGACCGAGTTCATCGGCAAAGCATTATTATTATTATTATTATCATTATTATTATATTGAACATATTAGATTTATTAGAGACAATACTCGAAGGATCTACCAGAGTAGATACGGCAAGAAACTAAATAACGAGCAACGTCTAGAAAGTTATTTTATTATATTCTACATGCATGGTAGATCGAATAAGCCATATAAGTTTTACTTCCACATGACTCATTCTTCATTTTACGACTGCAAGATTAATTTAATGAGCCTTCAGAATGGGAACTTTTCGAAACAACGGAAAGTCATTTCCTGAAGTTTAATTTGAAATAGACACGTTAATCAAGATAAACAGGGTAGTTAGTCAAGAAATCAGGAGGCGTTTTATCCTTCGAATGCGAATTTCCATAATAAAGAAGGATTATAATTAGGATTTTGAATTGAAAGAGCCGAGAATTCATTTTGATTTTAATTACTCCTAAGACCATGGAGTACTTTAGAATTCCTCGAAGCAAAGGACGAATGTTGGTGTGAATATATCAATGACATACAAATATTTCATGATGAGAATTCTAGACTTCATTCGAAAACAAATACCTAACCTGCAAGAAAAAGTGTATTGGTTCAAAAGGACGATGGATTGATGATAACAGTCGAAATGTTATAATGAATAAATGTCCTTATGGTCACCATATAATGAAGAGGTAATAAAATTTCTCCAAAAGATTCATGACCAATAAGGTATATTAAATATTCTACATCAGGGAATTTACGTCAAATTGGATGCTGGTGTCTAACACCAATCAATCTCAAATAAAGAAATGTTATATTTTTTCAATTTGGTGATTGGCTTAGGAATATCAGCCTGAATAAAAAATTGGCAAAATAATTCGATTGCACAGTGTAATCTTGGCAATTTTTGTTGAGAGATGACGATTTATATAAATTACTTCCATAAGGAACTTACGGAGTCGAAAATTGTAAAAATTCCAAACAAATGGCAAATGGCAATTTCTCAACGCCGCGCCAGTGGATTCTACGCTAACAAATCGGGGGAGTTTATCGCTAAAACCCTACACTTATCTAAATATCATATCATCATGAAAAATGTTAAAATATGTTTCATGTCCAACTACTGTCTGTACTTGACGATAGGCAAAAATTCCACAAAATGAAAATTGATCCATTAATAAAATAAATAAAATAAAGATTGCACTAAATGTCTGGGTGTGCTGATAGATGAAAATTTAAAATTTGATGACCATGATAAACAACTCAAAAGTAAAATCTCTTCTGGATGTTATGCAGTGAGAGTAGTTTCTAATGAATTAGGACCAGGAACTGCCAAACTGGCATATTACGCTCTCATTGATTCCCATCTACGTTATGGAATACCTTTTTGGGGAATGTGTAGAACAACACTACTCAATGAATTGCTCATTTTACAGAAAAGGGCCATTAAATATATTTATAAAATCAGACCACTGGAGTCCTGTTGAGATGTATTCGCAAGTAATAGAATACTACAGTTGTAGCATTATTAATAGTATCGGTCTGCTTGGTAAATAAACATAAATCAAAATTTGAATCGACTACTAATCATTATGTCACCCGCAACAGTAGTTACAGTCTAAAACTTCCATTACCAACTAAAAAATCTTACTAGAGACTCTATATTCTATAATGGTGGCAAGATGTATAATTACTTACCAGTTGATATTAGAATGGCAAACTTGAGTGAAAATGAATTTAGAAAAACTGTCAAAAATTTTCTCTTTGAGAGACCCTACTACTCCTTGCAGGAATTCTTCCATTCATAATATTACCTGGATATCCCATGACTTATATTTTGTGTACTCTGTATATTTTTATATTATTTTGATGTTAGTCTTGTCTGAATTAATTGTTTATTGAATTTTTCTTACTGTTCTCGTAGTGTCATGTGAATTCGTTCATGTTTTTAATCTGTTTTACACTGTCTTACGTTTTATATACAACTGTAGCTTTGTCAACAAGGGATTCCTTCTGACAATAAAGCATATTTATTATTATTATTATTATTATCAATAAATTCAATCAATTTTCATTCTGTACCTATATTATACGGTTTTGACAAAAACTTGAAAAAAATTAAATATCCTTGTGGTTATTAGATATCTGAACAAATACTGAAGTCTCTACCGAGGTCCAAAATTAGAACAACTCAGAGAGAGGTACCGTGGTGGAAAAGAGAAATTGCTGCGGCTGTTGAAGAAAAGACGCTCGTCTTCAACATATATAAGAAGAAACCCACACAAGATAATATGATATAATTCAAACCCCTGCGTGGGAAAGTAAGGAAACTGAAACTAAAAAGCCAAAGAGAAAGCTGGAAACATTATACGAGCAGAGACATCAATAACTGAAATATGAAGAAAAATCAGAAACATTTTCGAAAAGAACTTTTCCCCGTCGCCTATTCATATCATTTAGAACCAACAGGATATAATAACTCCAAAAAACATTTCTGAAATTTTCGGTGACCAATTCAAACACCTAACTTTCTCAGAAAACTATGATCTATGAATAAAACTAACTAAACTTTCAGAAAATTCAAATGACTACAACTCACTTTTCACCATGGATCAATTCAAAGAAGCGCTACGCACAGCAAAACCTATAACCCCTGGGTCTGACGAAATTCATTATGAGTTTCTCAAACATCTTCCTGAAAATAAAAGACTAACATCCTACATATCTTCAATGTAATTTGGTCTACAGGAACTTACCCTAAGCAATGGAGAGTGGTTCATATTATTCCAATTCTAAAACCTGGCAGAGATCCCACGTCACCTTCTCTCCAGATTTCAAGCAGGATTTCGAAAATTTTGCTGTACTCTAACTGTACTAAACTATGCTGGGAAAATATTCTCTCAACCTTACCACCCAAATCATGATATCTTCTATAATGACGAATGACTTGAAAATGTTCACGTGCACTTTCCCAGAGTTTTCTTCCTAGAAATTCCTGTTATTCATTGTTATGTCTCAGAGAATGGAATAAAAAATCAGAATTCAATTCGCTACAACACAAACTAAATCACTAGATTCCCAACTACTGCAAAATATACACAGATGGAAATAGAACTTAATATGAGGTTTCTTGTAGACTTTTTCATAGCTAGTCGATACATCCAACGACTTGAGTTTCTATACGTGCAAATTCACAGAAAAGTAAGGACTGGTATATAGTGTATAATTCTGCTGTGTAATTTGCTCCGGCTCGTTGAGTTCCATAAGATCTTTTCAAAATAAGTTTAGCCTCGACCCTCTTGTAATAATTATCCTTGTCAGGATTCATGTTATGGAAAAAAGCGATAAAACTGTCAGCTTCATGTCGGTGCCTAGTTAATGCGGCATAAAGAGCAACGAGGATGTGGATAATGCAGCAAAAATGGCTGTTAACTCCAAAGACTATGAAGATGTACCACCCCACCCAGAAGATCTAAAGAAACATAATAAAACAAAAGAAAAATCTGACTGGCAGAACCTTTGGGATGACGCGAAACTGAAATTTTCGAAAACGAACGTGAAGAAGCGAATCTTTTCATCTAAATTAACCAAAAGAGAACAAGCTGTTCTCACACTTCTGCGAATCAGCCATACAAAAATGACACACCTCTACCTGCTCCTAGGAGAGCGACAACTTCTTTGTGTGACATGCCAAACACCATTAACAGTACAACATTTAGTTGTGGAATGTTTTGGAAAATAAGGCAACAAGGGACTTGTAACACAAGCCGTACAAGTACTACAACTTTTAGAATATATTTTACACTTGTAACTTTGACATAACACCCATCTTGTATTTACGAAAGTTGACACTTGTATTCATAATTGTGTTACAAGTGTAGATGCTGTTTTACCTATTTTCAACTCTGGGTAAATGCACACTTGACAGTAGTATTATGACAATTCCCGTAATGCGAACATCTACGTATCTGTCCCCGCAATATGCGGCCAAGTATGATTCCGAAAGTGACTATGAAGAATATCGCTTTAATATTAGTAAAGAATTCGCTTTTCTCACTGAAAACGTATTCAACGAAAGATTTGGTCTGAGCCTAGACCAATTTAGAAATCTCCTTCGGGATATTGGACCAAGGCTTGCAAATAAAACATTTCGATGGTATGGATTGACACCACCGCGGAAGAAATTGATTACCATGCACCAGTTAGAAAATGGAGGTCAGTACCATGGTGACCGCGACATGCATAGGGTATTGAAAATGATTGTGTGTAGATGCGTACATGACACTGTTAGTGTTGTAAATGAGACAAAATTCGACGAAATAGTGTCATGGCACCATAATCTATTGAACGTTGTTTAAAGGTTTCATGAAATAACCGTTTTTCCCAAAGTATGTGATGCATTGGATGGAACACTTCCGTTCATAACGAACCAGCCAATGTGGATCGCCATGGTGAACACTCAATCAACTGTATGGCTGTTTGTGGTCCAGAACTAACATACTATGTTCTATGTTAGTGACAACTGGCCCGAGAGGGTTGACGACGCACGGGTACTTTGAAATAGTTCTTTGTCACAAAATGGAAAATGGTTGGAAACCTCATTCCAATACCGTAATTCTCAGAGACTCCACTTAACCGTTAAAACAATGGTTGACTCCACCAACGTATAATAATAATGTTTATTTGCATTTTATTAGAATAGTACAGAGTAAGTGGTAACAAGAGTAATAATGCAAAATGGGGCTGAAAACAATTTACAAAAGTTTTAATGAAGATCCATTAAGTAAATGCAGCCCAGAATGATTTCAACGGAGCACATAAACGAACAAGAAGATTAATTGAAAATGCATTCGACATTTTAAAGGATAAATTTCCATGTTTGAATCTGTCGATCCTGTATTTGCCGCAAATATTTTTAAATGTGCGGATTCTAACAGATCAGTATAAAAAAGCAAAAAGTGAACATATGAAACTTGTACAAAAAATTAAATCTTTACATCTGTCAACATGTATAAATCAGCTTGGAATATGATAAACAAACAGACTATGGAGGGTGAAAGGAATTCTAATACTTCAATTAGAGAAAATGGAGTTGATTATGAGAATCCTCAAATAGTTCTTAAATGATTATTTCATCAACAAACCCAAAGAAATTATAAAAATGTCGCTCTGAAAAAGGCTCCATTTTCCTAAATCCTTTTGTGTGTGAAGAGCTTCTAAATTTACTCAATCACAAATTGAAAATTAAGTCCTCTAGTGGGCCGGATGAAATTCCAGTGTTCATACTGAAAAAAGTAATTTCAAGTGATTATTGAACCACTGGTATATCTCGTGAATCTTTCATTAACCACAGGCAGTGGAAATCTTTTGTGATTTAGGTAGGGCATTTGACTGTGTCGATCATGATTTACTGCTGCCTAAACTTAGGAAGACAATATTTCGATTTTCGTTAGCGATAAGAACCTTAATATCTTAAATGACCACTGTTCGGAAGTGATGAGCCGCAGGGTAGATTGGTGCTCTGAAAGAATTCATTTCTCAATCCTGATGAAACTCAAATTGTGAGATTTCATACTAGACATGAGTATGCGCAAAAACTGAATATCAAAATTAATGAAGAGGATGAACATTCAACTCACTCAGATTCTGTCGGGTTCTTGGGAACTGTTTTGGACGACACACTGAACTGGACAGCACATTGCGAGTCTCTTATGCGAAAATAAAACTAATTTTGTTTTTTATTTCTGAATTCAAATTCGTTGATAAAATAAACACCAATCAGAAAATCATCCAGAATATATGAAGTATGTTCAAATCGGTTCAGAAATGAAAGAGCTGAAATTGTTTGTAATTGGTAGGGTGTAAAATGCTATGTTTTCTTAAAACATCGAGATTTCTAATTCCAGTGCACCTATTCCATTTTTTTCTCAGAATATCATGAAAATGCATGAGATTTCATTTCGAATAGTTGGGAATAAAAAAAAAATTTTTGGCGTAAACGGGGGTTGAATGATTTTTAGTCGAATTTGCACAAACCAATATATCACCCTGTAACTTTTTCGGGGATGATAATAATAGGCGAGGTTTGACCCAAACATTCAAAAGCCAATGAAACGTAGTCTCATTATCTGCAAAGAACATTCAAATCGGTTTAGGCAATCAAAAGTAACAACTACTCAAGTTCGAACAAAATTTCTAGGTGTCCCGTTTCAATTTTTGAGCACTGTAGTTATATTGTACTACGCTCAAGTCGAATCCCGTTTGAAATATGGTCTTCAGTTTTGGGGAAATTTGTTTTTGGCACTGTCATCATGAATATGAAAAACAAAAAAAGCACTAGAATCGATGAAATTCCAATCCATGTTCTGAAAGCCTGTGTGAATGAAATAGCTGATGTATTGACACAGTTAGCCAACAAGTCTTTTGAAGAGGGAACATTTACAGAATCCTTTAAATTGGATGTTGTTAAACCATTTCATAAAAAAGGCGATATCAACATTCTGTCAAATTATAGACCCATTAATCTGTTTTGCAAAAGTTATGGAAATTGTAATGGCAAGACGGTTGATACAGTTGTTCGAAAAGTATCAGCTATTTGCAGATAATTAGCACGGATATTTGAAATATAAATCCATTGAAACTGCATTATTTCAATTTAGCACCGAAGTTTTGCAGGCTCTGGATGACGGTGATCTGTCATGTGGGATCTTTGTGGATCTCTCCAAGGCATTTGACTGCATTGACCATAACATTTTACTTGATTAAGTGTACAAATACGGAGTACGCGGTAATTCGTACAATATTGGTTTCAATCGTACCTCAAACCAATACCAACTGAACAAGGTCCAGTGAGGTCTAGTGTCTTGGAGACATCTGTAGGTGTCCCGCAGGGAAGTATTCTAGGTCCAGTACTTTTTATAATCTTTGTTAATGATGTGAAAAATGTAGTACACGATGACTCAATCAAAATTTCAACTTACGCTGATGACACTAACTTCCTACTCAGGGTTCCCAATTTCATGGATATCACTGAGAAAGGTGCATTATTAATGCAAAATACTAAAGATTACGTAAAAGAGATTGAATTTGCACACTTGTCATGCGTACGGAACATCCAAAAACATGGATAACGCTAAAAACAGTCTCGGGGACAGAGTTTTATGGGTCACAAAATTGCAAACATCATTTTCGTGTTTTGCAAACATTGCTAGTATAATTTTGAGTTGCCAATTGAGTTTGCACTCTTTTCAGTATCTCGGAAGATGGCAGGAAGCAATTTTTGCAAATGCCACAAAATTACAAACTTTGTGCATATTTTCCGTAAAGTTCTGCTATGGCAAACAAGTCCATGTATAAATTTGATGTCGGGAAACCGTGAATTAGAATATTATCAATTAAGTCGATTTTCTCGGGTGACACAAAAATTCCAAATTTTGTGCAATTTTTTCTCAAAGTTCTGGTATGGCCAACAAGGCTACTTATAAATTTGCAACCCTATAAACCGTCGGATTTTTGTTTTTGTTTCATATTGAGTCTTTACTGGATACCTTATTAGCAACAATGAAACTGGTGGAAATGTTGTTCTCGGTCTTGAAAATAAATAGTCAATTCTGAGCAAGGGGTGATTTTAACGCCCCCTAGCACCAAAACTATCCATTTTTTGGGTTTATCACCTTATTAATTTCTATTCACAATAACATGAACTGCATCATATTGAAAATTCAGAAAAATCCTCAGATTTTTTTTTGTTTTGTACCTTTTGGGGGAGGGGCATAATCATCTGACGATGCATTTCAAAGTAATCCAGATATAGATAATTTTTTGTGTTTCATAATATGTGGTGGGGGGAAGAGGGAGGGGGGGTGAAGTTTTTTTTTATAAAAGAGCATAATCATATGCAACATTATCTACTATGAAACAGGTGAAAATGTCGTTCCCGGTTTCGAAAATTAATATAGTCTATTCTGAGAATGGGGTGATTTTAACGACCCTTAGCGGCAAAACTGTTCATTTTTTGGGGTTGGTGCTATGGTAACATTGGTTGAGAATTACATGGACTACATCATATCAAAAATTCAAAAAATCCACCAAGACCCAAATTCCATAAGTTTTTTGCGTGGTTCTTTATTGCTGACTTTTCTTCATTTCGGGTAGGTGAAAATTTCATTGTGGAAAATGTTTCCACCACTTCCGCCAGCAAAAACCATGTTTCTGAAGTAAGAGTTTTGTCCCAGCAATAATAACTGGTTGCGATTTGAATCAGGTTTTATAAATCGATAATACTGAGACACAGACAACTAAGTGGGACAGAAACAATAACTGTTATTATTGAACCAATAGATCTGAAATATAATATCTGCCATAGCAGCTCATTTTGCCTCTATAAATTAATGGGAACAATTATTGCAGAATACGAAATATTGACCAGTACTGATCTGCTTCATAATTTCCATGCTTTCGATCGCTTCTGTCCGAATTCGGCTGTGTCTCCAACCGTCACAACCCTTCACCACGCCGTTTTTGGTTTTTGGTTGGCCATATTTACCAGTCGAATACAGGATGCCTAATCAGTTGTATAGTGAGTTTTTCTTTTGTGAGTAAAAGTGTGACATACTGTGTGCGATAATGGAGTACAAAAACCCAGTTGAGGGATGGGGGCCTCCAGAAAGTATATGTCTCTTTTCTTTGAATTTTTCATTTTATTATATTAATATCTACCCTTCATTACATTATTAGAAATATTTTGATATCATAGTATTTCAGAGTAGGTGAGTTAAGTGAATTTTTGTTTTAATTTTAAATATATTAGAGTAGACTGAGTTATGTATGAGAAATTGTTTAGGTTTCGTTTTAAAAATGTATTAATACTATGGCATCTTATAGTAACTATCAATAAACTCTATTTTATTTCATTGTTGATATTTTCTTTATTCATTTCAGGTAATTTCAACTCCTCACTTGAAGTTGGCATTAAGCTAATGTCTGAAAACTTGAAGGTTGCTCTATATTTAATGAAGTATTCATTATCAAAGATTTGATGATTTTCATCTTTCTGGTGGTTTGACGGTGAACTAACTGAACATGAAACTGTGTAGGTGAAAATCTTGCAGTCGAATGCCACCAAATATAATCTATTAAGTGATTGCGACTGTAGATGTAGTCGGAAGACTTACATCAACAGCAGGACATGTTTCGTAGGATCAATACACTAGTTGCAGATAATGTCGTAATGACAATTGATTGAAACAATGTTTGATAGGTATGTTGTTTTTTTGCCATATATTGATCTTGCTCTTGTAACCCACCATTTGCTGAAGATGAAAGATTAATCCTTCAAAACATGTACTGCTGCTGATGTAAGTCTTCCACATCTTCTACAATGTGCTGTAGTGCTGATGTGAGTCCTCCGACTACATCTATATTCGTGATCAACAAGGGTTAAATTTGATATGGAGTTTGACCGTAAGATTTTTAACCACCCAGTTCCATCTCACCTCCTCTGTATGTTATGGATCGCTTCCGTTGAAAAATTGAACATATTTCCATTACATGAGAAACCTGGCCAAGGTAGTTGGACGTCAGCTTCTGTCTACTGGTAGCCAGGATAGTTTGAAAAAAGTGTAATCGGTGATGGTCTATTTTTCCATTTTAAAAAATTGCTTCAAATTTGTCTTTATTCGCGTCCATATCAGAGCAGGCGCCAATAAAATGTCTTCAGTTTTCTATGTAATCAAAACTAGCTACTTACAAAAGTTATCTACTACTTACAAGAAACCAGCTGACAACCTACGAGTAACTAGCAAGTTAGCTAAAACAAATGTTTGGGTTAGTCACTGAAAGACATTTGATACTTACCGGAAACTATCTAAACATTTCAGATCATTGCTTATAACTAGCCATTCATTGGTCAGAATATTTTTTCCAATTGTTGCAAGATAACTGATACTTTTCCGTAAATAATCTTCTTAATTATAGTCAACTATCTGACCACTAACGTGGGGCTAATTGCTAACCTATTGGGAGCTCACTGTTCACTAACAGAAATGTAGTTGTCACTAGCTATCTGTGTACTCATGAGAAGATAATTGCTTGATTACTAGAAATTATCAGCTAAATTATAGGAAAAAGGTTACTAACTCACCATAAGCTAATTATTATTCAAGCCAAGCTAGTTACTAACTTACTGTGAGACAGCTGCTACTTATGTTTGGTTCCAAACTAATTTTGAGAATATATTTAGTGATCCAATGATAAATAACTGGTGATTAGTCATAGTAAAACATTTAGTTATGACAAAATAACAACTTAATTATGGGTGGTTTACCAATTAACTAGTGGATATTGATTACTGTTGCTGATACTAACCTAAAAATGGCAAGTGATTCATTTTAACAAACTCGATTCATTTGTGGCAGGTTAGCTGGAGAGCTGTCCCATATGTTATACAAGTTTTTACTTGTCATAATTAAATATTCACTTGGGAATAATGATTACTTTTCTCCTTGTATCTTACTAATGTATTCACAGCACCAAATGATATGTATATACGAGTACTTACCTAGTAATGTTTTTCCAACGATTGGAATTCATTCTGAACTCTATTAACTTTCAAATGCAGCAAAAAATATTGCAACTAAAACTATTACTATTAGTTACTAGCAATAGCAGAGTAATATACCTACAACTATAGTTATAGGTAAACGCACTCAATAACAGTAGCAAAGTCAGATACTTACAACTGTAAGAATGTCTTGTAGTCCTAAGTAGGTGCACTCTCTTGCGGTAGCAAAGGTTGAGATTATAAGTTATTCGACTATTTCTAATAATCACAAGTAAGTTGTAATCAGCGAAATTGACTTTATAACCACAAGTGAGATCTCGCTTATTCCCTATGCTATTAGAGTTTCTTGCTGGGGTTATACGATATCTAACTAAGGTTAATAAAAATTTTCCTCAGATAGCGAACCAGTCGTATACAGGTTGTTCTATGATGATGTGTGCTTAGAGGAGATAGCGGATTATAGATTTGATTTGAATACTGACCAAGAAGAGTCGTCCACCATTTACTGGTGGGATCAAATCAACATTGCTGCTCCTGAGGTGGCGTATGCAGTTAGTAACAAAGCCTACAAAAATTACTTTCGGTTGAAGGACCCAGGTCCATAATCATTCAACAACACATGACGATAAATACAATTACCACTACTATAATAAATATTTGAAAATCCTCCACACATATAGCGACGGCTAGATGATGAGTCTTTCACATTAAAGAAGTCGAAGGAAATCCCTGATGTCCTCAATGAACAACTCCCTTGCCCGGATGTTATTGAAATCGGCTGTTGGTTAATAAGTAGTAATTCGCTGTAGATATATGATGACATGTATGCTGTTCAGTTATAAAGATTATGTAAAAATCTGAACTAGGCACAATTTATACATTTTTCATTGTAAAATCAACAAAAGTGATTCATTTTGTCATAAGTTAGAGGAGTACATGTTATTTCCATGAATATGGAAAACTGAAAATTTATAAGCTTCAAGCACACAAATTACACCAAAAAGTTCAATTTTTTTGTAGTACTTCATTGAATTTGTATTGAAAGTTACTTTTTAGAACTTGTTCTGCTGGACAAATTAAAAGTAGATTATTATAGGGGAGTCGTGCAGGCTCTTCAGCCTCACAAGCACTTCGACCTATAAGGTCTTTTGTGTGAAAAAAAAAGTAACCTAAAGTCATCATATTACAATAAATGATACATTTTTTGTGGAAAAGCCTGTACGATTTTGATTTAATATATCACACCCTGTAGAAGATTAATCGATTAACTCAACGTGACTATCGGGTACGATGTTAGATTGGATGGATCTTTCTTGTTGCCTGATCTGACTCGAAGCCGGATTTAGAGAAAACGTGCTGAGAATAATAAATTCATTTGAAATTTCTCATCTCTGGATGTAAACCAACCCCTCGACCTATTGCTGGACAAGATGATTATGAGACAGATAAAGGATTCGTACACCTGACGCTATCTACCACTTATCCCGAAACTACTATCCAATTATTATCACTTTCATCCTCCACTATGAAATTATGTGAGGTTATGTTGATACAAAAATTCAACTGAAACGATTTACTCTCCTACACTCATATACCTAAATATGTACTGCGCTAATTAATAATAATAATATTCCATCATAAAGACTCGTAGAGGGTACTCAATAGCATAGTCTGTGGGGGTAGAGGACGGCTTTTATTATTATTTGCCGTAGCGCTTCGGGACAACTTACTGATTTCGTGGTCAATTTGAAATTTCCAACTATAATAAAAGCTACTTTTTGATTGAATAGCATTTGTCACATCTGAAACGACCAAGCGAAATCGTTAAAGTAAATATATATTTGGGAACGTTGGGCTCTATTGTCAATAAATTAGAATCGAACCTTACAGAATTTGAGATTTTTTATCTCATCCTCATTTCTTTATCGTTTTCTAACATTTTTGGATTCTACACTGTGTCTTTTTCTCTTCATTGGCTGGAATAGGATTTCTCGCAAAATTCACAAGGTCGAGACGTTAACACCCACTTTGGTTGTTCAACTCTGTTAATTGATATCCCTATTCTTAATTTGATAAGGTTAGAAAAGCCCATTCATGAACTTTTATAAATGAAGAACAGGATTACAGCACTCAAATATTCATATCAAATTAATGAAAACATATTCAGAACTACCAAAGATATCATTAAGGACATTTAGCAATTGCTATTATTGAAACTGACACGGAATATAAATAAGACTAAGATCTAAACGAGATGCAAAACAATGGTCTAGTTTAAATAAAATACAATTGTTGAATAGAATTATCATAATGACTTTTATGAGGAATGAAAAAAATTTATATGAAATTAAATAATTGATTAAAATCTATATTTTTACTGTAACGAGTGGATGCAAATACTGATTATTTTTTCAAGGCACTGTCAAACTTCTGAGACTCAGTTCTGAATTTTCTTCTGGGTGGCTATCATAATATCTTGTCTCTTCCAAAAATATTACGATTTCTGAAACTATTCAATTATTTAAAAGTGCCTCATTTTATGATATTGCTGTTGTCCATCTGAAAATTGTATAGCTCACATTTAAAACTAATCTTACAAGCATGATTTATTTGTTTGAGGATCCTTCGTAGCCATGGACGTATAAATTAATAATGGACTCAGCAATCCCATACTTGCAATACAGTTTGTTTTGAAGCCGCTTGGTTTGTTGGCGCGCGGGTTGCAGGGAAGGAGAAGACCTGGGATAGACTGTAACCTACCCTCCAACGACAGTGGTGCTCGCAACTGGTATTGATAATAACAAAAATATGTGGAATTTCATATATGATCATGAAAATGTCAGCAAAATTTGTTAGATACGATCTGATGTGTTCCTAAAATACCCATATGTGCCTTCCTTCATATAAAGTAACAAGATTTCAGTACCATTTCATTTTGTATGTATAGAAATTTGATACCCACTGTGACGCCAATGAAGAATATGAACGTCAATCTAGTATTTGTAAACAATCTATGTACTTACTTATCAAAGCTGAGATTCTGGTTGTTAGAACAATTGGATTGCTTGTAAACCCAACAGTAAAGCACCATTATTAGTCTCTATCTATGTTTCTTTCACTACAACAAAACACCAATAGTTTCACAAATACCGTATATGACAGATAACATAAAGTGGTGAAATTTGTAAACAACCAAAAAATGATGAGATACAAAGCGTACTTCAACAGCGTTGTCGCACGTGCAGCATTTCAACGGACAATACACAATTTTTTGGAAGTTCGTACCGATTTTTCAAATTAATTCCACTAGTTTTGATTCTGGAATGTATTATGCCGAGTTTAATTTCATAAACTTATCGGAATGTTCAGTTACCGACTGCAATTCGCTGGCAATTGAGTTTAAGCTAGTGTTGATGGTTGATGAAGAATTATCACAGACTCGATGTGGCAACGCCCAACTCAACAGCAGGACCTTAGGATGGTGCCTTTCAGCGACTTCACTTGGAGATGTAAATAACTGGGTCCATTATTCATTCATACGTCCATGTTCGTAGCATGTATCATTTACATGTGGTCGACGAACGATTGCTTTTCAACTTTTTATGTGATAATTTTTAACAAAATTTCTGATTTCATTATACTATCTGTAGGTTTGGGTGCACAACCAATGAGTAACGAGTGCAAAATACGAATGTAAGTCGGTGCCAAATGGAATGTTTTATAGGTTGAATGGAATATTCTATAGGTTGAGTAGAGGAAAGCCTCATTCAAAAACTATGGTTTATATATAATGTTAATCAGTAGAAACATTGTAGTAACATTCAGAGTACTATTAAAAGAAGATTGTGTCAATGCCTGTTGTCATGATTTGTTGTGTTCGCCTGATTAACTTTTATGTACTTATGAAAAATAAACTCGTTTTCGTCTCTTTTTAGAAGGTTCATCTTTATTAGCACGGTCAAATGCAGCCCTTCTGGAGCCTCTTGTGATATGTGATTTGCGTCTGCTAATGTGTCAATGCCTGTTGTCATGATTTGTTGTGTTCGCCTGATTAACTTTTATGTACTTATGATGAAAAATAAACTCGTTTTCGTCTCTTTTTAGAAGGTTCATCTTTATTAGCACGGTCAAATGCAGCCCTTCTGGAGCCTCTTGTGATATATGATTTGCGTCTGCTAACTGCAGTACTCTGATTCAAGCCTTACCCTTGTTATGTCTCACAGATGAGTTACCAGCAGTTCTTAGAAAGCTCTCTCACATATTATGCAGTACCTACTTGTTTTGACGTGCGATAGCCGTTCTCCTAAATTCACCATGGTTCGAACATTATAATTATTTCAAACTTCACCTTCACACAAAATGTGGGAATCTCACTTTGGACGATATCAATCTCCAATTTGTCGAAGTGATTTTTTGATGATGATCACTGTTCGGGCGCTAGTGATATTTGTTAACTTTGTTCACATGTTTCCGGTATAAGATCCATTCCGAAAGACAAATAATAGACCTCGCGCAAGCACAAAGTTGATGAAAACAATGAATATAAGTGGCAAGGGCTGAGCAGACGTGGACTGCGTGTCAGAATACCAGGGGGTCACATACAAAGGTTGTCACAGCGCGCGAACAAACGAGAAAATAAATAAGTTCAAATAACTATCACGGCGCCCACGCCTAATGAATACTGATATATTGTATCCATAATTGCTTACAGCACCACGAAAAGTTGAGGGATTCAATATAATTTATGAATGTGTTGAATCATATCTTTATGCACTTCAGTTAAAAAATAAACATATAATTTAGAATTTTTTTCCTAAGCCACATATGCTATAGCCAGACCGGATCGCATACCGTTTTATTCTTAAAAAATATACGAGTCACTATCTCATTCCGATACCCCCAAGTTCTAAATAGTTCTAGATTGCTGTATCTGGACAAGAATAGAACAATGAAGCTTCTAAGCGTAATAATAGAATAAATGAGAGTCTTAGAAAATAAGTCTGCATCGATAAACATATGACGCCATAGGAAAGTGAAGTTACACCATTCAGTGTTGGACTTGATGTTAATTAAGTACCATAGTAGTCACTTTTGTAAATAAATCAGTTGATATTCTGTGCAGAAATAAGTAACTCATTATTCATCTATATAGATGATAGATTACGAAGAATGTTAGAAGGAATAACGAATAACCATTTGGAAAACAATGTTTGGATTCAGGCAACATTTCCAGTAAACCAGCTTCTCGTAAATTGGGTGACTGTTTTTGATTCCTCGAAAAATTTATTTTTCAGTAAAGTCTAAAAAACGAAACAACAATATTCCTATTGAGTTTCCTATAAAATCTAGTAGTGAATCAGCAATTGAAGAGAAAACTAAAAGTGATGTGAATAATGAGGACATTTCGTTAAAAATTGAAAACGTGCATCAAAAAGATCTAACAATTCCTCCAAAAGTCCTATTTCTGCCATATTTCCGTTCCATTCAATATCCAGTAGTCTAAACTTGATTTCATCATTTCAAGACACAAATATTTGTATTAGTGACTGCTCTGATATTGATAGCAGAGTTAATTGTAGCACAAAAAGCTTCAATGCTATTAGGCTTGATTCAAATACCGTCAACTCATTGGGTATTAAAGGCTTAGTAAATGATGGCAACACTTGCTTCATGAAAAGTGTTATCCAATATTTATCCAATACTAGATGGTTGTTAGATTATACAAAAAATTATGTCTACATGAGAGATATAAATACAAGTACCTCAAGAATGAAAATCCTTTGCGGTGGTGATTAAAGAACTATGGTCAGAAGATACATTAGATACATTAGTTAAAACATACTCTTTAGTAGAACAAATTCAAAAATCTGCACCTCATTTTATAGTTAACGCTCAACAAGACGCCCAGGAAGTTTTGAGGATCCTTCTACAGGGTCTTCATGCTGACGTTAATAGGATTAGTGAAAAACCTGAACACTTATCGCCAGAAATTCACTTAAGTGACAGTGAAAAAGGAGCAGAGGCTTGGTCGAATTTTCTAAAGATAGACTCCTTGTTTGTGGAACACTTTGTTGATGGTCAACTGAAATCCACATTGAAGTGTACATATTGTGTACATTGCATAGTTACGTTTGATCCATTCTGGAACCTTTCTGTGCCGATTCTGCAGAGAAAAAGCAAACTGAAATTGTCACATTGTTTAGATTTATTTACCAGTGAGGAATCTCTGGATGGTAATGAGAAACCTTCTTGTTCCAATTGCAAAGAAAGAAGGAAGTGCACGAAATCCGTATCGATACAAAAATTCCCTAAAATTCTAGTCAACCATTCGAATCATCTTTCTTCGACAGACAAATTCACAGGAAAATTGAATGATGCCGTTGGTTTTCCTGTAGAGGGTTTAGATATAAGGAACTATGCGGCTGAAAATGTAGTCTCATGCTGTTACAATCTTTATGCAGTATCAATTGACACTGGGACAACCTACAGCGGACACTACACGAGTATCTGCAGACATCTTTTTCATATTATCTTTCGTGCAAAGAGGATTATCTCATTTTCTATGAGCTAAACTCATAGATTTTAGTATTTATTTTTTTTATATACATATAATTAATTAATATTTATTTATTTTCCATTGTATTTTTGATTTAATTTTTACCTGACATGAATAAATTTATTCTTTATCGCCAAGAAGTTAAAATGAAAAAAGTATCATAAATAAATTAAACGTAGGTAGAGGCTTTTTTTAATTAGTTTGTTGAAATAATATATCTTAATTGGTTATACATTTTTTCAAAATTTCTTTGATATGAATCAAGGCGTGGCTATGTACTATGAGTTCATGGACTTTAGAAGTGTACTACTTGTATCAGGTTTAAAAAATATGATAATGGAATTGAGAATGAAAGTATGTAAAGTTTTTTATTATTGTTTTCTCAGTATACACAAACTGTAGTTTCTACACAATCAGAAATTTTATAGTATATTACATAACAAGCATGGAAACTAGCGCATAAGATGTAGAGAACACTTCAAGGGCCTCTCAATTTTTACAATGGTTTCGATTTATATCTGAGATTGTATACTTTATTTTCAAGAATAAACCGTATTTTGAATTTGATCAAGAATAAACCGTATTTTGAATTTGAAATAGTAGAGTATACCCATGAAACTCCCATGAAAAATGGATTCCTTCCATCCAAACATTTCTCCAGTCTGTATCAAAGGTATTTATTTTATAAAAGTTGCACATTATTCAATACTCCATCTGAACAGAGGAGACAGCTGTAGCTGTCGTGTACTGTCCATAATTATTGAAGCCAAGCAACGGTGACTCTGACCATCGGTTTAGATGGGTGGCTGACGTACTTGGACGATCTTGAATAGTTTCAGTTCTCATCCGTACATGACATCCCACGTTAAAAGGTCTTCTCTAGCCCGCACAAGACTCCCGAATACCAAATGCCAAAGAGTCCACCAAAGACCTATTGCCAAAATTACTAAGCCACAACAGGCGAATAATCAGGATTTTGGTTGGGCTTTTAACAGGGCACTGTAGACCCAACAAACACAAGAACATCATCGTGACAAACACGACAATTTGCAGGTTTTGCCAAGAGGTCTGTACTACGGAGTCTAATAATAAAGATGGGTCTAGACCAGCAACTCCAACATCACACACAATGGATCTGCAAACGTCGCAGTGGAGAGTTTCCTAGAAGCACATATGCCCCTTATTATTCTTGAATCGGACGGTGAATTCTCGGAAAAACTATACAGGACTCGAAATATTCAAATGTTCGAGAGATATTTGAAATATGTATCAATGAAGACTTACATATACATTCAATCTTCGATTAAATAACACAACCTAGATGAGTAACTCGCCGTTCACGCCTCAAACTTCGTTTGTAAGGGACATCTTTCCGCACCGGCAGTGGCGTGCGTTATTTTCAGAAATATTCACAGGGTTTTGAGAACAGCCCTTAAATCATTCATTTTACTATTTTTCAATCCGGTTTCCCTTTCTCGATAGTTACGACACTGGAAGCTTACCTATGAAATGACATATTTTGATTTCCAGCTTCAAATGGTCTTTTACACATTTCTCAATGCTTCACCATGGCTTAAAAAAAAATCTAACGATAGTTTGCCATTTATTCACGAAAAGAAATCCAATAAGCCTAAAACTAAAACAAACAGATATATTTTATTGTTGTTCTGTCGAATAGCAAATGCAGCATTGCCGTACTGACCAGACTATATCGACAACGAAGAATCTTTGTTTGGTGATGAAAATACTATCGTTTTCACATGCTCCCAACAAACTGCAATGAATGTTTCAATTGCCTTCTTATTGTTATACCTATATTTCATTATAGGCAGTATTTTTGGGTTTTCGTTGTCATTAATATACCCGACAGAAATCAAAATCTAACTGAAGCGCTTTTTGTATCCTCAAAAAATTGCGACATGGCAACAATGTCATGATTTGGGGGTTAACATTATGAACAGATATTTCATTCAATACTATTTGAGTATTACTCATCTAGGTTGTGTTACTTGATCGGAGCATTTAATGAATACTGATCATTCATTGGATGTGGTAATTCCTATTTTGTTTCTGAATTTTCTGTTTTAATTTATATTTATGTCATATTCTGTTCGTTCGTATGTCACTTCATTATTTATTTAATGAAGTATTTATTTGCTTGATGGCGTTGTGACATTTGTGTTTTGTATAGTAATGTTGCTGTATTCCATTCTTCCATAAGTAACAAACTCATTACAATATTATTAATAACAGTCATAAATCATACAACTTGGGCAGATATATTTGAAACAATATAACGAGTCAGTCAATAGTAAAGGTATTATTATGGGCCGTGATGGTCATGATGGTAGAGCGCTTGTCTCTTAACCTAAGGGTCATGGGTTCGATTCCCAGCATGGTCATCGGTCTCGTGCATGGCATCACACGTTAAAAGGTAAGGGCTGCGTCTTCCCTAGCTCGGACAAGTCTTTCAAAGACTTTTGAGGGTTGTACTCTTAAGGGTGTGCAGCTGGTTGACGGAAATAACAATTTCAATTTCAACAATTAGATGCCACTGGGCGTGACTAGGCAAAGCTATATTCGGCATTTTATCTTACGAATTGCCGACGCGCGATGTCTTCCCCGTGAGAATTGTATTGAATATGAACTACATGTAATTGATAACGAGACTGAAATATTGTTATTCCTAAAAGTATTAAAGCAATTAGTGTTGAATTTGTATTACTTATCACAACCTAACTACAACTTATTTCTTCAAACCATAACTTACCAGACCTAGTAATGTAAATACTAAATCAACAATAGATCATCTACAATCTAATATCTGAATTCGTGATAACACACCCTTTAAGCAACAGTTACTTTATCCGACTATAAATAAATCTCATCTGAAATGGGATTTCGTTCAACTTTTTCATTTATTGGTCTCTATACGATGAGACTAAGGCAAACCAGGAAACGACCAATTTTGTCCGAAAGTTAAGCGAAGTGATCCATCGATTTTGGGAATATAGGTCAGATATATGAAGGGGACGACTTATTCATTCAGTTCAGTTTCATTCAGTCTGTTAGTTCGGTACTGTTATATCCTCCTTTGTTTACAAATAGTTATTTGTTTTACTAGGCATAAAAGTACAAGATTTAATGCCGCGGCTGGTGTTTCATAGCCGCAAAATCGACTTTTTCATATTTAAATTGCTTTTCATTATCAATATCCAAATAACAAAATTATTTCATCAAAGGTAACTGGGCCCTGCGTTACTATGTTTACCGCTGATGACGTTTGTTGAATTTGTTTGTTTACTGTTAACTTTTTCATTGTCAATTTTAATAACCAGTTTGATTTAAATTATTACTTGGAAGGTTGCCTAGCAAGTACAACTTCTAAGCCTGCCAAGTGTCATTGAAAGGCCGCTTTTAATGTCATTTGGAGAAAAAAGAATTTTATGTTTTATGGGTATTGATTTAATATTGAATACTGTTGGTCCTGAGTCAACAGTATATAGAGGAAATGAGAACTTTCTTTTATCTTCATTTCAATAAGAAAAGGAAACTGCTTTGAAAAATATCGATTGAATGAACAAAGGAAAGTTATCGGTTCATTTTAGAATTTTTCTAATGTTCTAAACTTCGGAGAAAACTTCACTAGGAAGTATACATTTTCTACAACCTCACTAGAAAACTTTATTTTCGACCTTTAATAACAATGGAAAATGTTCCTTTTTCTTTAAATGACATTTAAAGTGGCTTTTTAGTAAAAATAGACAGGCTTAAAAGTTGTACTTTTACTGCCTAGGTAGAAAAAGACTACTTTTGAGAAAAAGTTCGTTGCTTGCAACCTTCCAAGTAATAATTTGAATCAAACCGAACACAAGAATTGGTTGAAACTTGGCTATCATCAGATTTTCTCCATTCAGAACTCGATTTGACATATTATGATATTCTCAGGAAAGACAGAGACTCTGTGAGAAATACAGACAAATTGAGAGGTATTAATAGCCACTAGGAAAAGATTTAAATCTTGTCACCTTCCGGTAGATGACATGATTGAGCACTTGTTTGTTCAAGTACATTTTCAGCATTTCAACTATGTTTTTGGTTCCTGTTATATCCCTCCTGCATCCGATATTTTATTATGTAATACCCACTGTGAGTGTGTCAAATATTTAGTTATGACGTATCTAAATAGCAAACTCATTATATGTAGAGACTACAATGTTCCAAATGCTAATTGGAAAAATGATAACTCAGGTGTTACAGTCAATGATTTTAATCACCCATTTACAATATGGATCAAAGCAACTTCATAAGAAATAGTACAGATAGTTTTTTCAAATATCTTTCATTTAGAGGTATCGAAAGCAGGATTGTGTATGCACCACGAACCCATTGCTATTAGTTGCAGTGCCAGTGAAGGAAAAAAAATTCACTATCGACAATATTACCATAACTTTAAAAATGCTGATTACGTGGCAATCAACAATTTTTTTGCAAACTTTGATTGGAATCAGAAGTGTCACTTAGACGTTAATAAAACCACTAACATGCTTTACAATTTGATTCAAAATGCTATGAACCTTTTTGTTCCAGTGAAGTTATACAAAACTCAACAAATGGTTCAAGCAATCTGGTTATTATAATGATTACAGAGTTTTTTCAGAAGCTCATAATCAATGTAAACAAGTTAGTGATTATTGCCACAAACGTTATATTACCAATATTGAAAACTATATAAATTTGAATCTAAAATCATTCTGGAGATTTGTCAATGATAAGCGAAAAAATTATGATCTTCCAGGAAAAATGCACTCACAGAACCAATATGAAAACTCTCTAGACGGTGTTGTTAATCTTTTTGCAAAGCTTTTTTCCTCTGTGTTCACTCCTTAAGATAATGTACGTATTCCTACATAAGTATTTGATAAACGTATCAAAGTCGGTTATGTCGAGATCAGCGTTGTGAAAGTATTTTGCTACAAATCATCTCGGATGATGGAAAAAATATATTAAATGACATGATGTATAAAACGGATCTCAACCTCCAGAATTTAGTAATAAAATTCCAAAATATTTGTTGGGAAACTGTTTATTCAGAAAACAATATAGAAATAGCCACAAAAAAATTCCTGGAGATCACTATAAATACTGTTAGCGAATGTACTAAAACTGTGAGAATCAAAAGAAAATGTCATAAAAAACACCTTGGATAACAAACGGTTTACTCACTCAGTCAACTAAAAAAATCAATTATTCAAAAAATCCAGAAAGATTCGAAAAATCACGAACTACAAAGCCTGTATAAGAATCATAAAAACAAACTCACAGCTTTAATAAGAAAAGCAAAACAAAACTATTATGGAAACCTGATAAATACCAATGGGAACAATACAAAAAACTATGGGCGGTAGTGCAAGACGAAGACACAAAAGAAAAACAAAGCAATAACACATTTAAAAAATGAAACGGCCAAAAAAATATTTGAACCGAGAAGCATTGCGAATGAGTTCAATAAAACATTCACCAATATTGGAAAGAAATTAGCAAATAACATAAAAACAGACAAAAACGTATCTTTTCAAAAATTCCGAACATTGAGTTTGTTTGTTATGCTCAATACGGATTATCAAGAAATTAAATCTATTATCGGAGAACTGAAAAATAATAAATCACCTGGTTATGATGGTCTGAAATCAGAAACCCTCAAGTCTATATCAGAATATCTCATCGAACCATTGGTATTCATTATAAATAGATGTATGGCATTGGGATACTGGCCCTCGGATTTCAAGGACACTATCATTATTCCAATATTCAAAAAAGGTGATAGTGATTTGGCTAGTAACTATAGATCAATATCACTTATAACAAACTTTACCAAAATTTTTGAAAAAGTTATCAAAAAAGACTAGTATCTTTCCTCAAGCAAAATAAAATTCTTTCTGATAGACAGTTCGGTTTTAAAGAAAATGTGTCGACACAAGATGCAACTCTTCAACTAACTAACAACGTGTACTCTGCTTTGGATAAAAGTATGCCGTGCCTATGTATGTTTATAGATCTAGCCAAAGCATTTGACACCGTAAGCCATACACTTCTTTTAGAATCTTTGGAAGAAATTGGGATAAGAGGAAAATGCCTAAGTCTCTTTGAAAACTATATTTCAAATAGAAAACAGTGTGTCAGAGTAGGAAATGTATACAGCGAAAAAGAACTATCAAGTATGGGGTACCTCAAGGCACTGTATTGGGCCCAGTACTCTTTTCGATCTACATAAATAATTTATTCAATATAAAAAGTAGTGGTGACATTATAGGATTCGCAGACGATACAACTATCTTTTGCAAAGCGACTACCTGGGAGGAATTAGAAGCGAAAGTAAAATCTGATATTTCTCACATTAAAAACTGGTTTGACCAGAAAATTTTAACTTTTAACTTCGATAAAACTGAGTATTTACCATTCAGCTACAACAAATCTACGTCACCAAACTTCAGTTTCATAGATATACAAGTAGGAGGGTCGGTTCATCGATTACTACCATCAAACAATGTAAAATACCTTGGTATCTTCATTGATACACACTTGCGATGGGACATTCATATACAACATACGATCAAGAAACTTCAATACATAATTTACAAATTTAGATGTCTATGTCTAATACCCCAGAAAGAACTTAAAGTTGTATACTATGCACTAGTGGAAAGTCACCTGAAATATGGTATCTTGGCTTGGGGCTCATCACTGAAAATAGAAATTCTCCAGAAACGATTTCTCAAAATGATGATGCACAAGAAAAGGGATTACTCGACAGATTTAACCTATATGGAATCGAAAGTACTTGATCTGAGACAAGAATTCTACCTCAAATGTGTGCTTACCTATCACAAAAATAGAAAACTGGAAAAGCACAACTACGATCACAACACAAGACAAAACAAACTACATTCCGTCCCTTTCATGACGAAATCTATTGGTCAAAGATCGTTTGAATTTTTGGCCCCGAAACTATACAATACTCTACCCCAAGAGTTGAAGAACTTATCGAACATGGTATTAAAAAAAACTGAAAACCTTTATATTAGAGAAACCCAGAAATCTTATTCACGAATTCATAGATATAAAAAGCTTCTGAATATCTTAGGTGTCCCAAGTTATACTTATAGTACGGCTATACTAACCAGTAAAATTGTGTTATGAAACATATAGGTACCCTCTGGATAGATTTTATTCTCAACCTCCCTAATCCTTTAATGATAATATGATCCAAATTTTGCTAGCAAATTACTTTTATCTCTTTAGTATTTGTATTTAGATAAGTTTTTCTCTTTTTATGCATGTTTTTCGTTCTCGGAACAAGTGTTAGTACACTTACCGAGTATATTCTATTCACACGTGTTTTTGTTTTTTTGAATGTTGTCACTCGTACTTGTAACTAACTGTATTTATATAACGTGAGTGTCTTCTTTAATGTGTTTTTATTTATACTATTTTTATTATGTATTATGTGTGTGAATAAAATTTATTATTATTATTATTATATTTGATAGAGTCAACGTTATACCTTGGAAGTTTTCGTCCGGTCCAGATACTGTTCCATCAATTTTCTTAAAAAAATTTATTTATATTTTAGCAACTTCTATTATTTATATATACCAATTTATATTTTCCCAGATTTTTGGAAACAAAGCTTTCTGAAACCCATACATGAATCATGGATATTGAGAATTATATCTTAAGTGCTATGGACAAAAGACTACAGGTGGACTCTATCTATACAGAGTTTGCTAGTGCCTTTGATAGGTCAACCAATATTTTGTCATTGTCAAACTGCCTTCGTTGGGTTTTTATGCACCAATTTTGAAGTTGATCCAGAGTTTCTCATCTGGCAGAAGCTATTTAGAGACAATAGGAGGCTGTGTATCATTCACAATTCCTGCAACTTCAGGTGTTCCTCAAGAATCACACTGTGGACCTTTGTTATTCAACATATTTATTAATGACCTTGTTACAATTATAAATCATAGTGTGGTACTTATTCATGCTGATGACGTAAACATATTCAAAACAATCTCTTCTACAAACGATGTCTCACTCTCACAAGATTTGTCACAATTTTATGACTGGACTGGTATAAATCGCATTGACTTGAACATATCCAAATGTTACTGCCAAACATTCTCTAGAATTAATCACCCTGTTCTACAGCATCAACACTATAACAATTTTAGGAAATCAGTGGCAAAGAACTCAGGAATCATATTTGATCGTGAATTGAACTTCAGATCACATAAATAGAAGATGTTCAAAATACTTTCTTTGGGATTTGTGCTCACAAATTACTCAGGTCTAAGAAGTGGAGAATATTCATACAACAACATTAGAGATCAGATGCATCTATCATCCTTGAAGAATAGAAAAATTATTATAGATGTATGTATTTTAAACAAAATTTTATCTTGCAGCATTAACTGTGAGGAGATTTCATCTTTAATTCTTCAAAATCCGATGAAAACGATAGCATTACTCACCTCATCTTAATCCGCTTGATAACAGTTATTATCCTAACAAGAACGAAAATAGTACTTTTCCCGCATGCAACTGTCGTCAGCAGCAGTGAGCAATCGAATGCGGAGTAACTTTCCGTATGAGTAAGGATCATGATTTTTTTTACAAGCGCATTTAAAAATTTTTTGTAGCGTTATTGAGCTCATTTTCACAAACGGGATTTTTAACCGCAGCATTGCGGTAAATAAGCAAATTTTTGAATGGCAGACCTGTTCAAAAGTTACAAATATAAATTGTCACTCGATAACATAGCATTTAATTTTCAAGTTACGACTAACAATATGTCTGCTGTTACTGACGATAAACGTATGTAATTTTCATAATGGCAGAAGATTCCGGGTATAACTAATATAAATGAAGATCAAAAAAATACTGAAGTATTCGTTGGTGATTCATCATACTCTGTGGGGCAATATCTAGTGGCAGTATCTCCAATATCACCCGGATAGGACGTGGGAGTGGTGAATAACAAAATTATATTTGATACAGATTTTCCATAATTGTAAAATTTGTGTTTTTTACGAATCACGCAGGTTTTCAGAGAAACCGCTTCAAAAGCAAAGCTTGTTCGAGTAAGGGAGATGCAGGACCTACAGCTTGAAAAAAAGTGGACTTCGAACCTGTTTAGCTCAGTGGTAGGGGGTAGGGATCGAACCCGAGCCGCCTGGATGGAAAGCTAACGCTTCAACACCACAAACACTTCGCTATAACTTTAACTAATACTTTACATAATTGAGATTTCTGTTCATGAACGCTGCTTACGTAGTATCACACCCTGTGAATGCATAAGAAAAGATGATGTACAATCAGAAAGTATTGTTGATGTCTTCTTAAACCAAAGCGAGAACGAGCGATACCAGATTGTTCATTCATAGTGCTGTGTCAGAAACTGCGACGGGATCTTCCAAAGGACCCCGCACATTTAGTACGTATAATGGCTTTCGGCTAATTTTGCTCAAATTTGATATATTGTAGATCTTGGCATCCTCATTACGTAGTCCAATTTACAGATCGATCCTATTACCAGTTTTCGAGGTACAGGGTGTCAAATATTTGATTTTTGTGCTCTAATTCGAAATTGAACTGTCTTAGAAATGAACTTAATGTATCTAAGTTGTAGCTCATGAGTCCCTCCATAAGAATGAAAAATAATATCTAACAAAGGGTGTTGCATTACAGCATGACAAGACAATGTTCATAGAAATAGATAAAAATCAATACCATAATCGTTTTGATTTTCACTCAATCCGTTAAAATTAGAAAACAAACGGCTAGAATTTTTTTATAGAGTATGGGTTTTGATCAACTACATGAGGATATACTGTTGGAGTCTATAGTTTTCCAGGTACATGGTGACGATTTAAATGCTTTCAAATGGTACAGCTCATGAATAAAATTATACCATTACGAATTTTCCATAACTGTTACTAGGATATGAAAGTTAAACTGACTCATGAAATAATCCTTCCTATCACCGCCCCCCCATTATAGTCAACCCCCATCACACCCTTGATTTACAGCCACCTGCATTCCAATACTTTCAATAGAAATCTCTACTTGTAATACCTCATTGAATAGCTGGTAAAAATTGTTCTATTCTTCCTCCTCATCAAACAATTAATTAAATATTATTTTTGTGATCATCTCTGCGTATGGGAATGAAATGAAAAAACGCATCATCAATATTTTATATACCTGCATGGATATTTTCATACTCTGTTAGTTATAAAAAATATATTAGATAAATGAACTTACAAAACCTGCAAAACAGTGGTTTTTATATTCTATATACAATTATTAGTAACTTTAGTTTCAAAAATTATTACAATTCTGCAGGACCGCTTTCTAGAAAGTGATTTCACCACACTTCCCATTATTTGTGGAGCTTGAAGGAAGTGTAATGTTCCCGTGTTAGTTTTGGTGGCTTGCTCACCTGATTGATTCGGTAATCAGGGCTCTTCACTGGAGTCCATTTTGGTTTCCTTCTCAGCGGGTGGCCTACATAATAAGAGGAAGTAGATATCGCAAGGTTACATCACTTTTTGTTATATTTACACACGGAGATTTCCAATCACTAACACTGCCTATTTAAGGCAAGGGGTTACTATGTGTCCTATCACTGGGGGAGAGATTAGTGTCCATTTCACTTAGGGGGGTTTCTCCGGCCTTGTCCTCAAGGATAACATTTTGTTGGACCTGTATACGTTTCTTCGACTGTTTCATTGTTGATTGTTTGAGATATTTCGGTTTTCTGTTCATCATTCTTCTGCCATCCGTATCGCTACCAGACGTGGCGCCTTCATTGTCGGTACTTCCAACGCGTGGGATAACGAGAGGGTGCTTTCGCCCTTCCTGCAAATGATGGAGGAGACTTTGACCGTGTGTTGGTGGTCGCTCTTGGAGATTTGACTCATGAGGGAGCTGTGCGAGGTTCCCTTAATTAAGTGGTCCTCTGTTGGTATGCTGGATGAACACTGCACTAAGGTTCAGAATCGCAAATCGCTGTACTCGCAGTACTTGTCACCTGCGCTAAGTACACGAATAGAAACTACGTCCTTACCTCATGGTGGTTCGTACCATACTAATATCAAGTTGATCGGACAACTAGAAGTGCGTCAAAATTCAGTTGCAAGATTTGACCCACACACGGAAATTTCTTATCACTAACACTGTCTATTTCAGGTAAGCGTTACTAGGTGTCCTATTACTAGGGAAGGGATTAGTGTCCATTTCATTTACATACTAGCAGGGTAAGTTGAATAAAAGCTTGTACAAAGATGGCAAATATCGTTCTTCATTGTTCTTCATTGTTTTCTGGGGTATTAGCATTTGCATTATTTCTATTCCCAGCATCTTCAATAACATTTAATAGGGTGGATGAGGAATATCATATTTCCAGATACTTCGAGTATCCCATATACCAGATAAAACTAGCCACGTGTCTATTTGGAATTCGTTATGGTCATGTCGCCCTTGCATTGTATCTTTTACATACGTTGGAGCAAGATTTATTTGATACGTCCCAACAGTCAGGTATTTCAAATACTTTAACCCGAGTCTAGGAAAATGCTCAACATCATTTGCGTTGATGGGTGCCCAAATAGCATTCCTCCTTCTCCAATGTCCTGCTTCAACTCTCGTTTGCAGGTCGTTGTGTCTTCGTGCCCTCAGTAAGATTTCATTGGCAAGTTCAATATTAGCGTCGGGCATAACGATAATCTGGTGATATCGGTTAATGATTGTCCCTGCTATTCTATAATAATCTCCCAAATGAGCCGCATGAATGACAGAAATGGTTTCAGAAAAAAGTTTGAACAAGAATTTAATATGCCCATTTCGTGCTTCAACATTCCATCTTGTTTTGGTTATCATACGATTTTCATTCGCCTCTTCTGTAGTGAATTGTTGTTGCCCTCGAGGCAATAAACTAGGCATTTTATGTTGAATGCCCAATTCTTGAAGAAAAGGAATGACATATCTGTATCCCCAGTCCATAATGAAAATATCTCCTTCTTTAATCCACCCTCTGATGCCGTTGATATTCATTTCTAATTCTCTATTCAAAATAGAGTCATTGTTGCGGCTATCAGAGAAATAAGGCCCTTGAATATGTATCCACCAGGAGCGACAATTAATGTAGGTTTAATTTAGATGTCTTGTAATTTTGTCATGGCTCACTTGCATTTTTTTTCAATCTATCAGTATTACACCGTGATATTAGGAAAAATATCTTGATTGAAGGTGGTGACAGAGGTTTTTGAATAATCAGTTGTAGAATTTTACATGACTGTAAGTCATATTTTCACACAATCACAGCCACCCTTGCTATAATTCTTCGTCTATCTACGATAATCATTTTATTGTCCCAATGTACATAAATTTGCGAAAAATAACAATAGATATTCGTAAAAACTTTCATTTTGTATGTTTAAAAAGTTAATTTTTTAATGCTATTTCAAGTAGGTATCTGTGAAAATAAATATTTTTGTAACTAAATAATTAGAATTTGAAAATATCTATCCAGGTAAGTAAATAAAATATTGATTATGCGATTTTTCATTTCATTTTCATATGAAGAGGTGTTCACAAAAATAATATTTGATGTTTGATTTGATGTATGATGAGGAGGAAGAAGGAAGGAAGGGGAGAGCATTTTTTACCAGCTATTCAATGAGATATTACATGTAGAGATTTATTTTGAAAGTATTGGAATGCAGGTGGCTGTAAATGAAGAGGGTGATGGGGGTTGGCTATAATGGGGGGGTGATAGGAAGGATTATTTCATGAGAAAGTTTAACTTTCATATCCTAATAACAGTGATGGAAAATTCGTAAGGATATAATTTTATTAATGAGCTGTACCTACCACTTAAAAGCATTCAAATCGTCACCTTGTACCTGGAAAACTATATATTGTTGGACAAGCAATCATATAAATCCTCATGTAGTTGATCAAAACCTATACTTAATAAAAAATTGTCAAATTCTAGCCGTTTGTTTCTAATTTTAACGGAATGCAACACACTTTGTTATAGATATTATTTTCCATTCGTATGGAGGAACTCATGAGCTAGGTACAACTTAGATACATTAAGTTCATTTCTAAGACAGTTTAATTTCGAATAAGAGCACAAAAATCAAATCGATGCATAATACCCAAAATAGCAAAAATCGAATTTTTGACACCCTGTACCTCGAAAACTGGTCATAGGATCGATCTGTAAATTGGACTACGTAATGAGAATGCCAAGATCTACAATATATCAAAATTTTAGCAAATTTTGCCGAAAGCCATTTTACGTACTAAATGTGCGGGGTCCTTTCTTAATCGAAGTGGAAGTATGTACAAAAGTTTATCATCGATAGAAGTAGAAGCCCTTTTGCTACTAGCACCTCTAGAGGATAAAAAATAAACTATAGGTATCTGATATGTACGATACTTTCTTATCTCTGAATGTCTACCAAGTTAAATGACAAAGTAAACAAGAATATGGTTACACACCATTTATGAAGACACACACTAAAGCACCAGCTTCGACGAATTAAGATTTCCGGATGACCATCAATTGCTTTAATGAAATTTTATTAAAAAGACGGAATTTATAAGAATGGCACAACTCATCGGACATTATTGCACGATTCCTCTTATTTTCTCTACTAATGACATTTTCGTGACAATGCAAACAAGAACTAACACGTGATTACCTTGCGAATTGCACACGTATATTGAACTGCTTTCCTGCAATTCGGAATACGAATAGTTATTACTCCACGATAGAAGTAATTCCCGCGTCCAACCCGTTCCCACTAACGCGTTGGATTGAGGAGGCCTTCAGGAAGGAATTTTGTAGATAGGTTAGCTTTCGATGTAGTGGACGACTTTTTCTACTTCTATTAATGATTTCAAATTCAATTGCCTGGGGTGCTATTCTTGACCGTTCGCAATACGAACGAATGCTCGTATCTTCACATTCTGAGTTACTGGTAGCGTTGAAGCGACATGAAGAATAAAATCATAATGTGACGAGTTCACATTGTTATTGCGAATGGTCAAGAATAGCATTGTTACCGACCGCTTTTGCTCCAAATATTACGGTATGTCCAAAAACGTTGTGTGATAATGACTTTTGGTAATTGTTAAATTGTTAAAATTGTTAAATTGTTGTTAAAATTCTTATATCCGTCAACCGGTTGCACCCCTACGTGCAACCCTCAAAAGTCAGAGAGCTAGGGGAAGACGTAGCCCTTACCTTTTAATACGTGTGATGCCATACACGAGACCGGTGGCAATGCTGAGATTCGAACTCACGCTCTCTGGCTTATGAGGCAAGGACTCAAGCCGCACACCACCGCGGCCCATTAATGATAACGAACTTCAACAGATCAGAACTAGAAAACTGTTGGGGAAGAGAAGCAAATGGGTATGAACTTTCTGATGTCGAATGATATTATTTTCAACTTTGTTAATGATGACGCTTCTGCTCCGGTCAATAGGGCACTGTCAGCAGTGAACTCCATACTATACGTAAGTACGTATACGTATATGCATGTAATAGTATAGAGTTCACTGACTCTCAGCGACGTAATCTGTCAGTTGTCAAACAGCTGATGGGGGAGGGGGGGCAAACAAATCTATTCTCCATTATGTACGTGTGTATTTCTTGTGGATTTTCTGCAAGAACTGATTTCCTAATGAAAAGTTTTTAGCATTGCGGTCATTATTAATTCATTCTGTATAGTGTAAACTAAGTGCATAAGTCTGTTGTCATGTTATATGCTTAGATTTTTCAATTTAAAAATACGTTTTTGTGAGGACAACACATCCAAATAGTTTCTCAGTTGGATTTGGTGAAGGAAATGATGAAGACTGTGGTGTTGGTGGGTTGTAGTAATCGATCCGATCGAAATCAGCAAGGGAAATTTACAAATTTCCTTCTATACACACACCAGTCAGACAGGTAGACGCTACTAGAGTACAGAGACGTGCTAGTTGGATAGCTCCTCTTCATGGGAGTGACTTCACGGATCCTGAAGCAAATGCACGTATGCTCTACACAGTTGATGAGCTGACAAATACTTATCATCTGAATTTGTGAGGATACAGTCATTATCCTAACAAGTAAGGAAAGAGTAGCTTTCCCACATATGACTTCCATTACCCGATTGACGCAATGAGATGATTCTGAAGATCCTTGACCATATTATGAGCCCCGACAAAATTTGTAGCAATGTCTGAAAAAAATATTTGAAGGAAAGCGTTAGTAGTTAGTTTCGAAATAATTTCAAAGTGTACAACCTTGTCCGGAAAACACACAAATATGCATAAACACCCCTTGACAATTTAAGCGTTTCTCTGCTGGTTTTTACACCAGCAACCTAATCAACCTCACCATAATTAAGAAATGCTTGACCTGGTTGCAATCTCTTTTCGGCAAATCTCCCATTACCTGGTGCGTGGGTGAAGGTCGCGCTCTAATACGAACTACACAATGTCTCATTGTATTTCTAATTGTATTTCTTCCACCCATCATCCAATGGTGTAATCGTTATGAAGCTATTAGAGTTTGAGAGTCCGCAGAGTCTAACAATATTTCGATGGTAAAACAATTTCATGTTTATCCAACGGAGGCGGTCCATCAAATACAGTGTAGGTAAAAAATTTTCAGTCAACTCCACCAAAAATCAATCTTTAATAATTATCAAATGCAGTCTGTAGACTTACATCCGCTCAGACATGTTTCGAAAAATCAATCCTTCATCATCAGCAATAGAGGTTGGTTACAAAATCAGTTTATAGTGGAAAACATCTTATTAACAATGTAAAAAAGAGGGGATGAAAATTAAAAATTGGTCTTAGTCCTAGTCATTACGACTAAGTGAGAAGTGGTTCGCAAATAGTGTTTTGTTATATACAGGGTGTCCCAAAACTATGGTGCCAAACTGAAACAGAATATTTTCCTTGAAAAATAAATAGGTTTTTCCTAATATTTCTTTCCTCAAATGTCGTTCGTTGCAGAAATATAGGGTGTTGAATATTAAAAATTAAAAGTAATTTTCATTCATAACCTTCACAGTTTCCAAAATTTTTCAATAAAATTTGAAAGAATGTTTGTGTTCAATAGGTGCTTCATTTTGAAAAAGAAAACACATTTTCAGTTGTTACCAGTGGCGTACAAGAAGGGCATCATGGTCCCGTTTCTCCCCTATTTTTACGCCACTGGTGAAATCAGAAAAACTATGCATTTTTGCGCATTTCTCAATTAATTTTCAGTGAGAAACGTATGCTTGTTTGAATCCGGAAAAACTAACCGTTTTCATGATAATTGCGCTTTCATCAATATAAACATACTAGTTGTGAAAAATTTGATGTGAGGTGGGAAAAGAAACTGTTGTACTTTTCTGCACGTGAACTTGACAATTGATTCCTTTTGAAAATAGAGCACCCATTGAAGAAAGGCATGCCTTTAAATTTAATTGTTTTTTTGTAACTATGAAAGTGACGAGAAAAATGCCTTTTTATTTTCCAGTTTCATCGCCCTGTATCTCTGCAAAAAAAATGCATGTGGAAATGTCAATAATTTTTTTGGTAAAATATCCAGTTGTATGTTTAACCAGTAATTAGGTTTGTAAAATTCACTTCAGTCGAAAATTTTTTCCATTACTAGTTATGATTATTTATAAAAGCGCAATTATCTTGTGATTTCTTTTTCGAAAAGAAGCACCTATTGAACGAAAAATTTTCTGGACTGTGGAAGTTATGAATAAAAATTACTTTTAATTTTTCATATTCAACATCCTGTATCTCTGCAACAAACGAAATTTGATACAAGAAATATTAGGAAAGTCCTATTTATTTTTCGAATGAATCTTCTGTTTCAATTTGGCACCATAGTTTCGGGACACCCTGTATATAAAATGTAGGAATTTATAGAGAGATTATTGATAGTAGTTCATGGAGTAATAATTTCTTCGTAAATACGAAATGAACAATCACAAGGTGTTTTTATTTATTGTTTTCTTTATCATTTCATTTTTCATCTTTATAACAAATTGCCATATACGTTTTTTATATTAATATATTGATGGATAGAAAGGCGTGATTGATAGCACATCCATTCCTTAATTTTTGACTTGAATGAATAACGGGAATTGCATTGTTTCATTTCTTGAGGAATCAAGCTGTATAATTTACGTCCCAAGTGGGCGGCGAAGCTTTGTTTTTATCGGGTCTTGGTATAACAGTGGAATCACTCTAACGTGTGCTGTAATTATGATTTTTGGTAATCAATGACTTTCTGTTGACATGTCGCATTACAGCTGATAGGAAATATAGTTGTCGAACGTCGAATAATTTCGTTTGCCGGTATAACTTCATGGTGTAAGTATATGTTTTTTTTTATTTTAAACAATATCATCTTAATGATCCACTTTTGAATTTTTTCTAGATTATTTTGAATAATTATTTTTTGTCGCTCCTCACGCTAATATTCCATAGTTCAAGTGTGGCTCTGCTAGGGCATAATATTATATTCGAAGCTGGTCAATTTTCTTTGATAAATATTCGAATATTGATAAAGTACTCCATAGTTTTTCTATGACAAAGGCGATATGGATGTCCCATTTCAAATTACATCAATGGAACTCCGAAATATTCAATATTTAGGGCCATTAATATCATTTGATTAATCTATTTTGAGACTGACATATTCCAGGAAATTCTTAGCATATGAAGTGAAAGATATGTACTGAGTTTTGTCGATGTTCATTATTAGGAGCCAATGTTTGAAACACTCTATAAGTCTTTTTCAGATTTTCTTTCGAAGATTGCCAATCCTCGTCTACATATACAGGGTGGGGCACCGAGAACGAAACAGATCGAATATCTTCAAAACACATGTGTTGTGAAGAAAATGCGAAAACACGTTTATTTTCAATCCAAGGGGCACATCTTATCATAACCTCAACTCTCTCCCCACTCCTTGGTCACTATCATCCAAACAATTTGAATACGGAAAGTAGTGAGAGTGACACATCATTGAAATGGTGATTTTATAAGGAATTCAGCCAAGTCAATTTTCGCTACCTATCTTTCTATTTTGGCGCCCTCTTGCGGGAAAAGCAACTGTTCCGTATTCCAAATTATGATACTTCATTTGCAAGCTAATTTGACTTGAATTTGGTGACAATGCATCATGGAATTTTTCTAAAAGAAAAATGGCGCAAAAGATTTAAAATTATGATCCGATTTGATTCAAAATTGATTAGTGGTGGTTTTCAGGGTCGGAAATTATGAATTCTTTGTCAATGCAAAAAACAAGATGGCGAACGAAATTTATAATTATGGTCCGATTCGAATCAAAAATAGTATATTATTTTCAGGGTCGGAAATCATGACTGTGTGTGTTTTGAAGAATTCGTTTTCGGTGCCGGGTCAAATCGAACCATAATTACGAATTATTGCATCGACAAAAAAAATCATAATTTCCGACCCAGAAAATCCCCACATACTAATTTTAATTCGAATCCGACGATAATTACAAATTTCGTCCGCCATCTTGGAGTCATCATCTTGTCTTTTGCATTGACAAACAATTCATAATTTTGAATCTTGTCCGCCATTTTGTTTTTTCCCTCAGAAAAATCCATAATGCATTATCACCGAATTTATGTCAGATTAGCTTGCAAATGAAGTATCATAATTTGAAATACGGAACAGTTGTTTTTCCCGCAAGAGGGCGACAAAATAGAAAGTTAGGTAGCGAAAGTTGACATAGCTGAATTCCTTATGAAATTACCATTTTAAAGATGTGTCACTCTTAGTACTTTCCCTATTCAAATTGTTTGGAGGATAGTGACCAAGGAGTGGGGGGAGAGGTATGAAAATTGAGGTTATGATACGAAGATGTCCCCCTTGGATTGAAAATAGATGTGTTTTCGCATTTTCTTCACAACACATGTATTTTGAAGATATTCGATCTGTTTCGTTTTCGGTGCCCCACCCTGTATAATTGCTGTGTCGTCGGCAAAACTTACCACATCTACTTCGAGGTCTCGTTTCAATAGATCATTGAAGTAAATATTGAAATCTATAGGCCCCAGGACTGTGCCATGAGGAAAACCATATTTTATTACTGTTTCTTTTCTGAGGATATCATTGATTTGACCTCTTTGCTGTTTTTCATTAGGTAGTATGTATGGCTTTCCCCTGATTCTAATACTTTCCAATATTTTTAGCAATGTAGGATGATCGATGGTATCGAATGTTTTGGCGAGATCTACGAATATGGCCAATGTTAGTATCGTTTTGTCAACGTATCTGTATATTCTGTATGTAACATATACTATGGCGTCTTGAGTTGACCTGTTTTCTCTGAAGATAAATTGTTTTTCTGATAGTATTCCATATTTTTTCCAATAGTCTGTTTAACGCAATTTCAGTAACATTTTTGCCAAATTAGAGATCAAGGAGATTGGACGATAATTTGAGACATTTTCCTTACTTTCATTTTTGTGCAGTGGTTTAATCACAGAAATCTTGAAAGCTGCTGGAAATATACCAGTTTATAATACAGTGGTTTAATGATGTATTTAGTAATTTATATTTTAATCTCAATGGTCACGTTATTAAGACCTGGTTTTCTTTAAATTTTTGCATTTTAGTTCAAAATTTTTTTGCCTTCTCCGAAAATTATGATTGAGGTGTCATTCGATTCGGAATGGCATGTAGATAGTTTTTGAAAAAATGTTAAGGCTGCTCGCAAAAATTGCAATAGTTATAAACAAGTGAGTGAAAAGAAGAGGGGTGTAATTTTTCGTCAATATCTCAAAAACTATTCAAGATAATCCTGAGGTATGGTTTCCGGGCTTTGAGGCCGTGGTCGGTTCACCTTCGTGGAGGCGGATCCACTGGACGTTTCGCTCACAACTGTGGTGAGCATCTTCAGCATAGCTTTAGTCTTCTCGAAGAGCGACGTAAAACTGATACAACGGTTTGAAATTCTTCGCAATTTATAGTCGCAGCCTGGCTATTTAGATTATTTTGTTTCACTTGGGGTGACTGGGTTACCTGGCCGGGTGGTATGTTGCAATTGTCTACCTGTCTAATTAATGAATTGTGATTGCCCCCTCCTACCTGCTCGATTATGTTATGTGATTGTTTTATCTTCGTGTTTTTCAGGGCTGGGTACCAGGCTTTGTTCAGCTTTGATGATTCCTCTTTTCTGTTGAAATTATTTCTGTGTTTATGTATTTCTATGGCTTCTCTATTGAGGCGGGCATGATAATGTTTTGTTGTTGAGATCACTTCAGTATTTTTAAACAGGATGTCATGTGTACCTTCTCCATGGGCGTGCAATGCCACGGCAGACTTCTCTGTCTGGGCTAGCCTACATTGCCTGTGGTGTTCAGAGATCCTGGTTTTTACGCTGCGGTGGGTGGTACCGATATATACAGACCCGCAAGAGCACGGTAATCGCTATACACCGGGCGTAGCGAGGTGGTCTCGTCGATCTTTCGCTGAACGAAGCAATGAACCAATTTGTCTGGTCGGCTTAAAAATGGCTTTGACGTCGTGTCTCGCCAGTACTTTTCCAATGCGGTCCGTGACTCTTTTGATATATGGAAGGAAAGCTCTGCTTGTAGGCGATATCGCGTTGTTGCCGTCTTCTCGATGCAACCTAGGGTTACTAGCCCTAGCAATTTCTTGCCGGGTGTAGCCATTGGCTTGCAAGGCAATATTGAGATGTCTCAGTTCCGATTTCAGATGGGCCTGCTCACAGATGCGTTGCGCTCTGGTATTTTAGAGTTTTTAAAACTGCACGTTTTTGCCCTGGGTGATGACTCGTGTCTTTGTGTAGGTATCTGTCTGTATGGGTAGGTTTTCTGTAGACTTTGTGGCCCAAAGTCCCATCCGGTTTTCTGATGACCAAGACATCCAGGAAAGGTGAACCGACCACGGCCTCAAAGCCCGGAAACCATACCTCAGGATTCTACTTCCGGCCGTGAAAGCCTTCATTCTATTCAAGATAAATCAAAAAAAAGTTCCAACTTGAGAAACTCTAGGACCAATATTTATAATTTTACCAGAGGGTTGAAAATACGCCCGAAAACGGGTACTACGACTTGCGCAAGCCACCTCCTCTGTGGACCTTCAATGAATAAATATTATTTGAACTTACTAAAAATGAAAATTAAAAATAGAAAAAATTCAGTCGTCTGCGGAATAGATCAATGAACAATAATCCGCGATTTTTCAATAAATTATCCATTAATGAATTAAAAATTTTTTGTAGCTCGAACATTGCAAGTGCGATAATTGTTAAAATAATAATTTGAGAATTTTTTCCTTTCGTGGAGCCATTTTTCAAAAGTTTTAGAATAGTTAACTGTTGAAAAAATAAAAAAATTGATAATTTTCGTTTTGTTATTAACAATTTATTAAGGTGAAAAATTATAAAGCTTCATTAAACATTGAAAAAAAAAATTTGTTTTAATATTACCTATTATTGATCTATTTTAATTTTTGTCTCCTATTGTTTAAAAAATTGTTACAAACAAATGCGTTGTTTATGAGATAATTTAAACTTTTTTTGATAACATAATCTTTGATGATAATTAAGATTTTTTGAAAAAAAACTGTTAAAAAAAAAATTATTGCTGAAAAATTAATTTGTTAAATAATTATATTAGGAGAATTAAGAAACCTTTTTTTTAATCATTATTTATCTTGGTCTTTGATATTAAAAAAAAAATCGATTATTATTGAAATTGTCATTTTTTATTCAATAAACAATTCGTTATAAACAAATGAATTATCTCTTTGTATTCTTTTTTCTTTTTCTACTTAAAGAAACAAAAAGAACCATGTATTATTTTACAACAACAAAAATTTATTTATAGTAGTTGTTATTGAATTTTCAATTTTCTGTTATCTTTAATTTCACCACTCTGACCTGGTTGTATATGTTTAATTTTATTATAACTTTTTAACCAATAATAATAATAATAATAATGTTTATTCATGAATTTTCAACTGTGTGACATTTGTGTTTTTTCTTAATGAATAAACAGGGTAATCACTGAAGCTGTACTGAGTACAGCTTGTGCGTGATAGTGTAAAATGTTATTCATATACATAAAATTTGTCTCTGTTGAGTGAAAAGAAAACATGAAAAGTAAACAGTTGCTCTGGTTGATCCATATTTGAGTTCTCTTAATGTTAATAAAAGCAAACTATATAATACATATGAATCAATTCTTACAAGTAGACTGTATAGAAGTTTAAACATGGAAAATAAATTATAGTATAAAATGGGACATCAAAATATTGATAAAAACGTTATTATAAAATTGTAAAAATGTAAAAAACAGATAAAAATATAAATATAAAAATTTAAAAATATAAAAATTTGACGAATATACAATATTAAAATAAAACATTAAAAGTTAAAGTTTGGTAAAGTACAGAAATATAAGTAACACACGTAAGCAAACATTTTGATTTAAAATATCACAGAAATAATCACTAATCTTATAATAATGTTCAGAAAACAGTTGAGCCCGTCTTATTTGTTATTAACGATATCGTGTATTATAAATCTTTCCGTATGTCGTAACCATAATTTTATTTGAGTTTTGAATGGGTAGAATTTGTCTATCGATTTCAAGTGATCTGGTAGGATGTTGTATAACTTTGGAGTCAGAAATTCAATACTACGTTGCCTTAGGCTTTTTTCACATTTTGGAACTGAAAGTTTCTTTTCCCTGCTCCGAGTATAATGACTATGATCAATGGGATCAATTTAAAGCTTTTTTTTTGTAAACGCCAAGTATAATTTTGAAACAGAAGAGTTGCCTTGGGTCGAAAACCTGACTCTCTTCATACAGTACGTCACTTGGGTAGGTTCTATTTTTATTATATATAATTCTAATAATCCATTTTTGTAGAGTGACAATATTATTCAAATGGCAGTCATTTATACCTCCCCAACCTAATATCCCGTATGAAAGTTGAGACTGTGTTAGAGAAAAATAATTAGTTTTCAAGAGGGCTATATCCAGAATTTGAAACGTAAAAGGAAACCTCTCAGCTTATTACAAATATGTTTTGCTTGTAAGTCCCACCGTAGGTGCCTATCAATAATTATTCCCAGATATTTCATCGACTTCTCTTCAGGTATAATGGTTTCCAGATCAACAATAAGATTTCCTAGATTTGGTAAGTTATTTGCGTATGAGCTGAATTGCAGATATTTTGTTTTATCTATATTGAGGGTCAGTTCGTTGTATCTGAACCAGTCTTTATTTTTTTTGAAATCCAATTCAACTTCGGTTTTGCGAAACTGCGAACATAACCTTCTGTATCCATTGATAATAAGCTATTGATATAAAGAGTGAATAGTAGTGGTCCAAGAACAGTTCCTTGTGGCACACCATATGTGATATTTCGCTGATGACACCATCTATACATACTTGCTGTTGACGGTTTGAGAGATAATTCTTCAGTAAATTGTGTGCATTTCCTATAATCCCATATTTTTTTAGTTTTCCCAACAATTTTATAATTGTGGCTCATTGTGTCGAAGGCTTTAGAAAGGCCAACAAATATAAAAAGTGATGGTTTTCTTGAATCAATTATTTTAGACGTTAATGCACAAATTGCATCTTCTGTTGACTTTCCCTCTCTAAAGCCATACTGTCTCTCTGAAATTACTTCGTGTTTATCTAGGAATTTCACGAGTCTCATTTTTGGTATTTTTTCAATTATTTTGGCAATATTCGAAATCAACGAAATAGGACGATAATTTCCGAGTTGTTTTTTATCGCCTGTTTTGAATAACGGTTTCACAATGCCTATTTTCAATAGCGGGGGAAATAGTCCTGTATTGAAACAGTTATTAATTAGGAACTTTATTGGAGCAGCAATTTGATTCGATATTTCTTTCAATGTTTCTGACTGTATATTATCTCTTCCTGGGGATTTCTTATTGTTTAGTGTTTTGATTATTTTTATTACTTCATATTCGTTAGTTAGAAAAAGATACATTGTGTTTTCCACAATGTTGACTTTTTCTTCAAAATTGTTAAGGATATTGATTTTGTCGGAAAAAGTTTTTCCCAAATCACAAAAATAATCGTTGAATTCGTTCGAAATTTGATTTTTATCCGTGATTATTTAATTTTTTTGGTTTATTATTTGCTCAACTTTTGTTTCAGTTCTTGTCTTACCACATATTTCATTGACGCATTGCCATATGTTTTTAGAAGTGTTTTTTTCTATCAAACCTCTATAGTATTCCTTTTCTTGATTTCTGTAAAATTCTATTTAGTTTATTTTTACATGTTGTATATTCGTTTCGAAGTATAATATTATGTGGATTGAATTGTGACATTTTCCAGAATTTGTTTTTGTGATTGATAGATATAATTAGTCCAGTTGTGATCCATGGTTTTTTAGATTTAGTATTTTCTACTACTTTAACTATTTTGTGTTGTTCTCATGTTTGGAAAGGGTTTTCATGAATGAATCCGTAATTTTGTCCACATCACCCAAATCATACATAGAATTCCATGTTTCGGAGATAAGATCATGCTTGAGTTTCTCGTAATTTATGAATTTTTTAGATTTGTTTTCATGGTTAATTTCAGAAACAGTTAAATGACGCGTTTTAAGACTGAGAAGCACTGCTATTGGATAGTGTGATCGAAAACAAATGATTTGATATTTTCTGAGAATTTTTCGTTACTCCTGATATGAAAATGATCTAAACAGGTTTCACTTGTTGGTGTTGTATATTGGTTAATGTAGGAAACATAATCAAAGGAGCTTAAAATGCTTTCGTAATCTTCGATATAATCTATTTCCTGAAGAATATCGATATTTATGCCGCCAGTTATTGTATGAGTCTTTTTTTATTATTTTCGAAGTATTTCGAGAATTCCGAATTGAACATTTTAGGACATGTGTTGGGTGATATATATAAAACAGTTACTGTGATTTCACTATCGAATCCCAAAATAGTAAGTTCAATAGCTTTCATACTAGCAATGTCAACCAAAATGAAGTTGTAGGTGAATTTTTTTTTATATTAACAATTATTATTCCATAATTTTTGTTGTAGTTGCCACTATTATATATTATGTCATATCCATCAATATTGAATATGCTCAACTCGTGTACTCTGTAGGTTTCTGAAAGAGCTATTATATCGAAATCCTTTTTGAACTGATCCAGAAAAACTATGAATTCGTCGAAATTTTTTTGAATGCTTCTGATGTTCATTTGTAGAATAATACTGATATTGTGATTTTGCTTTTTGTTACTTTATTAAAATACTGAATATTTTCAACGAATTCAGCTTTAATAGGATCATCTATCTATCCATAATTCAGAAGGTATATCATTAAGACACACAAAAGTCAGATTAAATTGAGTTTCAGTTTATGAGATTGTAATGGAGTAAGCGAATTTATCTTTGATTTCATCGAACAAAAATAAGAGAAAGAAAGAAAAAAAGCGTTTTACTTGTTAGAGCGATGACTTCGTGTTCTCTCTTTCACTGATTCAGCTAACGGTTTTATGGTTTTCTTAGGGTCACTTGTTTTAGGGGTAGTTCCATTAGCTGATCATTTTTTCCTAGGTTCTTCGACAGTTTTTTGGGATATTACAATATCTTTGGTTGCTTCAAAATTGTTTTCTAAATTTTGGATATTTGGCGTTGCTGGTGCGCTGCTGGTGTTACGCTCTTCTGTATAGCTTGTTTCCTGTAGTTCTTCCACACAGTGTAAGCTTTATTATTCACATATAATCTGTTTCCGCTTGTGTCTGTAGCATTCTCCCGAGCTCTATTCAAAAATATTCTCAGTATTTTTTGCTAACGGTTTTGTTCAAAAGTAAGGGTCGTTAGAAATTGCAATACCCGTACCTTTCAACTTCCTGCTCTGTTTCAATATTTCCACCTTTTTGTATCTCCATTAGTTAAAAAGTTATAATAAAATCAAACATAAACAACAACCAGGTCGTCAGAGTGGTGAAATTAAAGATAACAGAAAATTGAAAATTCAATAACAACTATAATTAAATTTTTGTTGTAAAATAATACATGGTTGTTTTTGTTATTTTAAGTAGAAAAAGAAAAAAATACGAAGAGATAATTCATTTGTTTATAACGAATTATTTATTAAATAAACAGTGAAAATTTGTTTTGGTTGGTTTCCGGGTTTTGCCGTGGTCTTCTTTGGTTTGAATCTCCAAACGTTTCGACTGCAACTGCGGCAGTCATCTTCAGTGGCGTGGTCGAAGTAACCTTCAAGACGTATCAACTGAAACTGAAGCTTTCGAGTTTGCCATGTTATTTATAGTGATGTTTTTTCGCACACTTTCTGTAATAGCGGGTTCGCGCGCACTTTCCGCGCGATTCGGGTGACATGGCTTCGTTTTGGCCCCTTTCAACGCTGTGTGCCAGATCTTTGGTAAATATGTTCTCTCTTCTTTTCTGTCGAAGTTCTCTTGGTGTTTGTGTATTTCTATTGCTTTAAAATACATTCTTGTTGAATAATGATTCGACGTTGCTAGTCTCTCGGTATTTTCGAAAAGGATCTTGTGTTCTCCGTCAGACAATGTGTGCTCAGCGACTGCGGACTTCTCGGTTTGTCCCAAGATGCTCCTTTTCGTTTGTTCGATATAGACCTTCCCGCAGTTACATGGAATTCTCTAGACTCCCGCTGATTTGAGTGGATCTCTGCTGTCTTTGGCTGATCTTAGATATTCCGATATCTTCTTCGTTGGTTTGAAGACGGTGTTAATTTTCTCCTTCTTCAGAATTTTCCCAATTCTGTTGGTGACACCTTCTATGTATGGCAGATAGACAGTGCCTTAGGGTTGCTCTTCATTGGTGTTCCTTTTCTTCTCCCTTGGACGCGTAGCATGGATGATGTGTTTCTTGTTGTACCCATTCGCTTGTAACACAGTTGTAAGGTGTTGCATTTCCTCGTCGATGTGCCTTGGTTCACATATTCTCAAAGCTCTGTTCACTAGTGTGTTGATGACGGTTCGTTTCTGTTTTGGATGATGGTTGGATCTATTGTGTAGATAGCGATCTGTGTGTGTTTTCTTCCTGTACACCTTATGGCCTAGATGATTACCCTACCCTCTTTGGTGACTAATACGTCAAGAAATGGGATTTGAACGCATGCTTTCTTCGAATCTTTAATTTTCATATTTAATAAGTTCAAATAATATTTATTAATTAAAGGTCCGAAGAGGAGGTGGCTTGCACAAGCCGGAGTACCTGTTTTCGGACGTATTTTCAACTCTCCGGGAAAATTATAAATATTGGTCCTAGAGTTCCGCGAGTTAGGACTTTTTTTTAGTAAATTCCCTCCTCTTTTTGAATCATTCTTAAAATTTTTGAGATACTGACGAAAAATCGCACCCCCTTTTTTTTCACTTAATTGTTTATAACTATTGCAATTTTTGCGAGCGGCCTTAGCAGTTTCTCAAAAACTATCTACATGCCAATCCGAATCGAATGACAACTCAATCATAATTTTCAAAGAAAGCGAAAAAATTTTGACTGAAATATCACTTGTTGTCTAGACTATCGAACACTTCCATAAACTAGACGAGCTGTTTTTATTTTTTGAAATTTCGTTCTGATGATAATTTCTTATTACCTGTATCATTATGTCAGTCAATATTTGTACCTGTATTCTTTATAACTTTTAATATTTTCTTCTTTTGGAAATTTTATTTTTATTGCATATAATTCGTGTTAACTGATTCTATTCACTTTTTCATTCTAAATTCAGATTTTTTTTTGTATGCTTTTTTATTGTATCTATTGCGCAAAAAACACTTCTGAGAAAGTTTCACTTTTTAGTACATAGCGTTAGAAAAAACGTTTTCAAAAAATTCAATAAAAATTTGACATTTCAAATTGCTTTCAAATAAGGGGGCCAATTATTCTGGTGGGTATGTAATATTCCTCACCAAACACTTATTTTTTGTTAGTACTGTCTTCTGCAATTCATTATTCAATGAGGATTTTCTTGCGTCCAGTACATTGAATTTTAAGAATTAAATGTTCCATTGGTTGTGAATGTTGCCTCGTCACTGAACAATTTTTTTAATCAATTCCTGTTATTCAGATATTCTCCTTGAGCCCATAAACTATACTTCATCCTCTTTTCATTATCGCTTTCTTCTAAGGGATGAAGAAAGTTTGGTTTAAAGTGCTTCATATTTATTATATTACCTAAGATTTGCCCGTTTTGTTTCATGCGGTAAGTAAATGTCCAAACTTGCAATTCTCACACTTGTTTTCGGATTAGGTATTAATAAAATAATTTCGAATTCGTTCAGAATAATTTCGTCTCTGTTTCTGTACAGTACTTATAGCCATTCTTCAGAATATGTTTACTGTTTACCTTAAGAGAGTCTTAGTTACGACCGCACCGGGGGGGTCTGGGGGGGCCGGTCAGGACCGTTTACTGATAGAAAATTTTGTTTACTCGTCTAACTGTAGCTCTGGTAATATTTCGACACTCCGGGTGCATTTTATTGAAAATCCTACATACTTCCCTTTCAGATCTGTCGTTAATACCACGAAGTCTTACTATTTCAATTTTCTCCTACAAAATCAAAATATCTGCCATTCAATATAATTAGTGTAGGTATTTGAGGAGTTATGATCTTCATTATTAACACTGACAAATTTGTATCTTTTCGTCTTTCATTCCAATGATTTTCATCTATATAGCAACTGAAGTTTCAGAGCCTTCTGATAAAAAAACTGCATGAAAGTTTGAGACAGGCTTGCACAACTGTTACTCTAGACCAATGATCGAATTTTGGGAAATATAATATCCTCACCATTCATGTGTTGATGTATGCCAAATATCTCATTTCTAGGTTTTCATTGACTTAATCAAAAAATATTCCCATATTTCATAGTAACTCCACATTTCACAAAAATTATATAGAATACTTCTCCATCTGAATTGAATTATTTTTCAAACAATAGATAATTAATCCTAACCATGAAAAGGTTATTGCTCCTGATAGATTTCAATTTTCTCTAATTTCTATGGAAATAGTTTTCAAATGGAAGACATTTCATTCACCATGTATATGAGGTATTGCATTTTGGAATGGGTACACTAACCTACTCCGAATATTTTTCAACAAGAATAATTTTTCGAAACTAGCCATTTTCTGTTTCCGATGGAGTATGTGGGGTATCTATAAAATCCGTACATTCAAAACTTTATATAATCGACAAACAAGTCCGGAGACCTACGCTGATATTGATTGCAATATCTCCGACTCAAACCGTACATTATTTAAAAAATTCATGAAATTCAACTGAACTGTTTTCATTGAAAAACACCGCATTTTCTGAAGAAACTTGGATTGTTTCTTTTTACCCACCTGTATACATGGAATGGATCGGCGACGTTCACAAAATTTGAGAATTTTTGATATGAAGTGCTCTACCCTATACGAAATAAAGGACAAGGGGTTTCCTTATTTTCGAACCACCCTGTATACAAACAAATAATGATAGTCAACTTCCTTCGAGATTGAGAGAGTGCGTCCAGGCTAAGTTGAATTTTATATTTTCATCTGAGAACTTATACTGCTTAGTTAAAAATTTATCGAAATGGATTTTTCTTTGTTCATCCTTATGTAGAGCACAAAATGAAAAAAAGTAAATTGGATACGACATCAAGGTGACTATACCATCATCACGGCACGGTATTACTAGACTAAAAAGAGGATTTGGCTAATCTCACAATTGCAGAAAATTCTATAGAGTCTTCATATTTCAAATACGCTCGATGTAAACAGTGATCAATGCATGCTTGCAGCGTGCCCCCTCGTGATCGCCAATTCCCGCAACGCTATTGGTCGATAGAACATCAACCTGACACAACATCAAACGAAATGTTTTTGCAGAGATGTATTCAGCTTAGCTGCGTTACAATCATTGAAGCTGCTATTTGTTCGAAGTTGCAGCGGTAATTTATTTTTGAAGAAGTCAAAATCTACACCATACCAAAAATCCAGAGAATTTAACCGAGAGCCATTTTCCATAAAGATGGTGTGGGGTCCTTTGATGCACCAATGGGTTTGATTGGAGAATTGAATCTTTACTGTTATTATTCGGCAAATTACCACTTATAATCTCCCTAGAGCATGAATTATTTCCGGAATATTAATTCATGCTCGCGGGAGATTCGGTAATAAAATTGAATACCAAAACTTTTTAAAATAGAAATTAAATGGAGACATACTTAGGTGACATATTATTATCCATGTAACGGACATCATAGTAGGCCGTTGTTAAGGCTTTGTCTAACAACAGCGAATTGCGAATTATTTTTTTGCGGATTTGAAATGAAATATTTTAATTTCCCTATGCTCTTGTGAAATGTAGTTTGAATAATTAAATAGAGAAGCAAATATTCTACCAAAATCACATAATTTTATAGTACTGGAGAAAAGGGAAAAAAAAGTTAAGGTAAATTACATCGGCCGCACCTTCATTCATTAATCTCGGATTTGTTGTCAAATATTGTAATTTTCCTATGCTCTATTAAAATGTTTAAATAATTAAATAACAGATGATAATAACATGTACCTATAATTAAGTTATGATGAAATATCTATCAAAAATATTTTACGCCACTGTGTTTATGACAGCTGTCAAGTCAGAGGGAAATTTCCACTTATTAATTTCCCTCTACGCAGGGAAATTTCCGAAGAAATTAGGTTATTGTCATAGCAACATGTCAAAATGCAGGCATCGATTGGCTAAAATTAACTGGTATAAAATTTTCACTTATAATCTCCCCAGAGCATGAATTATTTGCGGAAATTTTCTCGAAGTGCGAATTTTTTGAAAATTTCCCGAGGCGTCAGCTGAAGAAATTGGATTATTGTCATAGCAACATGTCAAAATCTGTGGCTAAAATTAACTGGTATACAATTTTAACTTATAATATCACAAGAGCATAAATTATTTCCGGAAATTTTCTTAAGGGCACGAATATTTTAAAAATTATCCCAAATCGCGAAGCGACGAGGGATAATTTTCTTAAAATATTCGTGCCCCAAAAAAAATTTTTGGAAATAATTTAAGCTTGCGTGGTATTCGGTAAGAAAATTTCACACCTTAATTTGGAAAAAAAATTATTAATCCAATCTAACATTTTAAATTATTTTCACTGCTTGTCAAGTCCACCATGTTTCGTTAAATAAAAAATATGACCAACTTTAGTTACACCAAATGCAAAAACTCAGATGGGTATTAGATCAGTCTATCGCCCTTTCATAATTTTAGGTCACTAAAGTTGGTAGAAATGTATTTTTTGTTTTAAAGTAATCCATAACACTTCTAATGTAAAAAATATAATATTAACATGGTTTGTTGCAGTAGGTGGCCGTGATATAGGCGGCCATGCTTTTGACAGATGAGGTTTATATTGGTAAATTACATTGAGTTACTGTTTAGTAAACCAGCAAACAAAGATATTCTTATGTAAAATATTTCTTGTAAGCATTTGCGTTAAACAATTTGAGAAAAATGAAATGCTTTGAAAAGTACAATTTATACTGCAAATATGTCATCCAAAATTAATATATTTAAAGAATTTAATATTGCGACCAGGAAGCGTTAGAGTCAAATGGTTTGTTTACGAAAATCCAAGAAAGTCTGCTGCAGATGTCAAGTAAATATGGCCTTTTGCAAAAAAGAGATTTGAACAAAATTGTTTAAAAACACAGTCATCTAATTGATTCGTCACCTTCCAATTCATCATTAAGAAGAGAAGATGGGTTAGAATTCAAGCAACATTTAAATCTTACTATGTTTGTAGATACTACGTTTTTTGAAATATAAATTGTTAATGCATAATAATTAAACAAATTTGTGTTTTCTGTTTAATGAAACTTTTTAGCGAATAATAAATAATAATGTTAATTATTATAGAAATTTTGCATTATTCACAGGTATATCTACAATATTTAATGGTTGTAGATCATATGTTTACCTTTTCAACTGTAAAAAAATTTCCACTTAAATATCGTGGCGCCACGAAAAAATTTCCAGAAATTTTTTTAGTTGCCATGGTAACTAGTCAAAATTAAGGAATCTTATTGGTTAAAAGTAAAGGTGTGAAATTTTCGTTGAAATTATAAATACAGAAAGATAAAAAGAGAACCCTCAAAAAACCACTTTTGAATTAATGTTGGTGAATCGTGAAGAATTTTCGAGAGCTTGTAAGAGTCCAGCAGCATGCATGTCCATCGTACACAGTTATGAAAATCTTTCGTTATCCAACAAAATTCATTATAACATTAAAAAAAAAAGTTATACAACAAAAATCTATGTGATACTCAGGCCTTTTTCTTTTTTCTATGAAGAATCGTTGCTTTATTGAACGAAAATCTTTGAAAACACTCACTGAATTATTTTTAGACTTATTTAGGAATAAGAAAAACATGTAAAATGTTATGATGGCTCGATGAAAGAAGAACTGGCCGCTATCAATACATCGTCACTTTGGTTAATCAGTTGTCCTGTACTTGTACCACAAGTTGAAATTTTTCGTTGTTTAATGTTTGAAATGAGACCTTTTTTGATAATCTGAAAAAAACAAAATGATTTTCAAATCTGTTGATTTTACTCGAAAATGTATCACCTGTATTTTACTTCCGGGTTGGCTCAAAACATAATATATGGTATATAATGGAATCCAGATCATAGAAGAGAAACTGATGCCCAATCCAATGATGTCGGACCATAGTGGATACTGATAGTTTCCATATAGTAGACTTTTATACTCGAAACACTGGCTTATGAATATTACCTGTAACCAAAAACAAATTGAAATAGTAACAAAAAAAAATCTGTAGTTGAACAAAACTTTTTTTTCCAACTGATCGCAACATCATACACCTAAATGAGGAATGTAAAAACTTGGGAGTGTGGTCTGACATATCCAAATGTTATGCGGTTCTTCCCACGGCACACTGAATTAACTATTTCCTCACAGAAACGTTTTTCCCCTGAAACTCGGTGAAATTCTGCGAAAACTTGAAATTTTCGAAATTATTCTATTGTGACCAGCTTACGGATCCGCAATATTGAACTCCAATCTGAAGAGGCTTCAATTAATTCGAAACGCCTGGTTGAAATTGAAAATTTTGGCTATAAGAACTGTAACTAAGAATAACGGCAGGTAAGGATATATTTTCGACTAACGACGCAATCACAAACAATATTGAAGTGCAAAAATACCTGAGGACACATGAATATAACTTGAGCAACACTTGAGTCATTGGAAAAGAACAAAGATGAACAGATCTCTGGGAAAGCTAGCCACTCGCGTTAGCGAAACGTTAGGAAACTATTCCAAACCACGAAGGACTTTGAACCCGAATCAAAATGGTAATAGTAGGTATATATAACCAGAATGATTAACAATTGCAATAAACTCCAATCTGAAGAGGCTTCAATTAATTCGAAACGCCTGTGCTCGCTTCTGCGGTGAACTCAGATAATACGACAGAATTTCTAATAAAATAGAATTAGGTTGATTGAAAATAGAAAAAATTTTTAAACTTCATACTCACATTCTCAGAAACCAACATATATACCGGGTGATTCAGTCAAGTATTCGATGCCTAGTAACTTTTTTATTTGTAGAAAAAAACATAATTAATTAACCTCATGAATTTTTTCAATGGTATATTGAAAATCATTGATTGACTGTCAAATATTTTAATGTAAACTTTTTTTTTAATGAATTGTCATATTTTCCATTGTAAAACTGATATTTTTTATGCATACAGTCATTTACTGAACAGTAAAAATGGAACAATAAGAAGGAAACATAAGTTGATAAAAACACAATGAAAGGTAGCTTTTAGTCCATCAGATGTTCGAAGTGACGTCCTCAATTATTTTCAGAACACAACTTTCCCCTGTTATAACAACCTGAGTGCTTTGTCTCTTTGGAGACTGACACTGTCCAACGTCTGACACTCATGGCGTATTATGTTGTAGAGAACTTCGATTTTTGTAGGGGCTTCAATGTAAACACATTGGGTGATATTCATAAAAGTTAGCAAATGTTTTTACAATAGGTTTGTCTCTCTCATAACTGCAGAAAAGGAATAGGTCTGTTTCAAGAAATCCGAGTAAAGCATTTGCTCAAGGTTTATGCATACGACCCAATATTTGAGATAGGGCTAGAGGAAAAAGTCCATTGTGATAAGTTCTGGTGAGCTAACAGTCCTTTTAACACTCTTTCTACTCGACGTTTTTATGACGAAAATGTAAAACATTTTATATAGTTGAAGGACAGCCTCTATCATAACTTAAAATAAAATATATGTCAAAAAAAGTTAACTGATGACATGTTACTTATTAATATAATAGGTACGTTATGTTTTTTTCTACAAATAAGAAAGTGACAAAGCAGCGAGTACTTGGCAGCATTTCCCGGTTTATACGGTAAACTTAAATTTCCAAAACATGATAATGTCAATATCAGAAAAAAGGAGACTTTACATATTCCCAAACACCGCACCTCACACTGTAAACGAATTTTCATTTATTCCGCTTACAAATTTTATAATGATATTCCAATCCACTTTGGTCTCCTATGCATTTTTTTCAAATCAGCCAAGCGTTTTCGAGGAAATCGCTGGTGAATGAAAAAACAATATTGAAGTAAACTAACTGAAATACTTCGTGAGCTATGGCTTTTTACTTGTTCCTCTTTGACACTTTTGACGTTCAATTTGTAACAGCACTTTGATTCACTTGTAAGTGTGACGTTTGTGTTATTTCGGTTCACGTTAAATTTTGTTTTGTATCTTGAACGTTGAAATCGAAAATTATTCGAATGAGCAAGTTGCTGACATCCATTTTGTTTATGGCCTGACTTATGGTGATTCAGTTGAAGTTCGAAGGTTGAACGGAATAAGATTTCGCAATTGCCTTCCACCCAACGACCGAACTTTTGCAAACACTCATCGTATTCTTCGCCAGCATGGTAAATTCCAGATTTCCAGAAACGATGCAGGCAGACCGCGCGAAGATCGTAAACCAGAGATAGAGGAACAAATTTTGAATCACAATGACGAAAATTATGGATTGAGCACTAGACATATAGCCCTGGAATTAGCTGTTCGTCATATAACTGTATTTTTTGCATGAAATTAGTGTATACCCATGGCATGTTAAACGTGTTCAAGGATTGTGTGCGAAAGAATCTGAGTCCTTTTCACTGAATAGGCTGAATTTAGTCGTAATGGGGTAGTAAATTACCACAATTTCATGCTTGGGCTGTAGAAAGTCCGCACGACATTAGACAAAATCCTCTTCAGGAGTAGTTTAGCCTAACTGAATTGGCCGGAAAAGTGAAAAATAAAATAATTTGAATTTATTTGTCGAAAATTTTAAAGGGCGACACATACTTGCACTTCTTGCAAATCAATTCAGAAGTTTATTTGGACTCCGTGCCTTTAATCATTCATCAGCGCCTATCGTTCATGTACGATGGTGCTTCACCGCATTTCCGTTCAGCTGTGCATGATTATTAAAACTTACAGTTTCCGAATCGATTGATTGACAGAGCAGATCCGATACCTCGGCCTCCCCGCTCATCAGATTGCAACCCGCTGGACTTTTTTTCTGGGGGTATTTGAAGACCCCAGTTTACAATGCAGGACCAGTGCCTTCCATTGAAGTACTTCGTCAACGGATCATTGATGGCTTTGAACACAAATGAAATACTCCTGGAGTGGTAGAACGCGTAGAAGAGTACATTTAATTTCCTATTTTTACCGTTGAATATATAATTTTAAACAATTTGGTGTGAAAATTGCATCATTTAAATAATGCGCATTTGTTGAAATTAAACCATTTTCTGAGATTGATTACGATGTGATGATTATGACATACCGCTATGTTTTGTTTTTTTTTTATTTGACATTAAACGTCAACATCGTTTTTTAGCAGAAACACAATTAATTTCAGTTCAATAATTTAATAACTATCCTTTCATTCGCCCGCGATTTTCTCGAAAACGGTTAGCTGATTAAAAAAAAATGCAAGAGAACAAACTCATAGGTTATTTCATGGCCAACTTAATTTTGATGATCAGATGTTTTTTTTTTCAAAAATTGAAAATTTTGGCTATAAGAACTTGAAATTTTCGAAATTATTCTATTGTGACCAGCTTACGGATCCGCAATATTGAACTCCAATCTGAAGAGGCTTCAATTAATTCGAAACGCCTGTGCTCGCTTCTGCGCTGAACTCAGATAATACGACAGAATTTCAATAAAATAGAATTAGGTTGAAATTGAACATTTTGGCTATAAGAACTGTAACTAAGAATAACGGCAGGTAAGGAGATATTTTCGACTAACGACGCAATCACAAACAATATTGAAGCGCAAAAATACCTGAGGACACATGAATATAACTTGAGCAACACTTGAGTCATTGGAAAAGAATAAAGATGAACAAATCTCTGGGGAAGCTAGCCACTCGCGTTAGCGAAACGTTAGAAAACTATTCCAAACCACGAAGGACTTTAAACCCGAATCAAAATGGTAATAGTAGGTATATATAACCAGAATGATTAACAATTGCAATAAAAAATCACTGCTAAACAGCAGGATATTAATTTTATCTATTCCGTAAGGAAGTAATGTATTTTCTTATAGAAATTTTAAATATTTCTGCAATTTCATTTCTTGTGCTATATTCTCACCAGTACTTGAAAAATCATCGTTAATAATATTGGCTAAATCCAGATAACTAGTAATAATTTCACTATTTAATTATATTGGCATAATCTTATTTTAATTTTTTTGATTCCAATGTACCTCTGAGACAATAATTGATAGTATCCCATATTTCAGATGCTTCAAATTTCTTATCAACATATTGAGCTTTTGCTCTTTCGATCGAAGCATTTAGTTCATTTCTCTTTATCTTATACTGATCAAATAATTCTTGATAATCTGTATTTTGCTTTTGTTTTGAATTTAATATTTCAAATATTGATTTCCTGAATAATACTATCATTGATCCATCCGTTATTTTCACAAATTCTCATATAAAGTTACACTGACAACTGATTTTTTGCTTTCAAAACAGTATCTAACAAATTCTGAAATGTTTCACACTGGACTCGAATTAATCTATTGAAAACAATTTGTTTGAATCTTTTTTTTTTAAAGGAAAGGGCTGTCGTTCGTAGGGGGATGACAGCTGGTTAACGGAAAAAAACCATTTTAAACAATTTTTTTTAAACAATATTCGATTTTGGATATTTCAAGTTTCTTAATTTTTTTAAAGCAATATCTAAATTTTCATTGGGGGTGATCAGTTATTGAAGTTTTTTCTGATATTATTTCAAAATTCAAATGATGACAATTTGTTTAAATATATGATCATGAATACTGAAAGAGTTGTTCTGACTCCTTGTATAACAGTTTGGATGTATGATGTTCACAATTTGAAAAACATTGCTATTAACTGAACTCATGTGATTCAAGATATCATTATTGTCTGCCAGTATATTCATATTCACGTCTCTTATGATAATGAAAATGAGATTTTCATTCATTTCTATGAATTTATTCAAATTTTGTAGAAATTCATCTGAATTTGAACTAGGAGGTCTGTACAGAGAAATAACTTTTAATTTACATCAAATGTTGGTGTATTGAAATTATTGGAAAAATGACCTGATACGGAGCAAATACATTTTCCCTTAACTGTCATATATCTGATCTACTCACTGCTATGCTAAGTGGTGCTAAATATTTCCAACAGAACACCCAGAATCTGTTAGGCCTCATTTCCATCATCTGTTCGATACAGTCGCTAAGTTTGTCTACTCCAAATATCCAAGATATTGCTATTGTCTGGAAAAAGCATACCCATAGTAATGACATACCACTTGCCGAATAATAATCCATCAACTGAAAGATGTACATACCACCCTAAAAATTAGAAGAAAAAATTATTGTTAAGTTAGGTTCCGCGATGGCATGCGGGTAAAGTGCTCGCTCCATAAGCCAAAAACATCCGTAGGATCATGAGTTGGAATCTCAGCATTGCAACCAGTCTCGTGTATGGCATCACACGTATTAAAATGTAAGGGCTACGTCTTCTCCTAGCTGGCACAAGTCTCTGACTTCTGAAGGTTGCACGTAGGGGTGTAACCGGTTGACGGTTATAACAATTTTAACAAATAACAATTTTAACACAGGACTGAGAAACATTTATAAAAAGCTTCCATGTCATGGGTCTTAAAGAGTATGGGGCCGTTCAACGTTAGGGTAGCTGGTAGGGAAGAAAAAACTGAATAAATATTACAACAAAATGTGTTTCTCTAACCAGTTTCTATTTAAATCAAAAAAATATTCATTAGTTCTGGGAATGATCAGATCACCCAGTAATTACTGAATAATTCGGAAATGTTATGAGCACGTATACAAACCTTCTTTTAATGTTAGAGTATATAAATGTCTTCTGATATAGCTGCAGAATACACTGAATATTTCAGAAATTAACAATATCACTCATTTATTCTCGTAGAATATCACTGATTTTGATATATACAAGAATACTAATTCCAAGCGACATTCAATGAAGAGAATGAGTAATGAAAATGTAAAAGTTATGGTTGAAATAATAGTTATTTCCAGTTTAACGAGAAGTGTCATCAAACCTTTCTTTCTGCTTGCGATAACGTATGGAAAGTGGGAAACATTCCCTGGAAATCTCTCAAAATCTGTTTTCATTCATTTCAAAATCTATTTCATCATTAACGTGAAAGAGGTTGCTAATTTCAATATACCTAATGTATAGAAAAAAAGCGTAGGGCGTGGAAATTTTCACAAAGAAGGTATTCAGGCGCATGTTTTTTTAATAAGGCTCGATATTTGAGAAACGTGGACTTGAAGAAGGGTTTCTTAAGTAATTGGGCTGTAACCGTGTGATTTTGTATTTGAGGGAACTGAATTCAAATTGCAAGGTAATTGTTCGTTATGTTTCTTTGCTGGTTATAAATTACTGATAGTTATGAATTCTCTTGGAAATTCTAATATCAGCCTTGGGAGTTGCAATCATTTTTTAATAACCCGATTATATTTATCAACAGTATTCCAATCGCATCTAATTGGAATGAATTTGTACATTGTGGGAGAAAAAAATAAATCAGATAAACCGAATGGAGCTTATGATAAATTAATAATTTCGAACTGGAATAGTTAGGGAGAAGAGGCAATTATTACTAGTACAACAGAATGACTGAAGATGTGTTAATTTATTAAATCATGACAATGAATCAAACCAATGTATATCATCATCTTCATTACTACTACTTCATTACTATTCAATCGTCAACAAATTTATCACCTTTACCATCGTCAACATCATCATCAGCATCATCATCGTTATGATTTAATTCTTATTCGCCAGTTGAAGCATGTGACTGTGAATTCTCTTCGCTATAAAAACACCTTTAATCTCTTCATCGTATGCGTCATCTTCATCTTCTTCCGGAATGGGAACCAAGTTTTTGCGAACACCATCAACTTCACAAACCCCACAGGAAGATAAGGAAAAAAAAACACCTTTTTATGACTGCAAGTCAACTTGAATTCCTTATTTTTAGTGTGGCCCTTTCTAAAGTTATTTATCTCAGCTGGTTAAAATCCTTCACATTTGATAGATCATTATAAATAGCCAGAAGAATTTCAATCCCAGCAGATGACATATTTTCTGAAGTCACATTACGATGCCTCAGTGCTTGTTGGTTGATCCCTTTTAACAATTTTGCTTAAATAGAATTCATAACAAATTCCATTCCTTGCCAAACACACTACCTGTTACAAAATTTGGCTCAGGGTCTTATTCTTCCCGACTTTTGAAAATAACATGGTTTTAATACTGGGGTAGAGACGTCAGTATCATCAGATACTATGACAGAAATTTTTCCAAATCAGTTCCCTTGTTGGAAATTGCCGCTTGGAATTTCAGAAGAAAACTGGCATGATATTTCCAACACCGCGAGATAAAGCAGTTTTTCACATTCATAAAGCCATAGTCGAAAAGATAAATTCGCGAAACTTATCAGAAGAATTTTGATGCGTTTTGGTAAATTTCCGAAAAATATAAAAAATTATCAATAAAACCTTTGTTATCAGAGGTTTTTAGATACATATTATGAAATTAAAGGTTACTGGTAATGAAATGTCAAGTATACTTTTACAAAAATCTCCACTTTGATATGTGTCGATTGCAAAAACATCAGTTAAGAAAAAATAATGGACTAAAAATCAACTGGTACAGAAAAACATGATTTAGTTGAGACTCGAGATGAATTTGGAATGAATGGTCACCTCTGACGAAGCAGCAAAGTTGAAAATCGGATTCAACGACCTATAAAACCATTGAGAAAAAAATGCTATGCCCATGCTGATGAAATCTGGATTCATGTTGGTATTTTAAGTAACTGTGTCTGCTTTCTCAATACCAATGTGAGATGGGAACCATACCTCTTCAACAGTTATTTTTCAACTTTTCAATTCGTGCAGTCTTCCCTTAATGCGTTGTAGTAGTGGCAAATTGGGGTAAACTTGAATACCTTCTATAAAGCTTAATGAGTTGGTGTAGGTAACTGCATTTACATCATTGATATTGGTTGATGAATCTGATGATTCAGCTACAGAATACAATTGAACAACGTATTGTTACGATATTTTAGTTTAGTTGTAGTAGTTAACTTCCTTCAGTTCTTATTTCAGTTCCTCCATTTGTACTTCGGTTTTCTAGACTTCTAAAAGTCTGTTTTCCTTTGTGTTTCTATTCTTTCCAATTCAATCTTTTGTAGTTCAAGAATTTTCTGGAGTGCCTCTTCTCGTTTTTTTCATCCAACCGTCGCATTTCCTTTTCTTGTTCTTCCTTTTCTCGTTCTTTCTTTTCATCCAACCGTCGCATTTCCTCTTCTTGTTTTTCATTTTCTCGTTCTTGTTTTCCATCTTCTCGTTCATTTCTCTGTTCGTCCAGAATTTTCTGGAGTGCCTCTTCTCGTTCATTTCTCTGTTCTTCGACAATTTTCTGAGGTGCTTCTTCTCGTTTTTTCTTTTCCTTCATCCGACGAGTTCGTTCTTTTTGTTTTTCCTCCCGGCACCGCTTTTCCTCTTTTTCTCCTGGCGTCTTCGCATCCACCATAAATACTTTGTAAATAGTACCTGTTTTTTCACTAATATCCCGCTTCGGACACCACTGTTACGATATTTACTAAATAATACGCCGAGCACACTACTAAATTGTTTTTATCACCTTCACTATAAACTGACTATTAAAACACTTGGATCTAAACAACTAGCTAAATATTTCAAACACCTATTATCTTCTACAGAAACTTTTTAACTTCCTTATCACTTCTTAATAAAAACTTCCCATCCGTGTGAAATGTGTCGCCTCATATACTCAAGTCGTGTAGGCTAGACCATTCGCGATGGTTCCGCTGTCCCGAATATTCAATACCGAAAAACAGCTGCACATTTCCAGGAACTAATTATCGACGGAATGAAAACTCTTGCGAAGTCGACTCAGCGGCGTAGCTAGGGGATTTTTATCAATCTCGTAACAGTATTATGCTGCAGGATGGAGGTAGGCTGAAACTAGGATTGCTTTCTCTGAAGATAACTTGTCGCTGATCCCTTTCAATTTTTGGTCGTTGCTGGATGGTCGCGGACGTCGATGCTGGTGTTGGAAATATAAATATATGTCCCTGTATGTTAGAATGCTTTGCTCCTACGGTTATAGTTTTCAGGTAATAGTTGTCAAGATATATGAATCTGTAATAGTTGTCAAATATATTTCGTTCATTTGCAATTGCGTTTATCTTTCGAAAACTTGATAACCAACAGGTTATGGGCCCAGGACCAACAGTTAACTAAAAATTGTTACTGTGATACTAGCGAAGAAGTGTTTAGGAAATCGACAAAAACACACTTTGAGAAGCTAATCAATAGTGCATTTCCTCTGATCGAGAGACTCAAAGGGCGTGAAAATTATGGCTCGTGGAAGTTCGCAAGCATTCGAAGCAAAAGACAGGAAAGCGCTTTCCAAGATAATTCTGGCTGTGGATCCATCAAATTATTCACATATAAAGCAATCATCAACTTCGTCAGAAGCTTGGTTATCTTTAGAGAGAGCATTTGAAGACACCGGGCTTACTAGAAGAGTAGGATTGCTGCGGCCCCTCGTTACTACAAATCTGAACAACTGTAAATCTGTCGATGAGTACGTGGACAGAATAATGACAACAGCTCAGAGGTTAACTGAGATAGCTTTTGAAGTAGAAGACGAGTGGGTAGGAACACTGTTATTAGCTGGTCTCCCTGATGATTATCGACCAATGATCATGGGCTTGGAAAGTTCAGGCGTAGCTATAAGCGGAGAATCAATCAAAGTAAAACTTCTGCAAGATGTAAGGCCGCAGGAAGGTGTATCGTCAGCACATAGTGAGACTGCACTCTACACTAAGAATCTCAATTCTAAAAAATCCCCGGGGGCAGCCTAGATGTTTTATCAGCAACAAAATTGGACATCTATCACGGAAATGTCAAAATAATCCGAGAAAGAAGGCAGACGACAAGAAACCGGATTTCAAAGCAGAAAAAGCCTTTGTAGCTTATCTTTCAAAGGACAATCATAATGTACATGAAAATAAGTGGTTCCTGGATTCGTGTGCATCAACTCATATCACCAATGATGCTGATTTGTTGAAAGATGAAGTGCCAAACACTGACACGAAAATCACAGCAGTGGATAAGACCGAATTAAAATCTGAATCAATGGGAAATGCAGTGATTAATGTCAAAATAGGAGGAGAGTGATCCATTATTGAAGCTAAAGAAGTCCTGTATGTACCAGGTGCAGCTGTTAATTTACTTTCTGCCAGTAGAATAGTAAAAAAAGGAAATACTGTCATATTCGATGATCAAGGAGGAGAAATCCTTGATTCAAATGGAGACCTAGTAGCAACTGCGACTGAAATGAATGGAATCTATAGTTTGCAGTTATTTCCTACAGCTCAGACTGTGAGTTACCTGAGTCGAGAAAAAAATATTTTTCTTTGGCATCGACGTCTTGGTCACCTGAATAGGAAGGCTATGGTATCTTTGAGAGGAATGTCGACTGGATTAGATGAGAACTTAAATCTAAATGAGACATATGAAATGTGTGTCATGGGTTAAAAAACAAGGCAACCTTTTAAATCCCGTAGTTGCACAAAAGATATACTCGAATTAGTACACACAGACCTATGCGGGCCTATCGAAACTATAACCATAGGTGGAAGTAGGTACTTCCTCACATTCATCGATGATTTCTCAATTCATGTCGAAAATCAAAATGGCAAGAAAATAAAGGCCATACGTTCTGACAACGGATCTGAGTACAAAAATGCTGATTTCAACAGAATTATCCGTTCTTCTGGTATAAATCATCAACTTACTGCGCGTTATAGTCCAGAACAGAATGGTTTAGCGGAACGAAGCAATCGTTCAATAGTCGAAAAAGCCTTCACCATGCTGTTAGATTCTGGACTGGAGAAGGAGTATTGGGGAGAAGCAACGGCAACAGCTGTTTATTGATTGAACAGGTCGCCAGTCAAGCATCTCAAAGGCAAAACCCCATTCGAAGTCTATGGAGGAAGCAAACCAGACCTATCACACCTACGGATTTTTGGTTGTGAAGCAATGGCACACATACCAAAACCACTTCGAGCAAAATGGGATTCTAAATCGAAAAAATATCTCCACATGGGCTATAGCAACTCTGTTAAAGTCTATAGACTGATGGATCCTTACACGAAGAAGATAATCTTCAGCCGAGATGTAGTTTTCTTGGAAGGAGTTTCAAAAACTGAAAGATGGGCAAGTGAAACTTCACCTGACAATCGACCTACAAAAGTATTACTTCTCATCGAAAAAGACTTATAGGTATTGCAACAGACAATATACCTACAAGATGATCTGGAGATAGACCCAATCAATGCTGAAGAGGCTCTGTCCGGGCCTGATTCTATAATAAATGGGAAACAGCCATGAGAAGTGAGATGAATTCATTCAGAGAAAACGAAACCTGTGAAGTAGTAGATTATAACGAAAATCAAAGGTTATTGAGGACAAAATGGGTATTTAAAGTAAAACAAAATGATGCTGGAAATAAAAAAATTCAAAGCCAGACTGGTAGTCAAGGGTTGTGAAACTTTTCCTCAGTGGTGAAATATTCTTCTTTCAGATATCTTTTCTCATTCGCTGTTCGCCAAAATTTGCGTATACATCATATGGACGTTACAACTGCCTATTTGTATGGAAATTTAGATGAAGAGATTTACGTAGAACCTCCTGAATATGCAGCTCTTGTCGGTGGAGAGAAGATCGGGATATGGCGATCAAAGAAATCAATTTACGAACTCAAACAAAGTGGCAGATGCTGGAATAAGAAATTACATCAAATATTATCAGAAATTGATTTGATTCAATCCAAAGCTGATCCTTGCATATATTATCAGAAGGGCAAGAAGGGTGAGGTTCTGATAATCGCTGTCTACGTAGATGACCTTCTGATATTCACCAATTCAGAAAGAAATAGAAGTATGGCGAAGAGAAAACTGGAAGAGAATTTTGAAATGAAAGATTTGGGTGAAGCATGTGATTGTCTTGGCATGAGGATCACTAGGAATACCGAAGCAGGAAAATTGTGGATAGATCAGGAGAAATTCGCCCAGAAGATGCTACAAAAATTCAACATGATCGACAGCAAACCTGTGTTTACGCCACTGGATTCCGGCCTAGACATCACAGACAGCTTAGAAGTAGATCCATCCTGGAAGGTACCCTACCAGGAAGCTATTGGTAGCTTGATGTATTTTTCTCAGATCAGCAGGCCTGATATATCGTTTGGTGTTAGTCTATTGAGTAGGTTCAATACAAATTATTCAAAAGTTCATTGGGGTCAATTCAAACGTATTTTCAGATATATCAAGGGGACTATAAAATTCAAACTTGAATTCAATATTCATGAAATTTCTGAATTAGAGGGGTTTTGTGATTCAGATTGGGGAAACAAAATAAATGATAGATATTCGGTAACTGGATCTTGTTTCAAATTACAAGTGAGTTTGATATCATGGTTCAGTAAAAAACAAAAACCTATTGCATTATCATCTACTGAATTTGAATATATGTCATTGTCATTCACTATTCAAGAAGCTCTTTGGCTTAGACAGATGATAGGAGAAATTGAATCTCGAAATAATTTGAATCTAATAAGTATATATTGTGATAATATAGGGGCTATTCAATTGGCAAAAAACTCTGTATCGAGTCAAAGATCTAAGCACATTGACTTGAGGTTTCATTTCATCCGAGAACATATTAATAACAAAGAAGATATTGTCAAATATTCACCTACAGATCAAATCCCAGCTGATGTTTTAACAAAACCATTAGTTCGAGTTAAACATGAAAAATGTGTCAAGAATTTCGGACTGGTATGATGATTTTTTCATTGATATCATATATGTTCTTGTTATATGATGATTATTTTTTTACATTTATTTATGTGGGGGTGTTGGAAATATAAATATATGTCCCTGTATGTTAGAATGCTTTGCTCCTATGATTATAATTCTTAAATAATAGTTGTCAAGATATATGAATCTGTAATAGTTGTCAAATATACTTCGTTAATTTGCAATTGAGTTTATCTCTCGAAAAACTCGACCTACAGCTGATGGTCGGTCAGTCTGATTCCTAGCTTACTTGTCATATTTTTGCCAAACCAAAGAGTTTTCGTAATGTGAAATATTTGGAATAATTCCGTTCGAGGTTATTCAAAACGGTGACTTGAAAGGTTGGGTATTTCATAATTGATTTTGACAGATGAAACTGAATAATTTTTTTAGGAAGTGTCCATCGAACCTCACATTAAATGTAGAATAACTAACTATGACAAATCAGCTCAAATTCACAGTGTTGAAATGTGAATTAAAAAATAAATGGAATCATAAGAGTATCTGCTGACAAAATTTCATTTCGTTTTTCAAAAAATTTCACAAATTTATTTGCTTCATGGGAATATCTTTGCTTGTGTGCAATAACGTTATTATCAGTATTATTATTTTTCTTGGCGATGCTGAAGCAGTTGCCAATTACAACTGAACAGTAACCAGAATCCCCTTGACACCTTTCTCATGTTCACCAATATTAGTGTAATCAAATTAAGATTATCATGCTCAAACCGTTTCAGTTTCCTGGCATGGAAATGCAATCACTTACGTTTGTTACCATAGGAATTCCGAGGAGGAACATCACCGAGCAGACAACGGCAGTAAATGTATTTCTATATGGCCTTAATTGATGCGACCAATTGTCGATAATTCCCGTTATGAAAGACTCAACCAGGCAGAATTCACTGTCGATTCCCAACAGCTGAAACAGCAAAAATAAATCAGTGGGCAGGAAAATGCCTGATTCATTTTGGTTGATGAGGAGCTCGAATAATAATAATACTGCACAAACATAGGTATAAGGAATCAAAAACAAACAACTCAAACTAAAATCTCGTAATATCAGAAAAAATCGAATGAAAAGAGTCAAAAATAAAAATATATGGATTATGGCCAAATAATAAACTGGAAAGGAAATTATTCATTCTTATCATTAATTGAATGTAAATTGTGACAGTTGAAAGTAAAACTGTCACTGCAAATGCCGTTGGTAATTTTTTTTTCAATTGAGCAATGGAGGCTGATAGGATAGGAATATATATCGCCCAACCGTTAACTTGCATAATAAATTGCTTTGTAGGGTCGGGTGCATGTATTTCTCGATTATCTAAAAACTGGTTACTTCACTTCTATTTTCAAAATGGACGATTCTTCCATCATAAGCAACTTCCGTCTTGGGTCCATTGATACTCTTATTATTCATAAATGATCTCTACCTCTTCATGAAAGCACAAAATGTGTGGCTGTCTATAGCGATGACACGACGTTAGCAACCGAAGCTGAGAGCCCTGAGGAACTACCTAGCAAATTTAATAAGTCAGCAACATAATTTACTGCCAGATATGAGAGAAATTCTGAGAGAGAATGGAAAATATCAAAGTGAAAATCAAACAAACATGATGAAAAAGTTTCTTACGAATGTACTAAAATTCTTGGGATTTTTGTAGACACTGAAATAAGTTGGGAAACAAATAAAATGCTGTTTGCAAGTTAGCAAGTTAAGCAGTGGCTATTACCCTATTCTTCAGCTGAAAAATATTTTCAACATGGCTCAACAAATGAATATTCATTACGTAACTGATAAATATTCATTACGTCATAATTTGTACCTATATATCTAGTAATTTAAACATTTGGGGTTGTTTCAGAAATTGCAGCAGGATATTTGTGTAATATAAAATGTATTATGATATTCCTGTAACAGATACATAATGTAAGACAAACTTTCTCAGTTCACAATTATTCCACTAGGAATGGATTGAAACCCAGATGACACGTTTCTTGTCCTAAATTGGCAGGTAATCCCTTTTGTTTGCAATAGTTGTTCTTTGTACTATTTTTATGAAATTCTTTGTAAATACAATAAAAAGTAACAGTTTTGATAATCTTACATTTTGCTCATAACAAAGATGTATAAGGTTTGGTAACTTTAGAAGAAAAAAATTACACTTACAATTTGTGTACTGAGAAGTTGTAAGGAAGAAGGAAGGTAAACTTATCACTCTGGGGAATGGGGTATGTACATTAACGTATATATCAACTCCTTCAACCCATGCATGATTGAATAATAATCAATGTGTAGGTGAATAGAAATATTTTTTTACCAGAAGCATAATGAAAAAAGATGCAGCCCAAAACGGGGAACCAGGTAATTTCAAAACGACCTGAGGATATGTCAGAAATACTAAGCCAGGTCCGCTTTTCACCACATCACCAACATCAGAATTTTGTTCGAGTGCTAGATGTCCCAATATCGAAAAAGTCACTATACCAGCTAGAATTGAGGTAAAAGTGTTCACTACGCACGTTATAACAGCATCCCTGAAATGAAAATCATAAATTAATGAGAAGTTTTTAGCAGAATTTCAATAATTTGAATGGAAGGAAATGGATTGTATTCAATAAGCTGAATCTCACCAAATGTCATATTCATGGAATGAAATTTTTTTTAGATGCAGCTATGGAAGGAGCAAGTTTGGGAAGTAATCTGGAAGAAAAACTTGCAAATATCTGCTGATGGAGGGTTATGAATTTTAAATTCAAGTCCGTCAGTTTAAATACTTTTAAGATGAGTATAGAAAGTGTTGATTTTATCCAACAAGGTGACCGGTAGCTCAGCGGTCTGATGCACAGGCCGTTCGAAACTCCAGCATAGCGCTAGTCGGTTCGAGCCCGATCTATAATCTAGTTCCTACATAGTAGATAGTGACTCATCGTACATTTTATGGTTTTTAAGGGATCTGAAAGAGCGGAGGGGATGAACGAAAGTGGCAAAGTAAAACTCAATTTGAAGCCAAAGTACCTAGCTTATTTCTGTTCTATTTTTTGTCCTGCTTTATATGAATTATGAACCGTACAACCGATTAGTCACTATCTACAATTTATGAACTAGACTATAGGTACAAGATATTTTTTCTCTAATACTTTATATTGGACCTATAGGCGACCGCATGCCTTATTGAAAAGCAAGTGTATTGTGAGTTGTTTAGATGCCAATCTCGTCTGGTGCTAGCTTGGATTGCACACTGACCACCTGTGGTTGTTCCGGACTGCCACGGCAAATAATAATGATAGCCGTCCTTTACCCGCACAGGCTATGCCTTTGGGTACACTAAACGAGTGTTCATGAGGAATTATTATTATTATTATTATTTCCCACCTCCCACTTGTTGGTTCGAGTTTCGTCGATGGCACAAATAAAAAGCAAACATATCAACCGTATAAATTTAAAAGACGACTTGATCATAATATGTATGGCAAAAACGGATCAACTATTTAAAAATTAAATAATGAGAATCAGACGCAGGCATCATATTAATGAGGACTGGTATCTGTGTCATTTGAATTGGTGTTATTATGCAATTTTGGAAGCTGATTTGTATTTACTTCATTGAACATATTTAGAACTATTATTGTTGTTGTTATTGTTAAAATTGTTATATCCGTCAACCGGTTGCACCCCTACGTGCAACCCTCAAAAGTCAGAGACTTGTGCGAGCTAGGGGAAGACGTAGCCCTTACCTTTTAATACGTGTGATGCCATGCACGAGACCGGTGGCAATGCTGAGATTCGAGAATTCACGCTCTTTGGCTTATGAGGCGATAACTCAACCCGCACACCACCGCGGCCCATTATGGTTTTCATATTTCGGGTGACTGCGACCAACTTCCCTGAATAGGAAACACGCGCCCCCCATAGGCGGTTGCGCCACACGTTGAAAAACACTGCCTTAGTCGATATAATTTGTTATAATCGTTAGTTACGATTGAAGTATTCGAGATACCTGTATAAGATAAGGAAGACGTAGCCCTCACTTTTTTTACTCGATTCTTCTTTGTGTTTTGTTTTGAGTACCTGATTTTACGTAACGTACTTTTAACAAATTTGTTAGTCTCTTCATGCAACAATACATTTGCTAGACATGTTTTTGAATATTTTCGTACTATTATGCAAGGAATTATAATAATAAAAATAGAACAGGGGGCACCATTACCGTATACGTACTGATCCCAAACGGAATGAGAAAGTGGCTATATTGAATCACATTCAGCCCTATAGCAAAATAACGAAAATGGCGAATAATTTTTAAAGGACTGAATATATCCCAAATAACCTGAAAATCTAAAAGATTTTTGAACAATTTCATAGGTACCTACACCCAAAACTGTATAAATCCCCGCTTCCGATATTCCATGGTGGACGACATCCTCATCTTCTGCTCACTGTGAAAAGATGAAATATTGAGGGGACACTGGATAACTCTCATAAATGATTTATTGGACGAAGCCCTTAGGGAAAAGTATAACTGAGGACACATGTTCCCGAGTTTTAGGCCTTCAAGTTGTTGCTCTGAAACGCAGGATCTCCTAACATCCCTTGATGACGTTGTTCATAAAAATAATGTGTCCTGGACAATATCGGGTCAGTCTTGAGGAAACTAACTTTACTGGAATGATTTATGATTTTCCAAAAGAGCATTGCCATGAATATCTTTGAAAGAGGGCAAACAGAACCCAAGCTTGCCTTTTCTATAAAAAAACATTACTATGACTCTCGCATTATGCCATGAGTAGCTAATTACTAATGAAGCTGACATGATGTCAAAAACGAATTCATTCAACTCGTGCATGTATGATAGACCTATCAAAAATCAGTTTATTTGCTCTCATTGTGGAAAGTACTACAATTTTCACCTTGTTTTCATGCAGGTTAGTTGTTTCTCATACAAGATTGCTTAGTGAGAGAGGTAAGGACAGTTGCATGCCAAAAATAATAATAATAATGAATGCTTTTATTGACAAAACATACTCCATAATTTTATTTTTTTTTTCCTCAATTCATTTGATGTGTATTAGGTTGCAAGAAAACTTTTGGAAGAAACTGAAAATATAACGTTAGAACGTTAGGTGAATGAATAATCTTATTGAAATTAAAATAAGATTTAAAATTATCGAGTGATCTGTGACCGAAACAACTGAAACAAAATCATTAAATTTTTGCTGTATCAATTGACGTGTCGACATATTATTTGATATATCTTCTACAGAGTCGATTAGGTAGTTACTATGTACCTCATTATTTGAAAAACATGGAAAACAACAATATTCATAAAAGAACGGAAAAAGTTATTATTTTTCGAGAGTGTAGGCAAAATTTAACCATCTCTATATACCTACGCACAGAGATGACTTCAAAAATGCGAAATAAGCCTGATAATGATCGAAATGATTCATTTGTTATAAATTAGGAAAAAATAATAGATGTTCTGTCATACGTTCAAGTAAATATTAATACCTACGTCACTCAGGGAGATCGCAAGAGAATGTGACATTTCGAAGTCTTCTGCAGCTGACATTTTGAAATATCATTCATTTTAATATCAACTACACCAGCACGTGTACCAAAACGGCAATGCAAGGAGACAGTATTCCATTTGGCTCTTTGGAGGATGACACATTTTCATACAAAATTCTGTATACTGACGAAAGCCTTTTCACTAATTTGGGATATTTCAAGACCAAGACAGTTTAGATTCAGGACATTTCGAACATCTGGAACCCTAGAGATATTATAATTATTTCATTTCCAACAAGTGCTTCATTTTCGAAAAGTTAATGCGTAATTTTTGTTTAAAATTTTTTCAAAACCTAATGAAATGCGAAATGAAATTCATCGTATTAAAAGGTTTTTTTTATAACCCATCCAGCCACCATGTTAAAATTTTAATAAAAAAAATTTTACAATCAAACTTAGCATAGCTGAAACATTTTGACCGAAAACAGTAGAATTGTATTTTTACACACATTTTAGGACCAGATATTTGAACGGATCCAGAGACCTCTAAAAAAATAAATGGCCACAAAAAGTAATGAATGATACTTGGTTGTATTCTAAATGTCATATGGAGACAAAAAACTGAAATATACCAGGTGTCCCTTTTAACATTCGAAAGTTTATGTCATCTCTGGTGAATCCGGAATATGCATGAAATTGAGTTACTTGTCAAAAAATGCAATTTCATGCGTTAAACACATCCTCCAAATTTCATTCCATTATCTCCGAGAAAAAAAACTTGTAGGTTCGAGCCACCTTCCATGGACATCCGGTATATATCTTGCACTGCAGTCTTTGTAACCATTGGTGTGAAATCCTTAAAAAAACTAGTCCTTATATGGAACAATGGGGTCGGTTGTTTGAAAAATCATATTAGAAAGTTTTTCACAAGTGTAAGTAATTCATTCGAACCGTTATATGCAAATTGTCACAATATTTCAACTGATTTTTCTCAATTTTTTTCATCCAAGCCACCGTTTTCTCCACACAAGAGATATCTCAAATACCCACAAACTCAAATACAAACCAGATAGAAAAAAATCTGTCATGTCTCTTCAGAGCAGAACACAACATAGCTTCATACTATAAGTTCCTCCACATTGTTTCAGTACTCCATCAGATATAAATAATTTGACAGTTGTAGGTATCGACATTACCTATAATTAAGTTTATATGAAGACATGGAAAAGTGTGGAGTCATAGGAAGAGGTGTAGAAAGATCCAACAATAAACTATATAGTATTTATTAAGTTCTTTTCTTGCGTGATATCGAAAAAAACCATTGAAGTCGCAGATCCTTCCGCTGGGGAAAGATTTCGCTCAAAAATGAATTTCATCACAATTCTTTTCGATGCAAATATTCGATTGCGTCTACATTCATACGTGGTCGAATTGAAATTCGGTAGACATAGAGGGGCATTCAATCGCTTTGTGGTCGGAAAATTGAATAAAGAGCTGCGGCTTTGGGAATTGGGGTTGCCAGACCTTATATTAAAATCGGAGGATCACACAACATTTTTGTTGATTATATTACAGTCATATTAAGTAACACAGGGTTGAGCTAATGGTAGAACTCTGTTACTTTTTAAAAAGCTTCACTCAGAAATAAATGCATACAGGGTGTACAGAAAATGCCTTTATTATTCCCTATTTTTGGATAAAATATTGGAAGTATGCATTAGGGCTCACTAGCCTGTTTGTTTCTGATGAACGAGTAAAGAAATATGGTCTCGATTCAAACAGCAATTTTCTAATGGCGATCGACTATAAGTAAGAGCATCACATCTGTCAATGACCAGAAATAAACAATCACCTTTCACTTATTGAAATGGACCTCATAATTCGACTCCAATAAGCAATCGATCAGGAGCACAAATACAGAGTAACATTTTTTGACACAGTACACTTCGGAGTCTATTATTTTATTAATGACCGGTAGCTCAGCGGTTTAGGTCTCCGACCGTGTAATTTCTGCTTGCATCGTATAGGGGTTCGCGAAAATTTTTCTCAAGTGCATCGGTTTCTTTATACGACCACCACAGATAAAAAGGATATCTTCAATCAAATATATACAAACTCTTGAATAAGATACTCTCCTGAGAAGAATGATTGTTTCTAATTGATTCTTATTTCAATCATATTGAGCTGTTTCCTTCTTTACATAAATTCTCTTGGAATGAATTTGATTGCATCAAAACATTCTACCTCTTTAACCTAGAGAACACCAACATTGACTCATCTGCAGAACATGTTCATCTTGACTCAAAAATATTGTAGTAAAACTGCACTTAACTAATTTTAATGATTTATTTACACACTCCTTAAACACTAATTTATATCACAAGTCACAATTTTTATTTATCTTTACTGACACTCTCTACCCGCGAACTCTGGAACTATATTGGTTACTCTCTGTGTCTGTCTCTGACTATCCCGCCATGTAATACCCAGTGGCTTATATACTCCTATTTACAATTCTCGACCATTCGAGCCTTTCGGGAGACTTCTTAGATGTCGTTAGAAAGTTAGCGATTCTTCCACGTGATGTATGTGTTTGTCAGCGAAGAACAATGTTTACATTTTGATTTAATTGGATGATCAGGGCCGGTCTCGAGGCCGGTCTCAAAATCGTTACATTGCCCCCTTCTTAAAGAAGCTTCGTCCCGAAATGTCATTTTTTGAGTGTGGACATATCTGCAAGATTCTCCATATCTGCACCTGGACGTTCGATGGAAGTAACACTCCACAGTCTTCGAAATGGGTCGAGGAAGATAGTTGCAGCACACCAGAATCTTGACGCCGCTGGATCTGAATATTGTCTCCAACATACTCCTTATAACTCTCCAGTCCAGCCCATCAATCCCACATGCCAATTATGGGATTGCAAGGTCCACAAGATTCTGGTCCAGCATCGTGTCTCTTAATCTGATGAGACTCTTCCAGACATCTTCATAAGACGGTTTATCTCGGGAATGCTTCTTGGTAACCAGAGAGTAGATGTTTCTCTGGCCTTTTCTCAGCTGTAGCACCCCTCCAACTTCCGGGTTCTGTTCTCTCAGTTCCTGGAGTCGACCAAACTTCTTGGAGAAAACTACGGCAATGCCTCTGGACATTTGGAGATGTTCTGCTACACAGTGAGCTAACGCGTAATCGGCAGGCACCTTGAAAAGATCTCGTGGCTTCTCTCTGGTTACCTCATGTAGAACTTTCTGTCCGTTTGAGTACAGGGACTACATCTGAAATGTCATTTCATCCTCCGGTGGTCTGACGGTGCGGACTTGGTCGTGGTTTCCGGCGTAAGGGGACAACCTATTGAAGTGGACTACCCTAGGTTTACCTCGTGGTGGCTTATGTATTCGATAGACAAGTTCGTTTATCCTTTTCATGATCTTATATGGACCTTCCCACGAGTTCCGAAGCTTTGGTGATAGTCCACGACGACGTTTAGGGTTGTACAGCCAGACTAGGTCACCTGTCTGATATCCACCAGCATCAGCCCTGATGTCGTCGTATGTCTCCTTCATTCTGTCGCTGGCACTCTGGATGTTCAAACGGACCCGTTCATGGATGTCGTCCATTCGCTGTCGTAGTTTACTGACGTAGTCATCTCCCGCGGTGTCTTGCCCTGGTGGCGTCCCAAACTTCAGGTCACAAGGCTCTCGGCCCATAATAATACTAGCAGGGGTTTGGCCGGTTGACTCATGAACTGCGGAACGATATGCCATTAGGAACTGATGAAGGTACTGATCCCAATCCTTCTGGTGGTCAGAGATTACCTTGGACAGGTGCCGGTTTATCGTCTTATTCATCCGCTCCACCATTCCATCGGACTGTGGATGTAAAGCTGTGGTCCTCGTCTTTCGGATATTTAGCATCTGGCACATTTTCTGGAACAGGTTCGACTCAAAATTTCGACCTTGGTCCGAATGCAGCTCCAACGGAACTCTGAATCGACAAATCCAGTCCTTCACCAAGACGTCGGCAACGGTGGTGGCTTCTTGGTTGGGCAGGGCATAGGCTTCAGCCCACTTGCTGAAGTAGTCCATCGCCACAAGGATGTACTTATTTCCGTGATCAGATTGGTCAGTTCTCAGCAGGAATCTTCTCCCATACATGAACTTGTAGAAGTGTTCTACTTCTTTGACCACAGCCAACAGCTCCCGCCTGGTGACACAGTAATTCCGCTCCGGTTCACTGAGGGTTTTGCTGAAATAACCTATGACTTTTTCCTGTCCTTCCTGGATCTATGACAGGACAGCTCCAAGTCCCACATTGCTTGCGTCCGTGTCCAAAATGAATTTTCCGTCCGGAAGAGGATAGCTCAGAATCTGGAGGATACCGTAACAAGATTAAGCTGCCTTGATGATGATCTGAAAGAAACTTTATTTTGGAGACGAATTTGATACAGCTTATCGAGAAACCTAATCTTACCGGGATAAATATTTCGAATATCAATAATAACGTGAATACCTATTGAGAAGACTTGATGATGATATTCAAACTAACGGAAGCTGTACAAACGAGAAAAACAAGAGGAAATTCAATTTGCCAAAAATTCAGCTGAGAAAGTTTGATGTAAATATCAAGAATTGGATTGGTTTCTGGGGTCAGTATAAAAAAATACATGAAGATGAAGACGTAAACGTAGAGGACAAATTCCAATATCTACTTCAATCAATGGAAGACGGTTCAGCAGCTTTCGAATTAGCCGAAAGTTTCCCACCATCCGGAGCAAACTATCTTGTCACCATTGACCAGTTGAAAGCAAGGTACGCCAGAGATGACCCACTCATTGAGGTATATATTAGAAAACTTTTAAATTTAGTTTTGAAACAAGCTATGAAGGAGAAACCAGGTATGTCATTATCTACTCTATAGGATAAATTAGAAACTCAGCTTAGAGCTTTAGAAACTTTAGGGGTTAGTAAGGAAAAATATGCGTCAATGCGACTACCATTGGTTGAATCTGCTTTGCCAACCGATTTGATAAAGATTTGGGAAAGACATAGAAATGTCAATAAAATTAAACAAAAAAATTTCATACCAGGTGATCCAAAGGTTACCAGCACCTACTCTGATTATTTATCAATGTTATTGGATTTTTTAAGGAGTGAAGTGGAGTCCGAGGAAAGGATCAACTTGGAACAGAAGGGATTTGGAAATGAAGTAAAGCATCAAAAGGGTAACGTTCTGAGAACACACAAGCAAGGTGATAGTATCAAACAATATACATCAGTATCCTTTTACTCTGTCACGACTTAAATACTAAAATCAAATGTCAAAGAACTGAAAGAAAACAAAGTCGACAGTAGTCTGAGCACGTTGGAAATATTGAGTCCGACAGAACAGATAACGTTCTCATAAGTAACTTTTCACACTCAGTATTACTACATTTTGCCAAGCATCTGCATTTAAAGAAATCAGGCGAAGACAGGATTATACAGGGTGTTTTTGGTGGTTACATGTCAACACCTCAATTGCGTACTTTGTATAATATTGTAATCAAGAACATAAATAACTCTTTTGAATAGAGATTAGATGTCTTAGAGCAAAATAAAATATATAATAATATTCCAAGATTAGATGATATTGCATACATAAATTATTTGAGAAATTTATGACAATGAATGTAGAAGAGAAATTGAACTATTATTAGGTGCGGATATATTAGGAACTCTATTAACCGGCAACATAAAAAATATTGATGACGGACTTACGGCAGTAGAAACTAGGTTTGGGTGGACAATTATGGGTAAATATTTTCCCAAAGGTAATATGAGTGTATTTTCTGGTTTTTCTGATAATTACTCCATAACTGATCTATGGAATTTAGACACGCTAGGAATTAAGGATCTATCAGAAGTGAAGACGAAAGAAGCTCTAGACGAAGAAACGTTAAGAAAATTTTATGACACAATTTCATACAGAAAAGACAGATATGAAGTCAACTTGCCTTGGATTGATGGCTATCCCACCATACTAAGTAATAGCAGTTTGGCAAAGAAGAGACTAATGTCGAATACGAAGAGGTTAGTCGACGAAGGAATGTTCGCGGCCTATGAGGGAGTATTCGAGTAATGGAAAGAATTAGGTATTATCGAAAAAGTCTCAGTTGGTGAAAATATAGAAGGAGTACATTATTTGCCTCATCCTGCGGTCATCAAGGAATCCAGTGCAACAACGAGAATTTGTCCGGTTTTTGATGCTTGGGCAAAGGACATACAGGGTAATTCATTGAATGAATGTTTAGGAAATGGTCCCAATTTTTTGGAAATGATTCCTGCACTTCTCCTCAAATTCCGAATAGGTATAATCGGGATCATTTCTGATATTGAAAAGGCGTTTCTACAAATAGGTTTCATTTTTTGAAGTTCTTCTGGTTGTCAGACTATTCCCAACAAAAAATAAAAACTTTTAGACATTGTAGAGTCGTCTTTGGAGTTAAATCTAGTCCTTTTCTTCTGTCAGCAACAATATCATATCATTCGGACAGAGCTCCAACCCATTTGAAAAAAGCTGCAGAAAAACTTAAAGAATCCTTTTATGTTGATAATTGTGTTTCAAGTGTTAGGAATGAAACAGAATTGAAACAGTTCATGAAAGATTGCACATTATTAATGTCCACTGCTAAATTCAATTTAAGAGGGTGGGTTCACAATTTATTGAAATTAGAAGAACCTACAAATTCAATTAACTCAAGAGAGAATATTGTAGGAGTATTAGTTTTACTTTGGAACTTTGAAGAAGACACACTTTTTTGTGATATCAGATCTCTGATGAGAGAAAATGATTGTCCGTTGACAAAAAGAAGTCTTTTATCAATAGCTCAAAAATTATTCGATCCTATAGGATTCATCAGTCCAGTTTCCCTTATACCTAAAATTTTGATACAAGAAATTCGGCAAAGTAAAATTGATTGGGATCAAAATTCACCAGAAAATATCAATAATCAGTTCGAGGCATGGTTAAAACAAATCAGTTTATGCAAAATTCCTCGAATGATCTGTAGAAATATCAATTTGGGAGATTCAGAAACGACTAGCATCCATGTGTTTTGTGATGCGAGTCGAAAAGCATATTTAACTTGTATATATTTAAGGTCTAGCATTGCTGAAACCATAACTGTCGGACTATTGTTAGCTAAAACAAGAATAGTACCAAAAAATACGACTCTACCAAGACTTGAATTATTAGGAATGCTTTTAGGAACTAGATTACTTCAAACTATCAGAAAAATATCAGAATTTAGAGAGATAAAAACATATTTCTGGAGCGATTCTATGGTGGTACTCACATGGGTGAAATCTAATAATAATTGGAGCACGTTTGCTGCAAATAGGGTCAGGGAAATAAGAGTTTTCAGCAAGATTGAAGACTGGAATCATGTTCCTGGAAAGATAAATCCAACAGACGTAGCTTCCAGGGGATGTACAATAAAATATTTATTAGAAAGTAGTTGGTGGAATGGTCCAAGCTGGTTGTACCATAATCCAAAGTATTGGCCACATAATGAAATAATTTGTTCACAACTAGAAATTGATGAAGAGAGAAAAAAGACAATTCAGACCATATTCATATTCCAGTTGACATTTCTACAGACGATTTCAATTATTTTTCTAAATATATGAAAATTGTTCGAATGATAGGATGGATTTTCCGCTTCTCAACCAATTCAAGAAAGACTTCTGTGAAGATAACGGGAGAACTTACTTTCGAAGAAATTGACAGAGCTGAAATACAGCTATTGAAGTCCATTCAGCTGGAAACCGTTGGAAGTAACCCAAATCACTTTCAAAATTTACAGATCACAGAAGATTAAAATGGATTATGGAGAATCATAACAAAACTAACCGAAGGAGAAGATACGTACAACTGCAAATATCCAATACTTCTACCATATAAACATAATATCATTCACAGAATCATTGAAGAACAACACAGAATTAACTTACATGCAGGAGTTCAAGCGTTATTGAATATATTACGTGAAGAATATTCAATAAACAATATTGAAATCAATTGTAATGAAACCTATGTAACAAACCGCTAGATATGAAATAGCAGCTGAAACCTAAGTACTTTCCAAAACCTGTTTTTGAGACAGAATGAGTTACTGTCTTTTAGTGTTTTTTGTGTTTTGTCTTTTTTTGACCTGTTGTAGTTAGTATTTTTTCAGTTTTGTTAAGTTTTACTCAATATTATTGTGAAAGAAATCTACTTCAATAAAATTTTGATTGATTGATTGACTTAATGACTTTAATCCACATACCTATAATGAGAAGGGGACACAACCCAACCTATTAATCTAACTAACCTAGCTATCAAAGTTGTTGGTAATCCGATGACCAATTGGTATGAAAAAGTGAAATGAAAGCAGGTGCTCGCTGCTCTCGCACACAAACTGCCGATAAACTTACCTTCACCTAGCTTACCGACAAAACACGAACAATCCCAATCTCAAATTGTTTGAAATTCGGATGATCACTCTAACCGAAGATTTACCGAAAACAATTTCTCGCATTCTTCCCTCATAATAATAATAAATATAATAATATTCTTTATTAACCATAAGACAATATCAATTGTATAGGATTCGTCAGTTTATCTATATAACATGAAAATATGTAATTATCAAATAAATAAAAACAAAACAATTCAAGAATAATACGAAAACAATAGCAATGAAATGTAATTAATTAATATTAAAACTGGGAGATCTTTAAAAATCAAAAAACTCGTTCAACGAATAAAAACAATGTTCTAAAAAAAAAAATTCAGTCTTCTTTCGAAAATATTGAAATTGGCTGTTTCTTTCACAACACTGGGCAATTTATTGAATAGTTTTGGGCCTAGATAGTTTGGAGCATTAGAACTTACTTTCAAACGACAAAATGGAATATGAAGTTCACCAACCTGCCGTGTATTATATCGATGTATATTTTTCACCGGAATAAATAGTTTTTTATTTTTGTATATATATACACACATTTCAAATCTAAATAATGATTGGAGTGGTGAAATTTCATATTCTCTAAAGTAATTTCTGCATGATTCTCTCTGAGAAATTTTTGCAACACATCGCAGGATTTTTTTCTGTGCAATAAAAACTTGATAGGCGTTGGTAGAATTTCACCATAAACATAAACCATATCTCAACCGAGAGTCAACCTGAGCAAAATAAACCATGATAAGTTGGTGAACTTCTAGTATCGAACGAAGATTAATGAAAAGAAATTTCAACGAATTAATTTTGGTAATCACTTGACTGCAATGAGATTTCCAGACCAGCTTTTCAACAATAGAAATTCCTAAAAAGCGAATATGTTCATGTTGAATATCAATATTGAAGTTGTCATCATTATTAGCGAAATCTTGAACTGTTCCAGAAGTTACAAATCTGACCAAGTTCGTTTTATCAGCATTGAAAAATAAATCAAGGTTATTGAAATAGTTAGAAATACTTTTAATCAATGAAACACTTTTAGCAGCCAAATTTTCAGAATTTTCAGAAGGAACTACAACAGAAATATCATCAGCATATGCAATATATTCCGGATGTTTTATACAAACATTTATATTGTTGGTGTACAATACAAATAAAATAGGTCCCAATATGGATCCTTGAGGAACACCCATGTTTACGTTCACGAGATCAGAATTAATTGTACTTACTGAACTACGGTCTATATTGGTTAATGAGACATATTGTTTGTGATCACTGAGAAAAGATGATATCCATTCCAGTGCCAGTCCACGCATTGCATAATTTTGTAAAATTGATAATAAGACATCATGATTGACACAGTCGAATGCCCTACTAAGATCACAAAAAATACAAACAGGACACTCGGCCATCTCAAAATGTTCTATAATTTGATTGTAAAATGAAATCATTGCGGTAGTGGTGGATTTATTAGTGCAAAATCCATGTTGATTTTCTGTAACAATATTGAATTTATTTCAAGAAAAGTATATTCAAAAATTTTGGAAAAAGCACAAGGAATTATTTCTGGTCTGTAGTTTTCTATTGACGTTGGATCTTTCTTCTTGAAAATTGGAAAAGTTTTTCCCACCTTCAAATTAGAAGGAAAACTGCCGCATTCAAAAGACATATTCACCAAATGTGTTAAGGGGAATATAATATCTTCGAGTATTTTTTTTATTAAGAAATTTGGAATATCATCAACACCACAAGACTTTTTATTTTTAAGTTTACTAAAAATTTGTTGTTCTAATTCACTAAAACAAAAAGTTGTTGAATATAACGAACTTTGGTTTGATAGAGTACCAGTCACTCTACAAACTTTATCTACTTGTATATTCTTTACAAGTTCAGCTGGAGTATCGAGAAAAAAATTATTAAATTCTCTCACAATTTCTTGTGGGTCTTTTAAAAGTATACCATCTTTTTTAATGCTGATTTTTTCGTTTTTTTTAACTTTATTGGTCAATTCGGACATTACATTCCAAGAAGCTTTAACTGCGTTACTGGAATTGAATATACGATTCTAATAATATGTTTTTTTTCATAGTCATTAATGCTTTTTTATTAATTTTATAAATTTCTTCAAAATTTGGATAAATGGATCTCATACAAAAAAAAACTTTTAATTTTCGACTGGATTCGATAACTTCTGCATCAATCCAGTTTCTATCCTTATGTTTTGAACAGACTTCTCGCTTAGGAAAGTATAATTCAAAGTAGTGTAAAAATGATTCATTGAAATTATCAAGTTTAAATAGTTCCGACCAATCAAAATTCGATAATGTTCGCCTAAAATTCTGTATTTTATCCTCGCTCAAATTTCTTTCTTCTATGATAGTTTCTATGCTATTGGATTTGCCTGCAAGATCAATTTCTAAAAGAATTAATCGGTGATTAGAAAAATCATTGTCCAGTACACAACTTGAAAAATCAAATTTTTGAGAGCTGGCTTTCCTTGTGCCAAGTCAGGTTGTGGCGTGATATATTCCTTGAAGTTCACATCTTCACCTGTTTTCAGAATGTTCGCAAATGTTGATTCTTTTTTATTCTTGTTCTGAAATATTCCTATTTCGAATATTTCTGGAATTGAATTGGCAACGTCGCAAAATTGATATTGCCGTTACGACACACAGTGCTGTTATTTCATTTGCCAAATAAAATGTAGGATTTTGTTTATTAAGGTTTTTGTGTTACTATTCAGTAATCAGTTCAGTTTTTTCGTTTTTTGAACTTCCTGAGAATTATTTTACTAATACATTGCCAAAGGAGTGTATGGAAAAAAGTATTTGCAGTTCAACACAGTGTATGTATCGTCGGACAAATGCATATATAATACAGTATTAATTATTCTGCATCCAACAGATTATTTGAGTGTTTCAGAAGCAAATACCAACATATCATACCTATAGATATTTATAAAAAAAATGAAAAAATAAAAAATTTGTTTTTGCGCAAAATTCTTGCTTGATATAATGTTTTTGTCATGTTTTAAGCCATCTGTGAAAATTTCTTACAAATCCCACTTCAACCCATATTCCCCACCATTGCCGTAATTTATCATCAATAACCTCACCTCACTTCACCTCACCTCACCTCACCCCACTCAAATCAAACCACTCCTAATAGTCCTAACCAACCATACCTCGAATATGAACGATCACTACCGGTCAAGCGGTATTGGCGACAAGATGTCTATTCTATCGTCATGCCGCAGGTCATGTGTGAAAAATTGGCACGAAAATATGAGCACCTTGTGTATAAACATAACTGAGTCGGCCCTCTTGAAGTGCATTCGGTACTAAGCCGTAATTGTCAAAAATCAAGTAGGCTGGTGTCTTCTGTTTGATCCCACAGTTTTACAGGTATAATAATATAATAATACTCCGTCATAAACACTCATACAGTGTACCCAAAGGCATAGTATTATTTTTATTTGCCGTGCAAATACCTGGGTTTTTAGACATCTTAGCCCTTAACAGTTTTAGATGACAGTTTCACAGGTATGAGTGATTACACGAGGGTTTCTATGCATCTTGATCCCCCTGATATTATTTTTATAATGTCCTAACAATATTGGACCAAAATCGCCAGATGTTCACATTTTTTTTCTCGTCGAAATTGGAATATTTTGATAATATTTTCATAATATTGTACCAAGATTTTCCCAATATAAGGGTACCAATATCGACGAATATTTTGGGGTCAATATTGTTTCTAGAATATTTCGGTAAAATTACAAAGGTGATATTGAACCAATATTGCCAAAAGTTCACATTAGTGTGCTACCTGAGTTGCGTGGTTCAAGGATAACTTGATTTCGTTGATTTTGATACAAGGCATCATAATGCTTAGTTTTGCGTTTTTATCCTTGGAGTATTTGTGCGTAAAAAATTATGTACTTTTAGAGTGAACTCACTGTACGCGAAATAATGTTTATTGATATAATAATAAAAAAATTATTTTATTTCTCATGTAGAAACAGAAAAACTGATAAAAAGTACAGGTTGCTATTCAAAAAAACAAATTTGTTACCCGCTCTGATAAAACTAAATATCCTTTGTGAGTCCCATCATTTTCATTTCATAGAAGTCAGAAATAGTATCATATTGCTCAAAAAATCATCCATTTTTTATCACTGTGGACATACGGAAGACCGTGCCCTTGTAGCAGGACCCTGTAGATGTAATTCAGATAAACATTTTTTTCATTTACACAGTTATTTACACTCAACTTATAACAAGAAAATCAGCCTGAAAGAGATTTATGTTTCCAAAGAAACTTAAAAATGTTCTAATTAATAATCATCCCATATAAACTGATTAGTAAATGGAGAGTGGCAATATGAACGAGGACAGAAGTATACTTAATAAATAATGCTCTGAAATTTCTTACTTGTAAGAATTGTGATGGAATTTGTTGTAGGATCCTAACGCCGGAAGTGCTCCACATCCAATACTGTAGGCGAAAAAAATTTGGGAAAAGCCGTCCATCCATGGTCCTGGTGTTAATAGAGCTTCCCAACGGGGAGTCACGTAATAAATTAATCCTGTACAGGCGCCCTCTAGGGTTACGGCTCTCACTAACATAATAAACAGGAAAACGTACGGAAATAACGCTGTGAACCATATCACCTGAAATATTGGATAAAGTTGACTGAAATTGAATGAGTGGGAGTTGCGATAGAACAACATTTGGAATATATGGATATGCCTGTCAGCAACGTTTTTATAGAATATTCCGGATTACTTTCCAGAAAACGTGGGAAGGTGCATATGTATGACCCGTTTCATTTGAACACCTCAATATCTCTCTTCAATAAGAACTTTATTATTTGTTGTACGTTATATGTTTTCATAAAAGATATACCTTCAAATTTTACACCAGAATTGAATATATACGGTGGCCCAAGTGAATGTTTTCAGGCCGGTCGATTTTAGTTTGCAGGAGGTTACTGTTTTTTTCAAATAGCACCATCGCCACCTCAACCCTCGAGCACGGGGCGTGAACAAACCATAGAGTTTTTTAATTGCAATTATCGTTTCTCATTTTATATACAATGGGTGTGATTTATAAGAGCACAATACCCTGTTTTTTTTAACCCATGGACCGATTTTAAAAAATTTAATTTTCAACTCATGGTAGGTACCCGACAAGTTCAATTCAAAGATGTTGACAGATATGAATTGTTCATAATTTCAAGGTCATGCTAAATGGGACCATAAGGCATTTTTTTTTGAAAAAGTAGATTATTCGGTTTGGGTATATTTTCTATATACCAAGTTTCAGCCCCTTATCTCATATAGGGTGTTAGTTACATTATGAGGAAAAAACTCTAATAATCATAAGATTTATTTTACGACTGACTACACCACATGGTCTTATGAATTTCCAACATGTCTTTTCGTTAGGATTTCAGTTATTCTTATTTTTAAAATGAATCTCTCTATGACTGTTATCGTTAAATTTCCTGTTACCTGACATGAAGCACTGAAGATGACGAAAGTCGAAAGCATACATTATGGAAAATTATACACTTTATACGAAAACTGTCCCATTTCGATTCACACAAGGAAAACAAAGTTCCGGCGCGATTACCCTTCTCTCTTATTCCAAAAGCCTCCAAGTGTTGTAAATAACCCACCGGACGCTGATCAGGTGGAAATTGTCTGGAAGAATATCTGTGAGTATCTGTAACAACTCAACGTAGATACTGTTACTGCGCAATCTGTTAACTCCGGAAGGAATTCGACGGGCCCTCAGAAGTTCGAAGAACTCCGCTGCTCCAGACTCTGATGGGCTAAATGACTATTGGTGGAAAGAAAATCAGACCACCTGGCAAGGGTTTTTAACTCATGGCTAAGATATGAATCAACCGATTTCGAATTGGTTTGATCCGAAGGACTACAGACCGATAACATGCTGGTTATAGTAGATTTTCTTTATAATATTGTCAGGGAAGAACAAAGTTGCTGCCATTCCGATTCTACCCTACTCTTTCGGAGTGATGAACTGGACTCAGGAAGAGCTGCGACAACTCGACGTGAAAACTCGCAAAAGGATGCATCGACATAGGAGCTTGCATCCTAAGTCGTCGTGGACATTTGAGCTTGGAGTGTCTAAATAATAGAACGGTACTGGATGGAGACTGTTGAGTCATCAGAAGTTCAGGTCCCCTTCTCTGCTCAATCTGCTACCATTAAGTTTTTTTTTCATGTCAGCAACCCGAGAAATCTCGTTTCGAAGGCACTTTCTCGTATTGTCTCGATCATCGATACGAGAAGTAAACAAACTCTCATCTCGATGTTTTTCTCGAAGCCAATTTCTCGATCTCGATTCGAGACTCTCGAAATTTCGAGAGTCTCGAAAACAAAAACTGAATGTTATTAAAAAATGCTATGTATAGGTTATAACGTATAACACAAGGCCAAGGCTGCACCAAAATACAGGGTATTATATTTTTTCATTAAAAAAATACGTTAAAATACAGATGATTGACGGATATAACAATTTTAACAACAATAAACAACAACAATATATGCTGTGAACTAAAAGCCACGTATAATAGAAAAACCGCCGAGTACCATCACAAAAATAAACAATATTGTTGCAAAAAATTAAAATTAAACGAATCCTTGATGTTTCAATTTAATCTTTTATCCATTCATTTAAAATTTACCTAGGTAGGTACGAAAAGTGAAAGTTTAAAAATGTTTCTTCGTTCGTGAAGAGAAGAATGTACTAGCACCAGCAACAAACTAATTTTTTATAATCGAAACAATCGTCTGTTGAAGAAAAAAATTAACAAATATATTTAAATTATTTTATCTCAATTATTTCTCAGCATAGTTTTTCATTTTCTCTTTTCTGGCATATTTAGAGCTGTGGGTTATTGCAGCACATATATTTTTTGGAGATCGAGAAATCTCGAAGTGTTTTTCTCAATCTCGTTCTCGTAAAAACCCATTAGTCTCGTCTCGATCTCGTCTCGAAATCGAGATGATCGCATAATGGGTACACTAGATGCAGAGCGTGTCACAGGGTAGCTGATACCATAATGCATTTGATGTCAGCTTGTTCAGCTTATGCGGTCTCAGCCTACATCCACAGGCATAACAAGACGCTGCGAGCATTCTACTACCATCTTCGACACTAGAACGGTATAGACGAGACACCGGTGTTTTCTTATGCTCCGGGAGATGTTGAGTCCATTGTGAAGAATGAGAAATGCTGAATATACTGAAACTACTCATTACCCAACCTCAGGCAAGTACAATCCAATAAGCCAGAAGTAATTCCTCCTCGAGAAAAGGAAAAACAAACTAAATATCGAGATCTCCTATTTGAACTTCGCAGGCTTTACACAAACTATTCTGTTAAAATGGTGATTCTGATAATAGGGGTTCTTGATGGAATGATGTACACACTGCTTTCTGAGCTGAAAATCTTATGGCAAAAATCTTATATGGACAAATGCAGAAGGCCGTTATTCTTGGTTCATTCCGCCTGCTCATGACACATGATTTTCGTACCCAACAGTCCCTTACCCCACGGCGTGGGGAGTGGTTATTAGAACGAGTGATCCAGTGCACCCTCCGGAAGTCAAACGGAAGTCAAAGCTTCAGATACAGAAAAAAAAATAATAATTATACTCTCTCATAAGCACTCATAAAACATAAAGACAAAGTCTGTGCAAGTAAAGGACAGCCATTATTATTATTGTTTTCCGTGGTGTTCCGGGGCGTTTTACTGATGTTCGATGATGTATTCAATTTTCAGCTGTGGGAAAACCAACAGCACCACTCCGGGTGGTTGGTGTACACTCCAAGCCAGCACCATACCTTATATATTTTCACATTTTTCTATCCTAGACCAAATTCTGAATATAAGCTAGTTTTTTGATTATTGTTTGTATATCTCATTGATCTTTTTTATTGATAGTTTTTGACATGTTGAACCTTCATTTTCGATCCCATGTTGCCGATGAAAATGGATTGGGCATTTTCATTAGAATACCTCTGTATGTGCCACCAGCAGAATCACTTTTTTGAGATATCCCAATGTTTTAACATTCCATTTTTCATATCGCAATCTCATAAATTAAATTGTTTTTTCAGTTATTGGAATCTCATTTGATTGTACGTTGATTCTCCTAACTTTGCTCTCCATCATTTGAATTTCATATTCCTTACTTTCCTCTCACTATCATTCATTACACTTTTCACTATTCCTAATGTTTCCCGATTGCAATGGTTATGTTCCAATATAAATTACGAGTGCTGCTGACAAACAAAAGAGGAAAATTCATCAAATGTGCTTTTAAAATTGAACTGAACGAAAGTTAGCCTTTTTTCACCGTTTGATTTACTGAAAGTAAATTAAATCGATGGGAATATGGACGACTGAATAAAATAGGAATACATGAATATGTAAATGAATATATACTTCCAATAAAAGTAGATTTCAGGAGTTCAAGCGAAAATCGAGTTATCATGGCAGAGGCATATCTCTTTTCAAAAAACTGTTCATTAGTAAACATGGAATAATAAAATAAGATCAACGATTTTCTATATCAAAACAACTACGTTCGGAAAATATTTATCATAACAGCGGATGTTTCACAAAGGCAGTGTGGAAAATTGAAACACTTTTTGAATAAAATATAATCTTTTGCAGTGTGCTTTTCACCGATATTTCCAATTTCAATTTTCAGAAGCACATAATGATATAATAGAATTTCAAATAACGCTGAATTCAGCCATCTGTTTGGATGGGTGATCGACATACTTGGACGGTTTCAAATAGTTTGTCTCGTCCTCCCTATTCGCACGAGTGTCTCGAAGACTTCTGAGTGTTGCTCGTAAGGGTGCAGCTGGTTGACGAAAAGAACAAACAAATTAAAATTAAGTTTTTATTACTACAGTATATTATCGTTTCGTTATTAATTATACTGAAAAACTACCAAACGTCCGCTGTCTGGACTTTTTCTTGTCACATAACAAAAATACATGTGTTGTAAATTATGTCGATTCGGTCCAATAATACTCTTTTCGCGGTCAAACCCCTTGAGAGATATAATCCATCAGAGGATGGACGTAAAATTGAGTTTTTAATGTTTTCATCCAATCTGAGTTAATGTAGAAACTTCAAATAATGAAGACTTCATAAATTCATAAAGAGGTACATATTGGTATTTTTCATTATTGCCATTATGTTATAAGGGAGTGATATGAACAACCCTTATTATATACAGGGTGTTATTCAAGTACGTGGCCAAATTCGAAGGAGTGATTCTTTGAATGATTCTGAGACTGAAAATTCATATAAACATATAGGTCCAGTAATGCCTCGTTTTCAAAATACAGGGTGTCAAAATTTTTAAATAAAATCGTTATTTTCGTAAATATCTTAATAATCCTTCAACCGATTTTATTGAAATTTTGCAGTGTTATCAAGGATCGTAAACGGCTGATTTAGCCCGAACTATATCAAAATTATCATGTCCAATGGCGTCCCGGAAGACACCGTAACCAATATTTTTCACCGGAAAAATGTGCGCCATTGATTTTTTTGCAATCTTTGTATTTGTTTCACATTAAGCAACTGACATTACAACTTTTGTATGTCTAGAATTTTTTTCGTATCTTGGTTTGTTTGAAAAAACATAAAAATCATTTCATTGTAAGTCCCTGGGACAACACAATAAAACATTTCAACTACTAATCCATCAAAAACTGGGGGGTTACTGTTTTTTTTTCATATAAATAGTCTATTCCAGTTTCAGAATTTTTATCAAAACTAATTCAATATAACAATAATAATACGAAAACGACGATTTTTTTTTGCAAATTTTGACACCCTATATCTTGAAAACGAAGCATTACCGGACCTATGTTGATATGAACTTTCTTTCTTAGAATCACTCAAAAAACCACGTACTTACATAACACACTGTATATTCTATCTTAATGAGGTTAGATTTTGTGAAGTAAAAATATCATTCAGAATTCCTGTTGAATTTGTTATTTTTTTGTCTTCCGTTTCTTTTCCCATAAAACTAATATTTTTCGAACAAAATTAATAAATACGATATATCAAGTCGTCAGCCAGCATACGAAATGGAGTAGGTATTTCAAAATGTATCTAGTTTTACCATTTCTTCGTTTTCTTGTGACAAAAAGTCCACTTTTATAAAAATTATGAAAACGCTGTCCTGAAAAATTACAATTTTTGGAATAGGACCTTGCAATATTTTTCAAATTCAGAGATATGCTACTGTCATATCAAAAATTCACTCTGATCGATTTATATTCCAACAAATTCTTGATTTTTTTCTGCATGAAGTCAACAACACCCTGTCTGACTCCGCTGACATTTCGAATCTCATTGGTTGCATTTCCCTTCGAGAATGTGAAGGAAATTCATAATTACCATCAGGCGATCTTCTGTCGTGTTTAGATAAAATCTAGTTCTCGAATAACTGCGTTTTTGTTTTTCTAAAAGTTAATTACTTTGAATGCAACTATCAATAGTCAGAATACGCACCCACCACATAGGAAAAATTAGTTGGGAGAACACTCCAGCTCTCTCGTTCATTCCGTTTTCGAATAACCTTGTTCAAACGAACGTGCATATTTATAAGGTATTATAGGTGATTTCTCTTTATTTTCGTTCGCGGCTCCGCCTCTTAGGATTTATATCTGTAAGCAAAGAGAAGCCCTATATTTGCTTTGCGTGTATAGCGTGTGATACTGTTTCTTTGATTTTCACAGAAAATGACGATCGTTGCATTGTTTTTGTGAGGGTGTGGCTATGATTCGAATTCCGTGTGAGATAAGGTTTAGGTAATTTTTTGTAAAAGTTCGCCCGGAGTGGAAATAGTAGCACCTTACTCATTAATACTGGCAGCAATGATAGAGGGCGACTAGCGTCAGTTACTAAACTATGTATATCTTTAGAAACTTATAGAACTATAAAAACACCAAAAGTACCACAATTTCACTCGACGTATATTTCGCTAACATATTTAATATTTTCAGGAGCTCAAAGCTTTTTCTATTTCAACATTGTTTTCACAACAATGGTTTCAAATATTTATTTATGTAACATATCTACCTGGCCATTTCTTGCTCCACTATGGCATTCTTCAGAATGTCTCCACATAAAAGAAAGCTGGGCATTTCAATAAACTGGACTTGGATTATTTATCAGATTTATTTCTATTTCTTGGACTCAATACATAATAATAGATTTTGCATGAATCTGAAAATCTGGGTAAATACTATTGTATTTACCATAATTTTGTTACGAAAGAGAAACGGTGTGTATCAGCATGATTTGTAATAGAAAACTTGCTGACTGGAGAAAATCCTGATAGAGCAAGAGCCCGTGAACCCCAGACCTTCGTTATTTTATAAAAGCTGAAAGTTTGTCAGCACATGCTCCCAACACAGGTAAGAACGATGAACCATTATGAAGTTTGGGTTGCAGTGGCATTGGCAGGTAAACGGTACTAAAGATGTGTAAAATACCAATCTAAATTCATTAAAAAATAAAGTGCGATTTTTTGGTATTACCTTCAGAATATTATTAAAAATCACGTTATTCATTGCTAGACACTTACCATCGTGGCAACCCCTTGCCAGACACCCTTAATGTTCATGGAATTATAATTTTATTTAAGTTATATATAAAAGCTGATTTTTATGTATAATACTTGGGTAATAAGTAAATGATGTTTCCTCATTGGCCAGACATTTTTGATAGTTCCAACCGCTTGCCAGACAATCACTGTAAATCTTAAGAAAATATTCGTGATTAGAATAACTTATGCTAATTAACTTCTTGGCGCAGATTTATATATGTAGCTGATAATCTATGTACATTTTAAAATCATCTTGAGAAAAGACATTAGATGCTACAACTACCTTAAATTGTTAACAATTTTCATTTATTCTGTCAATAACAAGTTTAAAAAAAAGACTAATAAAATATTTCTCAAAAATTTAACTAAAAATAGGTTGATGATACTACAAGTTATAAAGGATGAAAATATAGATAGATGACATTACATATTATTATAGAGTATAAAAGACACTATTATTTCATTCATTTATCATTATCATCACCAATGTTATCATTTTGATGATAGTATATTTTCGGACCTGCAATACTTTCCAATTTACTTAACAATTCATTATACTCTTCTTGGTTTTCGATGCTAGACATTATACGAGACTGAAAAATTGATTTTTATCACCTTCATGGAGTGAAACCATTTTTGATCTCACTTGTTTCTTTTTTTTATTGCAAAATAAACAAATATTTTCACTATATATGATATTAAAGAAAAGAGTAATCTTGTTTGCTGACTAGTTAGGAAATGAGTTTTTTTCGTATTTGGGATATGCAACAGGCCAATAAGAGCACTCTGATACACTTGTAACAAGCTTTCAATAACTTTTTATTATAATCTTCAGGGATTGTAGTTTTCCTGAAGATGATAATAAAAAGTTAATTAAAGCTTGGAACAAGTGCATGTAAATTCATGTGTAAATGTGTTCTGTGCGTTGACGTTGATTGAAACAATGCTATGTAACCCTTCCTTAGTCTGTGGTATTACCCTGATTGCAACATATGGTGGAGGCGCCAAATGATTCTCCCTTGATAATTTCTATTTTACTTGACGTTTATTGAAACAATGCTTCTGTAACCCTTCCTTACTCATTCTGTGGTACTAATTACCCTGTTTGCAACATATGGTGGAGGCGCCAAATAATTTTTCCCTATTTATTTTTATTTTATTTTCCTGTTTGATATTATTTTCATTATATCCACTTTCATTCAGAGGTATAATGAATAAATAATATTAAATTTTTTGTAGTTGTTCAATTATTTCTCCCACTGGATTTTTAGGAATTTCTTACGATCAAACTATTCCTTCCACTCAATTTCTGGGTTGTAATGCTCCAGTACTGGGCTTTCATAATTTTGAATACAACTACTTATATTCCAAATAACAGGTTCTCCCTCATGACACGTGGCAATAAGCAACGTTATTCGAGAAGTATTGGACAGTTTCGAATAATGAAGTATTTATCTACTCCTATCAAGTTATATATTAATTATTCAACTGCTTTTGAGCAATTAATAGTGTCTATGAACAAACAGCGTGAGTTATAATTACTCACTGCTCTAACTCACGCTAATAAATCGGAAAATTTCACACCTCAATCTTTAAGCCAATCAAAAAATTCGTTCTTGTTTAGATGCTATGGCAACCCAAAAATCTTCCGGAAATTTTTGTCCTCCCAGGGACCCTCGGCGAAATTAATGTAAGTGGAAATTTTTCTGTCAAATATTTGACGTGGCCGGGTCACCGATATATGAGGTCAAGCAACGTTGGGCGAGGTTGGGCTTCCTCCCATAGTTATTATGAATTGTTGGATGATTTTCATTTCTTGGTGTGAAATTTTCTTACCGAATCTAGTGTAATTTTCGCGACTCGTGTAATTTTCAAAACATTCATGTACTCGAAAAATTTCCGGCAATAATTCAAGCAATAGGGATATTATAAGTGAAAACATTCTTGGAATTATTTACGAACCGAATATCAAGAGGTGGCTTGTACTTCTGTACAAGCCGGTTGGTCGAAATGGAACAGTCTATTACCTATTGATATTGAGGGGAGTAATCTCACTTTAAAAATTTTGACGTTTTCAAATTAAATTAATAATATTGTGAATTTTCTACTGAAAAAGATTAATTCAGATATACTTGAGTTCGGAAATTGTAGATAGTGGCTCATCGTCGGTTCGCGGGGTTTCAGAGTACGGATTGCCTAGGAAACTCCGTAAACTGACGATGAGTCACTATTTACAATTTCCGAACTTGAGATAGTGAAGATGAATTAATATATACACCTCCATCAGAAATAAGACAAGTAGCTAATGTTACCATACTTGCATAATTCAGTCCCACATTTTCAGTTTACTGGTTGTTCAAACTTTACAGTTGATTTTATTAATAAACAAAATGAGTAATTACAATTAACATTTTTATAGCATTGTTATAGATAACTATTAAGATTTGTGAATACAGTTCTTTCTCTGTACTTGTATCTTAGTATTCATTGTTATAGTCGTAGATAAAGAATAGTATTCTACTTGCGGTAATGGTCATAACTCACTTGATGAATAACAACACTCGCCTGCGGCTCGTGCCGCAAACTTCATCTGCGTGAGTTATGACCTACATTACCGCTCGTTGAATAATATACTATTATTACTTCTCAATAACAGGAATAAAAATTCATTCTAGTACATTGTTCCATGTCAGTCAACCATCAAAATTCTAAAAATACGTGAGGTACATATATACCTACAAAGCTTTCAAATTCACTATATAATTAAATGATTCCTGGATGAAACATTGTTGCCATTGTTAAATGAAGAGAAAATCAATACATGACAAGTTGCTATTCGAATAATTTCATAGTCAAATAGGTGATTGTTCAAAAATTATCTCAATTGTGTCTTGAAATTCTGACGAAATAAAATCTCATAAAGTGTCATGAGAGTCAAAAATACTGGAACACTTTCAATGTGAAACGGATTTCAACACATTTTCTTCATCCTTAAAGTTCAATATACAGGTCGATTCTAAGACCAGTTTTCGAACTGCAGGGTGCTAAAACTGCAATTTTTGCTGCATTTAGGTATTATTGTATATCGATTTGATTTTTGTGCTCGAGATAATATTTTCTTGGAAATGAACTAATCGCAACTAAGTTGTATCTCATGAATCCATTCATTCAAAGAAAAAATACCAAATATCTAACAAGCATGACAAGATAATGTTCAGAGAAATAAATGAATATCAATAATACAATCAAATGAATGAATATTTGAAACATTTGGTGTGAATACAATTCAAGTAATAGAATTTTTCCAAACACTAAATCTACGTCAATTCCACTCTTTAGTTGGCACATTTGATTGGGGAATCTGGCGTCGAGTGAAGGTGGCGTAGTTTTGGTATTTGGGTAGTTTCTATTACTTGAATAATATTATAATCGTTTTGTATTGATTGAAAAATTGGTTTTGTGAAGGATATTCGTTTCTTAACATAGTTTTTTGGAAATTTCAACCTTCCACAATCTGAAAATAATCAAATATTTTTTCAATCTATACCAGTATAAAAGAGCAAAGAATCTGCGTTAAAAAAACTGCTGTCTTGGAAATGGAAAAATCATTCAATTTCGTCAGTAACGTATCATATTTTGAAATTTGCCTATCAGATATCAAACTTCAACAAATCCTAAAAAAAAGTATCATTTAGTAAGTTAGAACTTGTTTTTTCAGATGGGCACAATTCAGAATACGATACGTTCCTGACGCCTATCGGGGCAAATTGATTAATCGCCCTTTTACACTTGTACATATATTCTTTAATTTTAATTTTTTTGTTTTCAGATTTTGGAAGGTTGAAATTTGCAAAAAATTATATCAAGAAAATAATCTTTTTGATTTTAATTTAAAAAAAGTATGGATCTTCATCCACTATACAGGAGAATTCAAATGATTACATGTCTATTTGTGTATGGTTCTTCGTGTACAGGGTGACAATTCGAAATCTTACAACTGCTGAATCTCAATATTAATATGAGAAAACTATTACGAAATGCTAATAACTGTTCAGGATATGAAAGAAATCATTTCAATATATATCAGAAGTTTCTTGAATATGATTTTAGTGAATGAAAAATGTATATCAAAATGATAGCGCACATGAGAGATACTTTCCATCATGGAAAGATTATGTGAGTATGCATGGCTGGAAATCAGGAGGTTTCATGAGGGTAGATTTCTTCATGAGTCATTTCAGGAAAAATAAAAAAACCCATCACAATAGCATACAGGGGGACACATTTTGACATATTCACAGTTGATGTTACTTCCCCTATCGCACCCCCAGAACATGTCACCCTTTTTTTAAATGGATCACTCTATATTATTTCGCATTATCAGATGCTTCATGACAAGCAGATTTCAACAAAGTATAATACATATGATCTGACGATTATAGTTCGGGAGCTACAAATTATTTGAGTAGAAAACGAAAACTGGGGTTCATAGTTTTTTTTTTGAAGTATACTTCAAAAAAGTCTTATTTTGCCTAGTTGACTTTGAATTCGATATCCTCTTCATTTTGTATTTGTCTCATTCTACAATGACGATCACCTACCTGGTGAAGTTACCATGTGTGTTTCTGTTTTTGTGAATTCTTGAGAAGCAATGGCTTGTACGCTTCAAGAACGGATTGAAATAGTGAGTTTGTACTACCAGAATGGAAATAGTGTAAGAGCTGCTGCCCGTATGTTCAATGATAATCATCCAGGAAGAAATGGGCGACACAAAATACGGAATTATTGAACAAATTTATGGAAACTGGATCTGTTAACAATAAAAAGTTTAACCGTTCAGAAGTTGTTAACGATGAAGCATTTCTATTGCAGTTTTAGGGCACGTTGGACTGATTGAAAATACGCAATCTCTTTCTAAGTTCTCTCGAGAATCAGGAAGTACAAATTTCATCCAAATAAGATTAGACTAGTTCATGAATTGAACGAAGATGATTTCGATAGACGTATCGAGTTTTGTGAAAGTCTCACTTAACGGATCAATTTGCATCAAAATTTCTTGTATAAAATTTGTTTTTTGAATGAAAGTACGTTTAGTTTGAATGGAGAGATGAATCGGCGAAATTGTCGATATTGGAGTGATACGAATCCTCATTTATACCGTCAACTTCATACCCAACGACCTCAAAAACTGAATGTTTGGGCAGGAATTTTAGGTGACCACATCATAAGACCTTTTTTTATCGATGATAATTTGAGTGGTGTGAAATATTTGGATATGTTGGAGAATCGAATAATACCGTGAATTAAGGAGGATATGAAGTTATTCAAAAACAAAATAGTTTTTCAGTAGGAAGGTGTACCTTCTCATTATGCAGCTCCAGTGCGACAATTTTTTGATGATCATTTTCCTGGTCGCTGGTTTGGCAGAAGTGGTCTTATATACAGAATGGCCACCAAGGTCTCCAGATCTCACTTCTTTAAATTTCTTTCTATGGAGTCATTGAAGTGTATGAGATAGAATCAACAACATTAGAAGATTTGAGAGAGAATATTATGAGGCATTGCAGAGAAATAACTCCCGAGATTCTCAACTATGTAAGGGCGGCAATGGAAGCTCGTTTAACATTGTACGGAAGTTGGTGGAATCGTTTTTAAACATTTGCCATAGAAAAAATTTGTTTCTTCCACTTGTCAAGTCATCAGATTTTGATTCAAGAATTTAATAAAAAATCTCTTTTTCTGATTTATTGCTTCCATATTTGTCTCTTGAACGAATATTTCCAAATGTGGTATAATTATTGACGTTTTTTTTATTTTCACTGCAAATCATTTTTCCAAAAGTTATTCAGGGTAGCTCGTTTTCAACTCAAATAATTTGTAGCTCCCAAACCATAAGCTTCAGACCATATGTTTCATACTTTGTTGAAATCTGCTCATCATGGAACATCTGATAATGCGAAATAGGCCAAGCTTTAGAGCCACAAATGATTGCTTTTTGGACAAAAATACTACCTGGAAGCCACCTGTGCCATCCCGTGCAGGACAGTCCGTAGTTCATTCCCACCATGTCCTCAACTCGAAAATGCCATTTTTTATTTGTTATAAACAATAAACAACAAAAATCGCTTTTATTTTAGTTTTTTTATTGTAAAATGGAAACTATTGAAGCAGTGTTAATATTACAAAAAGGTGAACTGTAGAGAATTGAATTCCGAAGAGAATGGCGGATAAAATGATCCGATCGGATAATTAGAACCGGAGAAAAGCGGAAAAACCCGGAAAATTATGTTTTTTTTTTCTTTAATTCATAACTCTGCTATTGACGTACGCCTTATGTGTGCAAAACCTGAATTCAGTCGGATTAATAGTTTTCGCACAATCCTCAGTTGAATTTTTTTTGTAAATATTTACGCGGAGAGCTGGATGCGTTTGAGGTCGTCCGATTGAAATTTAAAAAATAGATTTGGAAAGTAGACGTGAGCAGTAACAAAACGTCTATTCTGATTTTACGATAAAACGCGTTTAAGTATGTTAAAAACTAGTGAGAACATGAGGGAAAACGACCGACCGCGCGTGAGCGATCGAGTGGTGGGGAACTGTGCGAATCGAGGAGAAACGTATATAATATAGTAATAGGCGCGCGCTGCACGCAACTTATAATTCTTTGCATTTGTTTATCTCGGCGTGTACTGCAGCTATTTTATTGGTCTTTTTCTTGATTTTGGGGTATCTGAACCTGAGGAATTCGATTCGTGACTCAGATTTCATGAGTGATGAAAGAATAAGCAGGTATTCTATGATTTTTGTTACATATCTTTATTTATAGACAATATATGAATAGATAGCAGGTTTTTTACTGCAAAACAAAGTAATCAATTTTCTTACATAATAACTATACATTTTTATTCTAACGCAATTACAAAATCCTTCTTTTTTTGGCAGGCTCATCGCATTCTGCTACTTCTCTATTGAAATTAGTATTGTCTATTGACATGAAATCATCATCATCAGACATAATTGTATCATTATTATTTATTAAATTATAAATTGTAACACGTATCTTCGTGGCAGTGTGCACAAAGATTCCAACATCTCAAGCTGTGTTTTTTACAAGTACATGATGCATCAAAACATCCTTTTTTCCTGCATGTACACGAAATCTGATCAAGCAATGTTTTAGGGATTGGTGGATCAGTGGTATTTACGGGAAATAAACGATTATTTTGTTCAGTCCACCCCCAGTCAGTGGCTTTCAGATTTTCGTTATGTAGCCACGTTTGGACTTTGCCTCTCTTGGTTCAGTTATTAAAAATCATCAAAAAAAGAAGACTTATTGTAGATCCAACTCCAAATCCAAACTTTCTGCGGAAGTCTATGGAAAACCACTTCGGAGAAAGATAAGCAATTTCTTGTAACAAAATAATAAAAAATCTGTAGTTCCATTGAGCTTATAATATTTGACACAAGATGTCTGTAGGACTTCTTATTGCTAATATTCTGTAAAATAGCAGTATTTGGGTCGAAAATCTATCAAAAAATAACTACTTCCTGGCTAATGCCACTACAAACATTGAATTACTTGTGATAAAAGTGGAGCTCTCAGTTTGGATTTATCCACGGTGCGGGCGCGTTCGCGGCCCTAAAATGGGATTTACATCGAACCATTCGTTGCAGTCATTAGTTACTGACTACTAGACCTGCCCTATACTGAAGAGGGGCAACACCCTGAAATCTGTCTATAGGTGGTCCGAAAATTTTGATAAACATTCCCATGCAACAAGCAATTGGAGAGGAACTCTGCAAGGAAATTTTATCAGATGTAATTCGATGTTGGCCGCAGTATTAGCCAGGAAAGTTGTTGTTTCTTGATGGATTTTTGATCCAAATAGTCCTATTGTATAGGATATTAGTAATGAGCAGTTCTACGGACATCTCGTGTCTCACATGTACATCTAGAAAACCTACAAATCCTACAATCGTACATTCTCCAGATTTCGTTTATGGTCTTCCCAATTGCCAATTTCATATTGGAGATTCTTATTATATCATCTCTGAATATTTTTATCAAGTAGTCTATATAAGTAATCTGTTTCGAATAAAATTAAAATTAATTGCACATTTCTTGTGAATGAATAGTGAATACTTTCTGTAACACCGTGTAAATATATAATGAATTGTGTACAAATATGTTTCACAAGAATTAGGAACTTCAATTCAAGGAACTTTATTCTATTTTGAAACCTTACCATACGGTCCCAGGCGACAGTGGTTTACGAATATTGCTTCGCCGATGATATGTTTCGTCGTCGTCAAATGGCTGTAGCCAATTTATTATCAAAAAAATATGTATATATAATTTACATGTAATGCTACTTGGAAAATTGCGCAGTTTTTGGTGAAAAAAGAATTTCAGTCGGATGAATTATGAGTGACTTTCAGCGTGTTGAAAAATGAACATTTCATTGAAAGTTGAGTTTCGGCACAAAATAATGCTCATAGGCGAAACAGTATTATTAGCGGTGGCAAACCTAAACGCCATGCGGTCCTTGTATTCGTCGTTTTCAAATTGCTCTAGCCAATTCATTATCGATAATAGATCTATACATAATCGATATGAAATGTAACTGGGAATATTGCGCAGTTTTTGTGAAAAGATAATTTTAGTTGGATGAATCATGAGTGACTTTCAGCGTGTTGAAACATTAACATTTTATTGAAAATCTTATCTCAGCACAAAATAAAGCACATTTTCGGAAAATGCTTTTTTTCTTTAGAAATTTTTGGGGACTCATTCCAAAGTACGTGAATATGCCTTTCTAACAGTGAAAGAATTTTTCAAATAACTCTATTATACTAGAAGTTATAGCGCCTTCTTTTAATCAATTTTTGGAATATCCAATTTTTTTTCATTTTTGTCACGACCAAGCTGGCGTGTCGTAGATTTCCATTTCATATGTGGAAAGACATAAGGAATCGACGTGCATAGATTCCATTTTGATATACCGCAAAAATGGGTCAGACTTTAAAACAGGCGATTTCGGCGCTGTTCCCACCGGACTATAAACGTTTCTCCTCGATTCGCACAGTCCCCACCATTCGATCGCTAACGCGCGGTCGGTCGTTTTCCCTCATGTTCTCACTAGTTTTTAACACACTTAAACGCGTTTCATCGAAAAATCAGAATAGACGTTTTGTTACTGCTCACGTCTACTTTCCAAATCTATTTTTAAAATTTCAATCGGACGACCTCAAACGCATCCAGCTCTCCGCAAAAATATTTCCAAAAAAAATTCAGATGAGGATTGTGCGAAAAGTATTAATCCGACTGAATCCAGGTTTTGTACACATAAGGCGCACGTCAATAGATACTATCGTGCAAAATTTCAGCTCTTAATATTAAGAAATGGCAGAGTTATAAATTTAACAAAACAAAATACAATTTTCCGGTTTTTCCCGCGTTTCTCGGGTTCTAATTATCCGATCGGATTGCTTGATCCGTCATTCTCTTCGGAATTCAATTCTCTATAGTTCATCCTCTTGCACCGTTGATGAAATGAAAAAACTAAAAAAAACGCGATTTTTGTTGTTTATTGTTTATAACAAATTAAAAAATGACATTTTCGAGTTGAGGACATAGTGGGAATAAACTACGGACTGTCCTGCACGGGCGGCTTCCAGGTAGTATTTTTGTCAAGGACAATATCTCTATTGCTTGGCCTAAAACAATATGGGGAGATCCATTTAAAAAAAAATTATTATTATTTCGGCATGCGATAGGGAAAGTTAGATCAAAAGTGAATATGTCAAAATGTGCCTCCCTGTATACTATTGTTGACTTGTTTTTTCATTTTCCCCGAAAATCTTTGTACCAACAGTTATTCAGGGTGGCTCGTTTTAAATGGAATGCATTGTATATTACTTCGTTCAGGTAATCATTCGAATTCAAATTTTGTTGAACACCCATAGTTTATCAAAAAATTGGAAAATTCTAGCTGTTTGTTCTCCAATTTTAACGAATTGCGTGAATATCGTAATAATTAAACTTCCAAGATATATTCATCTAAAATCGTATTTTTTACATTATATGTATCTCAAAAACTGGCCGTGGGATCGATCTGCAAATTAGACCAAATAATAAGGATAGCAGGATCAACACAATTTCAGAAAAATTAACCAAAGGCATGTTACATTCATGGAGAACGTTTGGGATCCTTTAAGTTCTTCCAGACCCAAAGTAGATGACAGATATCTCTTTTTAGAGAGGCCATTTGAAAAAAAGATATTATAGATAAATTACCATTAAACCTTTGATAACGTCGGTGTTAAATGGCATATAAAATTTTCCCTTTATGCCTTTTCTACTTCTACCTTCATTCATTCCAATATTTGAGAGCCAATTCACTATGATCACTCTCTAAAATCAACGTTGTTTAATAAGCCTCGACTTTATAAGGGTTCCGATATAAATATACCTTGCCACTTTGGTGAAGTCCTTTCCTTAATATACAGTACACCGTTATCCATCCTATACATAGTGGTATAAACAGATTCCATTGTATTCCTCCCAATTCAGTCAAACCTGATGACAGGCCCAAAACTCTACGACTGTGAAATATTACTTCAACATAACAGATAACAGAATGTATTTTTCCTTACTCAAAAAATTCCTCCACAGGGGATGATCTATTTTCCGAACTCCTAGAATTCAATAATACTGTTGAATCATTATCTCTCATATAGCAGTTGTCCGTATTCCACCAGTTATCTACAATATTAAAAATTCAACAATTAGTTGATTACATCGGTAAAACGGATATGAAAGATGTATATATGTGTACAGTAGTTAGCACAGCCCCCCACGGATCATAGGTAGACTACAAATATTAGATCAATTGACAATTATCCGGCGATGAGCAAAAGATAGTTTAACAATGTTGTCTACTTCATACGCAAAATTGGAAGGGTTACACACTATCATTGTTTCAGACTTTACAGTTGTTATTGTAATTGAGTACAGCACCCGGTTCGTAACCATTCAGAAGGAACTGACAAAAGGTTGTCTGCAGGTCTCTGCCTCAGGCCCTATGCGGTGAAACCTGACAGTGGAGCAACTTCTGAGAAGAGAATGGCCAGAATATGCCAACATTTCAGAAGACACATCATTCTGAATTGGAGCATCCCTCGATGCCATACACCAGGGCAATTATACTAATCATCACATACGCAAGTGAATGTGAAAATTTCCCTCATCGAAAGAAAGCTTAGAACCGTTTAGGCCACCTGCCTAGTGGTGGGAGCATATAAGTCTACTCCAAACGAAACGCTCTGCGTTATCGCCAAAAAAAAACTGAACCACTTGGAACTCCTGAAAGCTGTAGGCCTTAAGTACTGGACTGTTGTCAAACTCCAGGCCGAAGCAAGGTTCCAAAATAGGTGGTACTCTTAGTGAGATGGGGCCAGTAAGGGCAGAAACACTTTTGCACAACATCCGGAAATGACTGCACACCCCTATTAGCAAACCAGCAAAGTAGGCGATCCTGCACATTCCTAACCAGTCACGGGAATTTTAAGACACATCTGGCAAGAATCGGAATAAAAGATGACCCTCCATGCGGTGCCTGCCATGGCAAGGAGGATACCCCAAAGCACAGAAAAACAGGCTACCTAATTCATGGAGCTGCCAGAGAGGACCTATTCCGGCAGATCGGCTGAATAGGAACTAGAGTATTTGATAAGTTTCGTCGATTTTTAAATGACAAGTAGATTGAGTTAGATAGGGAGGACTACTATCAAATAACGAATAAAAGTGAACTGTCAATCAATGTAAAGTAGTGCTTACACTTGTTAGCCAGATCAGTCAGAGGAAATAAGCACAGGTTTAGGTTATGTTTACGGTTGAACGTGAGTGGGCCCACATCAGGCCTTTCACTGCGGCCAATGGCATATTGTGGCCCACCCTATGGTTATATTTCTTCCAGTATATTCAATCTCTTAACGAAATTAGGAAGTGCATTGGTAGAACAATTTACCAGGTTCTCTGGCCTTACTGTTGTATTGCCAAATATTGAAAATCTGGTTCTGGCCGCTGTGGGGCATGTACATAAAATGTGTTTAGCCGTTTCATCCTCCTTCATGCATAGACGGCACTCTGCATCTTGTGCAAGTCTGGTTTTATGCATGTAGTGTTTGAGTTTGCAATGGCCAATGAGAAAACCTACTAACTCTGTGAATGCTTTGGAATGGGCTAGGCCCGGTAGACTATGCCAATACTCGAGTATTTTATTGTCTGCCCAGGATGTTATAACATTCTTGGCAGAGCTATGTGATATACCGATGACCGGTTCTGGCCCAGTGAACGTTATTTCGGCCCCCACTTTTGCTAGAGCGTCCGCTATTTCATTCCCTTCTAGGTTAACATTGTTGCATTCGATTCCGTTTCTCTGTTGTTCCTGTTGCTCTGAACTCAAAGCAGTTGGATTCAAGCGCTTTCAGTGACTATCTGAAAATATTTCTATTGTTTTTCGTGTGTGGTGTCGATTTTCCCTTGCACACATTTCAATGGCATATACCTCTGCCTGGAATACCGCAGCTAATTTACCCATACTGAATCAGCGTTTCACTACTGGGTTTATCCTGTATATTCCGACTCCAACGCCTTCCATAGTTTTGAAACCATCGGTAAACCAACGTTCATTTGCCCTACATAGGTCAGTTTAATTCCAAACTCAGTCTTCTCTTTCAGGAAAGACCATAGTGTAGGGCGTGTGAAGATTGAAAGTTTTGGGCATGATGTCTGAGGGCATTCCTAGAATGTTGTGAGCTAATATGCCCTCCAGCACGCTGCTATTTCTCATGGCCACTGCCTGCGGTAGACTAATGGCCGCGTGGTGGAGTCTGTATGTTGCCCATTTCGCCTCTTTCTCCAGCAATATGTGAAGAGGAAGTAATCCGTGGAGGGCGTCCATTGCAGGATGGCCGGTAGCTTAGCGGTCTAATGCACAGGCCGTTCGAAACTCCAGCATAGAGATAGTCGGTTCGAGCCCGACGTAGGTACAAGAGATTTTTTCTCAAATACTTTATATCGGATCGATAGGCAACCGCATGCCTTGTTGAAAAGCAGTGTATTGTGAGTTGTCTAGATGCCAATGTCGTCTAGTGCTAGCTTGAAGTTCACACCGACCACCCGAGGTGGTGCTGTAGGTTTTACGGGTTTTCCTACAGCTGAAAAGTGAATACATCAGCTAAAACATCAGTAAGTCGCCCCGGAGCGCCACGGCAAATAATAATAATAGCCGTCCTCTACCCGCCATGCCTTTGGGTACACTCAACGAGTGTTTATGAGGAAGTATTATTATTATTATTGCTGCCGTTGGCGTGGAGCGAATTTCCCCAGTAATCGACAGACACGTTTGTCTCTGTAGTCCGTTAAGTTTAGCCTGCGCCATTTTTTGTTGGCCCTTGCTCTACTAGACTACAGAGCCATACGTCTTATGACGATCACGTACAGCCATGCAGTATACTTGTTTTGGTGACATGCCCCATGTTTTGCCACATATTCTGCGGCATGTCCATAATAATAGGCTAGCCTTTCGGATAGTCTTTTCCAGATGCGACTTACAGTTTAGCTTTTTAGGTTATTCTCAGATGTTTTGCTTCGCTCGCATAAGGAATTGTTACACCATTGATGGAAGGAGGTATTAAATTTTCCAGCTTCCTTCCTTTTTCTGGTGAACGGTGCTATGACCAACTAAGCCTATAGGCAATAATCTCCTCACGCGATTGGCACTAGGTGGGTAGGCTTCATGAAAAATTCGATACCCAAGCAAACCCCTGAATATTTAAGAGGGTTACTCAATACAGAAGCAGGGGTGGAGGTGGACCCTCTTTTCTTCCTTTTTGTTGGTATTATTATAATATGACGATATTGTACGAATGTTTCATCGATGCGAGAGACAAACATATATTGGATTTTGCTTTTCGTTATTCATGAGGCGAGGGCGGTATACAGGCCGTTTCTTTTATCATGTGGTTAGCTATAAATTTGTCATAGAAAATTTACGGGGATTCTTGCCCTTCCCAACTTGTACAGGGAAAACTGAAAATGCTGTTTTCGGTTTTTTACGTTAAATTAAAAATTTATCATTACGTAGTTCTAGTACATTTTGAATACAATAAAACTTTTCTCATTCATTTTTTTTATATTTTCTGAAATAACCGAAAACAGCATTTTTAGTTTTCCCTGTATAAGTCGGGAAGGGCGAGAGTCCCCGTAGATTTTCTCTGACCAATGTATTGCTCACAACAATAGTTAAATTTTTTCCCATTTAATCGTCTTTGTATCTATTACGGTTTAGAATATAGCAATGTTACCACATGATAAAAGAAACGGCCTTTATAATTGACCTAGATTATTCTCTCCTGTATTCCATTCATCGTACGGTTATCTGTATGCGTTTAGGTGTCGATATTTTTAATAGATGAATTGATGCACATTAATATGCGAAGAATCTACTGAATTTACACAATGTTTTCAGTGGATATGGATATCTATGTGGATCTATGTGCGATCTATGTGGATATCTATTGCCTCCCATATATAAGTCGGCTATAGTATCCCTGGTTGGATGCAAAAAGTTTCACGTCCTCAGATGGAATCCTGTGGTGCTGGAAAAATAACGAAATTGACGTACGTTTCCACCGAAGTGGAAAAATAAGGCAAACATCTGTCAGAAAACAACTACTTCCCTAGCTAATACCACGACGGATATTGAACTACATCTGACAGATAGTTGTGCAATATTTTTTCAAGAAGACCCAATTGCAAGTGTGTATCTTGTAATTAAACAGTAGATTATCCTTCATTTGGCTGGGAATGACCATCTACCAGACATGCATGTTTCGAAGTTTTGGCTCTTATCAGTGCCAGGGTAGGTCGATGGAGAATGTCACCATATTTTGATTTTCACCTTACTCACTCACTCACTCACTCTATCATTGAAAATAAAAAAATACTGCAAAATTTTTTTGATACATCTTATAGTTTTCGAAATATTTAATTGTTTAGCTAGACATGCAGTACAAACAGCTGATGGATAATGTCCAGTTTAACCGATTCCTCTTCAATCTTTATTACAAATGATAATATATACGAGAAAGATACATCTTGTTTCGAATTTCAATTTTCATATTATTATCTCATTTATTATCCATTATTTTCAATCTCTCCATAGTTCTTCTTCAAATCACTTTGATTTGAAGATTTCGACTGTATTACTGCAAACCTAAAGAAACTAAATCATATCTTTTCACAATTGAGTTATGATAGACGCTACTTTTCCCCCAGTTAACCATCCCTCTATTTTTTACTGTTACCGAGATCCCAATGTATAGACTCGAATTTGAATAGTCCGGTATAGTATATACGTTCGTCAATAAATGTTTTGCTTTTTCATTCAAAACTTACCTCCGATCAAATAATATAACTTAGATGAGTAACTCGCCGCACACGCATTAAGATTTGTGTGTAATGGACATCTTCCCCCAACGGCAGTGTCGTGCGTTGTTAACAGAAATATTGAGGTTCGATAAAATAGAAATAATAGAAACCCAATATGGAATGGAAACCTGAAATTGTGATGGAATAATCTCCACAGGATTTTGAAAACAGCCGATGCTCTAATTGGCATGTTTTTTCATAATTCATTTATTTTTCTCTTTTCCAATTTGGTTTCCGTTTTTCGATAGTTACGACACTGGTAGCCTCAAATGATTGTTCTGTCAAATATCAAATGCAGCGTTGTCGTACTGACAAGAATATATCGACAAAGAAAAATCTCCGTACGGTGATGGAAATACTATCGTTTTTACATGCTCCCAACCAGCTGCAATGGACGTTTCAATTGCCTTCTTATTGTTATATATTTCAATCAAAACCGTATTTTTGGGTTTTCTTTGCCATGAATCTACCCGACAGATATCAAAATCTAACTGACGTGCTTATTGTATCCTTAAAAAATTGCGACATGGCAATGATGTCATGATTTGAGGGATAGCATTATGAAAAGATGTTACCTTCAGTTCTAATTGAGTATTACTCATCTAGGTTGTGTTACTTGATCGGAGAAACTACTATTTGATAAATTGACAACTTAACTTTTTTTATAGAAATATATGATACAAAAAAATAAACAAGTGATGCTCCAGTCCAGCTCATGTAGCGTAATAATTCAGGTTCTACAGGATGAAAACGTGTTTTTTGAAATTGATAAGGAGGGAGCTCTTCGACTCAACACCGTAGTGAGCCACCTGATCGCTACGGACTTAGAAAATCATACAAAAATGAAGCCTAGCTCTATCATCTTCTCCAGGGATTCACCAACCCTACCGTTACCTTCTTGCCATAATCTAACCCCGTTAGGAAATCGTGGGAATTCTTAAAATCAATGACCCTAAAGCATAGGACTATTTAATCAGTTCCGCCGTAAAATTAAACTACCTAAATTTACCGCTGAAGTATTCACGTTTGGGAATACTCGTCAAGTTAATCATGGTGAAAATTCGGAAGGATTAAAAGTATGAAATTCCGGCAAACATAATATAGCAACTGAATGAAACACGCATTAATAAAATTCCAAGATGGAGTAGTCAAAAACATAATGTTTCGAAATCTACTGATCAAGTAGTAGTTTTAGAATCAATCATAGACATGAAAATATTGTATCAGTATAATATTTTAAGAATTACTTACTAATTTTCACGCTTGTGTAATAGTGTGAAAACTGAATGAAATTATAAAAACGAATAAAATCGACAAAGTCGAAGTACCCTTTCTCTTCACACGTTTCCAACGAGTGAAAAAAGGATGGCGCTGCGACCAACTTTGTTGTGGTCGTAGCTTCATCCGTGAAGAAATATTAGTTGAACAGTTTATTATTTTTCATTTGACAGTGACAGGACAATGAAGAATGTCAGTGGGTCTGTTGAATGATTTGAAGCTTTATGACCGTGTGACCTGAATGTTAGAAATACACGAGATTTTGTTTCATTCAAATCAAGCGAGTAGTGTTGAAGTTATGACAATTTTAGTTTCTGTCCTTTTCAAATATTTCGGCGAACGCGCCATGCTCACGTGACGTCATTTTACAACCCAACGTTCGCACCGTACATTCATTCATTGCTTTGCTATCGGATGTTTCCTTTGTTCGACTACAATAATGTTATTAACTCAAGTTTTTATGTGAATTTGTGTTACAATAGGGTTACAAGCATAATATTAGTTATGGATGACTTCACTGACTATGACTGGAATAGTACGCTTTATGTAGCTTCTGAACCAAAATTCAGTGCAAAGATGGCATTACATTGATTAAGGCGATTTTTTTTTCAAAACAATCTTTATATTTCTTGGTATACATTGTGTGTACATGATACTGGAGGAGCGAGGCTAAATGTTTCGCCAGATGATACGTTGGCGAACCTGGGACACTGACTATTGGTTTCAGTTGTATGTTAGTTCTATGTTCCTTCAAAAGCCCGTAGAGCATTGGCAGAACGATTTCAGTTCTGAGAATGGTCCTCTGTACGGTTTCCGGCAATGAGGATGATTTAATGAGCTTGTTAGTATTCTTCAACCATGCATGTGTTGAGTCAAGCTGCGGTTACGTGGATGACATCTCCGTCAGTTGGAGCAAGGAAAAAGACACACTGAAGAGTTTGCTAGACCACCTAAACGCTCAACACCCCTGCATCGAGTTCACCATAGAGACTGAACAGGACCAGCGGATAGCATTTCTAGATGTACTCCCACAAAGTGTACCGGAAACCTACGCACACGGATGCATGCATGCACTATCGAACCATCATCCCAGTTAGAAGCGAGGAATTATCTCCACACTAACGGAACGTACTCGAAGAATATGTGAACCTGAGCATCTTCAAGATGAACTGGAACATTTTAACCTCAACCGATTATGGAATCCCATTATTAGAAATTATAAAATAGCAAAGGAAAACTACGACATTAAGACTGCAGGTAGAAAGGTGTCAACTGATGTTATTGAGAATGTAGCTAATCCAGATTCGGCAATCAGCGCACAGAGGTACCTGAGTCAGAATGACTCCACAGACGGAATTTTCAGTCATCGGAGATTATCCACAATGTATAACCCTCTGAAAAAGCTAGCCACTCGCACTAGGAAGAAGCTCCAAAAACGACGGCCTTCAAACCCGAATGAAAATAGTGACACTGTCAATAAAATCGTATTACATAACTGTTGAATGGGTGCAGAACATATTCCAAGTTCATTAAAACCTATTTATTTCAATTTTTTCATTTACTCATTCAACGGCAACTAGCCCAATTCAGACAAAATATACTTATGATAAGTAGAATATCATTATGAATTTTTGTTACTAGTTTAAATCAACTTACCACAGTCAGACCAAGGTAATGGACTCGAAAAACTGCTGAAAATGTAGAAAAGAGTCCAAGCTATTATCACACAGTAATAAACATCCAATAAAAATACTATTGTCATAGTGGCATAGCCCACTCCTTTCAAAAGCGGGCACAGCTGTCCCACGAAAGTCATTCCTCCTGAACCCAAATACTGACCAATGGCTACTTCTTGGAAAAAAAGCGGGATGCCACATACAAACATGGCTATGTGGTAGGTTATTAGGAAAGTGCCTGAAATAAGAATGGATTGTAAATTTCCTATGTAAATGTTTTCATACCGTTAGTATATTTGGATGAGAAAAAACTGAAAGTGTAGGATATCATTGTTTTACATCCGTTATTTGAGAGAAATTTATAGTAACCCAATGATGTAAATCGCTAGTGAAGCATTAGATATAAACTTGTGAAATATTATACCAAAACTAAGGATAAAATTACAAGGTGTATTCTAACTTGTTGCACTTCTGCCGTGAAGGACGAGTGCATGATTCAATTTCATAACGAATAAAATCGGTAAAAAATTAAAAAAAAAAATTATTTCAAAATTTCTTGAATTTTTTGGAATCGCTGTCCGCTGAACCTCAGCTAACTGCTCCAGGCAGTTTAGGTAAGTTCCCAAATTTTCAGTGAATTTTAAAAAACAAATTCTTTCCCAAAATGTGAAGATATTATTTTTTGTCATTTCATCATCGATTTGAATGAATAAAATTAACAGAAACTTATTGATTCTGAGTCAGTAAAAAAATCAAATCAAAAAGATACTTTAATTGACATGCTCGACTGAAAGAGATGAGGAAATCAACTTTACCTCCCTAGGGAGAAAAAGTTATCCTTTAAGAGAAGAAATCTAGATTCTCCATTGAGGTAGTAGAAAATAACAAAAATTGAACAAGTATAAATCAACAAAATCGAAAATTTTCACAAAAGAAGAAATAACCAGATTTCTGTTATATGCGGGCGATACAAACTTGTTTAATTGTAAAAAGGTGTAATTAAAATGTATTGATTGTTGCAGTAGCTGGAGCATGTTGGCAGAAATAATTAATAAATTCATTGATTGAATATGTAATAAGGACGGTTTGAGTTTAGTAGAAAAAGTACTTGGAACTGAGGCCACCGTACATAAGTAAACAGAACTAAATTCACTCGCCGCCATATTGTGCTATCGCGCGACTAAAATGAATCGGAGATGGAATGCCGTACGTGAGACCAAGTGAGACAGGACAACTCTCAGCTGACCCCTCTTACCCCACCGTATGCCAGAAAAAAAATTAAATCTGAACCCGATACATCAAAGGTGCCGACGGGGAGTGAATCTATTTCAGTTTACTCCTGTACGGTACTGAGGCCTACAAATTGTGTTCATAAGCAGTTTTTTATTGCATATACCGCTGGAAAATGTACCAATTAATCAATTGGTGTACACACTATTGCCAGTATGTCAAGTGAGTTATTCGAATTGTCAAATTCAGAACAATATACTGGTCATTGTTTCCGACAATTCACAACTGCACTTTGGACTATAAAAGGCAACGGCTGGGAATCTTACTCGGTTGAAATTTTCAAATATTTTCTTACTTTTCGGACAATGATTTCGAAGAGGTTTTCTCTGCTCGATTTACTATCTCTGATGGAGTATTGCGAAGAACCAAATCAGAAATCATGATGAAACTACGAATAGCACATGCAATAATAACGTCATCAGGTTACTAGGGCGAGGTGGAAATTAGGACGAGGACGAGAGTTATTGGTATGCGATTGTGCGATTATGTTACTAAAGGGAAGTATCACTTCTTATTAAAAGGTACTTCAAGTACTTCAACAACCACATTACTTTTACTTTAAAAGATCTGTTTTGCTGATATACAATTTCAACACTTAATATGAATGAATACTATCTATACAGATAATCGTTGATAACTTGAACGAGTTGATCAAAAAGAATGAATTTTAAACAATCTTAGCAATCATAAATTAGATCCAGTGGAAAATGAAAAATTATTAGCGTAACTAATATCTGACTCATTGTTTATAGCGTGCACAACCAAGGAACCGTAAAACTCTAACGACTTGAGCGCAGCATCGATCCTAGCACCCGATTTGCATGTGAAATATTATCCTTTAATTGTCTGTCCATTTTTATTAATAGTGTGCACTATCCAGAGTTCCTCAATTCCTAATCTCAAAAATGCAGGTTCAAGTAACTCATCCAATTGGAATTCTGCTGTTCTCTATGGAGTTGATCTTGTACATAAAATAATTTCAAATCAAACTGGTAAACACCAAAAGTGAAATCTCTTATACAGGCCATAATTATTCTCTGACTGTTGGCTCAAGAGTATCCTTCTACCATTTTTCAAACGACTTAGAGGACAAGGTCAATTTGGGAAGACAGAAGCCAATGAATCCAGATTGGTAACAAAGAGCATATAGATAGTGGAATCCCAAATTGGCCACATAAATAGTATTATTCGGTGTTTTTCGAAAACAATCAATATGCTACATGTTTTCAATATCGGACAATTTTATTGTAGAGCTGGATCAACTAATATAGTCCGTCGGCAGAGGAATTGCTTCGGAGATCACGATTGTCCAATGTTATGCAAGCTCAAGTAGAAGTGGATTAGCTTCATTTGAGGTGTCACAATTTCCAAAACTATAAGTATACACTATCTAAGAGCTCTAACTATAGGTATCCATCAGGTTAATTCAACACCATCTTATGTACAGAACAGCAGGAATTATTCCATTTCTTGAATCTGGATATTTGAAAGTTCAGGTTTATTTTAGATTACGGGACTCGACAAAGTATGAGCTCTGGATAGTGTACACTAATGGCAAAAATTGATACAGGAATATTATTGCATATAAGAATCGGGTGCCACTGACGGAGGCTGTGCTCACGTTGCTAGTGTATTATAGGTCCTAAGTTATACTTGCCCTAACCGAGGCAAGTATATTAGGCTATGTGCTCGATGCTGCCAATTGAATGAACGAAATAAATCCTAGTGATTTAAATATGAATGAATAGGGTAGTATCGATCCAAGCAATAATCAATTATTCAGTTAGCATTTGACACGGTGACAGAAACTTGATTAGTTCTTTATATTTTTGAGATGATTCATGATTAGGTCACGTTCGTTCTAATAGTAATTTTTGTCTTGACTAAATAATTCATTTAGGATATCTTCTGATTGCTTAAATGGATTATAATTATTATAATTATCAATGTTATTATTCCCACTATTATATTGTTTTTGATTGATACACTAATTCATTTTGCCAACGATCGTATGAATAAACAGAAATCGTTCAGATGACGTGTAAACTTTAAATGCAGCTACATAATATATATCAAATAGCAATTAATGAAGTCAGGGGTAATTATCATAGCGCGCCTCCAACAACTAAATTTCTGTATTCTGTCCGGAATGTACCATCAGGTATTGAAGATGCAGATGACTTCAAGGATATGTTTGGCTGTGAGATGCTCTCATCCATTTCAAGTCATTCTGATGCTAATGTCTTGGACACCACTGTCAGATTATTGAGATTTATGAAAAAAAAGTCATATCACACGAAAATTATATCTCTATTGATCATAGTTGTTATCTCCGATAAGATATAGATACGATTTTCCCGTTCTTCCCTTTATTACAGCTCGCTGATCCTAGTTATGAACATTTTACATCACCTATTTCATATTATTGGGCAAAACATATGTATTGAAAATTATCGATGGCGTTGCAAATTTTTTGCAAATTTAACTAATGATTAGAAATTCTTATGAAAATATAATATAACGCATTATTATAGTTTAGTTGAGAACTAAAATAAAACTTTTGTGAAAGAACGCATTGTTTTAATTGTCCCCACTGTTACTAAAGTAGTTGTCCCAATGATTTCGCTCAAAAAAAAGAGCAAAACAGAATAATTGATGGTGCGCCACTCCCAAAAAACGTGTGGTTTGGCTCTGAACTGGTACAGCGTTTTATTTGTTCCATTCCATAGCGGTGTTAAAATGGATTGACATAAGTCATACAAAGTTTCCTTTTTGATTTTTAGGAAAAAAATGTTGATGTACATCGTGTTCGGATATAATTTGTTGGGTCGATTCACTTGAAAATTTAAATTTAATGTAATTTTTGACGAACCCGAAGATGGTTCGTTTCGACAGTATACGTCAATACATTGAAAAATTGTCTTGATCGTATGTTCAGAACATTTAGTACATAAACATGGAAATTATTAACCTGGGTCGGTTCTCCATCGGTTCTTGCACCCTACACCTTCAAAACAAAACGGCATAGAATCTGTTGATTGTTCATAGCGGGTGTCACGAGTTTTCAATAAAACTTCAAAAAAAATGAAATGCATACAGCATATTTGAATTATAATCTCACATTCAATAAACGCGAGTGCAGGAACTCGGCGGATGAAACGCAGACGGCCCAGCACGTTCGTCAAAGGTATTAGCATCCCATTCTAGTTTCCAACCCAGCTACCGAGAATAATGCTTTGGCACCTCCACGTTCTTCAGCGAACACACGGTCAATAAACTTGAATCATCAGGGGGTCAATTTCCAAGATTGATATTTGCCTGAGTTTGAACATCACGAACAAGTGAAATTACATAGAAAGTTCGACATATTTCTCGCATATGCAGGGTGTCAATTTTGAAACGTACCACCCTTTATATTTCCCTCCCTATAGAAAATCTGAAAGTATGCAAAAACACGTTTTCGAGGAGGACATTTTGCGGACTGGTTTTCAATTGAATTAAATCACCTTGGGGCAGATACAACCTCTAAAATCTATAAAAGAAAGAGGGGTTGAGCGATACCCCATTTTGAATGTCCTCAAGCTACCTTTTCAAAAATACCTGACCTTAAAATCAAGTAAAACCCTGAAGATATTCAAGTATAAAGTGTTTTGCAATAAAATAAGTTTAAAGTGAAAAAAAAAATTTTAAATTAGGCTTTTCCTTTAAAACTGTTTCTATCAACTTATAACGTCATTACACAATTTATATGATAAAAGCTTTACGCGAGATTTAAGTACTCGTATTGCCTTTGTTTGAAAATTTCAAAAATTAAAATGAATCAAATCTAGTAATATAATTTATTTGTTTATCTACACAGGTGAATCTCGCGACAAGCTTTTATATTATTTAAATTGTGTGAAGACGTTATAAGTTGATAGTGAAACTTTCAAATGAAGACTTTATTTTATTCAATTTGGCGCATTTAAATAAAAGCTTGTTATTAAAAACGTTTTTTTAATTGTAATTTATTTTTTCACTTTTTAGTTATCTTTGGTCAGGTTTCGCAGTCTGTTCATATCATTCTTGGAACAGTCTACCTCTTTACTAAGAGGATCGTTACCCTGCTCAAGACCACGTATGCTTGACCAGCAGCAAAGAGCTTCGAGTCTAAGTGTACAACGGCATAGTCGACAGTTTGATGAAATGAATGTAAAAACACTTTTGTCTAATTTCCACTGGATATTTTATTTATACGACCGGTTTCGGGTTTTATCCCACTATCAAGTATAAAACTAATTAATTAGACAAGTGTTTTTACATTCATTTCATCAAAGTGATCATGAATTTCCACAAAATAAATAGGTCATCAATTACCCATAATAGTCGACAGTACTACCCTGCATTTTATGTACTCTGCAAACCCAATATAATATCGGCAACATTATTCGTTCTGCAGTGCGTTGACTATATTTTGCACAATCTTGGGTTGAATGAGATGAACGCCTTCTTTACCGAAGTCTATACGGACGGATGGTATCATACATTAGTACTCTCCGGAAGCAGGGCCATATGATTTCTGACATACAGGGTGGGGCACCAAAAACGAAACAAATCGAATATCTTCAAAACACATGTGTTGTGAAGAAAATGCAAAAACACGTCGTTTTCTAATCCAAGGGGGACAGCTTCCTATCATAACCTCAACTGTCATACCTCTCCCCCCACCCCTTGGTCACTATCACTCAAACAATTTGACTAGGGAAAGTTGTAAGTGTGACACATCATTAAAAAGGTAATTTCATAAGGAATTCGGCCATGTCAATTTTCGCTACCTTACTTTCTATTTTGGCGCCCTCTTGAAAAAACAACTGATCTGTATTCCAAATTATGCAAACAACTCCCTTCATTTGATACCCATTATGTAGGAAAGCATAAAAAACTGAGTCCGCTATCTTCAGAAGTTCGCCATATTCGATTCAGGGTGACGTCACACACCTTACCATGCGTTAGAGCGGCTTTACATTATACAATTTTCATGCAATTTTTGTGCAATGCAAGACTAAATTTTACATTGCGCTTGCGCCCATGCAATTTCGACTGGTTGAAATTTTCAAGAAATTCGTGAGCAATTCTAGTGAGTTTTCTGGTAAGGAATTCAATGCCAATAGCACACTAAAGTACCTATAGATATTGTTTTTCGAATGTCTCCTAACCTTTAACTCCAACTTAAAAAAGAAATAGAAAATTTGTCACAAGCGTTAGTGATAGGTGGAATGTCATTTTCTGAATTTCAGTAAAGTACAAACCAACAAAGTATCAAATTATTTTATTGAGGTTAGATTTTCTCGAAATATATTATGTTGGTATAAACTGCTGGCAACACAACAATAATTGCATAAATATAAGACACAATTTCTAAATTGCCTTGCAATACCTGTCTTGCATTGCAAATGCATTGCATGAATGTAAAGCCGCTCTTATCTTTAAACTCAACGTATATACAAAATTTCAGCTCAATCGGTTGAAGATATGTTTTTTAAAATTGAGTTGCAATATCCCACCCGATCAAACAAACATTGCAAGTTATTTAAAGCTTGTAACATTAAAAATCAATGAAAAGTAATTTATCCTAATGAATTTTCGAAATATTTTCCATCGTTCGCTGAACAACGATAAAGTCTGCTCTCAAACTCATATTTAATATTCCGAAAAACTTCTGCAGCTGTTATACGTCTCTTCAAATCTTCCAAATCTTGAGAATGTGTTTTATAAATAATCGATTTCAGATGGCCCCATAGGAAGAAATCTAGAGGCGATAGCTCGGGTGATCGTGGTGGCCATTCGATTGCTCCTCTTCGGCCAATTCATCTGCCAGGAAATCTATCATTTAGCCACTGCCTAACTGGAAGAAAGTATTGTGGCGGAGCTACATATTGTTGAAAGTAGATGAGATCCGGCAAAATCATGTTACCTACCAGCTGCATCGATCTTATTTTCCAAACTAGTTGTTACTGAGGGGTATACTTATTATTTCTTGAAGCAGACTCAAGTAGAACTCACCAGTTGAATTTTCCTCAAAGAGTAAAGGTCTAAGAATAGATAATATTCCAAAGAATACTAGCCCAACCGTTCACTTATCAGTAAAGCAAATAATGTGCAACATATTTTGGTTTTTATTTATAAAATCCGTCATGATTTCACAAAATTCAATTCTTCTTTTGAAATCTTCTTAAAAGAGCTGTTGAAGAATTATCAGTTTATACGGGTGAAATCTATGTAACTACAGTGCGTGCGACATTCGTACTTGGCGTGTCACATAGTGTAGTGGTCGGCTTCAGAAGGAAAAAACTGAATACCATACAAGTACTACTTTAGATAAATTACAATCTTTTTAATAATAATTTTTAACTAAATATTACGCTTCTTTATTATTTTGATGGATATTAGAAGAAAAATTACTTTTTTAATTCACCGTTATGTAAAATGACTCTGATACCTACATTGGGTTGTGTCCGCCCCCGCCAGAGGGTTGATGTAATCTAATTGAAAACAAAATGTCCCCCTTAAAAATGTGTTTTTGTTAAATTCTATGCAACTTCATTTGGCACCTAAGTGACCACATGACCTGCATCGATGCAAAAATTTGCAAATTTCTCAAAAACGGTTGCTCCTGGCGTTGTTGGTGTAGAAATAAGATTTGGAAATAAAAAATCACAAAAAATAAGCGCCTTCTGAATTTAACATAAAGGTTGATACCAACCATAGTGGTCATGATGGTAGAGCGCTAGTCTATCAATCAGAGGGACGTGGGTTCGATTTCCAGCATGGTCACTGGTCTCGTGCTAGGAATCGCACGTTAAAAGGTAAGACCTCGTTAATCCTCAGCTCGCACAAGTTTCGACTTCTGAGGGCTGTCGTTCGTAGGGGGATGACAGCTGGTTAACGGAAAAAACAGTTTTAACAACAACAACAATAGTTAAAATTATTTTTTGATTCAAATGTGGGAACACGTAAGTACCGGTTTCATTGTTCTTACCAATCATCAGCGAAGGCTAGTTCAACCCCCGTCGTAGGGGCAGTAGTTATTTTCTGTTAGATATCAGCCGACAAAAATATCTATTGTGTATGGTTTTTTGAGGAAAATTCGATTATGTTATTCATTTTTCTTTACAAGTTTAATGATTTTCCATCAAGTAGTATCGTCCATTCTTTATGGATGGATTTTCGGTTTCATCAATAACGATAGTCGAAGTGTTTCTTCTGGAACGTAGAGATGATGCTAGATATATATTTCAGTATTCATCTCCGGGATCCCAATAAAAGTTGAAAGGATTTATTTGATACGATTGCGTTGATGATTGGCAAGATCAATAAAACCGGTACGAAGGTGTTCCCCCATTGTAGAGGACCCGGTATACGGCCTCTCTATAGTTTCACCCATTAATCAAATAAAGTCGCTACCTAATAAATGTAAAACCTAGACATTGCTTCCAATCTTATTAGAACACAAATATCTCTCGCGACATATTTATTTATTTATTTTTGGTTATGTCTAGTGCACGACCAAATATAAACTCCGTCCGCCCTTTAATGTCAATGGAATCAATCAATGCCACTAATACCGAATGTATGTAAACTAATTTTGGTCCCCACATAAGTATAATAATTATTGTCATGAACATAATAAAAGTCAGGGAGAAGTATACATGTTCAATCGTGGTGGCCTTAATCAAAAAACAGTACTCTATGAGAAATTAATAGCCACGTTTAGTTGTAAGGAAGTAATGAATAACGAAGGTACACTTTGATGAGAATAAAGCGCGCATCAGACATGTCCGGTAGGTGATAAATCATCTAATCCATCGAGACTTTCGCGGTATAAATGTGACTGAACTAGAGAAACGGTCAGTTAGTGAATATGCTCCGGTAAGTGGGAATTAGGTAGGTACCATAAACCCAGAAAACAAATGGTCTTCGAAATGTCAATTCTATTGATAGGTAAGTCTTCTGTAAAGTTCTGAATGCCCTTATTTTCCCCATCTCATTCAAGGTTGATGAGCTTAACATCCATATGGCGCTTGAGATTGATGTTAAAGCCGAAACCGCGATCTTAGTGGGAATTAAACAAAAGTTTCATCTTCGTCCTACATTACTTTTAAATAATTCATGAGGGTAGAAATCATTACAATGAGTGTTTTCATGATATGGAAGAATTCTATCAATTTTTAAAACATGCTATTTAGCGACGATAATGACTATCGTCCTTTTATAAATAGTAATGATTGGTTCTTGATATACTCGCGTTTTCCTTCCATATGGTCTCTGATATATTCAACGGGATGTTCTCTATCTCTCTTTCCAGTGTTTCAATTTATGAAATGTATTCGAAGGTAGATTTGAGAAATACTTTCAACCTCATGAAATAATTAATGATTCATGATTGCATCTTTTCGATATACAGTGTCTTTCAAAAGTATCGGAACGGTGTCATATTTCAGAAACGGCCCTGAGAAAATTTAGGGAAATTTCGACAGGGTGGTTTTTGATGATGCCCGATTCAATAATGATATCGGAAATTTTGCCAAATCAACAGTTTTTCAGATATTGAGTGTAAACCAATTTTTTCAAATAGAACACCTTATTTGTTTTCATCGCAATCAATTCAACGACACCTCATTACTCATGTCTCCAAATATCAGAATTTAAATTAATATAGTTTTTGAGGTTATGGGCCCAGTGTACGTGAAACAAAATGAAAAGTGAGCTTTCGTTGTGAAATTTGATTCAAGTAAATAATATGGAATCCAAAACTATTAAACGAAACATTCAACCATTCAATGGAGAACGTTACAGTGTCTGGAAGTTCCATGTGAAATCACTTCTTGCTGAACTACAAGTTTTGGATGTGATAGATCAGGAGACTGAGAACCAAGATGAAGAGTGGAGCAAGAAAAATTTGATAGCAAAGAGCACCATAGTTGAATACTTGAGTGATTCATTACTGAGCTTCGCAAGAGAAGAACATTCTGCCAAAGACATTCTAAAAAGCCTGGATGCCATTTATGAACGAAGAAGTCTTGCAACTCAACTGGCTCTGAGGAAACAATTATTGAGTTTGAAACTACAAGGAGAAGTGTCTCTATCACAACATTTCATTCGTTTCGATGAAATTTTAACCGAACTCACTTCCGCTGGAGCCAAATTAGATGAAATGGATAAGGTGTCTCATCTATTGCTGACTCTTCCTTCCACATATGATGGAGTCATAACAGCCCTCGAGCCCCTTATAGAAGATAACTTAAATATCGCTTTTGTGAAAACAATACTGTTGGATCATGAAGTTAAATTGAGAAGAACTAATGTTAGCACAGAATTGAAAGTACTGCAGATGGGAAATCAACCTATCCCGGGAACCTCCGGTGTCAGATTCAAGAAACAAAATAAGTATAAAGTAACAGGAAATACAAGAATGAAGAAGCCACACTACAAATCACCACATCAGGTCTCATATATAATCTGTGATCATTGTGGGAGAAGAAACCACTTGAAATAGGATTGTTACCACCACAAGAGGATGCTAGAAAAACGACATGAACGTCCAAGCACAATCCAAGCTATTCAAACAATTGAAGACAATAAAGGCGGCTTCATTTTCATGGCTGGAAACACGAGTGGTATGAACAATAAAAAATCTGGTGAAATTATTTTCCTCTTGGACTCCGGTGCAACAGATCACATTGTGAATCGACTAGATGTTTTTACAACATATTCATGGCTACGGACGCCCTTGGAAATTAGTGTTGCGAAGAATGGAACTTCAATAGCAGCTACCGGAAGGGGTACCATCCAAGTGACGACCAACCTAGGAGTTGACGGAAATCTGGAGAATGTACTTTATTCCCCAGATATTCCATATAACTTGCTGTCAGTATCTCGCATTCAAGTAGCATGGATGACTGTCATTTTCGACAGTGACGGTGTGAAGGTATTATCTAACGACCACGTCATATTAACAGGTGTTCATTCAAATGATCTCGTAAAAGTGATTTTAAAAATTACGGAATACACATCAAATCTCCCTAACTTGATGAATATGAGTAGTAGAAATGAATATAAAATATGGCATGAACGACTCGGCCATATCAGTGAAGCAAAATTCGAACAATTTAACCAAATGATCGAAAATATTACACATATTGATCAAATAAAACCAACGGAAATGATGTGTAAATCTTGCATATATGGACGACAAGCAAGACTACCATTTTCAAAGGTAAAACAAAAACCTAGTAATAGAAGACCATTATTCATTCTTACAGATGTATGTGGCCCTATAACACCACCTACAATAGATAATAAAAATTATTTCGTAGTTTTTATTGATGGCTATACTCATTATACAGTTACATATCTAATTACTTTCAAATCAGATGTGTTGCACGCATTTAAAGATTATGTGGCTAAAAGTGAAACGCATTTCAATTTAGAAATAGTCAATCTTTATTGTGATAACGGTGGAGAAAATCTATCGAATGACTTCAGAGAATTTTGCGTTCAAAAGGGAATTACGTACCACCTTACAGTTCCACATACACCACAGCAAAATGGCGTTGCAGAGCGAATGAATCGTTCTATAACAGAAAAAGCTCGGACAGTGGTTACTGCCACCGATATGAACAAATCATTCTGGGGAGAAGCTGTACTTACAGCAACCTATTCAATCAATATGTCTCCTACCAAAGCACTGCAAATAAATAAAACGCCATACGAACTGTGGCATAATAAAAAACCGAAAATACATCATTTGAAGGTGTTTGGTTGTATTGCCATGTCCATAACAGAACCAGATAACATAAATTTGATGAGAAATCATTTAAAGCTATACTGGTTGGATACGAACCAAACGGTTACAAATTGTGGAATGTGCAGTCTGAAAAGTTTTTCGTCGCACGTGACGTTATAGTGGACGAATTAAATTTCAGTACCTCTAGGCCAAATAAAAGGTTGGACGATGAAATTCCTCTCAAAACTAATAAATCTGATACCGACTCAGAAAAATTAGTAACCGAGTGTGATTCAAAATTCACTGAAGTGAAAGAACATATTGATAATCCTGAAGTTAGAAGAAGTGAAACAATCAAGAATCTTCCAACTCATTCCTATAATGAAATGTTTGATGACAATGATTATAATATCATGTTGTCAGCAAAATATTTTGATTTAAATTTGCCTAAAACTTATAGTGAAATGAGAGAAAAGGAAGACAGAAATCAGTTGGAGGAGTCTATAAAAGTTGAACTTGATTCACTATCATATAATGAAACTTGGACATTAGTGCCTAAACCTACAAACAAAAATGTTATAGATTCCAAATGGGTTTTTACTATTGAAAATGATGAATATGGTAATCCAACAAAATATAAAGCACGACTAGTAGCCAGAGGTTTCAAACAACAATATTAACTAGATTATGAAGAAACATTTGCCCCTGTAGCTAGGATTACCACATTCAGATTTTTATTAGCCTTTTCGACTCAATTTGACCTTATCATCCACCATATGGATGTGAAAACTGCTTTCCTCAATGGAAAATTAAAAGAGGAGATTTATATGAAAATTTTTGAAGGAGATATAGCCGAAAGGGATCAAGTTTGTAAACTTAACAAATCTCTATATGGCTTAAAACAATCCTCAAGGTGTTTGTTTGAACGTTTCGACCATATTCTAAAAGAAAACGGTTTCAAAAATTCCCAAGTAGATCGTTGTCTTTATATATTAGATAAGGGCAATATAAATAAAAATATATATGTTGTTTTATATGTAGATGATTTATTAATAGCTACAAAAGACATAAATATAATGAACGGATTCAAGCAATATCGATGAACACTTTTCGTATGGTAGACTTATCGAACATAAAGATATTGAGAGACATGATAACAAAATTAGTTTAGATCAAAGTTCTTACTTGAAATCAATTTTGATTAAGTATAACATGAATGATTGCAAAAAGGTGAATACACCTTTGGAAACTAAATTAAATTACGATTTATTGAATATTGATAAAAATTGTGATGCACCATGTAGAAATTTAATAGGTCAACTCATTTATGCAATGCTATGTACTCGTCCAGATTTGTGCTTGGCAATTAATCTTTTAAGTAGATATCAAAGTAAAAATAATCATGCTATGTAGATTCTGACTGGGGCAACAACGAAACTGATAGAAAAAGTACAACAGGATACTTGTTTAAAGTATTTGATAATTGTATAATATCGTGGAATACTAGGAAACAAAATACAGTTGCCGCTTCATCCACTGAAGCTGAATATATGGCCCTTCTTAAAGCAATAAGAGAAGCCTATCTGGTTAAAATCACTTCTGAATAGTATTAATCTTTTTTTTTTGAAACTTATTCTTATATTGGAGGACAACAACGGTTGCATATGCTTGGTCAACAACCCGACTGATCATAAGAGATCAAAGCACATTGACATCAAATATAATTTCTCACGAGAACAGATTGCGCAAAAGACAATAATACTCAAATATATCCCAACAGATGAACAACTTGCTGATGCCTTCACCAAACCATTGCCAGGACCAAAGTTCGCAGAAATAAGATTGGCCATTGGTTTGCAGTAGGATTAGGATTTCAATTCAATTTTTTTTGGAATGGGAGTGTTGAGTTTGTCAATAAAACATTAAATAGGAATGACCCTGTAATGTATATAATTATATTTTCTAATATATTTATGTAATGGAAACGTTATCATGAATCACATCTGCACTCGAATGACGAATGAGTAATTTTATTTTTAGTCAGTCATTAGTTGTCCTTCTACAAGTGTAAAAGTGAATTTATTTTAATAAATACAGTGAGTCTACCTGAACTGGTTATTTAGATTTGATGCCCTATCCCAACATAAACAGTTTATACTTTGAGTAATGTAAAATAATTATGATTTTGTATCAAATAAATGTAACTTTTTCCATTCCATCATTTCATCATGAACTGGTAAGATAGACACCTACCAAAGCCTATAACGGATTCAGAACAAAATTAGCATTAATATGGCAGGTACCACAAATTTTTCAGCGCCTTCCAGTAGTTCACAAAATGTTTCATTCTTATCAATCATCAGTAAAACCTCAGTGTGTACAAGTCGTCCTACAGTAATCGATAGATTATGGACCACTTGCACGCAACGATTTCTTTTGTATATCCTTCCTTTGCAAAAATTCACGCTTTTGAAGGCTGTTTTGGATTCATGACCCTGTAAATATATAGCCCTTTATAAGAAAGTAATTTGTTTATAATAATAATACTTTTTCAACCATTTTTGGTACGGTTTGTACATATGGTAAGTCATATAAAACATAAATATGTGTAAAGTTATAACACAATTATTACCTGAATAAATAAAACCATCGATATCACATAGTACACGTATGTGCATACGCTAAGTCATATATAACACAAAAATATAAATATATCACGATTATATGTGTTAAATCAGTATTCTTTTGTTTGAGTTTTTAAAAATAGACTTTATTCACATTTATTGCAATATGGAAATATTGAATTTTACAAGTGAAATTATAATGGTTTAAAAACTCGTACTGATTCAAATCTACTAACTACTTGGTTTTAAGACTGGAAAGACTTGAACAACTTGAATCCGGTCTCCTCGACTTTTATAGGTTCGGGAATGCTGACTGGATACTGCGTAGTTTCTATTGTTCCACGAAGACCTTCAAATGTGCTGAGGAATATCCTCTATCTTCTGCGTAGTAGATGATGCAATGTTTATAGTGTATGACGCAATTCCGGGACAAAGGGCTCATTCAGGAATCGGATATAACAACTCCCCCCTTGAAAAGAAAGTTGATGCGGTGCTGCAACTTTCACATCAAGCTAATGATTTATTGGAGTTCAATTCTATACTTTCTTCTTCTCTTTCATCTAAGTGGATACTTGGTCTTCTTTTTGAAGGTAACAATCTTCGAAGGGATGCAAAACTTCTTCCTGTTCTTGGAGGTGGTGGAGGTGGATTATTTCTTGATGTCATAATTCCAATTTTCACTGAACGTCTATTTTTGCATTTACAAAATATGTAAAGTAAAATTACAAAGACAATTATTACAATTGTGAGAATCGTAAACCATGAAACATGTTTCCTCACAGAGGGTTCATTAATAATTTGATCAAGTTGATCAGAATATTGATTTAATTTATGTTGAGCAATGTTTAAGTTATCAACATTTAATTTGCTCAATTTCAAAGGCTTTAATTTTGGAAGATTTTCTTTATTTGGTACATCATTGCAACATTGATATGGAATCAAAATTGGATAACTTTTATAAGTAATATTCCTTTCTTGAGTAACAAAGTATTTTGCATATACTCTTGTATTTCCAATAAATGAATTACAATTAGGTTCCAGTTTCAAAATTGAATTCGTTTTAATTATTTTTGTGACAATATCTTGTTTTTGACAATTAATTGTAACAGCCAAAGGATCTGATACAGTTATTAACCAAGTATTCTGTTGAATTTCAAAAACATTATAATCTTTTGCAAAAAGTAAGGAAGTTGAACACATTCTAGGAAGTTCTAGTAATGGTCTCAAAATTTGAGCTTCACAAATTGCATTGCTATCAATTGGATAAGAAATAACATTTTCACATATATGAAAATTATAAAAAAGTAACTTACACTGATCTAAATTTTGAAAAGCAGTGTACATCATAGAATCATCATCTTTTGCAATATAATTTTTATTTGTTGGTAAAATATGATGTAACCCTGTTCTGTTATCTAGGATAGGAATGGGGTACAATCGGTAAACAGTATAGATTTCAGGTTCGACTAAGGGAATTTTCAATACAAAAATTATCCTTGAATCTGCTTGAAAAGCTTGTAATTCAATAATATCTAAGTATTTAGATACTGATGAAAGTTTCGCGGGTAAAGGTAAATAATTTTTTTGAATTGTTTGTGTTATTTCTTGAAGAGATGATACTAAGTCATTGGGTTTAATTATTGAAGTATGGATAATATGTAGTCTAGCAAACGTAATTGCATTGAGAATGTCATTCAAATAATTTTCCAAAAATGTATAACTTTCCAATAGTTGTTCACAGATTTCGATGGTTTTCAACTTTGCATCAACCATTGCTAAATGGTCTGAAAGATCATAAATTGAAGTTTCAATTTGTTTTATATCTTCATTAAATGTTTCTTCATCTACTTGCAATTGTTGAATGGTACTATTAAATTCTTTTATTACAGAAGAATTAACTGAAATTTGGTTTTTGAGTAAATTTTCAATTTGGTGTTCATCCCTGTATATTTTGTTAATACAATTGTTAAAGTATTCACCGTCACTGGCATCTAAATTTCCGGTAAGGGCTTTCCAAATTGATCCAGCGCCATTTATTAAACCTCTTTTATATCTTTTGTTATAATCATTCGAATCAACTTGAGATTCGTAATACTTTTCCTCTACTTGATGAGCAATTTTATTCAACAGACTAATATGCGTACTGATTTCTCCATAAAAATATTTCATTCTCGGATTGTTGGTTTCTATAAGTTCAATCAAGTCATTTAATATTCTTGCATTATGATCAATAGCTTCTTTTACTTGTGCCATATCTTTTACTACTAATAAAGTCCATTTTTCATTTGAAATTTTAATATCACCTTGTTCATGGTAATATACTCCTACTGAGTTATTAATAGGTGTTAACTTATACTGAGCGTTAACAATGTGGATGACTGCTAACAGGAGAAGAATCATTCTTGATCTGAATTTTCTTTTTCTAGATTTTCCTGATCTGAAACAAAACATGGTTTCAGTCTATCAAAATTTACTTTTGAATTTTGATTTGTTTCAGGATTCTTAAGCATGGCTGAATTTTGAAACACTTCGATAATTTCGAAAGGTCCATTAAATTTATTTTCTAATTTATTCTTTATTTGGGATTCTTTAACAAAGACTTTATCACCAATTTTAAAAGATCGAGTTTCGTGATGGATATTTTCGTCAAATCTTTTTTTCGCATTTTGTTTTCTCCTTTCAGTATTTTCACGAGCTACTTTATAATAATATTCCATTCTATTATTAAGATCTCTTATATATTTGGTTAAAAGATCTTTTTGATTATATGTAGTTTCAGGGGGTCTACCTGAAGTGTGTCCAAATATCAACTCATAAGGACTGAATCCATGAGTTTTATTTTTACTGTTGATTGACAGGGGATGTTCATTAGGATTTTCTATCTTATGAACTCGTAACATTTCGACAAGGGTGGCATGAAATCTCTCTAGTGAACCATTTGATTGTGGATGGTCTACACTAGAAATTGTAATCTGTATGTCGTATAGTGTACAAAGGTCTTTTACAATGTGATTATTAAACTCTTTACCTGAATCTACGTGGATTCTAAGTGGAGTTCCATAATGTTGGAAAAATACAAGTAAAGTACTAGCGACTGATTTTGCGGTTTTGTCAGGTATTGGATATGCTTGGGTGAATTTAGTTAATTCGCATCTCAGTGTGAGAATATAATTTTGTACTGGAATTTCTAAAATATCAACATTTACTCTTTCAAAAGCTGTTTTGGGAGTTTCTGTTATAACAAGAGGATTCTGTAAATTTTGTCGACATATTTTCGCTTTTTGACAAATTTCACAAGCTTTTATGAAATTTTCAACATCTTTTGTGATGCCTGTCCAATTATATTTTTCTCTTATTCTTCTCAAAGTTTCATTTATTCCACGATGCAAATTCTTTTTACCATTGTGGTATTGATCTAATATTATTGGTATTTCATTTTCGTTGGGGGTTCGAACTACGTCTTGACATATTTCGAATTTAATATTCTCTTTATCTGCTAGGATATATGAAAGCATTTCTTGAATAGGTAGATCGACATTATTTTCGACATAATACGTTTTTGAGGGTTGAAATGTGTCTTGGCATCGATATAAGGAACTGAACATATATTCAATTGCATCTTCAGGTTCAAAAGGTACTAATATCAAATAATATTTCCGATCTTTTACAGTTCTACTGGAAACAATATTTATTTTATTTGGATAAAAATCTATATCTTCTTCAAATATATCGTCAAGTATTTTATCATGTAATGGTTGTAATTTTTGGTGTTGTGGAAAAATAACAATGTCTTTATGACTTTTGTCTAGTAATTGATCATTGATGAATTTAAATTTTGAGTAATCAATCAATGATTTGATTTTAAAAAGTCTAGAAAAGTTTGTTAATTCTTCTAATACGGTTTCTTGAGCTACTTCAGTTTCTGTATCTGAAATATCATGTTCTTCAAGATTATCATTTGCCATTAAAATATTTGATAAGACTTTGCTACAATCATCAAAATGATTCATTCTGATTCTAGATAAAGCGTCTGCGTTCTTATGAATTTTTCCGGGTCGATAAATAACTTCGAATTGGTATTCCTCTAATTTCAAACGCCATCTGGCTAATCTACTGCCAGGGTCTTTTATTGAAAATAACCATGTTAGTGGTCGATGGTCTACTATAAATTTAAATTTTCTACCATAAAGATAGGGTCTAAAATGTTTAACTGACCATACCATGGATAAAAGTTCTCGTTCAATAGTTGAATATTTTGTTTCAGCGGGACATAATGTTCTAGATGCATAGGCAATAGGTAAGTCTTTTCCTATTGGTCCTTGGGATAATACGGATCCAATTGCAAATGAGCTTGCATCGGTTGTCAAGATAAAAGGTTCATCAAAATTTGGATAAATCAAAATAGGGGTTGAAGTCAAGGCTTTTTTCAATTCTTGGAATGATTTTTTGCATTCTTCATCAAAATGGAAGGATACATCTTTCTGTAATAATCTTGTCATGGGTTTAGAAATTTTTGAAAAATTTGGAATAAATTTTCTATAATAACTTGCAAGTCCTAGAAATTGTTTAATTTCTTTTGGGTTGGCTGGTTCTGGGAAATTAATTATACAATCAACTTTTGCTGGGTTTGGTTTCACTCCATCTTTAGTAATAACATGTCCTAGATAGGCGACTTCTTGTCTCAAAAATTCACATTTGTCCGGTTGTATTTTCAAATTTGCATTTCTTAATCGTTTGAAAACTAGTTTTAAGTCAGATAAGTGTTCGTCTATAGTCGGGGAATAAATAATTATATCATCCATATATACCAAACATCTCTCGTTTCTAAGTCCGGTTAGAATATGATCTAAAATTCTTTGGAGAGTACTAGGAGAGTTTTTCATTCCGAAAGGCATTCTGAGAAATTCGTATAAACCATTTTCAACAGAAAAAGCGGTTTTTTCTATGTCGTTAGGATGCATTTCAATTTGATGAAAACCTGAGGCTAGATCAAGGGTGGTAAAATATTGACATTTTCCGAGTTGGTCTAATAAATCTGATATATTGGGCAAAGGATATTTATCATCAATAGTTAGTTCATTTAATTTTCGATAGTCAATTACTACACGCCATTTTTGTTTTCCTGATGCGTCGAGTTTTTTCGGTACGACCCAAACTGGGGCTGACCATGGTGAAATTGAGGGTCTAATTATATTTTGTTCTAATAATTTTGAAATTTGTGACTTCACTTCTTCTTTATGTACGTGTGGATATCTATAGGATTTTGTTGAAACGGGTTGTGCACCATCTTTCAGTTTCACTGTATGTTTAATTTCACTTGTGAAAGTTAAAGGATCGCCTTCTAAATAAAATATGTCTGTGAATTCTAAACATAAGGTCTCAATTAGTTCTTTCTCTTCTTCATTAAGATGTTTTAGACGAAGTAAATTCTTTATTTTCTCTGGACGACTTGTTTCTATGTTTTCTGTTTCAATGTCATTTTCATTTCCATAATATTCTTCAAATTGTAAGTCATTAAAATCAATAGATTTTTCAATTGCATTTACATTTACAACGGTTACTAAAAATTCTCCTTTTTCGTTAATTTTGACTAGGGCATTTGGAAGTTTAACTTTCTCTTTTTCAGTAGCTAACAGTATAGCTTCTGTATTTCTTAATTTGGATTTTAATTTAAAAACTTTTTCAACTCTTGGTTCGATTGTTATTTTATTTTCGAGATTTTGTGTACTGAACTTTTCCTGTAAGTTTCCTTGAATTTTTTGTTCATTATTTATTTTAACTGATGTTCCAGCAAGTGTTTTCCGGGCTGAATATAAAGGGAAGGTTTTATAATTCAAAATTAAAACTTGATTACCAATATCTACTACTCCATCAAATCTTTTCAAAAAATCGGTACCTAAAATTCCGTCAAATTCGATATCTAAATCGTGTACATAAACTTTATGCCAAACTGGTTTTTCTTTTGTGCCAAATGGTATTAAAACTGACTTTTACCATTACTTTTCCATTTGTAACTCCTGTAACTGGTATATTTTCTGAAAATCTTTTTGTATAATTTTCAGCTGTTTTCCTTTTAAAAATCGAGATACCTGCACCTGTGTCAATTAATATTTTAAAATTAGCTGGACTGATTAAATAGTACAAATCGCTACAATTGGATGTTATAGAAATTGCTGATCTGTCTTGAGGTCGTTCATAGTGGGTATTGTTTTCTCTGGCTTGAATTCGCGAGTTTTGATAAGCGCTGCGAGATTCGCTTTCATTTCGATTGCAGGAGGAATCTGTTGAGTTGGACATTGTTGTTCTATAATTAGATTGTCTGCATATAGGGTTTGTCGAGATTGGGGATTGGTATTGATTAATTGTGTCGTACATGGATTGGTAGTTGTACTGATAGGTGGGTTGTCTAGTGACAGAAAATTGTGAAAATCCGTTTGAAGTTGTTCTACTTCATAGTCAAAATTTTCATTTGGTATTTGTTCAAAATCTTGTTGTTCCGGGAAATAATCTTCCTCATCATAGAATGACTCGTTTCCTTGGTCTGAATATTCATAAATATTTTCGTTTTGATACTCAAAATCTGTATTTGAGCATAATGAATCGTACTCATGATCTAATAAATGGGTTTTATTCGCATTTAAATTCCATTGAGGGTTATTCTTGATTACTGTGGGTCTATTTGTTTGAAAATATTGTCCGCGTTGTTGCATTTGAGGATTTGCTTGTCTTTGAAAGTTTTGATTTCGGAAATTTCGATTTGGATTTTGATTTTGGAACATATTTGGTCTCATTTGAGGTTGATTCATTTGGGGTTGACTCGTTTGAGGTTGATACATTTGGGGTTGATTCGTTTGGGGTTGGAAATAATTCCTTTGGAAATTATTTGGTCGATTTATTTGTGGTCTTGTATTTTGATTTGTTCTTGAACTTTGAGGTTGTGATGAACGATTGATTGATTTTTGATTTTCAAAGTATGAGAGCTGTATCTCACGCTTTATTCTAACTGAAGCTTCTAGCATACTGTTTGGATTGCTAGCTCGAATAATTTGACCGATTTTGGGTTCGAGGCCTGTTAATAAGGTATTTAAAACCATATTTTCAATTAGTTGAGACTGTGCGTTTTTCTGTGCGTTTGTTAACATAGATCTTTGTATACACGAATACATTTTCGCGCTATGACTTTGAAGTCTTGAGAAAAACGTCAGTGCATTTTCTCCATTTGCTTGCCTTATTCTTTGTAAATCCTGTATCAAAGATGTTAAGTCACGGGAATCACCAAAGTGAGAATTTAATAAAATTTTGATCTCTTGATAATTTTCTGGATTTCTGGAATTTATCAATTGAGCAGCTTTTCCTCTGAGTTTGTTTCTAATGTGAATAGTTAAAAGCAATTTTTGTTGGTCTACTGCCATAGCTTGCGCATGGTCACAGGCATTAAGAAAATTTCCAAGCGAAATTGAATCACCATCGTATTCTGGAATTATCGAGAATATTTCGGAAAGTTTATACGGTTCTAATGGTACTTCGCGTTCATTATGTAAACTTTCATTTGAACTATGATGTGACATTTTGGGTAAATTTTGGGATAACAAGGTTAAATCAAATTTAGAAAAATATCAAAATACAACAAAATGATTAATGATTCGATGTGGTACTTACAATGAGTTTCCTACGTCTAATGCTGGTTGGTTGAGCTTCCTAAGCTCTGGGTGGCTTGCTTCTTCTTTCTTCTTGTTTCTTTCTTCTTTTTCTTGTTGTCTCCGGGGTTTGTGGAAAGATGAAGTCCTACTTCATAAAGCTCTAGCTCCAACAGGATGAGCAGCGTTCGACGACTTACGCGGGTTCCAAGAGGTGATTTCTTCACGACTAGGTGAGCAACGTTCGACGACTTATGCGGGTTTCTTGTTGTTGAAGAGACCGTCTTGTCCACTGGGTTCTGCTTTGCGGTTCTTGGACTCGTTGGAAGTCTGGAGACTACCGCTGTTTCTTCGTTGGATCACAGCGTTTTCGAGATCCTACCGACTGCGCCAATTTGTTAAATCAGTATTCTTTTGTTTGAGTTTTTAAAAATAGACTTTATTCACATTTATTGCAATATGGAAATATTGAATTTTACAAGTGAAATTATAATGGTTTAAAAACTCGTACTGATTCAAATCTACTAACTACTTGGTTTTAAGACTGGAAAGACTTGAACAACTTGAATCCGGTCTCCTCGACTTTTATAGGTTCGGGAATGCTGACTGGATACTGCGTAGTTTCTATTGTTCCACGAAGACCTTCAAATGTGCTGAGGAATATCCTCTATCTTCTGCGTAGTAGATGATGCAATGTTTATAGTGTATGACGCAATTCCGGGACAAAGGGCTCATTCAGGAATCGGATATAACATATGTAAAATTAAAAACACAAGTTACTACAAAAACAGAATAGACAACCTAACACAAGAAACACATTAAAATAACTTTTCGTTTTGTGAACAATATTCTTTTTCTATCAATTTAAAACCATATTCACCTATCACAAAATAAAAAGACAGCAGTATAACACAGGAGACAGATTAAAAGCTAAAGAAATTACAATGGGTCGTCCAAATATTCTTTATGAGAATAATAACATTTTTCAATGAGCAGGCATTTTATTTTGTTAAAAAATATTCTGTCACATTCATAATTCCTAATTACCGCTGGCAGTTTGTTGTAGAAATTTAATTCTCCTCTCTACAATGCATTAATCTTCGAATTTTGTGGTTTTGTGGATTGGTATTCTCAAGTAACCACCATGACGTGTGTGGTAAGCATGCGAAGAAGCATTAGTTTCAAAGTATTTCGAATTGTTTCGTATGAATTTTACACATTTCAGCAACTTCTCTCTTAAGAACACTGGTTTGCAACTGTCTCGATAGTCCATGTCGAAAATCAGTCTCAAAATACGTTTCTGACTCATGAATACTCTCTTAAACTCTCTTCCACAACCCCATGACATAATGTTGAGAGAAATGTGTGAGTATGCCATTATGCAATATGCGGTTAACAATAAACTTTCTACGGCTACATAAGTTTTCATCTGCTTAATTGCAAAGAATGCCGAATTTAGTTTTTTGCATTTATGACCGATATGAAGATCACAGTTGAATCTTTCATCGAGGAATGTTCCTAAGAATTTTACCTCTTGCGACATAACTATGTCATCAGTCTGCATAATTCCATCAAGAATATTATCTTTTCTATTGTAGAATTTCATCGATACAGACTTTTTTGTATTTAAGATCAGTCGATTCCTATCACACCATGATGTGAATGTGTCAATGATTATGCCAACATTTGCTGTTCTTCTGTTCGGATTATTATATCATTGAAATTATGTTTAGGTATTCTAATTGTCGAGTCAATATTTGAGAGTAATCCACTACTTTCCAAGCAAATAGGATTTTGTTGTTTGATAGGAGTTCGTAAAAATACAGTATGTAAACATTCAATCAATTCGCAACAAAATCGATGAGTTAAGTATGTTTTTGGAACAACAGAATCTCCCAAATATTATTCTTCTGACTGAGCATTAGCTAAAGATCAAAGAACTCCTGTTTAATTCTGAATATGTTTTACATTGTAGAAAAAATTTATCACATGGGGAAACTCTAATAATGGTCAGATATGAGTTCCTAAAAACCTTTGCCCTGATAAATATAAATAAATATGACACAGTTCGAATTCACCCTAATTCATTTAAAAATTATGAATATGTTTATAATGTGTATTTACAGGCCTCCCTCATCCAATTTCAAACTTTTCATGGAACGCCTAGATAATTTATTATCTCAATTGTCTCTACTCACATCAATTATCTTAAACTGGGGATGTCAATATTAACTTTGCGAACAAGGCAGGCATTGGAACTCAAATGTTGTTGAATCTATTCGATTGTGTTAATCTAGTAATGCATGTCGATAAGCCCACCCGAGTATCTAAATTATCTTCTACCATCATAGACCGGGGTTATCAGATCACGAAGCAGTTCTCTGTATTATTTCCAACATTTGCAGACCTAAAATCACAACAAATGAGACATTTGGACGAATATACGGCAGGAGAAACTATGCGCAATGGAGAATTCTCCTCAATTTGGGTTATTGGAGCAAATGCAAGTTTGAACAAAATAACGTTGAGTTTCATTCATGAGTTTTTCAATTTCAATGCGAAAAGTATTCAAAGAATTTTTCAAATTTTGGGTTTTAAATTTTAAAGGTTTTTTTTTCTAATTAACATGTTGGCAACAGAGCCTACAAAACGTAGAGGATGGTAGTATGCTAGAGGATGAAGTACCATAGTCAATATATCTATATATTACCAAGCAATAGCAAAATAACGGAAATGGCGAATAACGGTGACGTTATTTTTAACGGTAAGTGATACAGCATAGGGCTGAATATCATGTTAACGTTTTCTGACAGACGCTGTTTTCGACTTAATTTACAATATTCCACAGGCTATCGCGGTTTTTTCAGTCAGGATGGTAATGAATTTTGGTTTAAAATATTTGAAACACTGTATTTTGATACACTGACATGTGCCATGTGTCAGCAATGACAGATGTCAAATTATTATAACCAATCCCCAGCCAATCCCTTGAACCTGACAGATGTCAGTGTATCAGAATACAGTGTTTCAAATATTAAAAACCAAAATTCATTACCAACCTGACAGCAAAAAAACGATCACCGATAGCCTGTGGAATAGTGTCAATTGTCTCTGAGAGTTTCACATATCAAACATGCATGAAGTCAATTTCTATTAAATCCGTCCCTAATAATCGAAAATGTCTACCTAATCGTTCGAAAGGGGGTTCGGAAATGAATAATTCTGGTTCATATCCAACCCTAAAAGATTGATTCGATTGCTGAAATGATGATTTATACAGCGTATACCACTCGGGAGCTGGTTTCAGTTAGAATATTTTCAGTTATCTACGAGTTCCGGTTATACCGAAAGTGGATCGCAACTTTGTTTTTCTGAATAGAACACCCTGCACTTTTAAAATCTACGATGAACTTCAATATAACTTCATTCAAAACATCATAATATGTCTGAAGGGCTACAATTTACAGTTATTTTAATTTCTCTGAAAATTCCATACCTGTAATTTTGAACCAATCAAAATACATTATTTTGACACATCACCATGGCAACGGAGGTATTTTGGTGGAATTTTTTTTATCGTGGGATACCCATCAGCGAATTATACTGGAAATTTTTTGACGTTTACAAAAACAGACCATTTTTGACAGACTGGTTTTTATTTGTTCATATAATATTTTGTTTTGATACATTTCAATTACAAAGCTAAAATGTTTTCTATATTCTTCGGACACCTCCTCTCTTCTTTATGGCGAAAATGCAGGACTTTGAATATTTTCAATTAAATGTCTATGTCTAATAAAATATATATAATACTAGCTGACCCGACAAACGTTGTTTTGCCATATAAATAATTTTGATGGCCGACAACTGTGTAGGGAGTGAGAAAGAAAGGAGACCGGCTTCGTTCTCATCCCTACTCCGTGCTGTTTACTGGGTCAGAAGTGACACCTGTAGACATCTGGAGGGGATAACTAATTAAATGATGATTGATCAGTTTTCGACCGGAGAGGAAAAATGATTAAATTACTAAAATGGCTATTAAAAAATAAGGGTTGATCGTAGAAGGGTGAAAATTGAGGATTGTATGTATTTTTGAATGTTGTATCATAAAAAAATAGAAATTAAAAATTTTGTCTAAAAAATAAAATAAAAAATTTAGGGGTGGACTACCCCTAACATTTAGGGGGATGAAAAATAGATGTTGGCCGATTCTCATAGATACCGGATAAGCACAAAAAATTTCATCAAAATCGGTCGAGCCGTTTCGGAGGAGTTCAAGTTCGAACACCGTGACACGAGAATTTTATATATTAGATATTCCTTTCTTGAGTAACAAAGTATTTTGCATATACTCTTGTATTTCCAATAAATGAATTACAATTAGGTTCCAGTTTCAAAATTGAATTCGTTTTAATTATTTTTGTGACAATATCTTGTTTTTGACAATTAATTGTAACAGCCAAAGGATCTGATACAGTTATTAACCAAGTATTCTGTTGAATTTCAAAAACATTATAATCTTTTGCAAAAAGTAAGGAAGTTGAACACATTCTAGGAAGTTCTAGTAATGGTCTCAAAATTTGAGCTTCACAAATTGCATTGCTATCAATTGGATAAGAAATAACATTTTCACATATATGAAAATTATAAAAAAGTAACTTACACTGATCTAAATTTTGAAAAGCAGTGTACATCATAGAATCATCATCTTTTGCAATATAATTTTTATTTGTTGGTAAAATATGATGTAACCCTGTTCTGTTATCTAGGATAGGAATGGGGTACAATCGGTAAACAGTATAGATTTCAGGTTCGACTAAGGGAATTTTCAATACAAAAATTATCCTTGAATCTGCTTGAAAAGCTTGTAATTCAATAATATCTAAGTATTTAGATACTGATGAAAGTTTCGCGGGTAAAGGTAAATAATTTTTTTGAATTGTTTGTGTTATTTCTTGAAGAGATGATACTAAGTCATTGGGTTTAATTATTGAAGTATGGATAATATGTAGTCTAGCAAACGTAATTGCATTGAGAATGTCATTCAAATAATTTTCCAAAAATGTATAACTTTCCAATAGTTGTTCACAGATTTCGATGGTTTTCAACTTTGCATCAACCATTGCTAAATGGTCTGAAAGATCATAAATTGAAGTTTCAATTTGTTTTATATCTTCATTAAATGTTTCTTCATCTACTTGCAATTGTTGAATGGTACTATTAAATTCTTTTATTACAGAAGAATTAACTGAAATTTGGTTTTTGAGTAAATTTTCAATTTGGTGTTCATCCCTGTATATTTTGTTAATACAATTGTTAAAGTATTCACCGTCACTGGCATCTAAATTTCCGGTAAGGGCTTTCCAAATTGATCCAGCGCCATTTATTAAACCTCTTTTATATCTTTTGTTATAATCATTCGAATCAACTTGAGATTCGTAATACTTTTCCTCTACTTGATGAGCAATTTTATTCAACAGACTAATATGCGTACTGATTTCTCCATAAAAATATTTCATTCTCGGATTGTTGGTTTCTATAAGTTCAATCAAGTCATTTAATATTCTTGCATTATGATCAATAGCTTCTTTTACTTGTGCCATATCTTTTACTACTAATAAAGTCCATTTTTCATTTGAAATTTTAATATCACCTTGTTCATGGTAATATACTCCTACTGAGTTATTAATAGGTGTTAACTTATACTGAGCGTTAACAATGTGGATGACTGCTAACAGGAGAAGAATCATTCTTGATCTGAATTTTCTTTTTCTAGATTTTCCTGATCTGAAACAAAACATGGTTTCAGTCTATCAAAATTTACTTTTGAATTTTGATTTGTTTCAGGATTCTTAAGCATGGCTGAATTTTGAAACACTTCGATAATTTCGAAAGGTCCATTAAATTTATTTTCTAATTTATTCTTTATTTGGGATTCTTTAACAAAGACTTTATCACCAATTTTAAAAGATCGAGTTTCGTGATGGATATTTTCGTCAAATCTTTTTTTCGCATTTTGTTTTCTCCTTTCAGTATTTTCACGAGCTACTTTATAATAATATTCCATTCTATTATTAAGATCTCTTATATATTTGGTTAAAAGATCTTTTTGATTATATGTAGTTTCAGGGGGTCTACCTGAAGTGTGTCCAAATATCAACTCATAAGGACTGAATCCATGAGTTTTATTTTTACTGTTGATTGACAGGGGATGTTCATTAGGATTTTCTATCTTATGAACTCGTAACATTTCGACAAGGGTGGCATGAAATCTCTCTAGTGAACCATTTGATTGTGGATGGTCTACACTAGAAATTGTAATCTGTATGTCGTATAGTGTACAAAGGTCTTTTACAATGTGATTATTAAACTCTTTACCTGAATCTACGTGGATTCTAAGTGGAGTTCCATAATGTTGGAAAAATACAAGTAAAGTACTAGCGACTGATTTTGCGGTTTTGTCAGGTATTGGATATGCTTGGGTGAATTTAGTTAATTCGCATCTCAGTGTGAGAATATAATTTTGTACTGGAATTTCTAAAATATCAACATTTACTCTTTCAAAAGCTGTTTTGGGAGTTTCTGTTATAACAAGAGGATTCTGTAAATTTTGTCGACATATTTTCGCTTTTTGACAAATTTCACAAGCTTTTATGAAATTTTCAACATCTTTTGTGATGCCTGTCCAATTATATTTTTCTCTTATTCTTCTCAAAGTTTCATTTATTCCACGATGCAAATTCTTTTTACCATTGTGGTATTGATCTAATATTATTGGTATTTCATTTTCGTTGGGGGTTCGAACTACGTCTTGACATATTTCGAATTTAATATTCTCTTTATCTGCTAGGATATATGAAAGCATTTCTTGAATAGGTAGATCGACATTATTTTCGACATAATACGTTTTTGAGGGTTGAAATGTGTCTTGGCATCGATATAAGGAACTGAACATATATTCAATTGCATCTTCAGGTTCAAAAGGTACTAATATCAAATAATATTTCCGATCTTTTACAGTTCTACTGGAAACAATATTTATTTTATTTGGATAAAAATCTATATCTTCTTCAAATATATCGTCAAGTATTTTATCATGTAATGGTTGTAATTTTTGGTGTTGTGGAAAAATAACAATGTCTTTATGACTTTTGTCTAGTAATTGATCATTGATGAATTTAAATTTTGAGTAATCAATCAATGATTTGATTTTAAAAAGTCTAGAAAAGTTTGTTAATTCTTCTAATACGGTTTCTTGAGCTACTTCAGTTTCTGTATCTGAAATATCATGTTCTTCAAGATTATCATTTGCCATTAAAATATTTGATAAGACTTTGCTACAATCATCAAAATGATTCATTCTGATTCTAGATAAAGCGTCTGCGTTCTTATGAATTTTTCCGGGTCGATAAATAACTTCGAATTGGTATTCCTCTAATTTCAAACGCCATCTGGCTAATCTACTGCCAGGGTCTTTTATTGAAAATAACCATGTTAGTGGTCGATGGTCTACTATAAATTTAAATTTTCTACCATAAAGATAGGGTCTAAAATGTTTAACTGACCATACCATGGATAAAAGTTCTCGTTCAATAGTTGAATATTTTGTTTCAGCGGGACATAATGTTCTAGATGCATAGGCAATAGGTAAGTCTTTTCCTATTGGTCCTTGGGATAATACGGATCCAATTGCAAATGAGCTTGCATCGGTTGTCAAGATAAAAGGTTCATCAAAATTTGGATAAATCAAAATAGGGGTTGAAGTCAAGGCTTTTTTCAATTCTTGGAATGATTTTTTGCATTCTTCATCAAAATGGAAGGATACATCTTTCTGTAATAATCTTGTCATGGGTTTAGAAATTTTTGAAAAATTTGGAATAAATTTTCTATAATAACTTGCAAGTCCTAGAAATTGTTTAATTTCTTTTGGGTTGGCTGGTTCTGGGAAATTAATTATACAATCAACTTTTGCTGGGTTTGGTTTCACTCCATCTTTAGTAATAACATGTCCTAGATAGGCGACTTCTTGTCTCAAAAATTCACATTTGTCCGGTTGTATTTTCAAATTTGCATTTCTTAATCGTTTGAAAACTAGTTTTAAGTCAGATAAGTGTTCGTCTATAGTCGGGGAATAAATAATTATATCATCCATATATACCAAACATCTCTCGTTTCTAAGTCCGGTTAGAATATGATCTAAAATTCTTTGGAGAGTACTAGGAGAGTTTTTCATTCCGAAAGGCATTCTGAGAAATTCGTATAAACCATTTTCAACAGAAAAAGCGGTTTTTTCTATGTCGTTAGGATGCATTTCAATTTGATGAAAACCTGAGGCTAGATCAAGGGTGGTAAAATATTGACATTTTCCGAGTTGGTCTAATAAATCTGATATATTGGGCAAAGGATATTTATCATCAATAGTTAGTTCATTTAATTTTCGATAGTCAATTACTACACGCCATTTTTGTTTTCCTGATGCGTCGAGTTTTTTCGGTACGACCCAAACTGGGGCTGACCATGGTGAAATTGAGGGTCTAATTATATTTTGTTCTAATAATTTTGAAATTTGTGACTTCACTTCTTCTTTATGTACGTGTGGATATCTATAGGATTTTGTTGAAACGGGTTGTGCACCATCTTTCAGTTTCACTGTATGTTTAATTTCACTTGTGAAAGTTAAAGGATCGCCTTCTAAATAAAATATGTCTGTGAATTCTAAACATAAGGTCTCAATTAGTTCTTTCTCTTCTTCATTAAGATGTTTTAGACGAAGTAAATTCTTTATTTTCTCTGGACGACTTGTTTCTATGTTTTCTGTTTCAATGTCATTTTCATTTCCATAATATTCTTCAAATTGTAAGTCATTAAAATCAATAGATTTTTCAATTGCATTTACATTTACAACGGTTACTAAAAATTCTCCTTTTTCGTTAATTTTGACTAGGGCATTTGGAAGTTTAACTTTCTCTTTTTCAGTAGCTAACAGTATAGCTTCTGTATTTCTTAATTTGGATTTTAATTTAAAAACTTTTTCAACTCTTGGTTCGATTGTTATTTTATTTTCGAGATTTTGTGTACTGAACTTTTCCTGTAAGTTTCCTTGAATTTTTTGTTCATTATTTATTTTAACTGATGTTCCAGCAAGTGTTTTCCGGGCTGAATATAAAGGGAAGGTTTTATAATTCAAAATTAAAACTTGATTACCAATATCTACTACTCCATCAAATCTTTTCAAAAAATCGGTACCTAAAATTCCGTCAAATTCGATATCTAAATCGTGTACATAAACTTTATGCCAAACTGGTTTTTCTTTTGTGCCAAATGGTATTAAAACTGACTTTTACCATTACTTTTCCATTTGTAACTCCTGTAACTGGTATATTTTCTGAAAATCTTTTTGTATAATTTTCAGCTGTTTTCCTTTTAAAAATCGAGATACCTGCACCTGTGTCAATTAATATTTTAAAATTAGCTGGACTGATTAAATAGTACAAATCGCTACAATTGGATGTTATAGAAATTGCTGATCTGTCTTGAGGTCGTTCATAGTGGGTATTGTTTTCTCTGGCTTGAATTCGCGAGTTTTGATAAGCGCTGCGAGATTCGCTTTCATTTCGATTGCAGGAGGAATCTGTTGAGTTGGACATTGTTGTTCTATAATTAGATTGTCTGCATATAGGGTTTGTCGAGATTGGGGATTGGTATTGATTAATTGTGTCGTACATGGATTGGTAGTTGTACTGATAGGTGGGTTGTCTAGTGACAGAAAATTGTGAAAATCCGTTTGAAGTTGTTCTACTTCATAGTCAAAATTTTCATTTGGTATTTGTTCAAAATCTTGTTGTTCCGGGAAATAATCTTCCTCATCATAGAATGACTCGTTTCCTTGGTCTGAATATTCATAAATATTTTCGTTTTGATACTCAAAATCTGTATTTGAGCATAATGAATCGTACTCATGATCTAATAAATGGGTTTTATTCGCATTTAAATTCCATTGAGGGTTATTCTTGATTACTGTGGGTCTATTTGTTTGAAAATATTGTCCGCGTTGTTGCATTTGAGGATTTGCTTGTCTTTGAAAGTTTTGATTTCGGAAATTTCGATTTGGATTTTGATTTTGGAACATATTTGGTCTCATTTGAGGTTGATTCATTTGGGGTTGACTCGTTTGAGGTTGATACATTTGGGGTTGATTCGTTTGGGGTTGGAAATAATTCCTTTGGAAATTATTTGGTCGATTTATTTGTGGTCTTGTATTTTGATTTGTTCTTGAACTTTGAGGTTGTGATGAACGATTGATTGATTTTTGATTTTCAAAGTATGAGAGCTGTATCTCACGCTTTATTCTAACTGAAGCTTCTAGCATACTGTTTGGATTGCTAGCTCGAATAATTTGACCGATTTTGGGTTCGAGGCCTGTTAATAAGGTATTTAAAACCATATTTTCAATTAGTTGAGACTGTGCGTTTTTCTGTGCGTTTGTTAACATAGATCTTTGTATACACGAATACATTTTCGCGCTATGACTTTGAAGTCTTGAGAAAAACGTCAGTGCATTTTCTCCATTTGCTTGCCTTATTCTTTGTAAATCCTGTATCAAAGATGTTAAGTCACGGGAATCACCAAAGTGAGAATTTAATAAAATTTTGATCTCTTGATAATTTTCTGGATTTCTGGAATTTATCAATTGAGCAGCTTTTCCTCTGAGTTTGTTTCTAATGTGAATAGTTAAAAGCAATTTTTGTTGGTCTACTGCCATAGCTTGCGCATGGTCACAGGCATTAAGAAAATTTCCAAGCGAAATTGAATCACCATCGTATTCTGGAATTATCGAGAATATTTCGGAAAGTTTATACGGTTCTAATGGTACTTCGCGTTCATTATGTAAACTTTCATTTGAACTATGATGTGACATTTTGGGTAAATTTTGGGATAACAAGGTTAAATCAAATTTAGAAAAATATCAAAATACAACAAAATGATTAATGATTCGATGTGGTACTTACAATGAGTTTCCTACGTCTAATGCTGGTTGGTTGAGCTTCCTAAGCTCTGGGTGGCTTGCTTCTTCTTTCTTCTTGTTTCTTTCTTCTTTTTCTTGTTGTCTCCGGGGTTTGTGGAAAGATGAAGTCCTACTTCATAAAGCTCTAGCTCCAACAGGATGAGCAGCGTTCGACGACTTACGCGGGTTCCAAGAGGTGATTTCTTCACGACTAGGTGAGCAACGTTCGACGACTTATGCGGGTTTCTTGTTGTTGAAGAGACCGTCTTGTCCACTGGGTTCTGCTTTGCGGTTCTTGGACTCGTTGGAAGTCTGGAGACTACCGCTGTTTCTTCGTTGGATCACAGCGTTTTCGAGATCCTACCGACTGCGCCAATTTGTTAAATCAGTATTCTTTTGTTTGAGTTTTTAAAAATAGACTTTATTCACATTTATTGCAATATGGAAATATTGAATTTTACAAGTGAAATTATAATGGTTTAAAAACTCGTACTGATTCAAATCTACTAACTACTTGGTTTTAAGACTGGAAAGACTTGAACAACTTGAATCCGGTCTCCTCGACTTTTATAGGTTCGGGAATGCTGACTGGATACTGCGTAGTTTCTATTGTTCCACGAAGACCTTCAAATGTGCTGAGGAATATCCTCTATCTTCTGCGTAGTAGATGATGCAATGTTTATAGTGTATGACGCAATTCCGGGACAAAGGGCTCATTCAGGAATCGGATATAACATATGTAAAATTAAAAACACAAGTTACTACAAAAACAGAATAGACAACCTAACACAAGAAACACATTAAAATAACTTTTCGTTTTGTGAACAATATTCTTTTTCTATCAATTTAAAACCATATTCACCTATCACAAAATAAAAAGACAGCAGTATAACACAGGAGACAGATTAAAAGCTAAAGAAATTACAATGGGTCGTCCAAATATTCTTTATGAGAATAATAACATTTTTCAATGAGCAGGCATTTTATTTTGTTAAAAAATATTCTGTCACATTCATAATTCCTAATTACCGCTGGCAGTTTGTTGTAGAAATTTAATTCTCCTCTCTACAATGCATTAATCTTCGAATTTTGTGGTTTTGTGGATTGGTATTCTCAAGTAACCACCATGACGTGTGTGGTAAGCATGCGAAGAAGCATTAGTTTCAAAGTATTTCGAATTGTTTCGTATGAATTTTACACATTTCAGCAACTTCTCTCTTAAGAACACTGGTTTGCAACTGTCTCGATAGTCCATGTCGAAAATCAGTCTCAAAATACGTTTCTGACTCATGAATACTCTCTTAAACTCTCTTCCACAACCCCATGACATAATGTTGAGAGAAATGTGTGAGTATGCCATTATGCAATATGCGGTTAACAATAAACTTTCTACGGCTACATAAGTTTTCATCTGCTTAATTGCAAAGAATGCCGAATTTAGTTTTTTGCATTTATGACCGATATGAAGATCACAGTTGAATCTTTCATCGAGGAATGTTCCTAAGAATTTTACCTCTTGCGACATAACTATGTCATCAGTCTGCATAATTCCATCAAGAATATTATCTTTTCTATTGTAGAATTTCATCGATACAGACTTTTTTGTATTTAAGATCAGTCGATTCCTATCACACCATGATGTGAATGTGTCAATGATTATGCCAACATTTGCTGTTCTTCTGTTCGGATTATTATATCATTGAAATTATGTTTAGGTATTCTAATTGTCGAGTCAATATTTGAGAGTAATCCACTACTTTCCAAGCAAATAGGATTTTGTTGTTTGATAGGAGTTCGTAAAAATACAGTATGTAAACATTCAATCAATTCGCAACAAAATCGATGAGTTAAGTATGTTTTTGGAACAACAGAATCTCCCAAATATTATTCTTCTGACTGAGCATTAGCTAAAGATCAAAGAACTCCTGTTTAATTCTGAATATGTTTTACATTGTAGAAAAAATTTATCACATGGGGAAACTCTAATAATGGTCAGATATGAGTTCCTAAAAACCTTTGCCCTGATAAATATAAATAAATATGACACAGTTCGAATTCACCCTAATTCATTTAAAAATTATGAATATGTTTATAATGTGTATTTACAGGCCTCCCTCATCCAATTTCAAACTTTTCATGGAACGCCTAGATAATTTATTATCTCAATTGTCTCTACTCACATCAATTATCTTAAACTGGGGATGTCAATATTAACTTTGCGAACAAGGCAGGCATTGGAACTCAAATGTTGTTGAATCTATTCGATTGTGTTAATCTAGTAATGCATGTCGATAAGCCCACCCGAGTATCTAAATTATCTTCTACCATCATAGACCGGGGTTATCAGATCACGAAGCAGTTCTCTGTATTATTTCCAACATTTGCAGACCTAAAATCACAACAAATGAGACATTTGGACGAATATACGGCAGGAGAAACTATGCGCAATGGAGAATTCTCCTCAATTTGGGTTATTGGAGCAAATGCAAGTTTGAACAAAATAACGTTGAGTTTCATTCATGAGTTTTTCAATTTCAATGCGAAAAGTATTCAAAGAATTTTTCAAATTTTGGGTTTTAAATTTTAAAGGTTTTTTTTTCTAATTAACATGTTGGCAACAGAGCCTACAAAACGTAGAGGATGGTAGTATGCTAGAGGATGAAGTACCATAGTCAATATATCTATATATTACCAAGCAATAGCAAAATAACGGAAATGGCGAATAACGGTGACGTTATTTTTAACGGTAAGTGATACAGCATAGGGCTGAATATCATGTTAACGTTTTCTGACAGACGCTGTTTTCGACTTAATTTACAATATTCCACAGGCTATCGCGGTTTTTTCAGTCAGGATGGTAATGAATTTTGGTTTAAAATATTTGAAACACTGTATTTTGATACACTGACATGTGCCATGTGTCAGCAATGACAGATGTCAAATTATTATAACCAATCCCCAGCCAATCCCTTGAACCTGACAGATGTCAGTGTATCAGAATACAGTGTTTCAAATATTAAAAACCAAAATTCATTACCAACCTGACAGCAAAAAAACGATCACCGATAGCCTGTGGAATAGTGTCAATTGTCTCTGAGAGTTTCACATATCAAACATGCATGAAGTCAATTTCTATTAAATCCGTCCCTAATAATCGAAAATGTCTACCTAATCGTTCGAAAGGGGGTTCGGAAATGAATAATTCTGGTTCATATCCAACCCTAAAAGATTGATTCGATTGCTGAAATGATGATTTATACAGCGTATACCACTCGGGAGCTGGTTTCAGTTAGAATATTTTCAGTTATCTACGAGTTCCGGTTATACCGAAAGTGGATCGCAACTTTGTTTTTCTGAATAGAACACCCTGCACTTTTAAAATCTACGATGAACTTCAATATAACTTCATTCAAAACATCATAATATGTCTGAAGGGCTACAATTTACAGTTATTTTAATTTCTCTGAAAATTCCATACCTGTAATTTTGAACCAATCAAAATACATTATTTTGACACATCACCATGGCAACGGAGGTATTTTGGTGGAATTTTTTTTATCGTGGGATACCCATCAGCGAATTATACTGGAAATTTTTTGACGTTTACAAAAACAGACCATTTTTGACAGACTGGTTTTTATTTGTTCATATAATATTTTGTTTTGATACATTTCAATTACAAAGCTAAAATGTTTTCTATATTCTTCGGACACCTCCTCTCTTCTTTATGGCGAAAATGCAGGACTTTGAATATTTTCAATTAAATGTCTATGTCTAATAAAATATATATAATACTAGCTGACCCGACAAACGTTGTTTTGCCATATAAATAATTTTGATGGCCGACAACTGTGTAGGGAGTGAGAAAGAAAGGAGACCGGCTTCGTTCTCATCCCTACTCCGTGCTGTTTACTGGGTCAGAAGTGACACCTGTAGACATCTGGAGGGGATAACTAATTAAATGATGATTGATCAGTTTTCGACCGGAGAGGAAAAATGATTAAATTACTAAAATGGCTATTAAAAAATAAGGGTTGATCGTAGAAGGGTGAAAATTGAGGATTGTATGTATTTTTGAATGTTGTATCATAAAAAAATAGAAATTAAAAATTTTGTCTAAAAAATAAAATAAAAAATTTAGGGGTGGACTACCCCTAACATTTAGGGGGATGAAAAATAGATGTTGGCCGATTCTCATAGATACCGGATAAGCACAAAAAATTTCATCAAAATCGGTCGAGCCGTTTCGGAGGAGTTCAAGTTCGAACACCGTGACACGAGAATTTTATATATTAGAAGATTATGCCGAAGCTGCCTCACTAGCATGAGGCAGCATCGGCAATGTTCCACACGGTGAATCTCTCGATGGCCGCGTCCATCGAGTTCTTGCCGTTGGTGGAGGGTTGGTGCTGAAGAAGATGACGTGTTCGCCGAAGAGTTTCGGGGTGGGGGGCTTCAAAACGTTTCACCCTAAGTGGCGCGCGTCTTTTCTGCAAAAAAACATAGCGGCGATGCAGCGGAAGGCAAAAAAACATAGCGGCGATGGAGCGGAAGGCAAAAAACATTGCGGCGATGAAGCGGAACGCAAAAAACATGGCGGCGATGCAGCGGAAGGCAAAAAAACATGGCGCGATGGAGCGGAACGCAAAAAACATGGCAGCGATGGAGCGGAAGGCAAAAAAACATGGCGCGATGGCGGAAGTTATGAAAAAACTTCTTTCCCTCACGTGATTCGCTGAGAGCAATTGGCTGGAAGAGAAAAAAACACGGCCGCCGCCGCCGCCACCTTAATTGACAAAACAAAAAAATCAAATATGGAAAATGTCTCTACTGTCTTAGAACACATACACACACAACAGAAAATTATGATGGACGACTTATTATTAATTCACTCGCTCTCGAATGAAATTCCAAAAGAAAAAAAATACGTCTCCGCGCGCTGTAGTCGAAAACAGCGATAAGAGCCACATCTGGTGTTTACTCTCTTTCCAATGAAATTCTAAGAAATACGATTTGGCCTTGGACTTGTTTACTGTCTACTCTCTCAAGTTGAACGAAATTCTCAGTAAACACGACGATGATCCATTTTTGACCTTGAATTTGTTTTTCAGATTTATCTCACACATCCGGTATCTGTTTACTGTCTCAGATGTTTGTTTTCCAGGAAGAGATAAGAGAGTCGAGTTTGAAGCCAAATTGATCGATTCAAGGCATTTTAAATGTCTCACTCTAACCCATGATATTGTATGTTTGTCTTTGTCTCTGTTTGCATTTATTGAAATGAATAACGTCAGTTCGAGAAAAATACATTTATTTTTCACATAAAAAATTACACTTCAGTGCCAGTGGCGTAGTATGAAGATACATTATCATTATCGATCAAAAAATATTTTTGATGCATGGATTTAATAAATCTATATATGGATTCGGATATTTGAACACTCAGAACCATTGACACGAAAAACATAAACCAATCGTGCAGTGTTGGCGGCGGCGGCAGCTCACATTTGGAATCCTTACTTTCTCGATCAGCAGCTGCAGCAGGGGCTTGCATCTTGACGTCCACGGGTTGGGTAGTTGGGTGGGGCGTCGACGACGAAGACGACGATGGTCTCGAAGTGCTGCTGCTAGAGGGGATAGACATCGTCAGCGGAAACCACTGCGTATCGCTGTAGGTGAGATTTGTATAAATCTTCCGCAGTCTGTACGATGAGGTGTTCATCGGGATTTCGGCTCTCAACACAGGCAAATATCCATCATTGGCTAGCGCCTGAGTCATTTCCGTCCAATTCGAAGTACTCGAATCATCGTCGTGCAAATACGATACTAATACCTCACCGTACTCATATGGCGGGCTAATATACAGTACGTTCGACAGAACGGCTGCTAGAATTATATAATTTGATGTCATCGTGACGACAACTCAACGTACACTGAGAAACAGCATATATGTCACTCAAATATATACACTGAGAGGAACACACACACATACACCATTGCTCAATTTACATTACTCGTATTTCTTTCAGTCTCTCTCTCTCTCTCTCATTCATTCGATCCGCAAAATAAATCGAGAAAAATTGGTTTTATACATCTATTAATACATAATAATAATAATAATACAATATGAATAATAATATTTCGTGTGTGTTTTTCGGCTAGTCTTGGTGAGGCTGACGTCATGGACTTGGTACTGGCGGTGACGGTGGCGGAACGTGGTGGATCGGTGAATGCTGCTGCTGCTTTTTTTTTTTTTTTAGTGGGGTGGAAATCCTCATGGACTCTGATCGCTCGGTGTCCATCGCGTATCAGTAGTGTCAGACTCTTACTGACTAAAACCACCCTAGCTGCTGCTGCCCCATCCATTTACCATCGTTAATTCGCATATTTTGGAAGCGTTTGAAAATACACAGCTTGTGCTCGTACTCTGCTATGTGCGCCTTGAGCTCGCGCAAATTTTGCAAGTGCCGATTGATAGGAGTGTCGTGGTCGTCGTCGTCGTCGTGATCGCCGTGGGGCCTCACCATATCAGGTGTGACGATATCCATTGCCAGATATCGAAACAGTGTCTCACGGCACAATGCACTTCTATTTCTCCGGATGCTATATAATTGTACTTGTAGTAGCCGCAATATCGACGATGTGTGGTCTCTTAGGCAGATCGAGCACACACTTCAGCAAAAAATTGAATTTTTGATTACCCTTCACGCAAACCACATCAGCCTCGATGATGGGGCGCAACACTTCCTGGATCTCGTTGAATTCGACATAGCCATCAGAGTATGGAATGCCGTGGATATTTCTCTCCAAATATCGTACTTGCCGTTTATCTGCTTCGCTCAGGTCATGGAATGGCACTACGGCTTTGAATAAAAAGTGGTTTGTGCAATGCCCGTCGGTGATGGCAAGCTCTTTGGGTTGGAATTCACCGCCCACAGTGAAACCCTGAATGTCACAGGCTACGAGTTTCATCTTGTTGCGTTTTTGTTTGTTTGATGATTGTTGAACTGATTCACTGCTTTGATTAACTGAGAGACACACACTCGGAGAGATGGAGAGCAAGATTAATAAACACCGACTGCTCAACTGAACGTTTGGCTCACAACTGACGCTCTCGACCTTTTTTTTTTTTTTTTTTTTTTTTTTTTAGTGGGGTGGAAATCCTCATGGACTCTGATCGCTCGGTGTGCTGCACTTGCCAAGCCGTTAGGCCATGAAGCTGCACCTACATTCCATTCCAACATCCACGTCACGATATCCCTCGCTCCTCCGCCCCGCCACACCCCCCCACCACCGTTGGGTCGTGACCCACCGAATACCGGGCGGGCAATCAGCGGGGAAGATCCTTCCTTCTTTATTCCGCTCATCCTCCACATTCAAACAGCGCCCTCCCTGGTCGGCAGTCTTATTCTATCCGAGCGCCTGCTCTCCCGATTTACTTTCGTCGCTCGTTTATACCGAAGCCAGGCCACTATTACCGTCGCATTGACACTATGTCTCATACTTCTTCATCCTCGACCACAGCCCCCGCCCATTCATTCAATATCCTTACCCATTCATCCTTCACACCATTCGTATCCCTTAGCTGTAACGCTCCAAGTCTATCCTCCTCTTCCTCGATCCTCCTTCTCCATTCTACCCTTTCTCTCCGCATGCAATCGTTCCTGATGTGCTCCGCCGTGTCAGTCCCGCCAGTTCCACACTGGCATGGGGTCTCTTGTGCAATTCCGAACCTTGCCAGGTAACCCCGAAAGTTCCCATGCCCTGTGACCAGTTGCACTGCCTTCCTTGCTAATGGTATACACCCCATCCCTACCCTGTTGCACATACCATGTACGCTTCTGCCGGTACTGCCGCTGTCCCATTCACCCTGCCATTTTTCCATCACCATTCTCCTAATCCTTTCCCTCTCCTCCATTCTGCTATGTCCAAAGTCTATTTGCCATGTGATCTCTTGCAGTTCCGCACCTCTTCTACTCTCTTCATCTGCTCTTCTGTTACCCTCATTCTCCCTACCATGCCCTTTCCTCCACTCAATTTCCGTCACCAATCCCGCTACCCTTCTGTTTTCAAGCATTCTCCTAATACGAGCTGCCCTTTTGCTCTTCGTCCTCGCATTCCTAATGGTCTCCACTGCTCCAGGCGAGTCACTTATTATTCTTATGTCCATCTCTCCACCCATCAGTACCCCTTTACCTATAGCCACCATTTCGGCTTCCTGTACGCTTCCCAGCTCACTGATTCTTTCCCGACCCATTCTCCACTCGCTCCCCTCCTTATGCGCCCATCCTATACCCACTCGTCCATCCTCTCTCTTAACCGCGTCCACAAATACCTCTTTTAGCCCTTCTCGGTTCTCCAGAATTGTTCCGATCATCCATGGGTATATTCTGTCGCACCCGTTTATCCGTCCTCTTACTTTTTCTTTTCCGTGCGCCTTCCATTCTTCATACCTCGTTGCTGCCTCTATGTATAGAGGCGCCATCCCAGTCAGCACGCATAACGCGGCTGACGGCGCCGTTCTATATACCCCGCTGGCCGATAGCGTAAACGGTCTCTGTATCGCCCCCAATTGTCTGATCACCCTAGAGTCCTTCGCTCTTGCTCCCCACACTTGGACGCCATACATCACCGCCGGCTTAACCACTCTTTCGAAAATCAGTCTGACACATCCTCTCCTTAGCCTTACGTCACGGCCCGTCCATCTTCTTAGTTTTCCTGCTACTATAGCCGTTCTCCTTCTTACCTCCTTAAGATGATCAATGTACAGTAGGCCCTTGTCTACTATCATGCCCAAGTATGTGATGTTACCACCGCACTCAATCCGTTGCTCTCTCACCCTAACCACCGGTTCCTTGTCCAGTTTCCTGGCCGGGACAAACATGCATTCGGTCTTGTTTTCGTTATACCTCAGCCACATTTCATCCTCCCATTCCTGACATTCTTTCCACATCCTTTCTATTTTCTTTACCGACGGGCCAACCACCACTATCAGTTGGTCGTCGGCGTAGGCCTGGGCCCACACCTTCGTCCCACCACTTACTCTGTGCGCTGCTGGTACCCCTTCATTTATCCTGTCATATTCCTTTTCGTTTACTGCCCTCATCCTCTCGAACCACGCTTCCATGACAATAAGCCATAGCGTGGGTCCCAGGCTGGATCCCTGCGGGCACCCCCTGTCCACGATCGCTTCCACGCCTCCACTCTTGACTCTTCTTTCGCCTACAAATTCCATGCACACCTTGCCAATGTTCTCCGGTAGCCCCATCTTTCTCATATTCCATCCTATCGCAGGTCCCCATGCCGTGTTGAAAGCGTTCGACAAATCCAGCGCCATCACCATGCTATGCATACCCTCGTTCTTACTTCTCTTTATTCTCTCCACCATATTCTCAACAGCAGTCGATGTGTCCAATCCCGCCCTGGAGCCAAATTGGCAGGGCAAGAACTTCTGTCCTCTTTCACACCACACCTGTACTCTTCTGCTGAGAAGCCGGTCGAAAGTTCGCCCTAACGCGGTCAGCAAGCTGATCGGCCTTAGGCTACTATCCTTCTTAGGAATCCACACAACCTTCATCACCTTCCATACTGCAGGGAAATACCTCAGCCTAAGGCATGCGTTGAGTATATCCGTAAGATCTTCGCTTATTAGGTTCGCCACGTGTTTCATCACCTCATTAGGTATGCCGTCTGTTCCCGTCGCTTTGTTGTCTTTTAATCCTTCCATTACCTCTTGTACCTCCCTCACCGTGAAGTTGGGCTGCTCCGGTCCCCATCCTTCATCTCCGTCCTCCCTAATGCAGCGTCTACCCATGGTGTCTTTTCCCCTGTCATCGTTCGGGAAGTACTTGTCCAGCAGGTATCTGCTGGTTTCGTGCTTCCCCTCGGTGTATGTGCCATCCTCCCTCTTAGCCGTGCCCGGTATTTCCTCTGCCCTTTCTTTCCTCAGGAGCCCAAACACTCTGTTCCACGGTTTCTCCGATTGCAACCTCTCGACCCTTTCTTTCAGCCACTCGATTCTTGCCCTTGCAATCCCCCTCTTGTACTCATTCCTCTCTCTCCTAAATATACCCTGTTTTCTGATTCTTTCATCCTCTATTCTTTCTTCCTGGTACTCCCTCCTGAGTTTCCTCACTCTTCTTCTCATCCTACCCAACTCATCATTCCACCATTCTCTCTCCTCTTGCTCCTCTTTTGTACTCCTGGGTATTGCCTTGCGACACGCCCGAACAATCAAGGACTGGAGTTTCCCCGCTTCTGCTTCTACCTCCTCACTGCTATCTATTTTCCCCATATCATATGTCGAGACTATCTCCTCCACCACGGCCCAATTTGTCCTTCCAACATTCAAAAAGGTCCTTTTTCGCGTTGTCGGCTCTCCGGCTATTAGGAAACGTATCACTCGATGATCGCTCAGTGACTCATCCTCGCTTACCTCCCAGTCTCTCACCCAGCTCTTGCTGCAAATGGTTAGGTCAATCCAGCTCTCGCCTCTTCCACTAGAGAACGTCGCCAGGCTGTTCGCATCATTCTCAATCTGATAACCCTTCTCCACTATCCAGTCCAGTATATCCTCTCCTCTTTCATCCGTCACTATTCCTCCCCATGCGACATGCTTGGCATTGAAGTCCCCTAGGATGATCTTCCCGCCTGCCCATTTATCAAAATTCCTTCTCACCTTTTTCCATCATTCCTCCTCCTTCCAGGTTCCTCATACACATTCATTATCTTGACATCCTGCCCATCTTGCATCCTTAATATCACTCCGACCCCATTTATGCTCCTCACTGCCATGAGGGCAGAGCTGTCTATCTTTGTCCTTATCCATGTTCTGACCTTGGTACCTTTACCCCCGTCATGTTTATGCCACCCTTCCCAGTTCCCCTCTCTCTGCCACGGTTCCTGTAAACATACTATATCCGCCCCTTTTTCCTCTGCCATACCTCTTATGAGGTGTGTGGCCTCCCTGTCCCGTCCTGCGTTGAATTGCAGGACTTTAATACTCTGTCCGCCTTCTGCTAAGCTCTACCCTCCTCATATATACCGGGCATTTGGGGTCTATCGCCGGATGTCTTCTTTCACTTACCCCCGCCCTTTTGCAGTTTATGCAGTCAAGTGGCCGGATACCCAAGCACTCCTTGCCTTCGTGTCTACCTCCACATTTATTACATACCGCCGTCTCCGTGCAGTTTAGCAGTATGTCCATAATAGCAGCATTTGTAGCATACTGCTACACTCGCATGTTCTTCCACAAATATTCTCGTTAAATCAATAAATATAACTCCCACAGTCATCATCTTCCTAAACAGTTTCGCTCCTACTTCCACCACTATGTTCTCCTTCCAACTATTCGTCCTACATTCTCTCCTGCTTCTCACAATCATCCCCTCCCAGTCCTCATCATTCGTCTCATTATTCAAATCCAAGTTTTGTTCCCTTATCAGCCTCGGTAGCTCTTCATCCTTATATCCCTTTTCCACCCCTGTAAGAAGTAGCGACGGTTTCCTTCCCTTAATTTCCTCAACTCTCACCCTGTCATCATTTTCTATCGCCCTTTTCACTCTCTCCCTTTCTTCCACGCCCTTACTTTCCAAATATAGCGTACCTCCCTTCACTTTCGTCAGGCCCAGCACGTCATCCGCACATCCTTCCTTCTCCAGACATTCCTTGATGATCCTAGCGGCCGTCCTCTTCGCTTCCTCGGTCACACCCTCTACCTTGATTTCTTGTATCCGCGTTGGCGTTGTCCATCCTTCACTTGGTTTTGGCCTCTCTCCTCGCATGGGTATGCTGGTCATATCAGCGTAGGTTCTAGGTCCATTGTCGCCCCTTCCCCTCCTTTTTCTACGCCTAGTCTGCTGGAACTGTCCTCCCTGTTCAGAATCAGTTTCCATCTCCGTATCGAAACCCTCCTCGTTAGCCGTCGACACTGGTGCCTCCATTTCCTTTCTTCCTTCCCTCACTCGGCTCCCAGTCGACTCGCCCCCTCTTCTAATTACCTCCGCTTTCTTCCTGTTAGTAATCATTGCCCTACCCATGTCTTCGATGGTAACATTCATTCTTCTAGTTTCCTCAACCAACCCCTCGATCACTACTTTCATCCCATCCATCTCGTTTAGTTTGTCCTCACATTCCTCTACTCTTCTTTCCATCACTCTCATTTTAACTCCATCACCTTTCATCCTTCCAACTTCCAACATAATGTCTCCAATCCCTAGTGCCATTTGCTGCAATTTCTGAGCAACGATCGTCTGTTCATCTTTATTGAACTGAATTTTACCGCCCGCGTATCTAGTGGTGGCCTGCCTCACGGCGTTCATGCACTCCTTGATCCTCTCCCATCTCGAGCTAATTATGTCCTCTTCTGCTTCTTGTTGTTCGCCTCCTTGTCCTCCGTTATCCTCTTCCTCACTGAATTCCAGATCCCGTTCTCCCTCTTTCCCAGTTCCCTCCCCTTCGTCATGCATGGTAGATGATAGCTGGTTTGCTACTATCTCTTGCAGCTTTTCCACCGACTTGTTCATGATGTCAGTCATAGCGTTCTGCATTGCTCCGGCTGCCTGATTTACGAGTTCTCCCAGTACCTTTTCTGTTCGTTGCATCTTGTCCCTTTCTCTCTCCGCCTCTGGTGATTTCAGCTCCCCGGCTTTCGGGAACCTACCGTGCTCCCGGTAGAATTCGTCGATCCGTACTTCCGACCTCGTTCGCTTCCTCGTACTTGCACCGTGGTACATAGCACCGTGATCCATTTTAAAATTTTTATTACTTTGTTCCATATTTCATCCCACGAGTAGCTAGGGAAATAAAAGTTCACCCCGCAGAGCCCCGCATACAGGGGAAATCCGACTCTGGCCTCGATGTCAAGTTTGACATCGACAGTGGAGGATTTCATGAATTCCGCTCTGCGGGAACAATCTATTACGAAAACGGTCGCTCTGTTTTTGAATGCTCCGTAATCGAGTAGAGGGCGCTTCTTCGGACAATTGGCATAGCTCGGATAGAATTCCATGTAGGTTCGATGGGCTTCGACAAAGTTGTTTCTGTTGAATTCCAAGTGCATACGTTCATGCGGGTAAGTATCGCTGTTCATGGTTAGGCGTATGTCGCTGATGTCGATGTGATCGAAATAGGACGCATCTCGAGCCGCATTGCCAATCCGATTTGTTTGGAAGGCCACAATGACGAATCGGGGACTCTCCATGGCCGTGCAAGTTTTCACAGCCCAAACTTCCTTGGTGGAACCCTGAGTGAGTGCAGGCAACTCGTGTATGTCCCACTTGCGATACGAAATCACTACAGGAGCGTCTGTTTTGATGGACTGCAGCAATTTCAGACGAATGTCGTCATTGGGCACCACATGTTTGACTCTGAGTACAACGCTCGTGATCGTCAGTGTGGCTGTGGTGGCTTCGACTACTGGATTCGCCACCTCCTCTATCAGCATGCAATTATTATCATTTCTACTTCTCACCAAGCGAATGCACTGTCGTCCAATGGTGGCATATCTATAGTCATGGAATATGCCCAACAAATGCTTAAGCGGGATCCACATGGCGAACGAACCGTCGGGGGCGTTGTGAACCGTTCCGCCAGGATAGGTCCAGCCGGCTGTGCTCAAGTGTCACACATCATTTTCCTCGTAACAAGTATAGCCGCGAAGGGTGCTCACTATACCCAGCGATCGAACAGAGTCCACCTCTTTGTCATTTAATCCATAGTAGATGGCCTCGAAAAGGTATGCGCCGGCATTATTGATAAATCTAACATTGCCCGTTCCTGCGGTATGAGTCAGAGAGCCCTCTATGCACACAAGGGCATCGTTCATCAGTATCTACACATCGCTCTGCTGAATGACAATTTCGATGATGTCATTATTTTGAAAGGACTTGACGTACGGGTGGTGCGTTCGAGTCTCAACTCTGTTGATGGATTCGTCGAACTTTGGATGATTGTACACGTCGAACACTTGTCTTGATAACATGATGTCCTTGCGATTGGAGAAAGTGTATGCTGGAGTGAGACAGAGTGTGTGCGTCTGCTCTCTTCGACTGCGTCTGCGCGACTGAATTGATGCCAGCACCCTCTGCACTTTTATGCCCAAAGGCATCATGATCATCATTCTGATCAAATACCAACCCCATTTTTATGACAGCTTGCGCAGCACAAGTCGTATAATGATGGTCTCTCCACGGAAATTCACACTGCAACAGTCCTGGTCGAGAATATTCAAGGTTATGTTGTGTATTTCCGTCTTGTTCACAGGCAGGTAAATCAAATTCGAGGGCGTTTCGTCGATGGCAAAGCCGGGGTCTTCTCGAACGGCAAACTCGTATATGGTGTGAGCCGGACGATTGTTGAAGAAGGCACCCGATGTGATGTTACTATCGATGTGAACAGTTCGAACTTTGATAATGTTCACAGGTAGGTCGGATGAGTGAACGCTTCCAGCCTCCAATAGTCTCGGGGAAAAACCCAGTAATCGTCCTATGGAATCCTTGGGACGAAAATCGATGTTATAGAGCTTGCTGTATATCTCACACTGCAGCGTATTGGTGTTGGGTTTGAGAGAGAACAAAGCCTTGCTTTTGTTGGTACCGTCGTCGTCGTCGTCGTCGACGTTGCCAACGTCACTAGACACTACGGCTCTCTTCTTCTTCTTCTTTGCTTCTTTCGGCCTCTCGATGTGTTTATGTATAAACTTGGCAATGTCGCTTATTTCGTAACACCCAGTCAGTATTTGGATGATGCTAACAGATGGCGTTCCTTTGACAGAATAATAGAATCGACCACTCGATATGTTCGGTATGCTGTTGTATGAATGGAAACCAATCAATGCCAAGCCGTAAGTGCTATCTTCGTCCAATTGGAGCGGCGGAGAAAAGTCTGCGGTTAGCGTCGACGTTTGACCTGTCACTGTCAACAGCAAAGACATGACTGACACTAGATGGGGTTATGTACTTCTATTTAAACCATTCCATATGCGCGCTCTGTGCTCAGAGTCTAGTATGGGATTCAAGACGCGTGAGGCTCGCGCTATTCGTCTAGCGAAACGTATCCTGTCCATGGCCACTTGCATCCAATACGATTTGCGCGACGTTTTATATGCAAAACGCCACGTCACCATATAATGAACCTCATTGCGCTCGTCATTAAAGGTCACCACTTTTCTATTCATTTTCGCGCGCGCGCACACACACACCCACTCAGAGTGTGTTCTCGTATAGAAAATTCAAACACAAATGACCGCAATTAACTTGGTTGAATGTCTGATAGCGATCGTTGTTGTAGAAGATTTTCACTTTTTTACCCAGATATCGCACCAATTCCACCGGCGGCTTCAAATTGCCGAAACTGTCAAAGTATTTCACCACATGTCCGCGTTTCACGTAAGCTACCCAATGCGTTCCGCGATTCCTGCTCGAGTCCACATTGATGATTGCGCATTCTCTGTACTTGGGAAATTTCGATGATGATGATGATGAGGATCGAGGTAAGTTGTCTCGCATGAAAACACCAATGAAATGAGGTATTTTCAAACGTTTCACATATTTAAGTAATTCCTCATCTTACAACGCTCTATTGGGCAGCTTCAGCGGGAGTTTTTTGAAAATTTCTTCTTGAGAAACAAACCGTAGCCGCCTTTAGCGGTCTTGCGCAGAAACAAACCGGAACCTCCTACATTTTTGTTGTCGCCACCAATGCTCTCCATTGCGGTATTATGACGCTTGTCTTCCTCCAATTTCTTTTTGGCATTGGCCGAGGAGATGATGGTCCTGGCTATGGTGCTGGCACCGCCTGCCAACGAGCCCAGCGCTCCCAGAGCGGCGAATATCGGAAGCAGAGGCAGCACACCACCGCTCTTCGCTTCGAACGGTATTAATCGGGGTACTCTGATTTTTTTGCGGCCACCCAATTTTTTCACTTGAGCACGGGCAGCACGCAGTGCCACCAAGGAGGATTTTCGCAGAGCCTTCGCACTCAAATCTTTCAGCTGATCAGGTTTCAGTGTTTTTCGCAGAGTCTTGGTAATTTTCTTAACCACATCTCGACGGAAAGACGTTGGCTTTGCAGCAGCAGCAGCAGTCTTCTTCTTCTTCAGACCCATTCCCAAATTACGTTTTGCCTTCATGGTTGTGGTGACCAGCCAAGCAGCAGCTTTCTCACCAAATTTGGCGTCTTTTGATTTGACACGTTCCCAAGCTCGATTTTCCAGCGCCCAGTCGGCCTTGTGTCTCTCCTTCAAAGACTTGTTTTGCGAGTATGCAATATCGTGAGTCTTACAAGCCGAATCCAAAGGGTTCACACCAGGGTCTCCACGTGCCAATCTCTTCTGTAGTTTGGTACCCGGTCCACAGTACTGGTATCCAGGCAAATGAAGCTCGAATGGCAGATGATTAATCAGACAGTTCACCACACCACGACCTTCGTGCTCGACAGTCAGCATGACACTGACGCGAATGATGTTGCACACCTACTTACATAACTGTACTCCACTCAAAATGTCATTCGAATGTCAGATGTGGGCGTGGTCACACACACACACACACTTCAGCAAAAAATCAATCAACTCAAACATGAAAGTGGTGCAAAAAGAGCCGGCTCTGGAAATTGTCAATTTGGATACCATAGGTAAACACGGCTCCCTGCTACCGAATTCATTCCGAGCGATATTTTGTGGCCCCAGCGGATGTGGCAAGACCAACGCTGTACTCAGCCTGCTGTTCAGCCCGAACGGAGCACGCTTCGAGAATGTTTACGTTTATTCAAAGTCACTGTACCAACCTCAATATCAGCTACTGCACGATGTACTCAAACAAGTCAAAGGCGTAGGTTATTTTCCATACAGGGACAACGACGAGGTAATCGATCTGTCAAAGGCGAAAGAAAACTCAATTTTCATATTTGACGATGTGACGTGTGACAAACAGAATAAAATCAGAAAGTTCTATGCCATGGCACGCCACAAGGGTATTGACCCAACCTACTTGTGTCAAACCTACTCGAAAATACCCAAACAGCTGATCAGGGACAATTGCAACATTATAGTGCTTTTTCGGCAAGACGATATGAATTTGAAGCACGCATTCGACGAGCACGTCTCTCCGGATTACACCTTTGAGGAATTTCGCCGCATGTGCGCCGCCTGTTGGAAGGAAAAATTCGGATCTCTGGTCATTGTCAAAGACTTTGATGTGAACAAAGGGCGCTACCGCCTGGGCTTTGACAAATATATACAAATGTGATGCGAGGTGGCACGGCATTCGTACTGAAGCCATGGCGCCGACCACATCACCCCGCATCGAGACGGAGATTGCTAAAGCTAATCGCAAACGTTAAGTCAATCAGTTGTCGAAAATTGTGCGAAAAAAGTATCTGAGTCTGAAACTCGAAAAATCCGAGCATGATGAAGCACTGATTAAATTATTCAAACCCATTACGGTGCCGCTGAAAAGATTGAGTGCGTCAGTGCCGCCACTCACCAAGCGATCATGACTGGCAGTGAAAAAAGAAGAGAAACAGGAACCGTCGACACCAACGACTCCAGACTTTATGAAAAAGGAAGAAGACGAAGAAAGCTACCACACAGATGATGGTGATTATGATGATGATGATGAGGATGACTACTTGGAAGTTTATCCCGAAGTAGCAACTGAATTCGTGAATGAACATCGCGCCAAATCCGGCAAAATAGATGTGAATTACGGCCCCATTTACGACAAACCAAGAGCGCAATGGTTGCTCGGTAGAAAGCTGATGGACTTCGACAAAGATACGGGGGATATTCGCATTGATGGTGTAACATACGAGGGCACTCCGGGACTATATAGTTTGATTTTCTACAAAAATCCCAAATACGCTAAAGCCGATTTGGCGGCATACAAGCAAATTTTGACAGCTACAGGTGCGCATGTAGATGCGCTAGGTAGGTTGAATCCATCTCAGACTGCCAAATATGAACAGTTGATTAGACCAATGTTCAAAGATCCTCAATCAAAAATAGGTGGTGGTGGAGGTGGTGGTGGAGGTGGTGGTGGAGGTCGAGGTCGTTTCACCGACGGCAGTGGTATCCCAGATCAGTTAACATACAACACGAAACCCATAGAATACGTGTACTGGGACGATGTGAACGAGCTCGTTGACAGGTATAGGCTTCTGATAGCCGCCAAAAATGCCGGCAGCACCTCTACCGACAACGAGATCGTGGCCATCATCAATGAATTGAGAGAAGCAGGCTATATTCTATAAATAAAAGCGTAGACGTTTTTTTGCATGCCACAGTCGCATCATGAGCATCAACAAGTTCGGTCAAACTTCGTCAGCTCGCCGTGCACGGCAGCAGCAGCAGCAGCAGCCCTATCATTTTCCTGGTGTTATACTCAACTATACGACAAATGGGGACATTGATGCTGAACATGTGAAAATATATAATGTGGAAACGCCAAGTGCACTCAATGATGTTGCCAACAAAAAATACGTTGATGACGTCATACAGAAGCTCAAAGATGACGTCATACACAAACTCAAAGACGAGCTGGACACCACCAAAAACAATCTAACAGCCTTGGATATTCGAGTGATGAAATTCATGTCACTTTCGATGAAAAAGCATGAAAATACCAAGAAACGCTTGGATAAATTGGCACTGGATATTGTTGATATTCCAGCCTCTTGAGTAGAAGGTGTAACGCCCAGTGCAGTTAGTGTATTGACTCCGCCATTAGCGAAATGACGTCATCATCATCATCATCTGAGAAAAAACAATTGGTTGATGAGCTCCATGCTCCAGCCAGAAGGAATTTTCCTCGCAGACGTACCATCATCAAAGGACTCGACGATCTGTGGCAGATGGACTTGGCTGATCTTCAAAAATACTCCAAAGCCAATAAAAACTTCAATTATATTCTCGTGGTGATTGACACCTTTTCCAAGTACCTATGGGTGCGACCCCTGAAGACCAAAACTGGTCGAGACGTCACTGAAGCGATGAGTGACATATTATCGAAAGCGAAAAGATGTCCCAAGCTCCGCCAATCAGATCTCGGAACTGAATTTTACAATTCCAGCTTTCAGACTCTCCTGAAAAAGTATAACATCAAACACTACAGCACGTATACCGTGAAGAAAGCCGCGATCGCAGAGAGGGTTATACGTACTTTCAAGGAGAATCTCTTCAAGTATTTCAGTTTGAACGGTACCTACAAAATGGCTGGACATTTTGCCGGACATTGCCAAAAACTACAACCAGCGCAAACATCGAACGATCGGCATGAAACCGTGTGACGTCACCAAAGACAATGAAAAACAGGTGTATGAGTCAACGTATGATTATGCCGAACGTGCTGGTCGAAAATAATTCAAAATTGGCGATTTCGTGAGAATTAGCAAGGCCAAGCATGTTTTCGAAAAAGGGTATACGCCTAATTGGACTACGGAACTATTCAAAGTTGTCAAAGTGAAAATCACCCAACCAATCACGTATTTGCTGGAGGACTTGGAAGGGCGACCAATCAGCGGCGCTTTCTACGAACAAGAACTACAAAAAACAAAAAATCCCGAAGTCTATCTAGTGGAAAAAATCATCAGACGTAAGGGTCGTAAAGTACTTGTGAAATGGCTGGGGTTTGATAGTACGCACAATAGTTGGATTGATGCGACAAATCACATGTAATTCAATGGAAAATTGGCACAATCTCAACTGGAAGAGGGGGCCTTTCATCGTCGTCGTCTCTCAGCTCTCGACGACGTAGAAACTCGAGCCGGTGTATGGGGGGAGGGTGGGGGGTGATGGCGGCGGCGGCAGCGGAGAAATAAACCGATGCCAAACGGTGCAGAGAGATTAGTCAGTCAACATGTTTGGTGCAGTGAACAACGTCGTTGTCGAGTCTTCTGAAGAGTCCTCTGGTTACGAGTTGGCGTCGGCGGCGTCAGCTTCATCATCATCATTATCATCATCATCATCATCGGACCGAGAGTGGGCAGATCGAATGGCAGATTTAGATCGAATATGTGACATGTACAAGGAGGCCATCAAAGCGGAACGTTTCTTCGCGTGCAAAGCCACCTACGAGTTTCGCAACACCGACGTTTTGAGCTTGCAATGCGGCATAAGTTTTGCTCGGAGTTTCGTGCCTACAGTGAAACTCGTGTGCAAGGTCCAATACACCATATGCTCCAGCCTGTCCTTCAGCATGTTTGAATGGGGCCAATTCGTGGGGGCCATTAATCAGTTGCTTTACACTAGCCGAAGTGGCCCGAATGCTGCAGCAGCAGCCAAGACTATTCGAATCAAACTCGACTGGGACGATGTTATGGATTTGTAATAACACACGTATGCAGAGAGTCAACAAGTGCGAGTTTCCAAGAATGACACCTACTTCTACCTGACGGAAGCGGATGTTCAAGAAATCCTACATCTAGATGCTACTGTGATGGCGACAAGATTTGAATATCTATTGAATATGAACTTTAGTCAATATTATCACGATTTATTAAGCAGTGCAAAAACTCTAGCTAAAAACAATGGTTTGTCATTTGATGAGGCTATAAACTTGTGTACTATAGCATCAAAAGATGATAAACATCTATGTTTTCGTGAATACCTATGCTATTTGCCGGATAAAGTAATGTTTGATTACGAAACGAAATAAATGTATATATTGAGAGCAGAGTTGACGTTTTAATTCAGTATGCAGTGTGCAGTGTGTCTGTGTATATGCCGAGAGAGAGAGAGAGAGATGCAGCAGTACGAAACAAGACTCGACTCGTATCGAAGCTGGACTTCGACATTTCCTGCAAGTAAGTTAGCCGAAGCAGGCTTTACGTATACCGGTTCGGAAGATGTAGTTGCATGTCTTTCGTGTCAAGTAGAAGGGTTCAGATGGCTGCCCAATGACGATCCTATGGCTGACCATCGTCGATGGAGCCCCCATTGTGATTTCGTTCGTAGTTATTACTCTGAGCGGCACAGACACAGACCGACGACAGATGGCGCTGATGTCCCTCCAGAACCAAGAGTGTCAGATGTCATTAGCAGAGTGACAGATGACACATGGATGACACCGCCACCACCACCATCACCACCGACAGATGGCGCTGATGTTGCTCCAGAAGAACGACAAGTGAAAGGTGACATGAGCAGCAAAGTGATCACAGATGTCATAAACATAGACTCACAGAACACGGTGATGATGTGTCGTGTATGTCTTGTGAATGAACTAAATGTATTGTTTATGCCATGTAGACACTTGGCGTGCTGCTCACAGTGCGCCATCAGGTGCGACACATGCGTAGTTTGTAGATCACCCATCAATACATTTATGAAAATATATATATCTTAGGATATTTTTGATTTTTAATTTTGCTACACGAAAATACCCTTCCCCATTTTTTTTTTGCTTAAAAAAACATGCCAATTTTTATGTAAAAAAGTATCACATTTTTGATTGCATTATTCTTCCAATTTTGGTGCAAAAACGTGCTCTTTTTTTGATGCAAAAAGTGACACTTTTTTCGATCAAAAAACACCCAAAATTGACATGGTGGAAGGATTTCAGTGAAGCATTTTCAGTGAATTTTGAGTCACTCAGCATTCACTCAGCTTTCACTCAGCATTCACTCAGCTTTTTCCACCATGTCAATTTTCGGTCATTTTTTTTATAAAAAAAATTGCCATTTTCCCATAAGAATACATGTATTTTTGAATGATAAAAAGTGACACCTTTATTGACATGGTGGTAAAAGCTGAGTGAAGCATTTCCAGTGAAAGCTGAGTGGCTGAGTGAATCACTCAGCTTTCACTCAGCTTTTTCCACCATGTCAATAAAAGTGTCACTTTTTTGGGAAAAAAAACAAGCACTTTTTTGGCTCTAAAACGATACTTTTTTGTATGAAAAACTGCATTTTCACGTTTTTGATGCAAAAAGTTTCACTTTTGAGGCAAAAAAGATGCACTTTTTTCGATAAAAAAAAAACACCCAAAATTGACATGGTGGAAGGATTTCAGTGAAGCATTTTCAGTGAATTTTGAGTCACTCAGCATTCACTCAGCATTCACTCAGCTTTCACACAAATCACGAATTAAATGGCACTCACAATAAAAAACAATGCACTTGTATAGAAAAAAAGCGAGAGACAGATGAGCGTTAGAGAGGCACTTGTTGTTGCTTCGAACGCAGATAATAAAATGACGCAGGCTCGCTGTGAACGTACGTATTAACTCTCTGTGTCACGTGACCCACGCCGTCCACCTCCACGACGAGTTCGCGTAACCCACGCTGCAAATGTATGCAACGGTCGATCTGGGGAAAACCCAAATTGCGCAATAACAGTAAACAACTCCTAGGTCAATTTAGCTCGAGCAGCGTAAACAGATACCGGAAGTGTGAGATAAATCTGAAAAACAAATTCAAGGTCAAAAATGGATCATCGTCGTGTTTACTGAGAATTTCGTTCAACTTGAGAGAGTAGACAGTAAACAAGTCCAAGGCCAAATCGTATTTCTTAGAATTTCATTGGAGAGAGAGTAAACACCAGATGTGGCTCTTATCGCTGTTTACGACTACAGCGCGCGGAGAAGTATTTTTTTTTCATTTGGAATTTCATTCGAGGGCGAGTGAATTAATAATAAGTCGTCCATCATAATTTTCTGTTGTGTGTATATGTGTTCTAAGACAGTAGAGACATTTTTCATATTTACTTTTTTGTTTTGTCAATTAAGGTGGTGGCGGCGGCGGCGGCCATATTTTTTTCTCTTCCAGCCAATTGCTCTCAGCGAATCACGTGAGGAAAAGAAGTTTTTTCATAACTTCCGCCATCGCGCCATGTTTTTTTGCCTTCCGCTCCATCGCCGCCATGTTTTTTGCGTTCCGCTCCATCGCGCCATGTTTTTTTGCCTTCCGCTGCATCGCCGCCACGTTTTTTGCGTTCCGCTTCATCGCCGCCATGTTTTTTGCCTTCCGCTGCATCGCCGCCATGTTTTTTTGCAGAAAAGACGCGCGCCACTTAGGGTGAAACGTTTTGCAGCCCCCCACCCCGAAACTCTTTGGCGAACACGTCATCTTCTTCAGCACCAACCCTCCACCAACGGCAAGAACTCGATGGACGCGGCCATCGAGAGATTCACCGTGTGGAGCAATGCCGATGCTGCCTCATGCTAGTGAGGCAGCTTCGGCATTGTCCATCTACTCAGTACTTTCAATTTTGAGTAGTTTAGATGCAAATATTCGAGGACAATTCGGAACAAATTTTCTTTCTTCAAGTTGGAGCCACAATCCTCTATTAATGCGAATAAATAAGCCATGGTACGATAATTGATCATTACATCAGACACGCATATTTTGCATATAGTATGATTTTCAAATCGATTCATTCTTTTAACAAAGAATTTTTTTGGTTTTACTGGCTATGCAATACTCTTTATTATTATCTTTATTTTTTTAAGTTTTGAAGTGTCAAAATACAATGATCACAGACTCCTATGGTTGATGCTTACTGACGCTGGTTATGAATTCCATACCATTAAAGCGCGCATAACGCACGTTAATAAAAACGCAAAAAAAAACAATTTTCTACCATTTGTAGTTACTCAAAACTTATGTAAAATTGTAGAATATACTATTTTCTATCTTGAAATGGTATTCCCATGCAACTACAAAGAGTAGAAATTTCCAATTTGTAGGCCTAAATAATTGCTGACGCGCTATGAATCTGTTCATGCAGCTTCCCGAAAAACCTCTTAAATTATAATTTTCTACCACTTGTAGTAAGCTCAAGTAACTATAAAATAATGATAATAATATTAATAATAATGAAGCAGAAAAAAAGCTTAAGAAGGTAACAGACTTGTGGTGAAATGGCGGAGTATAAGCTAATAGCTGTTTTTCAAATCAACCTCAAAAATGAAAATAAAAAGAAAGTGAATAATAATAATGAAATTTAGTTTTAGAAATACATAAAATGTTCTAAGTCTATAAGGAGTTAACCTGAATGATGATTCCAATTAAATATTAGTTTTTAAACAAACCTAGTAATACCTTACAAAAATACATAAAAAAAATCAAATACTTTACATTCTAGCTATGACCATGAAAGTAGACCCAGGAGTCCGGTGATACTCATGAAATATAGAGATCAGTATAGTATTTCAATGAATTATAGTTTAATATTCTCTCAATGATACCAAATGTTGATGAAAAGTCTACATTATACTAGCCATGGCCGTAAAGAGTTGTCCTATATAATAGCCGGGTAAAAATAATGAAGGAATATAACTATTTTTCATGAAGAACATGCCACTTCAGCCTTTTTTTGAAATTCATTATTGAATACGATCTACGTTCGCTAGAAAGATTATTGTAAAGTTTGGGGGCAGAATAAGAAAAACTGTGAGTAAATATAGATGATTTGTGTTTAGGAATAACTAGGATGGATTTATTACGTGATGCGAATGTGTTGACTTCTGAGAAAGTGATGAGTTTATTGGCAAGATATTCAGGCATATGTGTAGTCAAAACCTTATGTGTATTAGTCAGCAGATGTAATTTTATAAGTTTCTCGAATCTCAGGCAACCTGATTCCTTCATTGCAAAAGATATGTGATCTCGTATTTTCGAACACCAAAGGAAAATCTTTAACAACTATTCTGGAAGCGTTGTAGACGCACTGAGTCTGATAGTCGTAATGCAGGTCCATAGATAGTATCACAATAAGAAACTGTTGATATGATAAGTGATTCACAAAATTTGAGTTTAAGTTTGGTGGAGAGGATATTTCGATTTGGATATAATTGTCTAAGAACGTTATACGCAGATCTAGTGAGATAGTTGACATGATTGTCGAAGTGGAGAGAGAAGTCCAACCAGAGTCCTAAATTTTTTATTTCAGTCACTGCGGGTAAGATGTCATTATCGATGCGAAAAAAAAAAACCTATACCTATAGGTATGGTCGTCGGCAAGTATTCTGTTGAATACTTGCCGACGACCATACCTATTGTATAGGTTTTTTTTTTTGCGGAAGATTGGATTACGTAATCCACCATAATTCATTATAAGTTTTATGATCTTCCGTCAAGTAGTGTCGCCCATCTTTCATGATCCTGAACAGAGTCTAAATTTCGGGTCTGAGAAGAGAAATATAGCTGGGTATCGTCGGCATAATGGTGTATATTGCATTTATTGACATATCGATGAAAATCGCTAATGTACATGCTGAAAAGTAGTGGTCCGAGAATAGAGCCTTGAGGAACCCCTTTGTTAAGAGGTAAATCTTGTGAAACCACGCCATCGAACACTACCATTTGGGATCTATTCGAAAGGTACCTAGCTTTCCATTAACTTAACTGCATTTACAGAGAACCCAAAGAATTTCAGTTTGTCGAATAGAATTTTGTGATCGAGAGTATCGAAAGCTTTACTATAGTCAAGAAGCACCAAGCATGTAACTTTACTTTCATCGGTAGCTCTGAAAATGTCATCCGTTATAGAGGATATAGACAAGAGGACTGTGGTAGTGCTATGTTGTGCAGTGGCGGATCCAAGTTACTGTTTAGGGGGGGGGTAATGGATATAAAAATTCTCATATAACAAAAGTAAAATATAGTAGTAAAGTATATTTTCAATAGACATAGAAAATAATAGAACCAAATAATATAGTTAGTATGCCACAAAAATGAGATTAAAATATATTTTCAGTCAACAATATCTGTTCAACATGAAAATACCTGAAAAAATTATTATTTTTTCGGTCATCATACTAATGATAAATGAAACAAATAACATTCTGTATATGTCAAAATAAATTATAATTTGTGAACTTACTAATTCACCCACGATGAGAACAAATTGATTTATTTAGTCATCACAAAAGCAGAAAGAACGATAAACGATAAAACCCTTCAAAAACAAAATACGATAGAAATAATACATCCCGCCAGCGCCTACTATGCCAATTACAGACGAAATGCAACAAAAGTAAATTGGACCGCAGTCGCCGTCGATCGTCGATCTATCTGACAATTTGACGGGTCTGCTCGGCAACATTCGAGTTCAAGTGCAGGGAAGGGATAAGATGTACATTGCATTTTGTGGAAGGGGGTGCTAGCGTTCGAACACGGTGGAGTGCATGGTGGTGGAATTCTGAAAATGTCATCGCATTTTTTTTACTTTCAAGCTGATTCGGCTCTGAAACTGTGAATATTTCGACGAGGCTTGGGGGGGGTAATTACCCCCCCTGGATCCGCCACTGATGTGCTCTGAATCCGGATTGTACCGATGTGATTATTTCTTGTAGGTTCACAAATGAGTTAATCTGATCTTTTAGTGTCATTTCAACGATTTTTGAGATGCAAGGTAGGATGGTAATAGGCCTCAAGTCAGAAAAATCTCATGGTGAGTTGCTCTTAGCTAAAGGTATCACAATGCCATTTTTCCAGCAATTGGGAAAATAAGAAGAGGTAATGATGAAATTAAAAATGAAAGTAATGTGATTTAGTAGAAGAGAGTCGATAATTATTCATTTTGATGAATATGTTATCAGAGCTGATAGCGTTAAACTTGATGCGCCTAAGAACTGTTTGGGACGAAAGAATATTATATTTTTCGTCCCTAAATGGCACTTTTGAGCTACTACAATCAGAAGTAATCAACAGTTTATAGGCTAAGAGTGCATTGGTGTGAAGACAAACTCAATATTACTATGTAATCTGTTCCTGTAGGTATGTATCAATAAAACTAATATATTTTTCGTTTTCTACCACTTGTAGTCGCCCGAAGTGAATAAAAAAATCAAAAAATGTAATATATTTCATTATAAACCGCATTATCGCCGAGTGACTATAATGAATAGAAACAATATCTTTAAGGGCAGGCTGAGAAGCCATTACATGGCCATTACCGAAACTGCCAAGCACATCAAGTTTGATAAAATTATAACTTTCTACCACTTGTAGTAGTCCAAAATTGATATAAAATAAAAGAATATATTATGTTACGCTTTAGCTTGCCATTTTCATGCAACTACAATTAGTAAAAATTTCAGAATTATCGCATACCTAGAGAATGGTATTGAAACTTCGACGCAATGTAAATTTGTTATATTTGCCTAGCTAGGTTTCCAGCAGTTGAAAAATAACTTAAAAAAATTGAAGAGTTTTTATTTTTTTATTTTATATGAATGGTTACAAGTGATAATAAATCTAATTATTTATATTATTTTGACTAATGTAATTATTGTTTATATAGAAAACGCAATTATTATAAACTATGGCAGATAGATTGGAAGTAGTTGCTTGTTCTTCATTCAGAGATTCTCGAATCGTCTTTGCCGAAGTTGAAGCAGACCTCCATGCGTCAATTATTTCCTGATGATGGCCCGAGTCTATTTGCAGATATGCTTTTATTGAGTGGCTGCTACCATGACCGGTTATTTTAATCGATTGCTATTCTCCAATTCCCGTTTTGGCTGAAGTTAAAACAGCAGTAGCCCTTGCAGAATGATTTGTTATTTTGGTCTTTTTGATATCAATTCCAATCAATGATGCAGCAGATTTGACCAGGAAGATATTGTATTCTGCCCAACTGTTCCTGTACCAGCCTTTGGAACTGGGATTCTTCCAGTTTAAATTTGTCGTCAAAAATAAACGCTTCGTTTTGATGAGGCCTCGCTTGCTTGTTACCTGGCATATTTCTTCGTTGAGTGTATTCGCTACTAGCCACTTACTGTCAGCCATTTTCTTTGAACCGCCTTGGGTGGTATTGGAAAGAAACTGGTTATACTCAGTGCGGCCTGTTGGTTCCCCTCTGTTGTCAATTTCCTCCACAAAATATTCGAGTTGTGCTGCCGCTCCTTAATTTCCTCTCCAGGCCAATTCATGACCAGCAACGTGGAAAAACTTTTTCTGCAGTCCTTCCGGAGTGTTTTCGTCCCAAAGCTCAATAATTTTTTTCAGCTCGTCTGCTGATAATGCAGATGAACTATCCTTCCTCTTGATTGGATTCTTTTGTAGCTTCCGGCGCTTAACATTTTTTGCAGCTATTGCGTTCAAAAACTGTATATCAGAGAATGGATTGAATTTTCGATTATACTTTTCAAAAAAATATTCCTGCAACTGCTTGGCTGTGGAATTCGTTAAACTTTGCACTCTCCTTATAGTCTTCGGAGTTTTTTTTTCGCATGTTGAACCCATAGTCTTCAAGAATAAGCGCCAGTTCTTCCACAGGTATATCCGTTCTATCGAAATTATACGATTTTTCTGCGCAAAAGTTTGTAAAATGCCTTCATACGCTTGACAAATTATTTACAAAACATTTTTTATTTTAAAAAATATTACAAACTACTATGCAAAATTTTTACAGGACATTATTATATTTTGAAAACTTATTGGAAAATCTCAACTTTTTTGAAGATCTGGCAGTTCCGCCTACAAAACTCGGTGCCCAGACGGCACAATCATATTGCATGAATATCCTAGGCATATTTCACCGGAATATTGGCATGTTCCAGAGATATGCCATATCCTCCAAAACATGTGCTATGCATATTCCATGGATATTTAAGGTCACCATGAAATATGTTCCAGGAATATGCCATAATCTTCCACTGCATATGCCAGGAATATTCCATATCCTGCAAAGCATGTGATATGCATATTCCAGGAATATCCAAAACATATTCATGGCACATGCTATATATATGTTTTCTTACCATAAAAGTATGCCCGAAATATATTTTTGTATGCTTCTTGAAGATGAATGCAGAACATATCCAGGGTGTCTAGTTTATATATGGAATAAACTACCCTTGATATATCGAATATGAGGTCCAATGTATTATTTTTTTGAGTAAGAATAAAAAACTAAATACAAAAAAAATTATTTATTGCAAAAACGACAAATACAACATACATATGTATTCTAATACACTATCTTGGCAATTATCAAGACCTAACACAAATTACTCAAATCGGTCTCATTACACTTTTCAGTTCTTCAGAATCTTTGTCTTTCTTAATCCTAAAAAATACAATCAGGAGAAAATAAACCTTGTTGTACAATAATTTACTTAGTGTTCTATTGCAACTCTCAGTAACTTACTTAGATCAGGAAAATGGTATGTTCTTCTTCGACTTCTCAGTAAATTGCTATGTGAGTGTGATACATACATACCCCTAAAAATACTATTAATATAGTGTAGAAAAAAATTGATGAATTATATTTATTTTGATAATTAAGCATGTTGATTGACATTTGCAACATATATATTGAATAGAAGTGATATTTTATAAAGGAGGAATAGTTGAAAATGATGTAAGTGAATAGATAATGAATTTGACATTTAAATATTGTTAAAACACTATGGTAAGGTTAGTCTAAAATTCAATTAAATTGAAGTAATGACCAAGTGTCTAATTTTTATATACATTGTCTCTTATTACAAAAAATATTAAATATTCTAGAACAGTTGGTCAACATTGAGAAAAAACGTTTTTTGAATATGTATAACATAGTATAAATTAAGTAAAGGTAAATTTTAATTCAAATTGACATCATCTCTGTGGTATATTTTTACCTTTTATCAAAGTAGCCATGTCTACATTAGATAATTTTTTCCTTCCATTTCCTCCAACCTAGCTAAAGGTGTCTTAAAACATCATCGTCAACTAACTGAGGCATATATCTCCTAATACACTGATGCGTCCAACATGAAGAAGCTTTGTCATCTACAATTAAAATTATTACATCTTCTCAGTTATAGTGCACTAATAACAACAATTTAACAACAAGCACTCATCAAAGTAATTGTGAAGGAAGTAACAAATACTGTGTTTTTGTCAGTAAGTTTTCCATCCAACTCCATCAACTCTATTATGTAAGACTGAGATATCTTGGATATTATTTCCTTTCTTAGAATTTCTTTTAGTCCTTATCATTTCTGCATTTTGTGTGGCCCTTCCTTTAAAAATATTCAGAAGTCTCATAGGACTTTCAGAAGAATCTCTGAAAACAAAGGAAAGTTCAATGAAAAATGCATAAATATACTTTTTAGAGATTTACTTACTTTTACAGGATAAACATTTTTGTTTTGCTGTGGTGAAATAGATTCTTGAGTTCAACAGATCCGAAATACTGTTCACTTCCTTTTCTTAGTCCACTTTGATACTGTTACAAACTGAGACGAGCTGGCTAGTTGCAAATTAATACCTGGAAAATATATTATTTGTTATACTAACGAATGAAAACTAAAAACAGAAAAGATTTTGGAACTTTTGATAAGGAGATTCGGAGAATGAGTTAAATTCCGAATTATCTTACCAGGAGTCGTTGGTGATTTCGACTGCGGATATTTTCTAGCAACTTATTCTATAATATGCAGTAATACTCTCAACAGCACTACAAACTACAACACTTCCACCCATACGAGGGCTTTCACTTCCACTAAAAACATTATCTTAACAAATTTCATATACGATGTTGATACTTGACGATTGACAAATGACAATGTCAAATATCCATAAACTGATCGCAGTGCCATTCGCAAGAATTCCTTTCCACAACACTTCCTAATAGGCAATTCGCATGAACCAATTAGAACTATCCTGGCCAAGGCAGTATATTTGAATCGATGCTAAGTATTCAACTTGGTTAGCAAGGTAGTTTGGTTAGGTTAGGTCATGGTCCCTTCTTTTTTCATTTTTAAGCCATAAATGAAGGGAACATGATCTAATTTAACCAAAGTGGACTTGATAACCAAGTTGATCCTCAACATAACCTAAAATTGCAATGCACACCACAAGACGCAATTAAAATAGAGTGTTGTGAATAGGAATTCTTGCGTGCCAATCAGCTTTGATTTTTCAGTCTCGCTTCGAGCGCAGATAACCGAAACATTTGATTGGTTGAAATTCCACTTCAAATGTACTACTTCATAAACTAACCAATTGAATGCTTTATTTGGCTACGAAACTTGAAAAGTTTTTTTAAATGCATGTGATTTATCAGTTTTTATTAAATATATATTCGAGAAACATTTGATATTTTTCTAACAAAAAGTTCCTTCAAATTGAAATGACTTTGGAATATTCCCAGAATATTCAAAAACTTACGTTTCTGCTTGATATGCCTTTTGAATATACCAGCAATATTCAAGGAGAATATTTTATGGATATGAGTGGAAATATATTCCAGGAATATTCTCAATGTGTTTAAGATCAAATAAATATTCATGGAATATTCCAGGAATATTGCAATATCTGTTGGAAAATAGGATGTTGTAGGCATATTCCAGGAATATTGGGTGCCGTCTGGGTGGTGGTAGTTTAATGACATCTTCTTCGGGCACAAAACTCCATCTTTCACATCTGGATATACAAAATGGAAATCAGGTTTTTTGCGACGCATAAAATTTATAAAATATTCATCCTCGACTTATTGTAAGACTAGGCCAATGTAGTATGCTATTGTCTTTTTGTGGCAAATCGTACTAACACGTAATCATTTAATAATCAATTTGTTTATCTATATCAGTGAGCTCAGATGTGTCAGAATCTTTGTCAACAATATTCTTTTGTTTCTTTTTCATTTACCCTCAATATCTGAAAAACTTTTGATTTGGCAACATTGCCAATATCACTATTGAATCGGGCATCATCAAAAACCATCTTGTATGAAATTTCACGAATTTTTCACGAACCGTATTGAAAATATAGGACCGTTCCCAGATTTTTGACCGAAAATACCATGTTGTCATATTCTGAAAACAACATTAATTAAAAATCTGATATTTTGAGACATAAGTATTGAGGCGTCGCTGAATTGATTGCAATGAAAACAAATAGGGTATTCCATTCGAAAAAATTGAGATACCCTCAATATCTGAAAAACTGTTGATTTGGAAACATTGCCGATATTACCGTTGAATCGGGCATCATCAAAAACCACCATGTCATAATTTTTGTAAATTTTCTCTGGGACATTTCTGAAATATGAGACCGTTTAGATACTTTTGAAAGACACTGTATTGGTATTGGTATTGGTATTGGTGAGTATGGATGGTGATTGATGCGCTGCGACCTGATTAGATCTATTGTGCCCCATCTTCTTCTGCTGTCACAAGATGTTCTTGTTTACAGCAGCCCTTCAAGTCCCAATTCCTTCAGGAATTTTAGGATTTTGAGGGGGTCTGCTCGTGGTATTTCTCCCACGGTCAGCTGGTGTGATCCCAGTATATTCAATCTTTTGCGATGTACAGCGTAACACTCCATCAATATATGGTGGGGTGTTTCTGGGTGTTCCCCACATAATCTGCAGGTGCTGTCCTCCTCTAAGCCTAGCTTCCTCAGGTGTTCTTTGAGTCTGCAATGCCCCGTTAGAAATCCCGTGATTGTCTTTAGACTAATTTTGCTGAGGTTAATCAGTGTCTTTGATCTTGCTCGGTTGAAATTTCCGAGGAGATCTTTGGCCTGCCTCAGCCCTGGAAGTCTTAGCCAGTATGTTGCTCTCATTGCTTCTTCAGCTTTATTGAGTTCTTCTCGGAAGTAATATTTTCCAAGTCCGCAGAATGGTTCTGGCCCGATCAGTGGCGTTGCTGCGCCTTTCCGTGCCAGGGTATCTGCTTGTTCGTTGCCCTCTACTCCGGCGTGCCCTGGCACCCAGAGGAGGGTCACCTTATTGTTCCTGCCCAGATCATTAAGTTTGTCTAGGCATTCCCAAACCATCTTCGAGTTGATGTTGCAGGAGCTCAACGCTTTGATGGCTGCTTGACTATCGGAGAGGATCACGATTTCCTGGTTCCGGTATTTCCTATTGAGGTTGAACTGAATGCACCTTTCTATGGCGTGAATTTCCGCTTGGAAAATGCTGGGGAACTGGCCCATGGGTTCAGAGTATTTGGTGCGAGGCCCAAAGACCCCTGCTCCAGTTCCTTCGGGAGTTTTGGACCCGTCCGTATACCATGTTAAGGTATTCTTCCCCAGTGCTCGAATCGATTCTATGTTCCATTCTCGCTTGGTGTTTAGTTCCGTTCGAAAAAGTTTCTCGAAACTAAATTTCTTGGTAATTTCGTCAGTTGGGAGGTCGGCAAGGTGTGCACAGTTGGTAGGGGTTAAGCCCCTCGCGCCGTGTGCTGTCCCTATGAGTCCGACTTTAGCCAACCTGAGGTTTGCCTCCCAAGCAGTTCTCTTCACCATTATGTGGAGAGGAGTGAGGTCCAGAATGACCTCTATTGCTGCTGTTGGAGTCGACCTCATTGCTCCTGTTATACAAAGACATGCTAGTCTTTGCACTTTCTCCAAGATCTTCTTTGTTGTGGCGAGTTCGGTTCTGCCTTGCCATGCTACTGCCCCGTAGGTGATCATAGGTCTCACTATCATGGTGTACATCCATCGCAGTACTGATGGGTTACATCCCCATGTTTTTCCTGCAATGTTCCTGCACACCATCAGTGATGATTTTGCCTTATTAGCGATCTTTTCTACGTGTCTGTTCCAGAGTAGTTTTGAGTCTAGAGTAAGTCCTAGATACTTCACCTCTTGCTGCCATTCTAAGTCTGCTCCGTCGAGGCGAACAGTCCTTAGGTGCTGAACCTTTGTTCTTCTAGTGAATGGTACTACTGTGGTTTTTGATGAGTTAATTCTCAGCCCCACAGAGAGGCACCATCTTCTGGTTGTCTCTAGCTCTCTTTCTATGAGATCGCAGAGGGTTCCTTCGAATTTGCCTTTGGCCATGATGACTATGTCGTCCGCATATCCAAGGCAAGTGACTCCGCTCCCGGTCAGTGTTCCGAGTAGTTCGTCTACTACGAGACTCCACATCAGAGGTGATAGTACCCCTCCTTGTGGGCACCCCCTGTTTGTGCTGATCCGAAAGCTGCTCTCACCCACTTTCGTTTCAGCTGTTCTTGTGGCCAGCATTTGGCACATCCATCTGGATGTGGTTCTGTCCACTCCCTTGTTCATTAGGGCCCTCTTTATTGCTTCATGAGAGGTGTTGTCGAATGCCCCCTCTATGTCTAAGAAGGCGCAAATGGCCATTTCTTTGTGCTCAAGTGATCTCTGGATGCTTTCGGTAAGCACGTACAGAGCGGTTTCCGTTGATCTGCCCGCCCTATATGCATGCTGCCCGGAGTGCAATGGCACTCTCTCCAGTATCTCAGTTCTGATGTAGTTGTCTACCGTCTTCTCCACTGTCTTCAGTAAGAAGGATGAGAGACAGATTGGTCTGAATGACTTCGGGAGGGTAGGGTCCTTCTTTCCCACTTTGGGAATGAAGGTTACCCGTGCTCTTCTCCAGTTGTTCGGTATGTACCCGAGTGCCAGACTAAATCTGGCTGCTTTAATGATGTACGGCAGTAGTTCCGTTTGCCCTTTTTGTAGAAGAGCCGGAAATATACCGTCAACTCCTGGTGACTTGAATGGTTGGAAGGATTCAATTGCCCATTTCACTCTTTGGGGAGTGCATATGGTCTTTGCTACTTCCCAGTCTTCTCGTTTGGCTCTGCCTGGTTCTTCCAGTGATCTGTCGGATTCAAATGGTATGCTGCCTGGAAAGTGCGTCTCCAGTAAGAGGAGAGCTCGTTGCTCTTCATCCTCTGTATAGCTACCATCTGTTCTTCTGAGTGACATAGGTCCTTGCTCTCTGCCCCTCGCCATGGTTTTATATAACCTGGATGCTGCAGGGCTTGATGTGATTGTCTCACAAAAGCTCCTGAAGCTGTTCCTCTTGGCTTTCCTTATTTCTTTATTATATTTTGTCAGCCTTTCGGTGTATCCCTGCCAATCTCCGCCCCGCTTGGCTTTGTTAAATAGCCAGCGGACTTCGGATCTCAGATTTGACAGGTGTTCGTTCCACCAAATGGTTCCACTGTGGGATTTCTTTTCTTTTATGGGGCAACTGGATTCGTATGCATCCATAATTGCCCCGTTTACCGCCTCTAGGGTCTGCTCAAATTCGACGTGACTGTTGCCGTTGAACTTGATCTGTTCTAGGTTACATTTTAGATTGGTGGTGTATTTTTCCCAATCTGTGTTTCTAGGGTTTCTGGTGAAGGTTGTTTGTGTCTCAAGCCCTTCCACGTTGAACATAATGATTCTATGGTCTGAAAGAGAGGGTTCTTCTGAGACCCTCCAGTTCCTTACCATTCTACTGATGCTCGGGCTGCCGAGCGTTAAATCTAATACTTCTTGCCTAGCCCTAGTTACAAAGGTGGGGACACATCCCACATTGAGTACATTTAGGTTAGCCGCGAGTATGAATTCTAGCAATTGCTCACCTCTTTGATTGGTGTCCGTGCTGCCCCAGATGGTGTTGTGCGCGTTGGCGTCGCAGCCCAGCAGGAGGGGTAGATTGCTCCTACTGCAGTAGTCGGATAGCCTCTGTACTTCTTCTGGTGGTGTTTGCCCATCTCCAGCGAAGTATCCTGAGGCTATTACTATGTCGAGGAGTGAGTGCCTTGTGCGGATCTTAGCCCGAACCGGCACTAAGTCCCTCGTCATGAATTCTGAAAGACAAATATAATTAATATTATTTCTGATCAGTATGCAAGCTCTGGGGTTGTCACTTCTGACATCCCAGATCACCATACCTTCTTTGTTCGGCAGTCCTCTGATCTGCCCCCTGTTGACCCAAGGTTCTTGGATCAACACAACTCCCAAGTTTGTCCCGGCGAACACCCTTGATAAGGCGGCAGATGCCCCCTTAGCGTGATGAGCGTTCACCTGGGCAACCTTGACGTGGGTAGCCATTGCTACACGTGAGTTGGAGTGCTTGCCTCCTCATCATCCAGCAGCATTTGCTCTTCTTCGCTGGGAGTCACCGTGGTGTCCTGGTCCACGCTCCCAGTCGATTCTGTTTCGCCTGCTGGGTCTTCTACAGCCCCAGGGTCCGGTGTCTTGCCCGCCTCTTCTTCCTCCTTCTTCTTGCTTGAGTCCTTGCGGAGGCCATGAACGGGGATTTTCCCGAACCTGAAGAAAATGGTGTATCCCATTTTTCTGATGGCCTCGCAGGACTCGTCGTCAATGCCAATGTTTAGTAACTGGCCGTTGCCTTCTTTCTTACTTCCCAGTACTTTCCACAACTGGGTGTGAAGCCCCATGTTTTGTGTACTTACCAGGGCTAGCAACTTCTCCGTTTCAAAGTTCGAGCTCCTGGGAAAGAACACAGTGATGGCGTGCGCCCTTGGGATGTCCTCTCCCACGCACGCCATCAGCTCTGTACCCCTCCAGTTGCTCAGACTGGGGGCATTTGCCCTCAGCCAGTCTGCCGTCTCTTGGGTGACACAGTCTACCACAAGCGTGCTTGGGCGAAAGTGGATTCCTCCAAACTGGAGTTTACACTCTGCACCCAGCACCATCTCCTGCACAATGGCGTCTTCAAGTGCTGTGAGTTGCTCAGCACTCAGCGTCTCCCGTGGATAGTTTTTGGGGAGGACTGCAACTTTTATCATGCTCACTGCTTCAGCATAGCTGGTGGCTTGCCCAGTTTGCTTAGCAGTGGCGGTGCTGCTTCCCGCTTCAGTCTTCCTCCTCTTAACATTCGGACGTTGAGGGGGTGTTTGGGTTTTGGGGCCCCTCTTCTCCGTCTGTTGTGGAGGTTGCTCCTGAGGCCTTTTCCTCTCGACGGCTTTCCTTCTTGCTTCCTCAGGTGTCAGGCCCTGTTCAAGGAAGCGAAGGTACCATCTTACTCCTGCCCCGCTAAGACCTCTTCTTAGCGGATCATCGATGCCTCCAGGCTTGCCTGGAGGTGGCAGATCTTGTTTCCTCCGATTTTTCTTGGGAGGTTTCTTATGGGAAGTACCTTTGCCGGATGCTTGCTCCGAAGGTTTTTCCTCCTTTTTCTTTTTCGCTCCCTCTGCTTCCCGAGGTGATTTCGGTGAGTGGGAGCTGCCAGGACGCTCTTGAGCATCCTGGGTTGCGGTGAATTCCCGCGATTCATTTTTAGTTTTTTCCTTATCCATGTTGGTCCCACGAATAGCTAGGGAACTAGGAGTCGACCACGCCGGAGCCCCGCACGGCGTGGCAAGGCTGGTACTCGTGCAGGTCGCCTGGTATGCACGAGGCTCCGTTCAAGGCGGTGCTCTCCCACCGCCATGCATCCATGGGCACGGGTCGCGTGACACCTTGGATTGGAGGGTTGCTCAGCGCCACCTTATTTTATTCGGTGGTAACCTACGACGTGCCTGTGGGTCGCACAGTGCACGCCGCAGGCCGTCCGGCTATCCGTCACCTGCCGACGCTGCTAGTAGCCACCCAAGCCCTAGCAAGACACTGTATATTATCACATATATATATATATATAAATCTGTCACTCCCCATGATTAAGATTCCGTGTGGCTCATGTCACCTGTCATTTATCATTTATCAATTGTCTCATGTCATTTGTCATTGGTCTTGGCTAGTCAGTCGAACACAATTACTCGGCGCGGTTGTTTGCCTCTTCAAGGACAACACGTGCTTTTAAATAATTTTAACAATTTTAAAATCCATGTCATAATGTATCATCAGTAATGAGTGTGCATCCACGTTACTCTTGGTTGTTATTAATGATGTTTTACTCCCAGTGCTGTCCATATTTCATGATTATTTTTAACATATACGCCATGTAACCTCGAAACAGTGCAAGTTATTCCACGTTTTTCGTTGGCGTAATTCTCAGAGTTGTCTTTACATATTTGTAGTTTCCCTGAAGATGATAATAAAAAGTTATTGAAAGCTTGGAACAAGTGTATAAGAGTACCCTTATTGGCCTGCTGCATATCCCAAATATTAAAAAACTCATATATATATGTATATATATATATATATATATATATATATATATATATATATATATATATATATATATATATATATATATATATATATATATATATATATATATATATATATATATATATATATATATATATATATATATATATATATATATTGAATTAACATAATATTCTGAAACAGTTGTCTGCAAAGATTTACACTTACCTTTACAAAATGTACAAAATATTCACCCAATTACGATTTTTTGTCACCGACAAGTTGTCTTTGCGCTTAACGAACACAAACTGATATTAAGTGTAACAGCCATGCGCAACAACTCAGCGTTGTATCTAGTAATGGCGAAATATTTTAGGCCGTTAATTGAAACGTGTATCATACCTCCCACAGTATCAAGCCTCCCTAGTCTCCCATACTAATTTTTTACAAGTTGCAACCCCATTTTTTCTAAATGCCAGTGGATTCTACGTTACAAAATAGTGAGATTTAACGCTCACAACCCTATTTCTAAATTAAAAGGTTTTTGTAGAAACTTATAAAACTTAAATTTCCGTGTGGTTATTAGAGGTATCTGAATTATCAGTAGACTTTTTTCGAAGAATCGACAAGAAACAAATGCTGGTATTAACAAACAATATTTGCTAATAATTTGACGTTGAAGCATGAATATATCGAATTCATTTATCAATTTGTCGATAATTTACGGGAATGTGACAAATGCATGTAACCTTCTGTTTTGTGAGTGGAAGAGCAATTAGCGATTCAATCATGAAATTGAAAACGCTGCCATGTGAGGGTCATATTAAGTCATAGTATTAATTTTATGTACTTTTATGGCTACTCAATAAGTACTTTTTTTTTGTATACGTTAAGACTAATCCCTGTCTCCGGAGCCACGACACTTCCGGGGGGGCGCGTTGTATCATTTATCCCAATAACCACCCCCCACGCCGTGGGGTAAGTGACTATTGAATCCGAGAGTCCTATGCCCTGAGCAGAAGTGAACCAAGAATTTTGGTATTCTGCATTTGTCAGGCTAAGATTTCTCATATTACGGCATGACGGTATGAAGTTTGAGAACTGTGTGTCCATCATTCCACCTAGGACCCCTATTATCAGAACCACCATTTTGACAAAATTATATGGGTAAAGCCTGCGGAGTTCAAAGAGTAGATCTCGATATTTAGTCCGTTTTCCCTCCTCTTTTTAGACGATGTTCGTTTCGCCAGGAGCTGAGAAGTCCTACTTTGATGGTCGAGGAGAACTACATCAGGCTTATTGGCTTGTATTTGCCTGAGGGTGGGAAATGAGTAGTTCCAATAGGTTCAGCACTTCTTATTCTCCACAACGGACTCAATATCCCCCTTAGCATAAGGCAACACCGGTGTCTCGTCTACATCGTACGAGTGTCGTAGGTGGTAGTACAACACTCGTAGGGCCGCGTTATGCCGGTGGATATAGGCTGAGTCCGCATAAGCTGGACAAGCTGACAGCATTATGGTCTCAGCTGCCCCACGACACGCTCTGCATCTAGTATCAGAGACCTCTATACCCATAACGCGACTATGGTAGACGAGGGTGTTGAAGACACCATCCTGGCAGACCATTATGAATCCCTCGGTTTCCATAATAATTTTCAATAACTAAGAATTCGAAAGCAGGTGATGATCAAAGAATGAATAATTTTTGCGAATTTATGTTAATCAATGTTCAGAAAGACGAATTTTTTTTACAAAAATTGATTTGGATAGTTGGGGCAAAATTTATGAAAAATGGAATGTTCCACCGCCATAACTCACATTACTGAAGTAATACTAGTCCACTAGTATTTCGAGAAAGGCAGTTTCAAGGTAACTGGATTTTCACTGTTTTTGCTGCAATTAAAAATTACGGTATGCTATGGTGCATATTCAGAATGGAAATTTGAATAGTGTACTTAATAGAGATCAAAAGGCGACATGAAAAAGTAGTTTATGTTTATTTTAAGTCAGAGATATCTCAAAATTCTTAAAAATTATCTACATTCATCAGATTTGAAATGGAATTAGCTGTGGTATCACCACAACGGAGCCCCACCTTATAATATTGCACCGGTCATAAATTTGCAGAAGATAATTTTGATGACCAAATAATAATAATAGCCATCCTCTACCCGCACAGGCTATGTATGCCTTTGGGTACACTCAACGAGTGTTTATGAGGGAGTACTAATATTATTATTATTTTAATGGGGGGTTTGATGTTTTTCAGTTGTTTTGCGACCATTCTTCCTGCCATTGATTCTGACGCTTTTCTTGAAGTGATTTTCCACATCGTCTGGGCGAATGTCTTCTGGTTGTCCACATCTCTTGGCGTTCTGAGCTGCTTCATCGGCAATTTCATTTCCTTCTATTCCAGCGTAACCTGGGGTCCAAATAAATGTCACTTTTTTTTCCATATCTCTCAAACACTCAAGCGTGAAGAGGATTTGTTTCACCAACGGGTTTTTGTAAAATATGTCCGATATGGATTCTAGCGCACTAAGAGAATCTGTACATATCAACCATTCAGTTAGCATCATACCTCAGTGCATGCCAGATGGCGTATAATTCTGCAGTATATTGTCAAAAATATTTCGAAAACACCGTATATAAAATCATTCCTTATTCAGTGAGTGTGTTATTAAACTATTGTCTTGAAGCACAACTTGTCCTTAAGTTATAAAACTATTGTCGTGAAGCACAACTTGTCCTTAATTACTTTCGTACGTTTTCTAAACAAAAACAAGTGTTTGAAAAAAGACCTTCGATCGGGGAGTTGCAGTTAGGCTTCTGTCGTGCTCAGAGCTAGTGAGGGCAATGGGGGAGTTGGGAAGTACACAAATTGAGTACCTGTAAAATGGTTTGAATACTTATATCCCCGTTATGATTGTAAGTATAGGTCTTTTCTAATTAATTTGTTGAAATTTATTAAAATTGAATAACGAGGGATTCATCCAAATCATTTCCGTCGTAATTGAATTCAGAATAATTATTTTGTTATTTTTGATCGTGAGTAGATGAATAAATGTAGTTTTATATATTGTTTCCAAAGTGTTTTAAATCTTCAAAGGATCAGAATCTGCCTAGTTAGTCGTAATCTACCCCAAATCATGACAACATAATATATACTAGTTATCTAGTTGTTACCGCGCTTCCAACTCCTTCAGCAGTTTTCAATTCGTCAGTGTATATTGTCATTGCCCCAGGATGTTGGTAGACTTTTCTGTTTGGGGTCCTATAACAATATTGTCTATACTGCACCGCTAACAACAAAACAAGGTTACCAGGAGAGAGTTAGGAATACATTTTGATCCCTTTCCCCTCATGAAATTCAGAGTGTCACAAATGCCGAATTTTCAACCGAAATTCATAAAAGTTTGGAAGTTGGGAGTAACCATTTCGACCATTTATTATTGTTTGATCAATTTCTTGTCTGTTCCTGTGTGCATTTTACAATTGTGGGTGATCCGCGAACATTGTCTACGAAAGGTTTAATTTTGTTTTGCATTTTATCAAACTGTCCGTGTGTTTTACATTTGTGAATGATTTGCGTCAAGGTGTAATGAGTTTGCTTTGGTCTATCCGGATATCGCGGAGTGAAGATTTCACACACTCTTTCAATAACCATATCAAATTCTTCATAAATGATTAATAAATTAAAGTAATTTTCATTTTCAAATTCAATAAACATAAACTTCCCCTATTTTTAGCCATACCTTTAGCTGAATTTAAATTACCGAAAACTGGATAAAGGACATAAAGGTAAATTGAAATTCACCGTATATTCTAAAAATGCAATAAAAAACTATTTAAAGTTGGAGTCTACTTCCGGTATAACCGGAAGCTGTGGAAAACTGAAAATATTTTAACTAATACGAGTTCCTCGGAAAATTCTTGCTCATCGTAGTATATCCTGCACGTTTTACTAAGGAGACAGTTTATAGGTACTTTATGAAATGAGCTAAGTCAGGATTTCCATTCGAGTAGAGCTCAATTACCTGATGTCAAATTAAGGTAATTTTTTTTAGTTTTTAGCACAGGGCAACATCTCTAATTCATTCTGAAGTAACATAGTTAACCAATGTAGAAAAATGCATGTCCAAGTATTGTTGTATGAGCTTGGAACGTATGTATGTTTTAAGCAGATTATGAAACTATGTGCTATAAGTTCATATACATTATTCTCATAAATTTATAATAAAAATGGCCTAAGTTTCACTCGTTAATATAATTCAATCAAATATCATCAATAACATAATGTATCATTGAACATATTATGTTTATTGCTATCATTAATATTTCCCTTCATTGTAGAATGTGCCTTCATTAGATGAATGAAGTATGAAGAGCATGAATCTCTGGAGTGTTCCAGAAACAATTCCAGATATTTTTATACCGAACGGAAATGTGTGTGTTTCATGCAGTGTAATGTGTAATATATAGCAAGTGAGTCTGTTATAGTGATCAACTCTTAAGGTAAGCGCACATTTGTTCGCATTGGACGGACAGAACTGATGATAATTTTTTATTTGCCATATTTTGAATGAGACAAAACACAAACATACGTATCGGACTCATTAAAGTTAGGCAAATAATAATTTTTATCTTTTCCTTCTGTCCGTAGCGTCCGTCTGATGCAATCAAATACGCGCTTACCTTCATTCAGAAAACTTTACCATAGGCACACAATACGATGATTTGTTCAACATGCTGCAATCTGTCACATTTCAGAGACACATTGCCAAGCTTCATGCGATGAAGTAAGCGAGATTGTAAGCGAAACATCACCGACGAAACGAATGATTAACAACGAAATCATTGGCCAGAGCGTCGTTCTTTGAAAGTCATTTTTTTCATGAAAGATCAATTGAATATCACTTCCAGTTTTACCGGAAATAGACCTCGGTCGATAATTTTGAATGGAACCCTGTAAATATTTTTACGCCATTCCATAAGGCAAAAAATTCTGTTTTCATTTCTACTAAAATCAATATGGCAGTACTGTATCGTCATCCACCAAATTTTCATCAACCAACTTTATGAAATAGCAATTAAACGAAGGACTGAAGAGTTTTTGATGAAACATGCAAAAAGTTTTATTTATCGCTAATCAGGATTCCTTTGAGTACCTATTTTTTTTTTTTTTCAAAATAATCTTTTTCTTGAATTTTCTCGAACATTTCGAGTACGAAACGGTACTTTTCCCAATTTACAATTATTTCAAGTTAGATAAGTGCTAAACACACTAAGCTTCTTTATTTTCGATTGAATGATCATTGAAGGTTGTCTTTGTCATTACATAACTACGTCTACATAAAAAAAAATTCTTTCATAAACCTTTCACTCTCTGACCAATAATATCGTTGTCACTCAGTATTTTCAGCGCCATCTCTAGGTTACGTCAAAAAATTCGAATATATTTTGATTTAATTGGGTAAACTTGCCTTCGCTAAGAACCACGAAACCGGTGAGTAGGTGTTTCTCCATTTTAATCCAGAAATATTTTCATTTGTTATGAAGAGCATTGCAATATAGTTCTTTCATAAAACTTTGCTTAGTATTGAACAGATATAATTTAACGGTCGTAAAGTCGTTGTTTTTTCTTAATTCCTTTTTTACATACTCACTGATGAAAATATTCATTATTTAGAGTTTCTTGTGGAAGATTAGATTATACAGGGCTATTCAAATTCAAGGCTAGGCATTGGGATCTCGGTAATGGTAGAAATTAAAGGGGTGGAGGCAAAGTAGCGTATTTCAGAGGTCAATTATGCGAATGGAAAATCTGATCCATTTTCTTTAGTTCTGGAGTTTTACAAGAAAAATCGCAAATTTCGAAATACTTCTTTTCCTATATCTCTTCAATTAATGAAGATTTTTTTAAATTTTTGACACCTTGCCACAGCAAATGTTTTGAAATTTTTTCAAATATGTACATAAAAATGACTCTTGGTATTCAAAGACATAGAATAAAATGTATTAAATCGCTAGAATGGGTGCAACGAATATCTTTGGTTCTACTCAAACTCACACGAAAGCAAAGAACCACTGCTATACGTCACCCATTCTAGGAAGTATTTTTGTATTAATAAAGGTAGTATAATGATATGGTGTTAAATTTTTGCTGTCACCAGACCAGAGTATAGTTTTGAATCGGCTCTTAATCACACGGATTCAAGTTTCCCAAAAGCTAGAATAATCAACGATAGACCCCACAAAGCTGATGTTTCTCCTATTCCACCCTCATATCAATGGGCTTGTTATTGGCAGGTTTGGCCACGGCTAACAAATGCGTGAACCTCGCATGAGAGGTTGAAGGAGGTTAATAATAGCCAGCAAAGTTCCACAAATAAAATTTATTTTTCAAAGCAAAAAAATAGTGGAAAATATTTAAACGATAAAAAATACCAGCCCCCGGACTCCGATGATTAGAAATGTTTTATAGAATCGAAATGTGACGTCATATTCGAAATATCGGTACTATGCTTCCCATTTCTAACGTTCGAATATGACGTCACATTCTCGACACATTTCGATGCTATGAAACATTTCTAATCATCAGAGTCCCAGTGCTGTGTGTGTTAAATTTGTGCAACATGAACATAGCTCAATTTTGTAAAGAAAATTAACGCTAATGTGAATTTCATCGAAAGAATTTATAAACTCCTTATTCACAAATAAGCGAAACAATTTTTGAAAGGCGTCAAATCACTGGGTGTCACTGGGTGTTCGTGACCTCACCTAAATTCTTACTGCCGTCGACTCTTCTCCGAAAGTTTAAAAAAATCTTCATAAAATAAAAAGAACTACTAAGACAAAAAAAGAATTTCTAAATTTTGACATGTGAAATACGCTACAAACATTGCTCCCATTTAACCAACCCTCTATAATTAACCGTTACCAAGATCCTAATGCATATACTCAAATTTTAATAGCCCTGTATAATCCAATGTTCATTATTAATTGTGGGAATTACCCTCAAAAGCAATTGGGTAAACTAGCCTTCACTGATGATTGACAAGAACCATGAAACCGGTACGGTGGTGTTCCCACATTTCAAATCGAAAAATTATTTCAGCTAAGATATTCAGATGGCACTGCAAAGTAGTTCTTCTAAAACACTTTGCACGAAGTATCAAACAGATATAACTCAACGGTCGTAGAGGACAGTACTTGTTTTCTGTTGGATACTTTCACACAGTTATTTTGCAGAAGATTGGAGTACTTATATAATCAATTTTCCATTATTACAATTTTTGCTCCATTTTGAATTAAAATAACCTTAGGTTCTATACATAACAACTACCTTCTTTCTATTTTTACCTTGACCCAAATCTAATGCCAGTGAAACCAACCGAAATATCGATCTTACCTCCTCCATTTTTATAACACAGATATGGAAATCTCCACACATTCCCAAGTCCGACGGACAAGCTGATGCACGACATCAGAAAATCCAATTTATTGCCCCATCCCCCTCTTTCGTCGCCAGCAAAGCCGTCAGGGGGTCTATTAACTTCATCCTTGGTTTTTTCTTCAGGAGTGTTGAAGGGAATGGAAGCTGTCTTCTCGACCATAGCAGGGGTGTGCGAACTGGGCTCGTCCCAGAGGTGCAGTTTGTTGGACATTTCGTCTGTAAGGAAGGAAAATTTGTGGGGTTAATTCAGATGGGATCCGAAAGGCGCACCTTCTTTATACAATTATTCTATGACTACAGGCGAACTATTTTTTGCAGGGCCGTTTCAAGGCAACAAGTGAGGGAGCACTGAATATTTATATTTTTCCAAACGAACAAAAAATTAATGAATCGATTCTTAACAAATCATTATTCCACAATTTTATGAAAATCAATGAATCATTTCAAATATATCTCTTCTCATGGGCATTCAACTTGATTATGATACTTTCGCTGGTGTGGTTGAATTGAAAATATTTATTCTTTGATCAGGACCTCTGAAAAATGCGATTACAATTTCAGTTTCCTCAGCAGAATGAAAAATATTCAAAATGAAACATGTTTGGGTGAAAATGTATTGATCAAAGTATCAATAAACGATAATCGAATGTAAATAACCTACGAAAGAACCACGGGCACAAGCAGTGTTGCATACTTTGAGGTTATTGTCATGAATGATATTCGTTTCATTTATTTGTTACTCTCCAGTAAACTCCTCGGACTTCGTCCGAATCCATCCAGAAATTTGATTATATGATTTATCCATATATGGAATTACCACTATCTAATAAAACTATCTCTTGATTCAATTATTTGTATTTGAAAGTTAAAATTAATCCACTAATAAATAAATTCAATTTAAAAAAAAAATTGCAATATCGCATCTTAGTTCATAAAAAGCATAATATAAATAAATCAGAACGGAGTTTGGGAACAACAAGTGTTCCACGGTTTATCTCAAAAGAGGAGGATCCGTCGAACACGGAGAGGATGTTCAGCTCGAAGACGGTAGCATCCAACATCATATGGATACCGGAGAGACGTATAATTATCTAGGGATGGAACAGTGCCACTCCCTAGAAGTAACCACGGTTCAAAACTCTCTTCGCGACAAGTATCAGCATAAACTCCGACAGATCTGGTCATCAGAAATGTCGGGGGAGAACAAACTTGCTGCAACTACTCTACTCAGTAAGAGTTGCGACAACTGGCCTTAAATCTCGCAAAATGATGCACCCTCATAGGAGCTTGCATCCTTAATCGTCTGTTCCGCGGTTTCACTTCCCCACATAACGCGGAGGCCGTGTACTTTTGAGCTTGGAGTGTCTACATAGCTGAATGGTACTGGATGTAGCCTGTAAAGTCATCAGGAGATCAGATCCCCTTTTCTGCTCAGAATGCGATCATAAAAAGCAGGGACTGGAGCATTTCTTTCCAAGGCAGCAACCCGTGCAGCCGATGAACTGGGTCTCGTATTCGACACTGAACGGTCGAACCCAACCAAACTCTTTCACAGAGTTGGAACACGTTCAGCAAAAAAAAACACGTCAAAGCTGCGGAGAGTGAGTCTCTTACAGTTACATAAGGATAAGCCAATGCTTGGGGTCTGAAGATCTTGGCTTATCAATAAACCTGACTTTCGCATTCCTCAGGTCAAGTGAGCTGAAGTTGGAGATTGCTGTCAGCCTGTCCAGCTTATGCGGTCTCAGCCAATATCCACAGGCAAAACTGCGACACTCGTACGGCATAGACGAGACCAGTGATGCATGTTCTGGGGGATATTGATTCCGTTGTGGAGAATGAGAAGTACCGAATCTATTGGAACTACTCATTCCCCACACTCAAGCAAATACAAGCCAATAAGCCTCGACCAATCTAAGTAGGATGATTTTCTTCATAGAATTTTCGGCTTCTGGCGAAACGAATATCATCCGAAAAGAGGAGGAAAAACGGACAAAATATCATTCTGTTGAAATGGTGGTTCAGATCATTGTAGTCCTTGGTGGAATGATGGACACACTGCTCTCGAATTTGAAAATTATAGCGGCTCGCGGCAGGAATCTAAGCCAGACAAATGCATAAGGCCATTATTCTTGTTTCACCCTGCCCACTCAGAGCACATGATTGTCGGATCCAGTAATGACACACCAGTGCGCCCTCCGGTGGTATCGGGGCTCCGGAGACAGGGCCTGAATCAGGGTAAATAAAAGGTAAGAGTTCAGTTTTCTCCCAACATCAGCAAAGAAGAAATTGTTCTTTCACTCAAACCATAACTAACACTAAACCAAAAAGTTAAGTTTCACAACTACTGACAAGTATACAGTGAACAAAAACAAAAAAGCGACAGCAAAGCAGATAGCAAGAGAAAGAATGAAAATTAGAGAAAGGTGGGAAAGATAAAATGTAGGAAAAAAGATTTCTCATTTAACAGAGGCAGTGGTTACATTGAATTATGTACCCGCTAGATTGAGCGACAATGCTGTTAGAACTTTTTTTTTCAGTCAGACTTGGGTGATAATTTCAAACTTTGTAGTTCACGGAAGTATTCTAGATTTTTTTAAGGAGCCACCCTAATTTTGAAGGTATTCATATAACTGACCATATATGAAGAACTAGGAATGGTAATATATATTATAATAATAATAATAATAATACTCCCTCATAAACACTCGTAGAGTGTACCCAAAGGCATAGCCTGTGCGGGTAGAGGACGGCTATTATTATTATTTTCCGTGGCGCTCCGGGGCGACTTACTGATATTGTCGGTGGTGTATTCACTTTTCAGCTGAAGGAAAACCCGGAAAACCTACAGCACCACCACGGTTGGTCGGTGCGCACTTCAAGCTAGCACCAGACGTCGGGATTGGCATCCAGGCAACTCACATCACACTTGATTCACAACAAGGCATGTGACCACCTAAAGAGAACCGTGTACTTGAGAAAAAAGATTCCGTACCCGTGTCCCGAACGTCTGTCTGATGCGAGCTAGATGTTCCACTGCTGGAGACCTTAGCCACTGAGCCACCGACCCACCTATACATGACATTGTCTTGGAGATAGTTGGGTTGCTTATATTTCAATATTTTTTAGTGGTTGTTTTGTTCACGCTTGTTGGGCATATTGAGCCATCCTACTCTTTTAATTTCATGGGAGATTATCTACCTTCTTTTTACAACAATAATAAGTCATATACAGCTGAATGCGCTGACTATCCACGCTATCTAAACAAGGCCCATAAATGGTGTCGCAATAATTGAATTGCGAAAGAACTCAGCACTTTTTTATGTCTTTGCCCTAATAGTGTCTATGTGGATGATTCATCTACAAGTTTATGTAACTTTTTTTCTAAACGCTGTTGACCTGTTCTTCAAATCTCATTTTTTGGTCTGGTATCAATCTTGAATGTTTGGCTCTCTCAATGAAAGGTATTGTGTCACTTTCCATCCTTTATTCAAGATTATGAACTACATCGTTCCTGATATTGTCATTACAGAATAAAATAGCAAAATACTCATCACATATTTCTGTTACGGATTACAAAACAATATTATATTTCTATATTGGATTGACTGAAAGTTTAATGGTATGTTGCAGTGAATAGGGTGAATAATAGTGATCCCATAATACTACCCTGAGAAACTCTACATGCTAAATAAAAAAAAAATTGAAGTTTCGTCTTATACCAATTGCCCCTCATCGTTCATGCTCAAAACGATATAAAAACTAATTGATCCAAAATACTGTTACAGAGTACCAACACGCCTATCAACCCGCAAAATGTCAGATAGCGCTCCTCAGTACAGTCTGCATGATTGAAAAATCTCTCTCGAATAAAGAGATTGCACTCACAGCGTTTCTTGACGCAGAAGAGGCGTTTGACAACATGCTTAGCTGTAAGGTAATACAATACTCCCTACTCGGGGTTACGATGGAGGTGGAATTCACAGGAGGCTGCCCTCAGGGGAAAGTACTATCCCCACTCTAGTGGAATCTCGTGGTAGACAGCCTTCTTATAGACCTTAATCGGGGAGGAGTATTTGCTTAGGGCTACTCTGACGATATCGTAATAATAGCGAACAGGGGTCTGTGTTGATCTGATGCAATCAGCACTCACAGACGTAGAGACGTGGTGCATGAGGAGAACCCCAAAAAAAAACTATAATTGTCCATATAAAGGAACTTAGAGACCAATTGAGTTCTTCGATTCTTTATCGAAATCCTACAAGACGGTCGAAATACTTGGGGCTGCACTCAGACTCGAAGCTCGCCTGGAAGTACTGACAAGAGCAGGAACATCATTAATGATGGCCAGGTGGTCCTTTGGCGAAAAAAATCGATTTGGCTATACACAGCGATAATGAGACACTCGATAACATATGAAGCCCTGCTGTGGTGGCTAAAGGCAGAGGGAAATTGTCTGGTTTGCAAAGACTGGTCCTGCTGAAGTCACTGGTGCAATGTCCAGCACATCAACGATTCACCTGAATGTGATCCTGAACCTCCCTTTTCAGCATTCGCTCATCATAGCGGAGGCGATGATGATGGAACAACCTAGGCCACTACAACATAATGGTGGTCATGGGAATCGACTCGTCTGAGATGCGGTCGGACAAAATGACTCCAACTTACTCTTTTGATGGAACATTCACCATCATCATTCAGAATGGAAAAGTCACATCAAGGACACTACTAATGCTGTCAAGGGAGCAAATCTGGTACCCGGATGGTTCCAAGACAATCAATGGGGTAGGGACTGGCATATACGGGCAGAAACCAAGGCGTGACATCGGTCCATATTCCAAGCAGAGGTAACAGCTATTCCCATCTGCAGAAGGTAGATTCTAAAGAGAGGTCCTAGAAACCAACCCATAGTTATCCTCTCCGGTAATCAGGAGGCAATAAAGGCCCTGCGATCACGCAGGTATACTTTCAAATTAGTTTAGGAGACTCACAGAAAACTCAACGACCTGAGAGCACAGAACAATGTGAAAGAGTACTGGTTCACAAGGGTATCCAGGATCATGAGAGCGCAGATGCCCTAGCCAGAGCGGGGGCATCAACAACTGCCTAGGGACTATAACCAGCCTGTCAAATCTCATTCGAGGACGAGATGCTCGTCTCTTTGAACTACCTCATCATCTCCTTCGAAAGTAGGAAAGTTCTCATTAGACTCCACCTATGACTGAATTCGGTTACTTAATTGGAAGAAAACAGAAAAATCATGATAGGGTTTCATTGATATGCTTCGACATACATCTGATAATTGAAATTTCTCATTAAACTGATCTGTTTCCACATCTATTTCTTGGTTGCCTCGTAAACAATGGTCATGTTTTTAGTTATCAACTTTTTGATCACATTTCACGAATCTTCAATATGGAACCAGATAATATAATCCTAAGATATTTTAATGGCTTCTTGGGGGGCGACAGGGGCGACAGTGACGATTATATTGATACGTGCACACACCTTGACAGTTTCACTTGAGTAAATTATGCCTAGAGCCTGTATGTGTGAAACATCAATTAATTGGTAGCCCTAGGTATGACAGTATATATCGCTAACGTCAATTGGTTCATCTTCAGAATTCCTTATTGACAGAAACTTCTAATGAAAAATATACATCTTTTTTTAATGAACTTCATCTAACAGACCAAATATAGATACACATTATCGGAATCTTGCCATCCATTAACTTCTGTAGCATTGTAATTGAACTGAAACAAATTCACAGTGATAAATATTGCTAATGAACGTTAGCTGTCGATGTAACTATCTTATTCAAATTTAAAAAATTATTCCATCATAATATGCTACTAAAAATACGAAAACTCGCCTCATTCAATTTAATAAATACAAATTGCCAATACGAGCATTTTCATAATTTCTTACAATGTAAAATTCGTCTGCTACGAGCTGCAGTATAAATTACACAATATAAAGTGCTACACTTCCATGCGAACTAAGAAAAAAAAAACAATTTCTAGTCACAAAACACATATTCGTCAGATTTATTTCTATGCGACAACTTATTATTCTCAACTCTATTGCCGTCTTCAGGAAACTCTTGTATCAAAAGGTTATTTCGTTCAAATCCTTGAGTTAGAGCTGAATTAGATTTGCATTGCATGTGCTTGTGATCTTGAATTGGAATGAAGTTCACCGTATTCAATTTTAGAACACGATCGATAATGAATGAGCTAGGTCAGTAACTGCAGTTGTTGAATTTATGTTCTCTCCCTTCAAATAGGCGAGTAATTCCATTATTTTGCACATTTCTGTAAGTGCACTTCAACGTTTTCAATTAAACTCACATTTGGATCCTTTTGTAGTGTCGTTGACAAACGACATGCATGGTGTCCAGGGTTTCCCGCGATTCTATCAAAATTATAGTATTTTCTTCTAGGGTTTGTGCGTTTTGATTGGGCACCAATTTTGCAGCAGCATTGAGCCGTAGACACAATGGAAGTTTTATGTAGTGAGTTTCGAGTATTGGGATTTTAGATATCAATTTCAGAAATAAAACAGGAAGCAAAACAGAATTGAAAAATGAAGCTTCAATTTTACCAACAAGATAGTTTATGACGCGTTTAATTGTTTGAAATAGTTTTTTTCCGTTAGCTGTCATCCCCCTACGAAACTTGTGCGAGCTAAGGATTAACGAGGTCTTACCTTTTAACGTGCGATTCCTAGTGATCAGAATAACCATGGCAATGATAGTTTCGCGTTGAAAATAAATCAAAAATTATGAAAATTTGAACTTAAAGCATAAAACTTCCATTGTGTTTCAGCCTTTAGAGTGTATGGAAATGGCTTACAAATTCTCTCAGTTGAATTTATTGGATTTTGTATCTACAACACTATATATTTTGTCAACGGAAATATGCAACCATTATGTCTGCCACTTGTGGGTTCAAAGCCCAGAGACTTCAGTTTACTTTTCTGATGGTCTGAGAAAGTGCTAGGAATCGCATGTTGAAATGTGATAACTCGTTAATCCTTGGCTCGCACAAGTTTCGACTTCCGAGGGCTGTCGTTCGTAGGAGGACGACAGCTGGTTGAAGGAAAAAATAATTTCAACAATTTTTCAAAAGACAAAAACACTCCGACCGGTAGATCAGCGGTTAAGCTCTCTGGTCGTAGAACTTCTGGTTCGCATCGTAGAGACGTTCGAGGCCTCAGTACGCAAGAATTTTTTTCTAGAGTGCATCTGTTTGTTTAGGCCACTGCATGCCTTGCTGTGGAGCAAGTGTGATGTGAAATGCCTGGATGCCAATCCCGATGTCTGGTGCTTCCTTGGAGTGGCATCAACCACCCGAAGTTTTTCTACAGCTAAAAAGTGAATACACCAGCAACAATCAGTAAGTCGCCCCGGAAAAATAATGATAGCCGTCATCTACCGTCCTCTACCGTCCTTTCGGTACACTCTAAGAGTGACTATGAGAAAGTATTATTTTTTTTTATCCGTCAGGAATTTCCCAGTCAGGACCTGTCTACGAAGCTCCGATACTTCCGGAGGGCACGCTTGATCATTTGCCCCACTAACCTCTCCTCTCGCTGTGGAGTAAGTGACTATTGGGTCCGAGAATCATATGCTCTGAGCAGGCCTTCTGCATTCGACCGGCCGATATGTAAAGTTTGAGACCATCATTCCACCAAGTACACCTATTATCAGTACCACTATTTAAACAGAATGGTTTCTGTAATGCCTGCAAAGTTCGAAGAGTAGATCTTAATATTTAGTCCGTTTCCTCCTCTTTTCGGACGATGTTTTCCTAATAGTCGACACTTCAATGACGAAAATCGTCTGTTGATCGAGGAAGACTACATCAGACTATTGGTTTATATTTAGCTGACGGTTGGGAATGAGTAGTTCTAACAGATTCGAGAAAAAAGCAAGCTTTCTAGTTATACTGAATATGATATATATTTTCATTTAAAAAAATTGCCAATGACATCACTCCTTGACCAACAGCACAACAGAAGCATTTTTTAATTCACAGAAATATGCATAGTGAAATACCGTTCAACTTTTAACTTTCAACTGAGAGAAATAGACGGGTCGATACATTTGACTAACTCTCTATATAGTGAGTAGAGTGTTTTCGATTTAATTCTGAAAGCTCATCATCTGCTTTTTGTAGTTTCCCACTCATCAAGACGGCTCTATGAGTTCTCTCGAAATAAAAACGAATGCACTCCCAATTAGTACCCTACGGTAAAGATAGTATTAATGAAAATAACTTGAGACATTTACAGTGACTGTTTGAAACTTAATTTGAAACGAGCCATGAAATCGAAAGTTAGATGAATATCTACGTTGTTTTGAGGAACCCAAGACTCAATGAAGTTTCTATTTGCGAGGAACGCGAAGGGACTTTAGAGTGAATAGAGTGTTTTGATTCTATTCCGAGAGCTCATCATCCGCCGACAGCTGTTTCGTACTTTGCCACCCAACAGGATGGCTTTATGAGGTATCTCAAAATTAAAACGAATGCACTCTGAATTAGTGCCCTACGGCAAAGACAGTGTGAATGGAAAGTAACTTGTGACACCTACTACAGTCACTAGTTCAAACTCAGTTTAAAACGAGTCATGGAATCATCGGTTAACCTGGGCCCTGGAGGGAGTCATAACCACCATGACCTCCCCCTCTGAATCCGCGCTTGGTTCTAGTAGAACGAATTCTTCATCTGAGGATGCAGTGGACATCTTGACTACATGATATCTGCTAGCAGATAACTGGTATCCTCTGTACAGGTACATATCAGCGAAAAAACGGTTTTTGGCGCCTACAACAACCACTGAATAACCTGCTTTCTTTATGTGGATACATTAATGCGCTAAAGATGCTCCTGCCCGTAAACCCCAAATCTACATCAGCTATGTATACTTTTCATTCGATTGTTATTCTCCGCTAACCTACGTTTCACTAAGCTCCAACAGAATTTGTTATCCCAAATAATCCCAATGTAATTGTGTAACCTATTTATAAATAATTGATTCGCAAATGAAATTGTCATTCATTAGTTTGCCCTCTACATATGGCAACGTATTGAACAGAATAAATTAACAAGAATCAATACCAATTGTGAAAACGACAAAGGCGTGCATTGTTTGACAGCATTTCAATTCAACCAATTTGGAAACAATTATATTCCTTATCGATCAGCGACGATAACATTTCACTGTTGTTTATTCAATTGATCACGTCTATAGCAAGGAGATTTATGATACTGAATTGGGTCATAAATCAGTTTAATGTCCTTAGTGACGTCTGTTAGGCGTTGACGGAAGTATTTCAAGAAACTTCTTTTTCAAATAATATATTACGTAACAAGTATTCTAAACGCCCTTTTTGTAGTAGGTATTTTAAGAACGAACGCAGAGTTACTAGTTTATAAACGCGTTAAGTATATGAGTACCGTATTCTCTTATATGTACTCATACTGAAAAAAAAAATTGTTTCTACTGATTTTCTATACTTCGAATAATTATTTTAGCATCAACCACGCCAGGTTATCAGCAACATAATGACGACACAATGTTGTAACAAATATTTCATTGTTTGCTAAATTCTGCGAACAATACCAAAGAAAAAATACTTTTAACGTTACAGATGTCACTCAGCATTTCCTACAATGTCCGACAAAGCTGTCTTTTTTTCTGCGATTTTGAGATATTCTAGTATAGCACAATTGACCAACCCTTAAGCATGGCACCTATCACATGAATCCCTTTCCTGTACTTTCAAAACTTGTTCATGGGTTTACAGGGTATAATACTACGATGCCCTGAGCTGACTCGATATGCATGGGAAACTACTGAAAGTAGATCCCAACTTAATTTTTTTAAGGAAAATACCCTATTTTTATTCCAATTTCAGACAGAGTTCACGATGAATTTCAATATAACTTTATTCGAAACATCGTATGTCTAAAGTGCTCCAGTTTTCAATTAGGTATTTGATTTTTTCATTTTTGACAAAGAAAAGAATTTTTTTGAAATAAAGTGGGTCAAGTCAAAAAATATGGAAATTTTCCTGAATGAGACCTGAAGATTCCTAAAACTCCGGACACTTTTCAAAAAACTTATACGTGCTAACCAATTTTTCTCAAATAGCAACCCGATTTTTTCTCAACTCCTGTGGATTCTACGCTGAAACATTGGGGGAGTTTATGCTACAACCCTATATCTAAATTAATCGTTTTTTTGTAAAAACTGAAATTTCCTAATGATTTGCGTTTCAGTGTAGTGAAATTTTTAAGCCTGTTCAGCTCAGAATTAGAATATGAACATTACTTTAATTTGTTATTCATTCCATCCCTCCGCGATATCCGGAGAGACCAAAGCACACTTAGGACAACGACGCAGATCGTTCACAAATGTAAAATACACGGACAGTTTGTTAAAAAGCAAAACAAAATCAAACGTATTGTAGACGCGTATCATCTACAATTGAAAAACACAAAACACGAACGAACAAGAAATTAAATGAACTATATAGTACGCAAGCCATCGTACAAAATCTGAAGTGATTACCAACAAGTTGTAAGTTTGTATACTGTTCAAGTGTGCCAAATCGGACAATGTCACAGAGAGGAATGCTGAAGATCCTTATTAATATTGTCGGACGGTGGTGCCATTGAAAAATCAGATTGCTGCCTATCGCCAATCTAAATAGTGATATCGACAAGTTTAGAGTGGGCGACAACCTAGAAGTACCGAACTTTTTTGACTGATTTTTCTAGGAGAATATAAAAATTTTATGAGATTTTCAGTGGCACCATTGTCCGACAAAACTAATAAGGATCTTCAGCAGTCCGACGCTCCAAAGATGTCGATTTGGCGACAAAGGAAAACTGATCGCTTTCAAGGTTTCCTCTCTGCGACATCTTGTCAGACTCGTCACACTTTAACAGTATACAAAGTTACAACTTGCTGGTTATCACTTTGGCTGGCGTACTAATAGTAAATGTTCGAACTTCCAAACAATCATGAATTCTTCTTAAGAATCCTGCATATGTGGCACTCTGAATTTCTTGCAGGCAAAAATATTGAAATGCATTCCTAACTCTCTCCTGACAATCTTCTCCCGTTGGATATTTTTCATTTTAGCAAAAACATTGAAACTCCAGTAATAGTCTGGGAGGTAATGTAATTTTTTTATCAGTGATTTATCTCCAACTCGAATTTGATTAGGTAGAGAGTTTCACCATTACTGTACTCGAAATCGAAAGTCAGTCAGCGCGACAATGGTGGGTGTGGGCGTGGGAGGCGGTGAAACTCGTCGGAACAATCTCGAAAAAAAAGTGACTGATCTTCACGTGAAACTTTGTCAAAATGTGAATTATTCATAATTAAAAGTGAAAATAGGCGTCAGTCACGTTCCCGATGGGGGAAATATCGTCAGTCAGGCGTTTGTAGTGGTCGGAAAATTTGAATTTACCGATCTTCACTTGAAACTTTGTTAATCAAATTGAACATAAAAGTGGACGTCAGTCACGTTTATAGTAGTGGATTCTGCGTCAGTCAGTCTTCCAAAGTCGGGGGCAGTGACCAGCTTACTTTGGCACGCTGCATCTCATGCAGTTCGACTGACAAATATTTCACCGACATCGTGCCTGCTAACAATTTTTTTTTTTTACTTCACTTTTTTTCGAAATTTTTTCGTCGAGTTTTACCACCTCCCACGCTCACACCCACCACGGTCGTGCTGACTGACTTTCGATATAATATAACTATATTAATCACATTCGAGTCGGAGATAAATCACTGATAAAAAAGTGACAGTACCTCCAGAACTATAACAGTGAAACTGTTTTTCTCGAAATACTCGTGGATTAGTATCACTTTAGTAATGTGAGTTATGGATGTTGAGCATTCCATATTTCATTAATTCTGCATCTGTTGAAAATGTTCTCCCTCCTGAATTTTGAGCTAATGAGAATGAATACGGATGGTACTTATTTTTTTTTAATCCTCTTAATACTCATCACAGGTACTTCCACATCTCCTCCTGCATCTGCTAAGGACTTTTCTGAATAAGCTCTGAAGTAGTGGCGTGCGGGTTAAATTATGCCAATATTGTATCTTCATTCTCTTCATTATCTCTTCATGCTTTTTTGCAAACTTCCTCTGTGTTTTGCAATTGTGTTGGTCTATCTGGGTATCACAGGCTATTTTAATAACCTTGTCACATTCCATGTAAATTATCCTTAACAGGACCTTCTATATGCTTTCAACATAATTATGCTTTAATGTCTAATTATTGGCAAATATTGTTTGTTTACAATTCAGTATTTGTTTCCTGTCCATTCTTCCAAAAATGCCTTCTGATAATTCAGATATATCTAATAACCATACGGACATTTTAGTTATTACAAGTTTCTACAAATACCGTTTGATTTAGATATAGGGTTGTAAGCATAAACTCCCTCTTTTTTAGCGAAGAAACCACTGGCGTTGAGAAAACATTTGCAAACAATGAGGTAAACAAAATTCGAGCACTTCATATTTTTACAAGATTGATAAAATTCCCCTAGCAACGCCGCTGAGTGAACCATGAGAACAAATTGCATAAAAAATGAGCTGACGCCGCAAGCATTTATTGCATCGCTCAATTCCTGGAAATGTGTAGATGTTTTCCGTATTAAGTATTCTCGAAATCATCGCGAAAAGGCTGGCATAGACGAATTGAGTATATCAGGCGTTCACTCGGAAGCAAGTTTTAGAGAAGTGATAAGGACGTTGAAAAATTGTTTTTTTTGTGAATGGCTGCATATGTAAATATTTTCACTTATAATCTCCCTAGAGCATGAATTATTTCCGGAAATTTTCTCGAAGTACGAATTTTCTAAAATAATTCGCAATTGAGGAAAATTTCCGGAATATTAATTCATGCTCGCGGGAGATTCGGTAATAAAATTTTATACCAAAACTTTTTTTTAAATAGAAATTAAATTGGTGACATACTTTGGTGACATATTATTATCTATGTAACGGACATCATAGTAGGCCGTTGTTAAGGCTTTGTGTCTCAAAACAGCGAATTGCAAATAATTTTTTTTGTGGATTTGATACCAAATATTTTAATTTCCCTATGCTCTAGTGAAATGTGGTTTAAATAATGAAATAAAGAAGCAAATATTCTATCAAAATCACATAATTTCATAGTACTAGAGGAAAGGGAAAAAAAGTTAAGGCCTACTTCTATCGGCAGCACATTCATTTATTAATCTTGGATTTGTTGTGAAATATTGTAATTTCCCTATGCTCTATTAAAATGTGGTTTAAATAATTAAATAACAGATAATAACATGTAAGTACCTATAATTAAGTTATGAATAAATATCTATCAAAAATATTTTACACCACTGTGTTTATGAGGGAAATTTCCGCTAATTGATTTCCCTCTAAGCAGGGAAATTTCCGAAGAAATTAGGTTATTGTCATAGCAACATGTCAAAATGCAGGCATCTGATTGGCTAAAATTAACTGGTATAAAATATTCAAAACAATTAAACTAACTGAAAACTGGAGCCCTTTTGACATATGTTTTGAATAGAGGTATATTGAAATGCATCATAGATTCTAGAAATTCAATAAACACAGGGTGTTCTATTAAAAAAAAACAAAGTTGATGACCACTTCCGATCTAGCCGAAAGTTGCAGATAACTGAAAACATTCCAACTGAAACTAGCTTCTCTGAACAATGCTATGTAAAAATTTTCAGAAAAATACTTTCATACACATATCGAGTAAGCTCATCGTGGTATACCCTGTACTCTGGTCGGGTACACTGAAGCCAATAAATGAGTGAGGTGTTACAATAATTGTGAGCAGAACGCAAAAGAAAAAATATATTTCGAATACTGGTAAAAATTACAATACACATGATAACGAACATAAAAATATCTGACAACACAGCTTGAAACTCGGTGTTAACCGCTTTCAGGGGTGAGGGTTTTAGTCTTGCCCTCTGTTTCCAGTGGCGGGCAAACCGTCCAGCACACCTGTTGGTGAACAGACCCCACATTTTTATGTGGGTCAAATGCTTGTAAGAGGCGTGGTTACGGCTCGGCATTCCTTCCTGCCTCCTCCATTATACCGAGGGATTGTTTGAGATCATCTATTAAGTTTAGCACTCAATGTGCTTTTAAAATATCCCGTGCTTAGTATACAAATTATTAACACATACTTTCCGCAACATCGACAAATTAAAAAAAAAACAGAGATGTTCATGAATATCCAACAAGGAAAAAAATTATATATATTTAGGAAAATGCAACAAAATGCACTTTAGAAAGTCTCCTACCTACGCTGGAACTTTCTTTTTCAATATGCTACCGTCACAAATGAACAGCATATCATGCCAAAATAAATTCAGTACGATAAAAAAATATCTCCAGGAAAATCCATTTTATTTGCTAGACGAATTCACCCAATCCATTAAATTACTTCGTCGACTCATTATTTTTATCATAACATTTTTTGTATTACTATATTTACTTTTACTTTTTATTTATACTCTTTTATGTAATATTTATATACACTCTGTATCTGTAATTTTATGTGCCATTGTTTTTTAAATTGGATATCGGTTTATCTTGTGAATGTCCCAATGGTATTATTTATTTTCATACGACATATCCTATGTCATGCCCATGATCTGTAAGGATTAATAAACGTATCTATCTATCTATCTATCTATCTATCTATCAGCCCTGATGTCTCCTCTGGGAATTGAAATGATTCCTAATTCTCGTAATGTCCCTGGTGAGTGGGCTTCTGAGGTTGAAGTATCTTAGGGTATTCTTCGATAGTGTCGATATCGGCCAGCCAAAGCACTACTGCCGAACGAAAGTACTTGTCACTTTCTGTGACAGATACAAAATATCTAGTTTTGCACCCTCTTCAGTTGCACCATTTGGTGCCTGGAGATGCTGCAGAACATTAGACAAGCATAGGTCATCGCTGGTCTGATGACCTGTTTGACCTTTTTGTATATCAATATCCTGTTCACGCGCGCCAGCTTGTAGCTCCTGGGGTGGTATTCCGTGTAGCATAGAATTCTATAGTCGGAAGTTATGTCTCTTTTTTTCCCATGAATTCAAACATAATGTCATCTCACTTATTCTGTCGACTATAGAATTCTATGGTATACGGAATACCACCCCAGGCTATCAACGGGTATGTCCATTTCATAGTGACCGCAGCTCTGTAAGTTGCCAAGCTGTCGTGATTACCTGCTTATTCAGTTATATCCCGAGATACCGTATGAAGTCCGCCTCGTCAATCCGGGTGCCCAAAGGCCAGTACCCTCCCGTGAACTCCATATTGGATCGTTTTTTTTTCTTGATGAAGTTTATGAGCTCTATTTAGCAATATTTTGAGATCCTTGCTTTCGGTTGGCTCGTCTTCTGTATTGGGACAACCTCTGCATGCTTTAAACACTGAGGCTGCCACATGATTATGCTGTTAATGATGTGGATCGACAGCTTCAAAAGCATGAATTTGGAAATTTGTCACCATACAACTAACATCCTATATGAGATATTCGGCTGACACTTGGGTATGAAGGTGTTCAAAGTATACCTTTTCAGCAGAGCATAGTAGGCCTTAAAAATAAGAAAACATCATATCTTTCAACATCTTTGATTGGAGCTCGTCAAGTACTATCGTCAAGTACTATAACTTGATTTTTCAAAATGGGTCCATGGATTCCAAAATAACAGGGTGTTGCGGTTTCGAATCGCACACACTGTATATTTTCGATCATTAACCGGTTCAATGTTTAATGCCGCCAAAGTAATTTTCACTGGCCCAATCTGGGTTATCCAGTGACGTACATAAAATATTATGAAAAAAGATAAGAGTGTTTCGTAAAGAAGATCATCAATACATATCATAGAGCGCTTCATATGACCAAGCCTAGGTTATGATATTCCAACAATCTAATAGAAGAAGCTTATTTCTGACAAATCAACCTCGATTGATTCGAAGAAATCATTCATTTTCTTATACTTATTGTATCTATTCGAAGGTTATAGATGACGTCGAAACTTGATTAGAGAGGTAGGACACAAACCAAAATTATGGCTAAGATACGTAGATCATATTTTCATCATATGGAACCACGGAGATGAACATCTAGAGGACTTCCTCTCAAGAATAAACAACATGACAAACTCAATCAATTTCACGATGGAAAAGGAACACAATAGACAACACACAACAGACACTGGCATTCGCACCTCTGTTTACAGAAAGAAAACCCACACAGGACAATAACTTCTGCTCCAATCACCCAAATTCCACAAAGAGGGAGATTCTAAGAACATTGGTGGAATGGTGGAAAGAGCAATGCAACTTTGTAATAACCAGGAGTCACTGATGCAGAGATAAACCACATCAGAAACGACCTACCCCAAAATCGATACTCTGAGAAAATCTTAGAAGTACAGAAGCAACTCGAAAAGAACAAGACGATTGTAGAACGATCACGAAATCAAGTTATCATTCTTTCATACCATAGAAGTATCACCGAGAAAATCAGGAGGATTGGAAACAAGTACAACATTGAGAGCTGCTTTCAATCCGGCATTACATCACGGAGCTTCCTCACCAAGATGAAACCTGAAAATACATCAGAATCCAGCAAAAAACTACATTTACGAAGGCCCATGCGAATGTGGAGATTCTTACATCGGAGAGACCAAGAGACCATTACCCGTAAGAATAACCGAACAAAAAAGTAGGCTCAACGGGGAGAGACATCTTAATCAGGAATTGCTGACCATGCCTAGACTGAGCACCATGGAATTCTTTGGAACAAGGCTAGTGTTCTTTATAGAGAGGAACATTGTTTCAAACGAAAAGTCATCTAGACGAAGCCAATGGCGCTTTGAGTCAGCCTAGCGTGGAAATTGAAAACTTATGAAAACCGCTCATAGACCGCTTTGGAGAAGAGAAATAGCACGGAAGTACACGCGCCACAAAACCCCATAATAATAATACCTTAATTACACCACATCCACAGATCTATGAAGGCCTCGTATCATCTGAACTCGTCAGTATTCACCTGAAGACGATTGCGGATACAAGCAATCGAAACGTTGTGAAAAAGTGAAAGAAGTAAAACGTTTTCCAACCCATTAAGATGATGGACGTCCGAAACCTAGGTAAGTAATCAAATTGTATGAATTGTTTCGACTCATCACAATCCATGAATAATTGCTTATCATGTTTTCGAATCAAAATCTTGTTTATACCTAAAAAAATAATAACAAATTCAGAGTGGAAGTAGGTACCAAAAAATTGCCAACTGAAATGATGAAACTCTCCAATTATTGATAACAATTCATTATTATGTCAATAACAATTCCTCGGTATCTTCGTTTTCGTAACCAAAAATATGAATAATAAATTTCACCATTCCTCGATGATTACTTGCACTTTTCATCATAACACAACCACAATTATGAATATAAGTATATTTTTTTCCTGTCATTTTTTCCACATTTTAAGAACTATTACCGCTGCATTTCTATGAGTACATCTTTCCATGCTGATGGGGCATTGAAAGAAAGAGATGTGCTCGTATTACATCAGCTGCTGATTGATAAAAGTGAAATCCATTCATTCAAAGTATAATGGTTCATCAGATAAGCTTCTATCATACAGTGTGTTCTTAATTGAGGTAGCACGTTCACCAACTCCAATATTATTGGAAATTTTTATTTGTATGAATGAGCAACCTATAATGACATTTTTCATTGCCATCACGATGCCTAAAATGGAACAAAAATTTTACATTTATAATTTTCTCAATTATATCTCATGAAATAACTTTTTAAATGGAACAAATACCCCGTAGATTTTCATGGATTTCTACTCATGATGATTCCTTATGGAATTTGGGTCTTGGTGATTTTTTTAAAATTTTTGATATGATGAAGCCACTCCTCCAATCTTGAACAATCAACAATTTTGCTTTTAGGGGGCGTTAAAATAACCCCTTGCTCAAAATATTTATTTTGGGTGACAAACCTAAAAAATTTATAGTTTTGATGCTAGTGGAAGTTGAAGTCATACTTTGCTGAAAATAGAATACTTATTATTATAGGCGGAAACAATATTTTCACGTGTTAAATTTAAGTTCATATTAAATTATATCGTTATTGAAAAAAAAAGTTCTCAAACCTTTTGCCTTCACCCCTCAACCCCCATTTTAAAATACGATGATATTGTGGTGGTAGGAAGCGAAACGATCAGATTTTGGCTGTTTAAAACATCTGCTAGTGCCTGGCCAAGTTTGAATCCTGAGTAGGTATGAGAAAAATTTTCTTAATTTCATCGGAGTTGTTGATAGGTGACCACATGACTTGTAGGGAAAGCAAGCATGATATGAGTTGTCTAGATGCCAATTCTGACGTCTGGTACTTGTTTGGAGTGTGCACCGACTACGCGGTGAATTACGTACGTACGCTTGCAGGAAAAATCTTCTACAGGGGCCATTTCGATGCAAGATGACAATTAACAAGTTATCATATCATTATCCAAGCACAAGAAGTAAATGTAGTTCAAGCAAGGGTACAATATGAAAGACTAATAAGAAAAAACGCCGCGTGGGTCCAATTTAACCACGAGTATTTGCCGCAGTGTCCTCGCCTTATTTTATAATATACAAAACGGTTAACTGTCATAAATACTCAAAGAGTGTACCTGAAGGCCATACATGGCCTGGTAGGTAGAGGACGGATATTATTGATAGAGTTGATAATTTTTGGTGCCGCATTCACTTTTAAGCTGTAGAAAAACACGGCAAACTTACGGCACCACCTCGGGTAGTCGGTACGCACTCCAAGCAAGCACCAGACATTAGAATAGACATCTAGACAACTCACATCACGCTTGCTTTCCCTACAAGTCATGTGGTCACCAATCGACTTCAATGGAGTTGAAAAGATTTTTTTCATACTTGGTCAAGCACCAGCAGAAACTTCAACAGCCGAAATCTAACCTCTTCGCTACTGACCACCACATTATCATCGTATTTTATATTGAGAGTTGGAGGGTGAAGGAGAGGTTTGAGGACTCAATTTTTTCCAATACAATATCATTCAACACTCAAATACAACACGTAAAAATATTGTCTCCGCCTATAATAATGAAGAGTCTATTCTGGGCAAGGTATAACAACACCCGTAGCATCAAAACCATTTTCATAATTCAAACATACTTGAATATATACTATACTAGAGTAGAGAATTTTTTTTGCGTTTCATAATAAGGAATGGGTGGAAGAGGGTGGTATTAGATTTTTTTAATGAAACAGCACATTATAATGCAATGTTAGGTACATTGAAACAAGATATTATATTGTTTCCGCTTCTCAAAATAAATAGTCTACTCTGAGAAAGGGTTTATTTTTACACCTCCCTAGCAGCAAAACTATTAATTTTTTGTGGTTTGCGCAATGGCAACATTTGTTGAGAATTACATGGACTACATCATATCAATTTTTTTTAAATCCACCCATACCTAAATTTCATAAGGATTTTGCTGGGTCCTCTACAAAATCAAGAATGTTGTTCGTAAAGTGTCTCTGAAAGTTTCAATTAAATGAAACAAATAATTTCGACAAAGTCGTAATCTCTTTCTATCGACACCGTATGCATACATAACATTTTTCCTCTCGAGAAGAGAATTTTGACTTCGTAGAAATGTTTCGTAACATACTTATATGCATGCAGTTTATCTTTCCCAACCTTATGGGGGACAGTATTCAATGCTTGATAACAATAAATTAGCGCTTGCATTAATGTCCTGGAGGAGCAATGCACAAATAGATGTCAGATGTAATTCAATTTTCATAGGGACAAGTTTTTGTTTTCTGACAAAATTTTGCCAAATCTTCCACTTAGTGGAATAGTGTTGAGAGAAGGGTATTTCGACTTCGAAATAATTCGTTTCATTAATTTACAAAATCGACCAAAAGACATTTTTATTACTTTTTTTTAAACATGAAGAGGATGTTCATGGAATCAGTTCAGTTGAATTGAGGATGTTTTCCTTTTCAACAGAAATTACGTTTTATGATGAAATTCAAACTGAAATTTATTTTGATATTATTTTCAGTTTCATTAGTACAGCATAGTTATTGTTTTTAAGGCGTTTCTGACCGCTTAATTCATGACCTTTGTACATATCTAATCCGTAACTATTACTTACATTGTGAGTGTACCTATTCCACAAACCATTTATATTTTTTGTATGAATTCTAACGTAATTTTCAAAACATGAAATTTTATCAGCGCTCCTGTTAAGTGGCCCTCTCGTTTACCAGACTTGACACTCCTCGATACACCCAAAGAAGAAATATAGAAGCACATTTAATTGTGATTATTCGAAATGCATAATGAAATCTTGGGTGTTCTACTTAAAATAATATATGTAATTTCATTAGATATTCCTAGAACGCGACTGACATGTAAAACTATGAGGACCCCGCACATTTCTATTCTATATGTTGTAGTTCATGTGTTGATGAAAAATGTCCATAGCCACAAAGATCTCAACTGGACAATTTTCGAGATGAGGAGCTTTAAAAATGTATTTTTTTTATTTTTGCGGTTTTTGTTCAGCATTTCTGGTTGGGATTGAATTTGTATGTTCGGCATCCAAAACCAGACCGACAAATTTTATGGTCTTGCTCAATTTGTTATAATCAGTTGGCACCGCCATCGATAATTTTCAATACACTGCTCCACACTGGCCGTGAATTGAGATACAAATTCCACGCTCTTCCATTCATCTAGTCATGCTACGAAGTAAGTACCATAATTTTTGTTTCCTGAAAACGTCATATGGTATATTTTGAAGATAGACCGAAATAACTAATTCTTTATGAACCTTATGCCCAATAATAAGGAATTTGTGCTCCATAATTTCATAACTAGGTTCAGCGAGGTGTGAAGGGAGAAAGGAATAATTATGATCATATACTCATATACCGTGTGTACCACTTTGAGCAGCACCACCTCCGTATTTTCTTATTCGAAGACCAATTTCAAAACAATTTTTTTTCAACATGTAGTACTCAATGAGATCTACATTTCTGATTATTCATTTATCTCATTTCACTTTCACACGGCCTATGATCAATTGTAGTAATATCAGGGATTTTTTTAGAGGAAAACTAATATTATAAACACGTTGAGAACCCTCTGAAATGCATGTATTCAAATTTTCACAACGGTATCGTATATAGGGAGTTTTTTATTGAGAATAATTTTCCCACGAACAAAAATAATAAATAAAGAATAGTGTAATACCTTAAATTTATTCATATACCCCTTGAACATCTGTTTAGTATTTTTTCTGCACATATTATACACAGGGTGTTGTTTGCACAAGGAAAGGATTATCTTTCAAGATCAATTTTTCTGATATTCATGGACACGAATTAAAATTTGATCTTTTCTGCTTTTCCTATACAATTATATTTTGAATATTGGAAGGAAATTATAAAAACAAATGAATTTTTTTAATAATTCTTCAAATTAAAAACAAATATAAAATTCTGAATTGATGTTATATATTTGTCATAATTTAGTGTTCTCTATTAATCCTTAATTGTTATTCATACATTTGAGAATTCTTCTTATGTTACTAGTATATAATTATTTTTCAAGTTAATTATTAATTACTATATGTAATACATTATAAAATTTATGAATACTTCAATCGAATGTTTGTTTTATGTGTTCCCTTCAGAAATATACAAGAGTCCAATTAAGTTCCGTTTCCATTATTTGTAGGATGACAATAAATATCAAGTTTTACTGAAACTTTATCAAAGAAAGGTACCGATCTCATAACTATTTTTCCACTTCTGCAGAATGCCCAGAGAGTTCACAAACTGATGATCAAGACTCCCGTGGAAATAACTTGACAGATAAAGATTATTGTTTAATGTGTATGTTTTCATTATAACAATGCCTATGCAACGAAAGCTCACTCTCTCGGAGAGAATAATAGAGATTATTAAAATCATTGGTGATGATACCAGGTCATCAAGAGAAGCAGCCATTGAATTCAATAGAAGGCATCAAGATCGGGATGCCATTAATCACACTATGGTGAGTCGGATGAGTAGATTATTCTACAGCTTAGGAACTGTGCTGAATTCAACAATAAGGGGGCGTGGGAGACGAGAAAATGACAATAGAAATATTTCAGATTATTTCAATCATAATCCCACAAATAGTCAATGGCAATACGCAATGCTCTCTCGATCTCGGCATACCAAAATCAAAAATTTGGAAATATTTAAAAAATTAAAACGTATTCCATTTGAACCAAAACTCCTTCACACTCTTGAGGATGGAGACAATATTAGAAGACTGGAATAGTGCCAAGGAGAATTTATGAACAATCCAATTTTTTTAATAACCTTTTATTCACGGACGAGGCAACTTTCACGACAAACGGTGTAGTTTCCTCCCAAAATTCCCGTTATTGGAGCACCGAAAACCCCCACTGGGTGATTGAATGTAAGCGGCAAAATTCCCATAAAATCAACGTGTGGTGTGGTATTTTAGGGAAAAAAATTGTTGGACCTTTTTTTTTCGAAGGCAACGTAAATTCACAGATGTTCCTCAATTTTTCGAAACCTCAATTATGGGATGGACTGGAAGACATTCCGATAGAGTTACGACGGAACATATATTTTCAGCGTTCATAATGCTAGAGAAGTGCGCGCTTGGTTGGACACCAAGTTTAGAAGAAAACGGATAGGTCGCAATAGTCCAGTTATTCACTGGTCAGCAAGGTTCCCAGACCTGAACCCACTTGATTTCTTCTTGTGGGGTACCTTGAAGCAAAACGTGTAAAAGTCTAGGCCTAGAAGTAGAGCAGAACTACAAGAAGCATGGCTTGGCCTTACCCCTAATATTTTGAAGAAGGTTGCTACAAACAACAGGAGAAGAATTCCAAAAAGGGATAGAAAATAATGGAGAATTAATAGAGAATACTAAAATATGAAAAAAATATAAGGAAGTTTATTCATAAGTGTTCATTTCTTTTTGTTTTGAAGTATTGATATTAACAAATTTCATTTGGTTTAAGATTTTTATAATTTTTTTTCAATAATCAAAATATAATCATAGAAACTACCAAATTTTATAGGAAAAGCAGAAAGATCAATATTTGATTCAAGTATCCATGAATTTCAGAATAATTGAACTTAAAAAATAATTCATTCCTAGTGCAAACTACACCCTGTGTATGATATGTGCAGGAACAATACTAAACAGATGTTCAAGGAGTATATGAATATATTCATGATATTATACTATTATATCATACTATATTATACTATTCTTAAATATAATCATAGAAACTACCAAATTTTATAGGAAAAGCAGAAAGATCAATATTTGATGCAAGTATCCATGAATTTCAGAATAATTGAACTTAAAAAATAATTCATTCCTAGTGCAAACTACACCCTGTGTATGATATGTGCAGGAACAATACTAAACAGATGTTCAAGGAGTATATGAATATATTCATGATATTATACTATTCTTTTTCATTATTTTTGTTAATGGGATAATAATTCTCAATAGAAAACACCCTATAGACGACACCGTCGTGAAAATTTGAACACATGTTTCTCAGAGAGTTCTCAACGTGTTTATAATGTTAGCTTTTCTCTAAAAAAATCCCTGACATTACTAACTGATTTTTTGCATTTTCAATTGATCATATATACTTGGCCGTGTAAATGTGAAATGAGATAAATGGACTAGGTACATGTTGAAAAAAATTTGTTTTGAAATCGGTCGTCGAATAAGAAAATACGGAGGTGGTGCTGCTCAAAGTGGAACACACTGTATATCATATATAACTATGATCACTATTGATGTGATTTTCGTATGATATAGACCTTTTGCCTAAATCTCGATAATCTGACAATGGGGTTCCAAGTCATTTTGTTCAGAATAGCTCAAAATGGATGAGAGCATGGCACAGCCGTGAAATTATCTGCATTTTTGGTACCTAATGATACCTTCCAAGGGAATTCAGGCGTTTGAAGCAAACTATGAATGGAACTTTCGATATTTACTCCTGCACATGCCTTCCTGAATTGCTATATTTTTTGATATAATTGCAATGAAGTTTATGATTAGACCGAGGATATAATGAATCATTTGGCTGAAGCTAAAATTAATTTTAGAACGAATAAGGTAACCGTAACATAACTATGTATCATCTTGAAAATATAAAGAACAAGTCTTTCTCACCGTGTCAACTGATATCTGAATATTTCAATATCATATTATATAATATATCATTACCAGATTATCGAGATTCATGAGAAAAAAGTCATATGTCATACGATTATGACATCAACAGTGACCACAACTGTTATTTCTGAGAATACATTATTATTATTTTCCCGTTTTTCCCCGTTAAAGTTCGTTAAGCCTCGTTATGAGGATTTAAGGGCACATATTCGATATTATTGGACATTAGATATTTTCGATGGCGGAGCATAACACAATTGTTAGGTTGTTAATCTATTTCAGGGCGCCGAACATTTAAATTACATTTCAACAAGAAATCGGATGGGTAAGGAAATACGGTAAAAATGAAAAAAAAAACATTTTTGAAGCTCTATATCTCGAAAACTGTGAATTTTTTAACATAGACGCTTTTGATCAGTACAATAATTACTACAACATACCAAAAATTCATCCAAATTGACTCTCCATGCAATTCGCTAATAAGTATTTATAGTTAGCATTATTAGAAGATAACTGTGAGTCCTCATCGTAGTTTTGTACCTCACTAAACAATTGTATTTATTTACACCAATTCTTTCCAAGATTGATATATGTGGAATGATTGACCAAGTAACTTTGAACTGTTTTGATTGATCATCAGATTCACAGAACCACTGCAAATATTTCAATCGTACTGGTAATAGAATAATAATCAATAAATCAGTTGATTATTAAATTTTCAACTACCAAGTTGTTGCTCAACTCTCCCATTTAGTTTATTCGCCAATGAAAATTTTATTGTAATGACAAACATTCGAGATTATTTTGTCGAGATTCTGTTGTCAGGAAACAATACAATTTTAAAGCAATTTGAAATGTAAGCATTCAAATATATAATCTCGACTATATTTTAGGAAGATTACAAATGTTTCAATATTTTTTAATCTTGGCCGAATTTGCCATTTAAATGAACTAATGTCAATAATAACGTACCAAATAATTCTCAAATTTTATAAATGCACTTTGGGGTCTAATATTTATTATCAATGTATCTGATTTCTTAGTTTTACAAGATAAGAGTAGTAACAAATTGAAAGCTCAGTTTAGGTGGCTTCCAAGTGCTACAAATACTTTTTGATTATCTTAACCATGATTGTACGGAGTCACACAGTAGTCACACCATTTTGAAATCGATTTTGAAGAAAAATTGTTCAAATTAGACCAACCCTGTTTTTGATGAACTGAATCTAGTACGTGTCCATGATGAAGGTTCAAAAACTTGGAAAACCTGTAGCACTACTACGGGTGCCCGTCGATTAAAAATATTAGGTATTTCTCTTTAATTGTTAAGTGATTGAAATGAACATACACTAATATTCAATTGAAATTTATTATTATTCTCACATTTAATATAGACAGCTTTGCGCCAAGGAATACTATTCATATAAAACAGAATCAACCATACCTTCGAAATAACACACAAATTCAAACTTCCCGATTCAACGTTTCCAATGTCCGTGGCGACTTCTATCGCCTTGTCCGCGCACTACTTGTACCTATTCCTGAGTTGTTATAACTGCACTGTGCAGTTCTATTATCCACGCCATTTTACTTATGTCCGCGTTATCGCCAGACTCGTATTATTTATAGATCCTTTCGCATTCCGATTTGCTGTCGAAACTAAATCATATATAGACGATTTCGGTACTCGCAAAAAATGCTTTGTAGCGTTGCCATCATCTGTATATCTATTTTCAGTGTCATCGTGTAACGAAAAGAGGTACCAGAAATGGATTTCGTGGTATAGTTCAGTCGACAGGTAGTTTCAGGTAGAAAAAGGTCGGAAGTTAATGAAACTTTAAAATGTTGTTCAGGGATGGTTGATTAACATTTTCTCAAGTTTTGTACCTCAAGGACCCTGTGCTAAAAAAGTAGGGGGGGGGGAAAAACTGCAAATTTTTCGACCTTGGTGTGGTTTTTCCTCAATAACTTTTTTGCCTTACGTTCTACAGCAAAAATGTCGTTAACCTTTTTTGTAGATCATCAAATTCCCTCAAACATGTTTGTGTGTCAATTTGTTACCGAGATATGGCGCTGCGAATAATAGGTAATTTTTCAAATTTCGCCACAAAATGCAGAATTCCTCCCTATTTCTTCTGTTATACAAGAATTATGATGAAATGTAGTTACTATTATAATTCCTACTTGAAATCACTAATTCACCAATTTTAGATAACCCCCACCCCTACTTGCCCACCAGGTGTCAAGTCGTTCCTCTTAAGGACAAGAGAGTGTCGGGCCGAGGGGAGTGTGTGATCAGCTACAGCAGTAAAAAGCTGGAAAACAATAGATTTTAGAACACTGCTCCTGCGGAACTGCGGAATGCAAACAATGAGCCAATATTCAACATAGAAGGCTGGAATTTGTCTATTCTACCTGCGCTACCTAGACCTATTTGTTTTCAATTTTTGAGGTCATATTAGATCACTTTTCATTTTATTCTTTCAACATAACTCTATTATTCATCAATTCCAAGAAGAAATCGAAAAATAGTAATTATAGAAGGGTATAAGTACCTCAGGTAGAATAGTCAAATTAGGTAATAAGAAAATTAAAATTAGGGATTGGTAAAAATGGGACAGAGAGTGTTTAACCACTCAGAGTATATATAAGATTAAGTTAGATAAGTAACATTACAAACATTCAGCTCTTGAAGTGCATAACTTTGTTAGCGAAAGGAGCATCGACTGTTAGTAACAGTTTTGGTTTTTGGGTAAATTTCTGAGATTGCGTCTACATCTCGTGGATCAGACTTGTGTTTTATTTGTAAAGGAGTTGAAGCAGGTGAACTAACTGTAGTGAAAGCCAGAGGAGTTGCCATACTGTTCAGTGTAAAAAGGAAACTCTCGGCAGATGAACAGTTTCTGCGTGAGTTGAGTGAAGTAAGAGTGCACAGTGCTTGCCAAACAAGGTGCAACAATGAGGAATTAATTGCTGCATTTACACGTCGTGGATGTGACACATCCAAAGCTTCTTCTCCTGCACCTACCCGACGGTCACAAGTTGCCAAATTCGACTTCATCAATGCGTGTTTTCTTTGTGAGGAAGCTATCACCGATGATTTCAGAGCTAAACAGGCAACGTTGCCCTTGGTGACTTCAACTAAGAACCATAATTACTACAACATTTCATCATAATTCGGGTATGACAGATGAAATAAGCTGTAATTTTGCATTTTTGTCATTTCTTAGCAAATTTTGAAACATGACCTTTTTTTTGACGTGCCATATCTCGGTAGCAAATTCACATACAAACATGTTTTTTTGGTCAAAATTGTATAAAATTTTACGCTCTACAAAAAAGTATTGGTATGTTTTTTCCGTAGAACGTAACAGAAAAAACTAATCGAGGAAAAACCGGAGAGAGGTCAAACATTTTGCAGTTTCCCCCCCCTACTTTTTTCGCACAGGGTCCTCGAGATCCAAAACTCGAGAAAATGTCGATTTACCATTCCTGAAGAACCTCCTGAAGTTTCATTAACTTCCGACCTTTTTCCACCTAACCCCACTTTTTTCAACCTGTCGACTGAACTAGTAGGCTTCATTAAGAAAGTGTTTTCAGTCAAATAATGATATTCCGATTAGGTCAAATATAATGCAACTATATTGCTATAGAATGTATTCACTTCATTTATGTAATCAATACAATACCAGTCGGAGCAAAGTTACTAGATGAAGTTCAACAGCGACACATTTGAAATGCATTATTCATTCTCTAAGTTGACCAAAACACCAATGAGATGTTAGGATGAGAGATACTCGAAGGGATACGAATTCAGAAAACTTTTGAACTCGGCTAAAGACTCTAACTCGCAGTGACTCAATCCTCTGCGAACACGATCCACATGCTTCGTCCTGGGGTGCTATTTTCAAATCGTTCAGTTTTAGTTCGCATACGAATAAAGACAGACAGACATACATATTTCGTGTGTGTTGGTATGAAACGAATAATCCAATTCGCATACGAAACGGTTTGAAAATTGCACCCCTGTCATGAACCCAATTTCGAATATGGGGTCTGTTTTAGATTTTGGAATCCTAATAATCATCAGACGTGCTGAAGTTCAGACTGATTAATAATAGTTATTTATTGTACTAGTGTGTTATGTTGAAAATAAGTCACGCGAGAAAGATTTATAGAAATTCTCAAGTGACTTAGGAAACAACACACGAGTGGCATACTATGTTTTATCCAACAAGTGGAAGAAATCTTTTTTTATGACATAATAATTAATAAGTTTTGTGATCAAATCAAAGCTACTTGCGTCTTAATTCCCCTTAAAATGTCAGAATGACTTGACAGTGACTATTTTACATTTTGTTCAAAGCAAGTTGTTTGTTTGGTTGCCACGGGCATGATACATTGTTAGCAAATGTTTAAATAAATTTTGACACTTGTCAGTTCTCCCTGCAGAGAAGGAAAGCTTTTTTGAAGAAAAAAAACATAGAAAATTGAGGAAACCGATGAAAATTACGTTTTGATTATGAAATTATGAAAATTACGCAAAGCAGATCCAGATGGAGTCCCGAGATGCTTACGACTAGGAAAATGTTTGAGTCTTGAATGAATTCACGGAAAATAAAATGTATCGATGAAAATGCTCTATTGGCTTATTTATTACATTTGCAAAAAAAATTGTCCCCATCGTCGCTATGGACCAAATACTCGATGCTTCGCTTGACTATTCACCTTTATAAAAAAATCGACATTTCAAAATATGTCATACTAACGAGCTTTTTGAAAAGCAAATCACAGAGATACAAACCAAAGAAGTCCAGACATTAGAACGAGCTGAAATAGAGAAGTTTTTGAACGAAGCTCCCGACGACGAGTACTTGTTGATGAAAGTGGCTTTGATAATGAGGATTAGCGGTGCTTGTAGATGCGATGAATTGGTCAATTTGAAAATAGGGTGAAATTCCGTTAACTGATATCGCAAGATATCCACAATTTTGTTTTGGAAAAATGTCAGCTATCACTCAAAAATAGATCCATATCTCCGAAATTACTCAAGACCTCCAAAAATTTCATTTACATTTTTTGTTCATAGCTTGTTGATAGCTTGTGGCTATTAGTTAACGGTTGAATTTAACCGAAAATAGAAAATATTCAAGACAAAGAGAAATATTTTCAAGTAGTTTTGCCAGACACTAAAACAAAGAAATCGAGAAGTTTTACCATACTTGAAGAAGGATTTCCAGTCAACCCGATCAATATGTGTAAAAAATACATGTCTTTGACGACCAAAGAATACTAGTTCTAGCCGCTTTTTTGCCTGAGAAGGTCTTCGGCGACTCTTTTGGCCAATGCAGGGGCTAACATGACAACTTTGAAGCGTCACGGAGAATGGAAGTCCTCGACGGTAGTAGAAGCATAACGAGAAGAATCGGTGCATAACAAAATACAAATACAAAAAAAATACAAGGTTCTAATGTGTCGGCGTCTTCCAGCACTATCAGCAGCTGTACCGATATGGAAGCGTCTGGTTCCAATGAACCAACGAATTTTACAATGACTTCAAATTCGAATTAACCCTTAGCGTTTTCATTTAATTTCAATTTCAATGTGAATTCTGCTTGTAATAGTAATAAATAAATAGAATATTACTTTGCATAACTCACTAGTAAGAAAAAATGCCGTATCTACAAAAAATATGAATATTGAGATATTGGATATTCAATAAATTTTGCGTTTTACTAAGCAAAAATCATGTAAAAATTAATTAATAATTTCGCCATATGTACAAAAGTTTGAGAATTTCCTTCATATGAAGGTCGAATTTACAGAATTGTAAGCAAGATAGCGGATGCAGATACGGCATTTTTGCTAAGGACGGCAGTTTGTTATTTGATAGTTTACTTGTCCAAATGGCCTTAATAATGACAGTCATAACTGTTATGTGCTGGATAAAATAATTTATTTCCCACTTGCATATTATTTGTTTGCTTTACCTTGGATATATTATGGTGGCAAAAAATACACACATTATTAGCGGACGTTTTGTCCAAAACGCCCGCTCATTGTACGAGAAGAAATAAAGCAAAAGCTAGAATGAATTCATTTATTTGGTAAAGTTTCATACGAGTACAAACTACAACTCAATAAACAAAATCAAACTAATCAAGCAACCTTTTTTTTTAATGATCTTGGTCCAAGATACGAATTAGGGCCAATTTTATAGGTTTCACTTAACTCCAGACCAACTAACTAATGCAGTATTATCTAACGGAATCATTCACATTCTAACTATTAGTTAGTCTATCGGGATGTAACTGGCACCTATAATACTGAAAACTGGCTTTTAGAAACGAGCTTCACCTATCTCTTTAATGAATGAAAAGTATTTTATATCAAATTTGGTATGTTAAAAAAATAAATTGGGTTGGCTTCAGAATTCCTGGCCAGACTATGATTGATTAAAAATTTCGAAACTGACTTTTTTTGAAAATTGATTTGTTTAATGAACAAATTGTATACCAATCGAATGTATGAAGCTTAGAGAATATAAAAGTCTTAGGCAGTCTATTTTTTTCCTGGAATAATTATTGGGTTGACGGAGTCGATGCTAGTAAATTACACCTATCTGTTCAAGATGGGAGTTCCAACATCCTTGGGAACCTAAATACGCTAGATGGCCGTGGTATAGCAGATGAGTATGATATTTTAGGTAGGTATTTTTCTATTTGCTGTTCATCTGGAGCGTAGGATTAATTTATTGTATTTTTAAGTGGTTTTGAATCAAGTATAAACGTGTTCAATTTTGTGAGAAGCGTGTGCAAGATTTTCACTAGAAGGAAAAAATCAATTAGTTCAGATGATATATATTTTATTTTTACAAGCGTGCGTGGTTAACCCTATTTCGGCACGCTGTTTAGTTTGAGATGTGAGAGGTGTTGAAAGTCGTTTCATGACTTTGAGCGAGTTTTTCCCGCAAGCGAAAGTTTGTTCAAGATCGCACAGAAGATTTTTAATTAGCTTGTAGAAGAAAACTTGATCCTACCTCATACGAAAAAGGTACTATTTCTGTACTTGTTAGAATAACAACTATTGTCTATAAGAAAGCAATTTAGATTGGGAAGTGTCATTTTTTCGCACGCTAAAAATAACCTTTCGCCATCTGGAAAATTCACCATGAGAATGGCATTCAGTAACAGAATAGAATCCATGCAATAAATATATCATGGGAAAATACAGTATAGGTGTGCAACAGTAACTGCATGGGAAGTTTCATTTTTGGGAGGCTACTTTTGGCGTTAAATTTACGGTGTTAATAAAATATAAAAATTTTAACACTTGAGATTTGTTAAGGTACAATATTTTTTCAGGGCATTTCAAAAAAGAAAGAATAACAATAATGTATGCAAACTGAATGTTGAATAACAAAAATACCAGTAATAAACAACATATCCAAAATAAGTTGAAATGATTAGCACTCATGATTTATTATTTAAAAGGCAACATTTTCGATTTGTAATCATATAATTTAAAAAATAAGGATGAACAATTTTTCATTTTTGTTTGGAAAACTGATTTTTATTAGTTACTTGCAAGTTGTTATGCGACGTCACATGTTTGTCAGTTTTGTCTATCTATTTGGTCCACTTTCAATAGCACAAAAGATGTATTTGTATCCATGTAGCATGTCAATAGAAAAAGTCACTTATTCATTGTCATTCAACCTGACAATGATTTGGAAAGTCCGAAGACCAGAAAATACTAAAGCATAGCAAACTTAGTCACTCGATTCAACAATATTGGAAAAAGCAGAAGACCGCGACTTGCCCTTGTCAACATCAAAGTATGATAATCTTATTCGTAGTTGAATTCACCAAGATATTTTTGAAGATACGATGGTATACATGAAAACCAGCATACCGCTGCGCTATTTATAGGCATATTTAATCCCCAATAAATCCTGTTTTATAACAAGAGGTATGATAACCAATAAAAACAACTAACGCTTCAGTTAGCTCATGTTCATTGTACTAAAAGTTCTTTTTTTACGAGAAGCTAACTTCAATGAACAATTATTGAAAGTTTCATTATTGAAATCAATTATACCGTCGTCCGAGTCGCACAAAAAAAATCTTTAATCTATTTTTGATCACAATATATTGTCAATAAATATAACGATACAGTTCAATTGCTGGATCTTTGCCCATACGTCATCGTTATTATGCATGTGACATAAATCATAAGGGATAGTTCGCTCGGACTTCTTTATTGCACATTTTCATTTGCACCAAAATTTCGATTTTTAAAGCTCGCCAACCGTCATTCAAACCAGGTTTTTTGCAGACAACCCTATATCATCGTGTTCGCAATGAAATGGTGTTTATTTTAATATACGATTTATTCATTGAACATTTGGGTGTGATTTACTAGTATTGACTCACCTATTTATACCTGCCAACACAATGGTTACGCTGCATCATACTTTCGATTGGTTTAATATTTGTTCATTGAACAAATTAGTGCAATTTTCAAATGAAAAAGCACGTTTTGAATTTTTTATTATTCATAGTGGATTTTTTCAGCCAACGCACTCGCGATTTATTTTTTTGCATACTGAATTTGATAAAAAATACTTTTCATTTATTAAACGAGTGGTTGAAGGTTGTTTCTAATTCGGATCCTCTAGCTTACCTATTCAGAATAAAATTTTCATTACTTTCACGAGACGTTTATAACAATGCAGCAATGTCATATGGAATCGCGGAGATGAACTTCTTGAGGACTTCCTCTCAAGAATAAACAATATGAGGAACTCAATCAAGTTCACGATGGAAAAGGAACGCAATCCTTGCCGTTTCTCGATGTGAACGTCGAATGAACAGACACTGGTATCTGAACAGAAAGAAAACCCACACAGGACAATATCTTAACTTCTGCTTCAAAGAGGGGGATTGTGAAAACATCGGTAGAAAGTGAGATGCAAATTTGTAATAACCAGTCACTGGATGCGGCGATAAACTACATCAAACCTACGCCAAACTGGATACTCTGAAATAATCCTAGGAGAAGTACAGAAGCAAATCGATTGGACCAAGACGATCGTAAAACGAGCACAAAATCAAGTTATCATTCTTCCATACCTCAGATGCCTTTCCTAAAAAAAAACAGGAGGATCTGAAACAACTACAACATCCAGAGCTGCTTTCAATCCGGCAGTACCTTACGGAGCTTCCTCACTGAGACGAAACCTGAAAATATGGCACAATCCAGCTAAAACTACATTCAAGAAGTCCCATGTAAATGTGGAGATCCTTACATCGTAGAGACCAAGAAACCATTATGCGTAAGAATAACCGAACACAAAAAGTAGATTCAACGGGAAGAGATATCTAAATCGGGAATTGCTGACCATGCCTGGACTGAGCATCATCAAATTCTTTGGAACGAAGCTATTATTCTTCATAGGAAGGAACATTGGTTCAAATAAAAATTCATCGAAACCGCGTATAGCGTATATAGAAGCCAATAGCGCTTTCAGTCAGCCGAGCGTGGAAATCAAAAAACGTATGGAAACCGCTCATAGACCACTTTGGTGAAACAAAAAAGCATGGAACTACATGCACCACAACAGATCTGTAAAGACTTCGTATTATCTGAACTTGTCAGTATTTACATGAAGACGATTGCGGATCCATGCAATCGAAACGTTGTGAAAAACTTAATGAAGTCGAATATCTTTCAAACCCATTAAAGCGATGGATGTCCAAAACCCAAGTAATCAAGTTACTACATCGGCTACAACCTTCAAACAAACAGCAATGATATTTCACTCAATATAATAATCACTGTCAATACTGAACAAACGTCAAAATACTAACGCCATGCCTTCTGTGAAAAGAAAAGTAGAACATAAAATGCTGGTAACAGTGAACTGATTTAAAATTCGGTTTTTCTGATACGAAATTTTCGTGAAAAATTTAATTATGTATGCACCACGAGCGTTATTAGATTCTAACGCCCATCGGGCAACATTCATATCCCTCGGGCCAGAGGCTTCGGACTGAATCATGTTACCACTTGCTACATAAATAGGTATTATGCACAAGCGGGTAGTAGAGTAGACTATACCGTCCGGTTTAGCTAGAATATATTGGCATTGGTTGAATCCAGATTGACATATGGGATAATAGGGTGGGGAAGTGCACTCAAAGAACATTTAAAAGCCTAGAAGTTCCTCAAAAAACTTTTCTGAAAATTTTACTGAACAAACCCACCCGATACTCATTTTTATATACTCCGAAACTAAGATCCTTGATATTCGTCAACATTATTTCTTTATATCATCCTGCTTTGAATTCAAAGCTAAATTTAATCTTCGGACAATAGAACATACTTACGAAACAAGATACAAATCCAAATATTTCAAAACACCGCTTGCTTCAAAATCTATAGGACAAAGATGCTTTTCGAATTCAGTACCAAGATGTTTCAATTTTATTCTTGTCGAAATAAAAGAGATATCTTCTTATAGAGGATTCAAGAAAGAGCTAAAGAAATATTTACTTCGTTCAATTATTTCTTGCATATTTTTCTATGTTAAATTGCTTGTTTGTTTTGTAATTTTCATATTTATTGACCACTATGTTTGTTGTATACTAGTCATGTGTTTTTATCAAATCCTGTTGACGTTGTAGTTTCAATTGTCTACACTATATTATTTTTTATATATTTTTCTGTACTTTTTCTGTGTTAAATTTTATGTGTTTTGTAATTTACATTTTCGCATTTGGTTCTTTATCAAATCCAGTAAACGTTATATAATCTTATTTTGAATTTAAACATATTTTGTATTCGCTTTACTCCATATTTATCGATACTAATTTTAAACATAGGCTACACTCACACCACAGACAGTCTTTGACTTTGTGGTTTCCTGTTTATTTGTGAAAAAAATTGTTATCGCCGTCATCTAAATGAAATTGTATTTACACATTTTTTTATACCAATAAACGTATTATTATTATTCACCGTCCGCGGGCGCATTATGCCCGCTTTACGGCCGTAAAGTTGAGAATATTCTCAATTTGCTCATAGTTACATAACAATTCATGAAAAACTTACCTCGTATCAAATAATTCAGTTCAAGGAATGCCCTTCCTAATAACATTTATCCATAATCGACATTTTTCTCTACAGGTAGTAAAGTTGTAAGCCTGATTACTGAAAATTTTATTGATACAGTTACTCATGTTGGGGAAGGGATATCCCCTTTTTCCCTGAATAAAGTTATTCATTGAAAGCTGCTCCACAGCATCAGAATCACTATAGTCTAGTTCCTGAAGATAGAAGACATTCTGGTTTTTACGGGATTTGAAAGTGCAGAGGGGATGTACGAAAGTGGCAAAGTAAAACTTGATTTGAAGCCAAAGTACCTAGCTTATTTCTGTTCTATTTTTTGACCTACTTCATATGAATTATGAACCGTACAACCGATGAGTCACTATCTACAATTTAGGAAGTAGACTATAGGAGAACAAATATTTATTTTAGAACTGGATGGTTGGTTCAAATTCTTATTTGGTACCGTTTCGATACCATCGCCGTCAATTCCTTCAGCGAAATATTTTCAGTTGTATTATCACAAGAGAGTGAAAATAAAATGAAAATAATTTGACAGATTTTTCTAGAACTTGTTGCCATTGAGAAAAAATTACCCTAGGTTTCCAAATTGACACGTTACTCAAAATAGTATCCTTACATACATTTTCGTTGATTTTCTTAAAATTTCAACGAATGATGATGTACTAAACCGTTTTCGAATCATTTTTCACTTTTCATGCAAACTGATGACAGACGTCAGATCAAAGGTATCAGTTGTCACATAATAAAAACAAAATACCACAAAAAATTCCCGCGGCAATTATCAAGGTAGAAAATTCCCACTATAATAATGCTGTGATTGGCCTGAACGTACATGAATGCTTTGAATTGATGGTTTCGATTGGTTGCAAGAATTGTCAAAAAATAATCTTGAATAAATTTTACAGCTGTAGTACCGTACTTACACATTCCAACGTTACTCTTCATTAATATATACAAACACTGTGATGAATTGTCGTTCTCTAAAATAACTCCCGTGATATTGAAGGTTACTGGAGTTCAGTTTATCATTCATCTTTCTTCAACAAAATAATTTGCGAAAATAATATACTAATTTTATATAGGTATCTCAAATGTTATTCATTATAATTCGTTTACAATAAATAACTCTAAAACCGTCAAATTATTATTGAAATATATTATTCACAGTTTAGAATCCACTGAGAAAGCTACTTCTGCTACCGCAACTCGTGAACGAGATTTTTTAGTCAAAGGTACCCATTCAATGATTTTATATATTCAGCCGTGATAGGGGCTTTCATCAAAAAAATTTACTAGACCCTTGAGAGATCGTAAATGTACCACCCTTTTAATACGATCCCTGAGGCATTCACCAAATATGCTGAAGTATACAAGAGCCATACTCTAGAGTGGATTACATTTAATTCGCACTATCTTCAAAGATAATTGGTATTTATGTAGTTGGGATTCATGAATGTTTTGTATGAAAGAAGATATATTGTTATTATTATGGATTGCCTGATTTCATATTTTTCGGATCAACTAATTGGCAAAGTATCCGTTACGCATAAAGTAATTTGTGAATTTATACACACGTTCATCACGGAATAACATTATTTTAGGCAATATCCGAATTATGGGGAATGCTCGAACATGCCAATTTTTGTTTCAAACGTTATGTCACTTGAACTACAATTGAAATGTACAGAGTGACGATTGTGTACAGCACAAAAGGGTGTCTTCAAATAGTATTTTTTAAATTCTACCTGATACGCTGCTTTCAACAATCTCAACACTTTTGGGTTGAATGAATCATCTAATGAATAAGTATTAATTCTGGAATCCTTCAGAGGATTGAGAAAACTTAAAGTATGTAAAACGCTTAGGATGACCCATTTTAAAAAACATACCTACATGTGAGTCACTCTGCACATTTCAATTGTGATTCATTTGAAATAAATATTGGCTAGTACGAGAATTTCTCATGATTTTTCCGGATATCGCCTCAAATAATTGTATTCCATAAGAGGTTTCCACACTATATGTATAGTGAGTACTTAATACAGTTCTGCCAATATAAAACATTTCTAATTCAGATATTTCAGGAAATGTTATTCCTAACTTAACGAATGCTCTGTTCCAGAAATAATATCATTATTGAAACTTGATTATCTCCTTACTTGTGAGTGATGACAAAATTATAAAATTTGGAACAATACCTGCTCTAAACGTCGGAGCTGGGACTTTTTTAAATTCCATCTGAGCGATTAAATTATTATATTATTATATATAACAGCAGTTGATGCCACTTCAAACACCGAATAAATAGAAAAGGAGAAAAAAAATGTATTAAGTGATTTCCTGTTGATTCAATATCTCGAACTTGGGGGTAAGCAAGTTTCAAGAGACTGGGTAGAAAAATCAGGAAATTTATTTCGAAGGAAAGGCAAATTGAAATGGTGGAATCAGCTGGTAATCATCCCCAAAAAACAACGAAAACGGTAGCCATAAATGGTGAGGTATTTCCAAACACCGCAAAAAATATCAGAAATATTCCTCTTAGAAATTGATTGAACGACAATTACCGTAAATATACAGACGAGGACCCCTGGCAAGGCCAGCTAGATTGCCTGGTATAGCACCACTAGATTTTTGGAGTGTGCGTTACCCAACCAGAGTCAATCAAATGACCTTTTTCATTGTTAGGTAATGAACGGTGAATATTTTGACCAATAAAATATAGGTTATGTTGAGATCAGCAGTTATTAATATTTTTTTCAATAAAATGTTTCAAATAAAATCAATTGTTTATACCTTTCATCGGCTTGGCCAATTTTGAAAAATACTGTGGCGTTGAATAGATGATAGAAAACCCTGCAGTAAAAAGACCCTCTACTTTTTTTTTGGGCACCCACCTGTTTGACATCATTTGCAGGGAGATGAGTTGGAGGCACCTACAAGGGTTTTCCCACCGTAGTTTCAATGGTCCCTTGAGCAGTGCCTCTGCTAACTTGTATTTTTGATTAATTTTAGTTCCTCCAGTTCCCTATTGAGATTTCAAGGGGCGATTGGCTTGGATCCCTAACGAAAAGATTGCAGAGGTCCCTGCCTGTGAACCTCAGGTATGACATGCAGCAGGCAGAACTTGGAACTTATTTATTCTAGCCCTGAGTCCATAGGGAGTTGGATTTTAGAGTCCTCTGGTAGGTTCCTGTGCTAACTTGTGAACTGGGGGTACCTCTGGTTCCCTTTACCGGGGTGGCCTGCGCAACTAGGGTTGCCACCTCTGTGAGGAAACGTACTTTTGGAAGATATTTGGAATAATTTGTGAAAGGCACAGAAAGTATTAGTCACTTAGTCCACATCTGAAAACCATTTATACTTAGCCTGGAACATTCTTAATAGTGATCTTATTTAAATTAATTCTCCAACCCAATCAACTTCATTCTTTTTCAACTCTATTCTTTCCTTTTCCTGTCTCTTTTCTACATCTTCTCATAATTATTGTATTGTGGCGCTGGTGGAAGAACAGAAGTGAGAGTTAGTCCTACGCTACCTCTCACAGTCTGAACCAGAGGGGCCCTTTGTCTACCAAATACATATATATATATATATATATATATATATATATATATATATATATATATATATATATATATATATATATATATATATATATATATGTATATATATATATTATAAATTAAATTGCTGCTTCTGTAATTGAGTTAAATGTCCTGTATTTGGTAACCAATAAATTATTATTATTATTATTATTATTATTAAATCTTCAGCATTTCTGTACTGTATTCTGAAGAAGGTGTCACATCCGAAAACGATTAAATTGAACCTACATCCAGTGTTCGAATGTCCATAGAAGTATAGGAGAGGAATTCAACAATTTGAATATAATATTAATATTAGTTTAATAATTATACATTTAATTACATATTTCTCTCAATACTTGATTCAAATTATAACTAAGTGTTACAGAGAGATCCAGAAGATAGAATATGCAGAAATATCTAAAGTGTATAAAAGTGTTTAACGCGATGTAATTTCGGTACAGATTTTTTTCTCATAGCGTTCGAATATCTGAGCTATAAAATATTCAATACCTGAGCACATTAAATGAGGAAATGAAACAAAATTTGATTAATTATGTAACCATAGAACAACCCTCAAACAAGGATCAGAAAAGTGATTCCAAGGGTAAATAAAAATCGGCTGACAGGCAGGAACAATGGCAGGTAAATTTTTTAAAATTATGTCATTAGTGAAGTTTTATACAGGTTCAAGTGTTTGAGAAGGTGAGATTTTATCATTAGTTTAGTTTATAACTCAGCTCAGATGATGACATTGTCTGTCGAAACAGTTATAAGCGTGACTTTACAAGTATATATTTTTAGTGTAAATTGAAAGCTTTTAATTCCTCTATATTTATCAGTCATGACGAATTTACACGTATTAGATGCCACCACGATAGAACACCTCAACAATAACTTCACCAAGCGACTTATCTGACTTTTCCACAGAAAAAAGCGTCTTTTGTTGATTTAAAAACAATTCATTCAACTGTCGAGATACAGGAGTAGTTTTCAATACAGAACCAGTATTGCCCCTCTGAATTGCAATACCAATTCTCTGGAACAAAACTGAGATTGCTTCTGTTATTCGCCTGTCAATGTCTTTAATGGCAGTGGGACCGAAAACTCCAAATATTTCCACAGGAGAAATGGACAAACACCTTCAGCAGATTTCATCTGAATCCCAAAAACTTAGCAAAGTATCAAGTAACAAATCCAGGAGACGAAGACAGCTAGAAATTGAATTTGAGAGGGAAAAGAGGCTAGCTGAAATAGAGAAAAGATTGATTGATCGAGAAGCAGAAATGAAAAAGGCAGAATTGGAGAGCCGGAATTCCAGCGACTTTTCAAATGATGAATATGAAACTATGTCTAACAAAACATCTATCGTTCAAGACTGGGTGAACTCGTTAAATAAAAGTGCAGAAAATCCACTAAACAAGAAGGACGTTCAATCAAAAGAATCCAAACCGTTAGATGTTCAAGGAGGTACGGCAGAAGAACTGAAAATACAACAATTTGTCTCGGCAGTCTCTCAGTAAAGAACTTCCAGTATTTTCCGGGAACCTGGAGAATGGATGAACTTTATACATCAGTTTAGAGAAACAACAAAACTTTGTGGATTTTCTGACGCTGAAAATATTGTGCGTCTACAAAAGTGCCTGAAGGGTAAAGCAAGAGAATGTGTGAACGCCTTGTTAATTTTTACCCAAGAAGTAGACAAAATAATAAGTACTCTTCAGAGAAAATACGGCAGGCCTGAAATCATCATATCATCATCAATCATCGAAGATCTTATCGACACTATAAAGAAAATTCCTGAAATGAAAGAAGAAAGACTTGAATCAATTATGGACTTATGTAATAAAATTCAAAATTTGGCTATTACAGTTGAAAGTCTAAAATGCGAAACATACTTATCAAATCCTCAACTTCTAAACGATGTAGTGAAAAAATTTAATCCCAATTTGAAAATGGAATGGGGAAGGAAAGTTGTTGAACTGAAAAAATTCAATGAATCGATTTCAATATCAGATTTCTCTTTATGGCTGGAAGAAACAAGCGAAGCTATTATGTATGTTATTGGTCCAGAAAAAGAAGAAAGTAAAGTTTTGAAGTGTGAATATTGTAAAAAGGATGGCCACAAAGTAGAGAGCTGCAAATCTTTCAAAAAACTCGAGATTGAGAAACGTTGGGGCTGGGTTAGAGATAATAGAGTATGCTTCACCAGCCTGGGATCATCGCATCACACAAAATTCTGCCGAAGTAAGAAAAAATGCGTAGTTGATGGCTGTTTTTTCAAAGAGCATCCACTCTTACACAAAGAATTCGATAAAAAACCCGAAGAAGTGGAAGAGCAAGTGAAACATCACGTCGACAGTGCCCAGAAAACGGAAATATTTTTGAAAATCGCTCCTGTTGAACTGATTGGTCCTAGAGATAAATTTCATACATTTGCCCTGTTCGATGAAGCTTCTACAGGGTTCCCACATGGGAAGCGAGAAAATTTTCCCTGAATTTTCCAGTTTTTCCCTGATTTTTCCAGTTTTTTCCTGACCATACACAAACTTTTTTCAGGACCAGATGCAACCTTTCATAGAGTGATTAATACAAATAAGTGAATGAAAAACTCGTGTTCATCAAAATTTAATTCATAATATATAAAAAAATTAAAACCATCGAAAAGGTATTGCAATGCTGCAACAACCACCAATATTCAATTCCGTGAAAAATTCGAAATTAACGATTCGCTTGTATCAATGGCAACCGAAAATTCACTAAAAAATTAAGTAAACATTACCACACTCTGATGTTACAATTTCCTCGAACCTCGAATCATACATAAAGAAAGGGAGCATATTTTGTTTTCCGACAAAGGGACAACGAAAACTCACGAGGTAGAAGTAAACATCGTAGGCGTATTCAAATTTCTGCCAATCTTGTGCGAGTGAAGAGCAGTGGCCAACGAAAGACCGCGAAATTTAAAATTCATTAAGACAACAGGGACAGCTTAATTAGTTTTTTTATCTGAAATCAAATGATACGGAATTATGTATATCTATTTGGTTTTCCATATACATTCGTTGAATTCCCTGACTTCTGCTGAAAACTCCAAAATTCCCTGACTTTTCCCTGATTTTTTCAACACTTTTTGATTTCACTGACTTTTCCCTATTTTCCAGGTCTGTGGGAACCCTCTACCATTACGATGATCGATGCTGAGCTGGCAGACAAAATAGGAGCAACCGGACCATCTGAAACTTTGAGAACTCAATGACATCAAAAGAGCAAAATTCGAAAAAAAGTTTTTTTGAAAACTAAAGGCCAAAACGAGGCTATAACCTACAGTGTCCGAACTGTTGAAAACTTGTGTCTTCCTGTTCAGTCTATAGATATAAAACACATTTCTGAAAAACTGGACTATATGCAAAAAGTGAAAGTACGCCCTATAGTAAATGCAAAACCAATAATTCTCATTGGTCAGGATAACATCAATTTAATAATAGCTAGAGAAGTCCATGAAAGAGGAAAAAATGACCCAGTGTTTTCTCGCTCCAAATTAGGATGGGTTGTACAAAAATAATTTGGGACGAGTCGACGAAGAATTTTCCTTTTTTATCAACCATCAACATGAAAAGATGGAAAAATTGGAAGAACTTGTTAGAAACTCATTCAAAATTGATAATTTGGGGGTGAAATACTATGAAAAAATCCAAAGTCCAGACGATATTCGAGCCACAGCAATTTTGAAGAAAACTACAGGGAGAATTGATTGCAACAAATGGGAAACCGGACTATTGTGAAAAAGCGACCATTTCGAACTCCCAAATAGTAAATTCACTGCCCTGAATCGATTAAAATCGTTAGAAAAGAGAATGGATAGAGACGAAGAGTTTGCAGTTCAATACTCAGCAAAAATATCTGAAAACTTGGAAAAGGGGTATGCTAGAAAGTTATCTACCGAACAAGTTCAGAAAAAGTGCGAAAACATCTGGTACTTGCCTCATTTTGCTGTCTCAAACCCAAACAAACCAGGCAAAATACGTTTTGTATTTGACGCAGCAGCAAAGTCCAGTGGAATCAGTCTGAACGACGTTCTTCTGAAAGGCCCGGATTTATTGAACTTTCTACTTGGTGTTATTTTCAAATTCAGACATATTATGAGAATGTCATTATGTTGATGACTACCTGAATAGTTTTGATACCGTAGAAGATGCCACAAAAATAACGTCTGATGTGACTGAAGAACACCGTCGAGGAAGATTTACTATAAGTAATTGGACCAGTAATTCGAGAGAATTTCTGAAAACCATCCCAGAAGAATATCGAAACTGCAATGAAAAAGATATGGACCATGAGAAAGAGTCACCATTAGCCATTCAAAGAATTCTAGGATTATTTTGGAACCCAAATGAAGACAGATTTGCCTTTTCAACAAAATGGAACAAAGATGAACTCCGCATGTTGGCAGAAACACCTCTAACGAAAAGGGATGTACTGAGAATCATAATGATTATCTTTGATCCATTTGGGTTCCTGAGCGCCTTCACAATTATAGCAAGAATTTTACTACAGGATATTTGGCGTTCAAAAATAAGTTGGGATGACAATAGGAGAAGACATGATGGCAAAATGGAAAAAATGGATTTCAAAAATTGAGAAATTTTCCACACTGACGATTCCCAGGCGTTATATTCCAAATTTATTCGACGCTCAAGAAATTCAACTTCATATATTCTGCGACGCGAGCGCTCAGGCTTATTCAACAGTAGCATACTTCCGAGTAACATAAAACGAATCCACTGACACCTGTTTCTTGATGGCGAACTCTAGAGTAACTCCTATAAAACAGCAGGTTTCCATCCCTAAACTCGAACTTCAAGTTGCAGTTTTAGGCAGTAGACTGGCAGTAACTATAATTGAAAACCATAGTATCAAAATACATAAATGTTTCTATTGAACTGACTACAAAACTGTTATTGGCTGGATCAAAGCAGAATCTACAATATTCAGACCGTTTGTTGCACACAGAGTAGCTGAAATCATAGAAACCACTGACTGGTGCGAAGAACTGGAACTGGATTCCAACGAAAGAAAACGTCGCGGATGAAGCCACCAGGGAAAATAACTTCCATCATTGGGACTCCGGTAGCAGATGGTTGAATGGTCCCCACTTTCTGAAGTGTGAAAATGAAAAATGGCCTCAAATCCAAATTGATGAAATCGATACTTCCGAAGTGAAAAAACATTTTTTGGTGCTACATCTCTTGGAAATCAAAATTTGAAGGAAGCCCTGCCAGATATTACTCGATTTTCAGCATGGTTGAAACTAATCCGTGCAACAGCTTGGATACTGAGATTCATAGGAAATTCAAGAAAAACTGTTTCAAAGAGTAATGAGCTTATGCCTATAGAAATCAATTTAGCCGAAAATTTGTGGATAAGAAATGTCCAAAATGAACATTTTCTAGAAGAAATCGATGCTCTGAAAAAAGGAAGAAAAATTGAATCTTCGAGTAAATTGTACAAATTATCTCCATTTTTAGACAGCGAAGGGATAATACGAATTGAAAGCAGAGTTTTGTATTCTAATGACCTGGCTCGAGATACGAAATTTCCAGTAATTCTCGACCCAAAAAATTATTTCACTAGATTGCTTATTTTTCATTACCATGTTAAGGCAGCACACAATGGACAATGTCATAAATGAACTGAGACAGAGCTACTGGATTCTAAACACGGGGTCTGCAGTGAGAAGATGTTGGAGTAAATGTCAATTTTGCAAAACCAGAAATACCAGAAATAGCTCCACTCCCACTATAGTCGGGATGTACTATTTTGGACCAATGTTCATATCGATTGGCCGAAGACGGGAAAAGAGATACGGAGTACTCTTCACATGCATGAGCACCCGTGCAGTTCATTTTGAAATGGCACACTCTCTGACCACTGATTCGGCAATAATGGCCATCAGAAGACTCGTCGGTCGTAGAGGGTGTCCGAAGAAAATATTTTCGGATAACGGCACAAATCTAAGGGGAGCTGCAAAAGAACTGAAAACGTTTTTGGAAGATTTGGACTAAAATGAAATGATTTGAAACCTGACCACTAGCAAAATTGAATTTTTCTTCGTCCCTCCTTCTGCTCCACATATGGGAGGTAGTTAGGAGAGACTCATCAGATCTATAAAAACGACTTGGAAGGTGATTCTTAAAGAAAAGTTTCAACGAGAAGAAGTTTTGCAGACCCTATTAATAGAAGCTGAAAGCATCGTCAACAGCAGTCCCTCAGTTCATGTGTCTTTGGACCAAACAGATAGTGAAGCGCTGACACCAAACCACTTCTTTTTGGGAATATCAAGTGCAACTCAGATCCCTGGTTAATTTGAAGAAAACGATTTATTTACCAGAAAACAGTGGCGCATATCTCAGCTACTATCCGACCATTTTTGGCGACGATGGATAAGGGAATATTTGCCAGCTCTGACAAAATGGACTAAGTGGTTTTCATCGTCGCGAAGAAAAATCAAAATTGTTGATGTGGTCATCATAGTCGACAATCAATTTTCAAGGAATACGTGGCCCAAATACAATGTCACTGCAGTATATCCAGGAAGGGACGGACATATCCGCTTGGTAGATGTGAAGACCTTTAACTAAACTTTCCATACTCGACATAGATAAACCGAACGATATTGGGTAATGAACACGAGTGTTTTCTACCGGGAGGGAGTGGTCCTGCAGAAGGTTATTTTATTTGTTGCTCTTGCTCGTATACTATGAAATGTATTTGTGTTATTTTTGAAGAGGGGTCATGAAAAAAAAAAACATAATAATAAATACATTGTCAAACAAAAAGATTGGGCTTGTTACTCGAGAATATATATATATATATATATATATATATCCAAATATAAACCAAAGGCTTTTAAAACCTAAAGTAACCGGAGACCGTCACAAATCTGATGAAAAATATAACATTGTTGTCAATTCTAGTATTTTCTGCTTTTATTTCCTCCCTATTCACTTCGGCTGCACCGGGACAATTAGAAGAGTGATATTGCAATCGTATCAACTCAAGTGAAATACCAAACAATGGGTTTCCCGAACTTCCGTGGGATTAGTGTCCAGCCATCAGGGTGGTTTACGTCATCTATACTGACGCTCCAAAATCAATGGAATATTGGCTGTAGTTAATGCTCGTTTCAATAAATCATTGACTGCGTGATGACTGGATAGGCACTGAATTTAGAGCTCAATGCTTGGGTTCCTCTCTCATCAACACACGCACCACATTAGCATGTATGAGGAACACATATGGGAGAACCTAGTCGTCATCCGATCGCTATCCTGAATGATTTATAATCTAGAAGAGACCCAAGTGAAGTGACTGGTTAAGCATTGAGCCAAGCACAAGACTGGTTGGTAGTTACTGCTTTGATTCGAGCTTTCTCTTTTGCTGACAATATATTTCAATAAGTGGGCGATCCCAAGTTTTCTGGCGAGAGAAGATGCTAAGCTTATTCCCAAGCCTCCTTTTTCCACGGGTAATGTTGCTTGGCACCAAGTAATATCTTGCATAAAATTATTCGTTACCCCTTCCAATGTTTTTCTGAAAGTAGAGTCGAATTCCTGTAGTTGCTCTTTACTATTCAAAGTTGGGCTACATCTCAGAATACAGGTCAATTTTGGAATTGCTAAACAGTTTTTCAGAATGAAGAATTGAATATGTGTTGGAATATCACTCATTCTGGAAGCGATGAGTGGAAGTGTAGTATGTTTTTCTATGAGACTAACAGGAAGTGCTTCATCTGATAGCAGAGCACCAAGAAGAATCCAGTTTGGTTTTTCCAGGAAAGTGATTCCTGGTGCTAAAGAGATGAACTTCTTCAATACGTCAGATTTTAAAGGGCTCAGAGATAATATTCCGCATTTATTGAAATTCAGTTACAAACCTACTTCCTTGGAAATGGAAATAACAGAGCATAAGTTATCAGATACTGATTCGATATCTCCTCCAATGGAGCCATCATCTGAATACCAGCAGTTGAAATCATAATTCAACGATTACCAGGTGCACTAAAACCAAATTTACAGGACGAAATAGTTTGCTCAGTCGATCTCATACGTCTGAGCGTTAAATTGTTAAATATTATCTTTTATCAACCAGATATTAATTAGGCTACGCTTCGTTGAAAAAATCAGTTTTCGATCACCAAAGTACCATTTCGCACACTAGATACAAAATTAAGTATTAACATGGTAAATGCATTTCTGTGAGACTACTTATTGAAAAACCAATAACAATAAACGAAACAACTTTATTTACAAACACTCATCACAAGTACACACATATAATACATTACGGATCCAGAACATATAAAAATCCATTCACAGAAGGAAAAAGTCTGGTCCGATGAAATTTCCACAGGTTGGGAAATCGGAAGGGGTTGATACTACATCTCCAACAGCACCTACTTGTAAAAGTATGTCCATTCCTCTTGTCCACCCTCTGGATTGTTCATCTCGTAATAGCCAAAAACCTGCAACAAAAATAATGTGTTGATCCCTCAAATCTGCTTCCTGCTCCAGAGCTCTGACATCACAATCAAGGGCCTGTCAAATTGTAGCTAGTAATAATAATAATACCCTCATAAACACTCGTTGAGTGTACCTAAAGGCATAGCCTGTGCGGGTAGAGGACTGCTATTATTATTATTTGCCGTGGCGCTCTGGGGCGACTCACTGATTTTTGGTGGCGTATTCACTTTTCAGCTGTAGGAAAACCCGGAAAACCTACAGCACCATCTCGGGTGGACTTATGAATCAGTATAGTTCAATGCAAAAAATTTAATAAGTCTATGAATTGCGGATCTGATAAGGCCAGCGTCATTACATCAAATCGAAACTTCTTCTATTATTACTACTCACGCTAGTTGTCATGAAATGTGAGTAGTCAATGATGAATGGACTAAAAAACTTGTACCAAGACTATAGAATAATGCAATTTCATTTCTCTCACGGAATTGTCAGTATTCACGATCTTCAGTCGTTCAAGAACACTCACCAGGATTGTCTGCTAAGAACCTCAGTACAACCACTCCATTTTTAGGAACCCGCACAGTATCTTTTCTTACTGGATTCACCAGGTTTCGTTTCACCAAGTTGTTTGCTTTATCCAGGTTCATAACATCGATTTTTGATGAAGGTTTCTCAAAAATTCTTGATCCCACAATGTAAAAATGGTATCCATGCAGATGAAAAATATGTTCCTCCTCATCACCTCCTGTAATTACAAAAAAAATATTACAGTTGGTGAGTGAAATTATTGATGAAAACCAATAATGGAAATGAAACAAAATTTGTTTAGTTGCTGACTCAATTCAAAAACTTCGAGATAATTCAACGACGTTTCTCTCGAAATTCTGAGAATATTTTCAGAACAACACGATTAATGTGGAAAAAATGTTCAAAAGTTGTGTTATACATTCTTTACTATGCAATAGGTTCCAAAGTTCTGCCATTTATTGAAGAAATAATAATAATAAACGTTATTTATTGGTAATTACCAAAAGTTGGAGAAATATGTCTTGAGAACAAACATAAGTTGCTTTCCTCATTACAGAATAAAATAGGTAGATATGAAAAAATTGTGATTTTAAAATCGTTCACAATTCAGATTCAGAGAAACACTTAAACAGAAACAGATACATATCGAAACATATCCAACTTTATAAGATATTGAGCTACATCCAAATCAACTTTCTTCAGATGAGTACGAATTATATCTTACTTTAACTGGGTATAGAATTAATTCTATCATTAATTCTAGGTATTGAATATAAAAGGTTATGTCCAATAACTTTTTTATGCTATCACGTCTCTTGTCATTATATCGTTTTCATGACGGCCATGAAAAAACTGAGAATTGAGCAAGGTGCTGGGATTTCTGATACACTACGACACTCTGGTAATTTTTTGGAGTATATCCAACTTGGTGCTCACTCAAACGAGGAGTCCATTTTAAAAACATGCACCGTCTCATAAAGCGAGAGGTTAAGCTATGCGAGATCTGTTAGGTCACGAAACACTGTCCCCTATAAAATTCCCCTTAAAAGGCCATCGTTCTGGTTGGAACGACCCAACGATCTCCTGGCTTTGCACCTTCGACAGTAGGTGGCAAAACTTATCTATGTGTTGAGGTCGATGAATTCACCAAATATGTCATTTTGTATAGCTTAAAGCGTGGCACTTCTGAGGCCGTCCTGAATCGATTAGTAAAAGAGTATTTTCCAAGGTTTTCTCTACCAAGGAGAATCCTCACACACCAGGGTACACAATTCACGTCCGCTGTTTGGAATAAGGTATTGGGGAAGTACAACATTCAGGTGATAAACACCTCCGTCCGGCATGCCCAAGCCAAACCTTCTAAAAGATGGATGAGGAAACTTTCACATCTCTTCCACGTTTTCGAGAAAGAAGCCCACCGGTTGGGCTTGTGGAGTTCGCAAATTGGCTCACTTGTTGAATAATATTGTCCATGAGACTACCAGCCTGGCCCCTATGGAGTTGCAATGGAGGACCACTCCGAGGCTCTTTTTACCGGCCGATAAAATGTTTCTAATTGAAAGAGTACAAATGGACGCCCATATTAGGTTGTTCTTGGCTAGAGAGAGTTTTCTCTCTACAGCCAAACGCCGTTTAGCAATCCTCTGTTTTCTGTCCTCACTTCAAAGAACAAGAAGTTTATGCTATTATTTGAGAGATCTTTCCGGATAAAGAAGATCGTGGATGACGATGTCTACGCCTTGGAGAAACAGGATACAGGTCATGATCGAGGGTATTTTTATTGTAGTCACCTCCGTCCTTTTTATTCAAGTCCTCCTCTTGAAATATATTATCAGTAGGAGGACTTCGGGGGCAGATGCACCGAAACAACTGGTATATGCGTACTCTTCCCCATATGTTTAGGCTTGGTAAAAACTACGGTTTTGACTGGGTGACCGCCGAACGATATTGAAATGAAATCTCGCATCGACTTCAGAATTGTGTTTTATTGAAAATTTTTCTTCTTCAATCCTGAAGGACTCGGAGGTTTGTCTAACGAGGTGTTGTGCCCGTTTTTAAGATGAACTGTTCATTTATTCACAAACTTTAGCGGTTTTGGTACACGTATAAGCATATTTGACTTTTCTTTAAGAATTCCATTTATAACTGGGTTCATTTTTGTTTTGTGTTTGCTTTGCGAATGTAGTCACTATTGTTTTGATTGTATGTCAGCCTATACTATGTTCTTCAAGATTTTGTGAAGAAGAAAATAATAAATCCATTTTATTAACAAATCACCGTCTCAGTTTTTTTTCCTTTACCTGCATACCCGACCAGTGGCGGGGTTCAGCCAGGCGCTCCGTTACACTATACTTTAATTTGGTCAAATCTCACGAATACTTTTTGGGTTTACTGTGACATCGTAGCATTTTAATAATTATTGAATTATCGTAGGGAGCTGATGAGCTTGAATCAAAAAAAATATTCAAATGTCACTTCTACAATGCACGCCTTTAGAGTAAACCTATATCAGAAGATTAGCTATAATTGATTTTCGTTCCTATCATTATAAATATGGAATTATAGAACACATTTGTTTCTTTACCTTGATCGAATAATATAATTTCAGTACTGCTTCCCAACGGAATATGTTCGATATGAACGCACTCACAGCCTTTTGCTGCACATCGATTTGCTGAATTCTTCTCATTACATAGTAAGTCCAATGGAACATCGCCTGGTTGTGTAAGTAATGGTGATGGAGGGTACGTGAAAGTTATATTATTTATTCTGTAGGTCCTACTGCGGTGCACTGGTAAGCCAACTGAAAACAGATGAAAAAAATCAAAATAATATTGCGGGAAACAAGTTCCCATCAAACATATCGCGATGATTTTAAAATGATTCGCCAGAGTAGATAAAGAATTCATATTATTGTCGAGTTTCAGAAGTTTTGGCAGTTCATTCTACCACGTTCTCTGAACAGGTACTGAATTCTATTTTGTTGAATTCATACAAGAAGAGTTAAAAAGATAAAGCAACGACGGTCAGTAATAATTTGATATCTTGAAAATCCAATTTTTATATGAAGAAGAATCGTAGTTGCTAGTTCAATACGTACAGGGTGTCCCAAACTCTATGGCCTATTAGACGTTTCTGGAAAAAGGGACGTAGGATTATTTTGAAAATTTGGTTTCTTGGATAATCCGATCTGCTTCATTTTCAACGCTGTGGCGTTTTCAAGAAATTCATGTATTTCCTTATTTTTTGTACGAAACATAGCTTCAATTAAATGTTTATTACTGCATTATTTGACTACGTATTTGGTCTTCATCATACAGGGTCGTTGAAAATTTTGTGATTTTACCGATACATACTAAAGTGGTAAAAAGTGCATTTTTTCAAATGGAATAACCTGTATATTATCAAATATCCTGAAAGACAATTGAATTTTCTTTCAAATGATATATAATGTTCCTATACCTAGAACGCCGCAGCGTTGAATATTTTTTAGATCTGATTATCCAAGAAACCAAATTTTCAAAATTATCCTACGTTCCCTTTTCCAGAAACTTCTAATAGGCCATCGAGTTTGGGACACTCTGGATATGAAGTACCGCTGAGGTTGGATTCAAGCTTTTTATTCGAACTCCTATTTATTTGCATAATAATCACAAGTTAAGATTACACGTGTAAGATGAATGTAATCGTGCAAAAAGGTGCTGAAAACAATCTATAGGAATGCTTAAGTCCAGCCCCATTGAATATAATATAAGTTTTGGTGAGCGGGAGAATGAACATTAAAACCTAAAATTGAAAAAATATAAAAATAGACTATGATAATGTTCCAAATTGATTCTGAAAGAGGGAAGGAAGTTTTGAAAGATTTCATCTTCATTGTGATCGTAGTGTCCATTCTATTGCTCCTCTCTAGCCAATCCATCTGTCAGGAAATGTTATTTAGCCAGTCTTACTGGAAAAAAAGTAGTGCGGCAGAGCTCCATCTTGTTGGAAGAGAATAAGATCTTCTTACAAAATCATGTAACCGGCCGCATCAATTTGATTTTCAAAACTAGTTGTTATTGAGGGGTCTATCATTTCTTGAGGCAAATTTGAATAAACGTCACCACTTAGAGTTTCCTCAAAGAATAAAGGTTCAATAATAGTATTCCCAAAATTACCAGCTCTGAATACTGCAAGCGTATGACCTTCCCTAAAAAGTCGCGGATTTGGATGACTCTAGTAGAGACAATTTTTTTTTGTTGATATGTGTGAAGCAAATATTGTGCAAATATTTTGGTTTTTATTCATAAAATTCATTGTTTCACAAAATTCAATTCTTCTGTCAAAATCGTTGTCAAAGAGCTGCTAAAGGATCTCCAATTCATACAGGTGGAATTTGTAACTGTAGTGCTTTTTTTACTGTTTCGTGAGATATTCCTACTTGGCGTGCCACATTACGACGTGAGGTGGAGGGTTCTGCAGTAAAGGTGTGTAAAACTTCTATTTGTGCTGCTTCATCCAAAACACGGCGATTATTTCTTTTTTTGTTAGCAATTTTACTAGACTTAACGAGAGGGCATATTTATGAAATAAAGGGCATATTTATGAAATAAATTACTATTGGGATATTTTTCATTAAACATTTTTGCCATTCTTCCTGCCCATCTTTGACATTCCCAACAAATAATAATAATTTCAATTCTTTGTTGAAATGTAAACACCATTTTTTCAATAATTTTCTAAACGCACAACCTTTCACTCGCAAAACAACTTTTACAATGAAGTGATTTTGGCAACAGCTATCAACTCTCGGATAAAGGACCACCAGGGCCGGCTTCAGAGTTTTGTGCGCAATAATTCAAACGATCTGTTAGCCTCTTTATGTACTGACTTCGCTCTTATACCATGTTGCCACAGTAGGAACTAAATTGCGTCATTTGCGCCATCTCTTGACGACATGAAATAGATCGAATCAATAAATGTATGGGAATGCACGTTTTTCTATATTTGTAGCTCTTGAAATGTAAATATATCGTGTTGGATCGAAAATAAACATATTGGACGGCAAAATGAAATATATTGCTACAACTAATGAATATATTGTCACAAAGTAATATATAATGCCAAAACACTTTTTACCCTTACGGCGCCTCATATGCCACTGCCCTCAGTTTTACATACTATGAGTGAGTTTTTGAGTATCCCTTCAGCTTATAAAGCAAAAATGCAATAAAATATCGTAGGTCGTCCCAGAAATCCACGGATAATAATAGTAATAACATTCCTAACGGACACACTCTGTCATTAAGTACACTTATTGGAATATTGAATAATTATCAAAGTAAAGTTTCATAGATACTGACAAAAGTCGGATTTTGAGTATCTCAGAATTTGCTAATGTCGATTTAGAAAGTTATAATTCAAAGTTGGTATTTCTTAATTATCCATCCAACTCTAAGAACCCACTACTCCAAGGATAGAAGAATAGAAGACCAACATCATACTCGCTTAAAAAAACTAGCTAATTCTGACATACTCTGTGATTCTGAATCAATTTGGGTTTTACGGATAATTCTGATTAACGAATACATGTTATGTTGAAGTATATACATATTATGTAAGCCTATAAATATAGCAATTTCATCAATTTCGATGTATTCGAAATTGCGATATTATAACATAACCACTTTGATATCGTTTCATTTATACAGATATGTCAATATTTTGTTAAATCCACATGAATAATATTTTGTAATAAAAGCTGATGTTGAAGTGATGACATTTTGAGGAAATACCTTATCGAATTGTGGCATCATGATTCAGTCAGAATAAATCATTATTACCAATCATAACAGAGTGCATTTCCGAGTTTTGCAGTTGTTATGAAAGGTATCTCCCATTGAAATACGAATTAGCAATATTATCAATCCGTCGTATGTGTCACTATGAATCAGCTATAATTGAAGATAAATTCATATTACCACATGGTAATAAACAGTCAGCTATTTCCTAAGAACGGAAAATATAAAGGCCTACATTCTCACTCTTAAATTCAGTCCAAATAATATTGCTATAACAGGTATCTATAGACCCCCATCCTTCAGTTTACATTAATTTAACGAAACCCTCTCAGAATATATGAAAATAGTATATTTATATAACAAGGGACTGAAGTGAATCCCGCAATAATCACGTAAGGGTTAAAATATCTCTTTAGTCTTGAGGCATATACGCTATTTTTTGCACTTCCCAGTACTACAACTTTCAATATTACTTGAACACGGTACTTGAATTTCTCAGTAGGTAACGTTATAGCAAACTTTAGTGGGAATCGATTTCATCGTAGCTGATGAACATAAATTTCAATATTAAAAACAATGAAATAAGTAAACACTACTTGAACTGTTTGAACGCTATGGCAGAAAATTCATTTTTATCTTAATAAAGGATTTCACTCGAATTGAAAATAAGAGTTCGTCATGTATACACCACATTTTTATAAAAAATACTATACCTACTGCAAAATAAGCGACCATTTTCCACAATTGCTTAAAATCATACGAGGTGGAAACATCTACTTTAAATCTGAAATTTTGAGTCATTTGAGTCAAGTTTCAGTCCTTAAATATTCGCTTCAGTCTTTCAGTCATCGGCTAAGTCCTTCAGTCATCGGCTAAGTCTTTCAGTCTTAGTCTTGATTAAGTCTTTAAATCGCTTGGATTTGACTTTGAGTCTTTTCAGTCTCAATCTTGAGTCTCGAGTCTTTATATTCTAAATAATTTTTACCCTCGAAATCATACCAAATGAAAAACCACAGACAAACAAAAATTCTGGAAACACTGAGCGCACAATTGAAGTAATAAGTTACTAAAATTTCACTATCTCAATGATTGTGTAAATTGGGAGGAAATAATACCGAGCACAAATTCAGAAAATGCCGCCAGTTTGAAGGAATTTTATGAATAAACTGATGAAGAAAGCTAAACAATCTGACTATAAACCAAAAATTTACGAAAATAAAACCCTTCGATAGTCTGATTAAGTCCTCACAGTAGATGGAGCAGAATAAGCGAAATAAGGTGTTCATGCTAAAACTAGACTTGTTCGATATCATTTGCATATTCTAACAACCTTTTAATTTTCTTGGTTCAAGAAATGAGTGTCGCCTGTGACAACTCATTACGTTGGTGGCATTCTGGCTCAAATGCCAATTGTAGAAAATACATTCTTTATACCCTCAATCGATAAAAAGTATTCTTCAGAAATAATCCAAAACTTTTTTTCCAAAAAAATTATCGATCAATCGATATTTTACAAAAATTACCAATCTTTGCCACTTTTCGTCTGACCTGAGGATATTGACAATATCAACGACTTCAATTATAAGCAAGCTTGAAATTTCAACAACTAGGGCATCTTCTCACTACATCTAATTCAAAGTGCCTCCCGATATTTCTCACTTGTGGTTTTTTCACTGTGTAAAAGAATGTTTTTCAATTCGTGTGACTTCACAAAAAATCCATTTGTCCTGTTTCATCGTGAGAAAACTGCTCGAACAAAAGTTCTTCCTTAATCGCTTTGTATTTGAAAAATTGGACTTCAATGACATGAAAAGTTTAATTTCTTTCAAAATGACAAAAAATTATATCCATTCCAGAAAGTTTATGGAAGTTTAATATGAATTATGCTTACTTCACCCGAAATGTCTGCAAGCAATATGGGAAATGATGAAATCTTAGTGGTCAAAATTGAATGATTAGCCTATTTGAATTTGTCACATTGCTTTCACTTTCTGTATTACCCAACTTCGGAATATTTTTATTCAATAATAGTATTAATATATGCGGTACTTTCACTGAAATAACTCGACCGACCGACTGAAAATTTCGGAATATTATGATACAAGTGTACATAAAGTAGTTGATGGATGTCACGTATTGTTGATAAGAAGGTTCATCTGACATTTCTTGGCGTTGTTACCAAGCGTGTTGAAATCTTAAAAATGTGGCACGCTTTTTAGTACATTTGACAAAGATGAAGCCCCAGACACAATGAAAGATTCATGAAATACGTTTTAAACTGTGCGATTTAGGATATCAGTTTTAGAAATAAAACAGGATGCAAAATATAATTCGAAAACTGACTTTGGAAAGTGCGATGGCATAGAAGGGCCAACAACAAAATATTTCAAAACATCAGTTCAAAGTGACAATTGACAGTTCAAAGTAGCAGTTGTCATTTTGAAGTGGCAATTGCAAATGTTTTCAAAAATATTTGGTTGTTGGCCAACTTGATGATTATCAATAAAATGCAAATGAAAGGCTTCAAGTAAGGATTTAGTAATGCCACCACACAACTTTTGGCTTTAAAACTACTGACACGTTTGTCGCGAAAACTTTTCTCCATGTCGACGTTCCGGGTAGCCTCAGGAACCCCGTAATAGGATTGAAAAAATGCATAACGGTGGAAATGTAAATATTTTCCATAAAATACAAAACACTAGGGACTTTGTTTTCGTAATGGGTTTCTGGTATAATAATTGCGCTAATAGGCCTTATTACTACTCAACTGAAAATCTACCCACTATGTGGCGCCACTATGCCATGTGGACATTGAAAGCCCGCGAAATGATTTTCCATAAAAAATGTACGTAGAACAGATTACGGTAAATTTGAAAATATGCATTAATTAGGACATTTTCTGCTAACTTATTTATAACTTCAGTTAATGAAATGTTGTTTATTGTAAAAGTCCAAAGATCTCACGCGTACAACTGTTATATGCTCTGAAAGTCTGAAATCCGATGGTTAAAATGATGAAAGTTGTACAACATTGACAGTTGATGAACTAACTTGGTGTTACTCAATGATTACTCATAATAACATTAATAACAATAACTAACCTAAAATAAATGATGGGATTGAGACTATTGATTGAGATCATAGAAAATAGTTCAATTGCTTTAATACATTTTGAGTTTTATGACGATTGTTTGGATGTTGAAATACAATGAATGTGTGTCTTTAACGAATTTGATATAGTACCTGGAGTCAAGTTAAAACATTTGATAGGATAATAGCGTTGCAGATTTGAAAAGAAGAATATACTGTAGAAATTTGCCCGTTGGTGAACTGAAGAAAGACTTGGTGAAAAGATAAGTTTGTGACTTTCGAATACATTTTTTATACTTGAGTATTGGAATCCTTCACGAGAGTGTTGAACTAATCAAGTAATTAGATTGTATTGAGGATGAACATATATTGAACACTTGAAAAAACAATCAATTGATCGGGGTAGAACTGATAATTACTTTTTCTGTAATACATTATTCAAATATTCTGTTTTTGTTACAGAGTTCAAGACTGGAAATGAAAAAAACATTTTTGTTGGAATTGATGGTGGTATCTGATACTAACAAAAACGAGAGAAGAGACCCCACTTCTACTCAATCCACTGATTCTGTTAGCATTTCCCTACCTTTGATCTACTCTTGTATGGTATACTGGATAAAATGGCATCATTCCAATCGTTTGAAAAATATAAGGTTTATAAGCGAGCTTCCGTTTTAAATCGGTCACACTATATAGAACTTCATACACAGCATCTGATGGATGTTTGAAAACATACAAATAGAAGAATGTGAATGAAAGAATTTGCAGACAAAGAATACATGTTCATTTTCATTATAGAACTATTCCTTTTTAAATACATGTCCAAATTAATGTTTCACTTCTTGAAAATTTTAGGAAACCATGGGCTCCCGTAAATTCACTTACCAAGAAATGATATACACGGTTTGAGAAATTTTTTCGGAATAGTTTTTTGCATAATCTAAACTGTTTCATAGCACCAATACACCTCTTTAATGAATTCTAGCATATGCTTGTTTATTGAACTTGCTCTGCAGTCATCTGTGGTCTGTCTTTGAGAAAAGGGGGCATATATGAACATTAATATCCTTTTGATTACATATATCCTGCAAATTGAATTCTTCATCAACCATAATGACACCTGCATATTCAAGTTTATCAAACAATCTACTTTCAATAAATATAATAATAATAATAATAATAATATGTCTTTATTCATCATACGTAACAATTCAATATACAGTCAAGTATACAATCAAATTATGATGAAAAGGAGGAGTTCAGCTATGAAAGCTGCTTTTGAACCCAACCTCTAAAAGAAAAAACAAAATCAAAACGGAAAAGGAAAAAATAAGTGATTACAACACTTATTTTAACTAGAAAATGAAAATATTTGTATATTTAGAAAACAATAAAATAGTTTACAATCAATGTTGAGCCAATACCGTGAGAAAAATCATTAGTTTAGCCATTGTATCAATGCCTTGACAAAAACATCTGCTTCAATCTCTTCTTAAAGTTATTTAAAGTGCGTTCTTTCAGTTCCGAAGGAAGGGTACTATACAGTTTGGCGGCATTGTATGAGAAGGACCTTGTGAGAATCGCAGAGGAGTGTGTGGGAATAAGTAGAATATGCCTATTACGGGAACAATATTTATTACGTGAGAGTGAAACCAATCTTCTACGTAGATAGGGCGGGTAGCCAGTTCTCAAGATTTTATGAACGAATGTGAGCATATGCATCTCCCTCCAAGATTTCAATTTCAACCAACCTGAATCCTGGAAAGATGAACTAATATGATCATTCTTACGGATACCGTACGAAAATCTTATGCAACTGTTTTGAATTTTCTGAAGTTTTTTATTGTCCCATTCCAGCAGGGCAGGCCCGTAAATATGATCACAGTAGGCCAGTCTTGAAAGAATGAGAGATTCGCACAGTCTCAACTTCATTGTTTTTGACAATAAGTCCCTACTTGGAAACACCTGTCTTAAGATTTCAAAGGACAACCTACATAAATGGATAGTATGTTTAATGAATCTCATATCAGTATCTAGCCACAGGCCCAAATTTTTACATTCATTTACGAAAGGTACAATGTTTTGATCAATTACGATAGAAAGAGAGTCACGTACGATGCTTCTTACTGTTGGGACCAAAGAGCATGACTTGGGATTTCTTAGGATTGAGTTTCAAGTTATGCACACAAGACAAATCAAACAAAAGTTCAAGGTTTTCATTGATTTCGATTTCAGCATGTATCGATTCTTCAAACGAGAAGCACATATATATTTGTGTATCATCGGCGTAATGATGTATTTTACCTGATTTGATGTGTTCGTGAAAATCACTAATATACAATGCAAAAAGTAGTGGACCCAGTACGGAGCCTTGAGGTACACCCAAAGGTTTCGTAAGAGAAGTGGATTGGTTGGCTTCAAGGATAACACACTGAGATCTATTTGATAAATAACTATGTAACAGAGCAACAGCACTATCTGTAAAGCCAAAACACGTGAGTTTTTTGCACAGAACTGCTGGGTCGAGTGTGTCAAAAGCTTTGCTGGAATCCAAAAGTATGAGACAAGTGAAATTACCTGAGTCAAGAGATTTGAAAATATCATCAGTTATTACACTCAAGGCCGACGCAGTGCTGTAATGTGGGCGAAACCCTGACTGTGTACATCAGTAATCAATTTTTCCTCATTCACAAAGGTCGTGATCTGCTCTTTGATAGCCATTTCGAATGCTTTCGATAAAGTAGGTAGAATACTGATGGGCCTAATATCTGAAACTTCTTTCGAGTTATTACATTTTGGTAAAGGTATAACTCTAGCGTGTTTCTAAGGGGAGGGAAATTTGGAAGTTTTGATGGCAAAATTGAAGATGAAATTGATATGAGGAATCAACTGGGGCAAAACTAACCGTAGCATACGGATAGAAATATCATCAGAGCCTGAAGCATTACTTTTGATTTTATTAAGGTACTTGAACACAGTTTCGCATTCTACATTTAGGAAAGTGAAAATAGGTTCTAGTTTAGGAGTAGCATATAGTTCGTCCACGTCAAAACGACCTGCAGTTTTATTAGGAGACGGTATATTAGTGAAATGAACATTCAGTAACTCTAGATTTTTCAGCCCTGGAGGTATTTCAGATGTGTTTTTGTCACGCAGTACGTCGAGAGACCTAAGAGTATTCCAAGTAGCCCTGGAGTTATTTTGACGTAATACATAGTTAAAATATGCACACTTTTCTCGGCGGACGGCACCACAAACATAGTTGCGTAAGTTTTTGTAATAATTCCATAATTCAGGTGATTTTACTGTCTTATATCGTTGTAAAGCTTTTCGTTTCAGTTTGAGCATTTCTTTGATATTATAGGTGATCCAAGGTTTGGGTGGTTTGGTTGCTCTTACTCTACGGCAAGGGGCATGATGATTAAATATTCCTAGCAGATTGTCATTAAGGAAATATAACATATCATCGACTTCCTCTAAAAGGTAGATGTTATCCCAGTTAACTCTCGTGAGGTCATAATTGAAAGAGTCGATATCAAGGTTACTAAAATCCCTATAGGAAAAGTATTTTGTATAAATGTATTTGGGAAAGTTGATATTGCAGGTGATAGCAAAAAAATCAGAGATTCCATCAATATCAACAACATCTGTTGAAGAAATATATCCAGAATTGTTGACGATCAATAGGTCAATATCTCTCTATCACTGATTTATCCTCCAAAGGCTTCAAACACAAAGCCTCCTGTGGGTATAATTCCCAAGAAAAACTTAAAAGTTGAATGTTCATTGTAACTATATAGAGTACATATTTCCTTGCTAACGATAATGTTGGGGTTTTTTCGTATTTACTTTTTAACCATCCAATATCACGCAATTCTTGAATATTTTACAACCGTAGGATGTGGATTTTTTAAATTATCTCTTTGGAAGGAAAACTATTCAAATGTTTGAAGTAGTGAAAAAAATATGGGATCCAAGTTATTATAATACTAGAGATCACACTTTGACTCACATTGAAGCGGTATGCTAATAGTTCAGTCGACAGGTAGTTTCAGATAGAAAAAGGTCAGAAGTAAATGAAACTTTAAAATGTTGTTCAGGGATGGTTGATTAACATTTTCTCAAGTTTTGGACCTCGAGGACCCTCTGCTAAAAAAGTAGGGGGAGGGAAACGGCAAACTTTTCGACCTTGGTGTGGTTTTTCCTCAATAACTTTTTTGCCTTACGTTCTACAGCAAAAACGTCGTTTTACTTTTTTGCCTCAAACATGTTTGTGTGTCAATTTGTTACCGAGATATGGCGCTTCGAAGAATAGGTAATTTCTCGAATTTCGCCACAAAATGCAGAATTCCACCCTGTTTCTTCTGTTATACACGAATTATGATGAAATGTAGTTGCTATTATAATTTCTACTTGAAATCACCAACTTTAGATAACCCCCACCCCTGCTTGCCCACCAGGTAAGTCGTTCCTCCCAAGGACAAGAGAGTGTCGGGCCGAGGGGAGTGTGTGATCGCTACAGCAGTAAAAAGCTGTTAGAACACTGCTCCTGTGGAACTGCGGAATGCAAACGATGAGCCAATATTCAACAAAGAAGGCTGAAATTTATCTATTCTACCTGCACTACCTAGACCTATTTATTTTCGATTTTTAAGGTCATATTAGATCACTTTTCATTTTATTCTTTCAACGTGACTCTATTATTCATTAATTCCAAGAAGAAATCGAAAAATAGTAATTATAGAAGGGTATAAGTACCTCAGGTAGAATAGTCAAATTAGGTAATAAGAAAATTAAAATTAGGGATTGGTAAAAATGGTGGTTGTGATACCATTTCAGCACCGTTTGGATTGGGGAAGAAGAAAATTTGCAGTACCTACATGAAGAATACCTCCCTCTCTGTAGTAGTGGCCCCGTTTCTCACACCAAACGCTACTCCTCAGGAGATCAGCGACGCTGGAGAAAAGTTCCTGGTAGCAGTTTATGGAGGCAACATTGACAGAGACAATCTCGACGACCTAAGGTACCAATTATTCACACGATCAGTGACGAAGGCTAAATTACAACTAGCCCGCCTACCACCAACAAGGGACGCTGCCAAATACCACTCCCTCCGCACTTACCAGCAAGTACAGGCATGGTTGGGCAATGATCATCTCCCATCAGTATGGGGCAGGAGCCTAACCACACGAGGGGTACTACCAATCCCCACAAGCAGAGCTTGCGGCTGCAAGAAAGCAGATCTCCGGTGCTCAGCAATGTGCAAGCACGGCACAGACCACCCCTGCGAAAACGCCCCCGCAACTGATTTGATCGAGGAAAACTCACCAGAAATATTGGACGAAAACGACGACAGCGACATCATTGACAGCCTCATCGCTCAGGAGGACGACGAGCTGTTACGAGCAGAACCAGCGGCTAAGAAATCTCGGCAGGAAATGTAATGAGTACAAATGAGTACCTACCCACTATGATTAGCTATAATATCTTTATTCCTCAATATAATATATGCCTTGAGAATATTGTTAATTACATTCATTTTTTTCACGAAAGGACTACGTCTTTTTTTCTTCCTGTCCTGGGATAAATATGTAGGGGAACGGGGGGATATCGATTCAAAAAGTAACTGATATCAATACCAAAATAATATGAATAGGAATGGCTGGCTTTCATCAGAAAGTAAGCTTTTGAGAATTGGGATTGGGTGGGGGAAGGAGGAGCAAATTTTGAAACATGACTTTTTTTTTGACGTGCCATATCTCGGAAGCGAATTCACATACAAACATGTTTTTCAGTCATAATTGTATAAAATTTTACGCTCTACAAAAAAGTATTGATATGTTTCCGTAGGACGTAAGAGAAAAAAGTAAACGAGGAAAAACTGGAGAGAGGTCAAAAATTTTGTAGTATTCCCTCCCCTCTACTTTTTTCGCACAGGGTCCTCGAGGTCCAAAACTTGAGAAAATGTTGATTAACCATCCCTGATGAACCTCCTGTAGTTTCATTAACTTCCGACCATTTTCTACCTAACCCCACTTTTTTGAACCTGTCGACTGAACTAAGTTTTGCTCTAGAAATACAGATCTGAGACTTATTATTAGACAAATGAGGCTTATTATTGGGCAAATCAACAGTTGGCCTTTTGGTAATGACACTCCCCTTTTACTATCTTTTCCACACCATATTCTCAATACTTATCCAAAAATTCCCACAGAACTTCAAACTTCTGCAAAAAGTCTAGTATAAAGTTTGTGTTTTCTTATTTGTGGTAATACTTGAAAATCTGACCCTAGCAACTATTGAATTATCTTTGAGACTTGCTAATGAAAGGATATTCCATGTACTAGGTACTTATTATTTATATTCTTATTCATTCTTAAATTTTGCCTCCTACAGGATGAAAGCGATCGCTTGAATTTTGGCAAATTAATATACGGCTTTGGAAATCGAATAAAGAATATACCATCTTCGGAATATCTGCATTCTGTCGAACACAATCCATGTGAACGATGTTTCACCATTTTGACAAAAATTAAAAGTATAACAGGACATAACGATGCTTAACTGAATGAGATGATGTCCACCACTCTCATCATAGTTGCTCATTAATCTCGTTTCCCTCGTATTCAATGAAATCTATCAAAGTAACCATATCAAATACATAAAGTGCAAAACAAACACTGCTGCTGTGATCAAATCTGTAAAACTCTCAACTTTTGCCAGTGTTGTTTATTTAATACTCCGTCCATCTATCTACGGGTTTCATTCCGGTTACCAGCAATAATTTTTGCTATTATAATTTTCAAATGAACTATTGATATTTCAAAAGTTATTTGATGATTTCATCGATTTCATGATTATTTGGCATGCCAAAAATCGTGAAAATATGTTAAATATCGTCCAAAATATCATGACTATTAGCTTCAATGTAAAATAAAAATTAGAAGATTCTGAAAATAATGAAAATATTACTACTTTTGAATAGTCTATATGAGTAGAATAATGGGTTGTTGGGGTGTTTTTTTATTGTATTATATGCCTATATATATTGTTCATGGTGTGGAATTCGATAATTGTTGGTTATCTGCATATTCATAATAAAATTTCAAATTCAGTGCTTGCATGTTTACATGTTGTGCTTATGAGAATTATATTCCCGCCATTTGAATATCCTTACCATCTAGTGGAAATTTCTTGTACTTTCGAGTAATATTATGCCCAATTCCAAAATATATAATTTTCCTGAATTTGCAGAAAATCGCTTATTCCGCAGAGCTCAATAATTGGTAGATAATGAATCGATCTAGAAAATATTCTGAGTTTGGTAAATTTCACGGATAAACAAACCCTCATTACGTTTTTGAAAAAAAAGTTGGTTGGTTAGTTATGGTTGTGCTTTCCTTCCTTCTTCATGTTAATATACATATAGCTGTTTGTGTTTTGAATTTTTTTTTGGAAATGTACGAATATTCCAGTGTTTGATGGACTTACAAAAGAAACTACCCTACACTATAGTATCTCTCTGTGTCTTTTTTGATAACGATGCTCTAGCATGGCTTATCTTTTTTTGTAAAAGTTTTTTCTTTGTAATATTTTTTACGAATCACATATGTTTTCGGAGAAAACTCTCCAAGAGCAGAGCTTGTGCGGGCAAGGGATATCCGGAACCCACAGCTTACGTATATTCAAGTGGATTCCGGACCACTTCAGCTCAGTGGCAGGCAGTGAGGATTGAACCTTGGTCGAGAGGCAAACGCTCCAACACCACGATCAATTCGCTTCTAGTTTTAAAATTAGGGCCATTCATAAATAAAAAATACCCTAAAGAAATTGAAGTCCCTAGTGTTTTGTATTTTATGGAAAATCTTGATATTATCTACCACCATAATCCACTTTTTCAGTCATAGGGCTGCTCGAAACCTCTTCAAGAAAAAAAAAATCGTCAGTATTTTTGAAGCCAAAAGTTGTGTGGTGGCATGACTGCAATCAGCAGCTAATTAAGATACGAATACTAATTTACGATAAATGGTGCAATAGATCGTTGTCAAGCAAATAAGATAGGTTAGGTTAGGAAAAATATACGATATTTGAAAAAAAAAGTTGGGGATATTTCCGGTCAAACAGGTTTCTCGTCAAAAATAAACATTGCCACATATAACTTGTGTCTCCGGGTTTAATGAAACTTTTATACCGACAAGTTCTTAAGATTATTATTTTATGAATTCTGATATAATTTCAAGACTGTTATGAAATCGTACAATATCATTAAATTACTCTTAGAACTCACCTGCAGTCAAATCATCTTCATCGTAAATATTATCAAAACCAAGAAATAACTTTCTGTCCATGTCTATCTTCTGCAGAACTGGATCGATTTTTTCAAGGGCTCTTATATCTCTCAAAGAAATTTCACCAACTCCACTTTCAACGAGAGAGGTATCAAATACTCTGGTACTCTTCATGAACTCTAAGTTTTTTAATTCTGCACCAGTAGTCGTACCTTCATAGCTGACCACGGCTCTACCAAAGATTACCTCCTTATCACAATCTGAACTGACCCTGAGGAAGTAAGCGCCAAGTTTCTGGTTTGTTTTTAAAACAAAGTCTAATCTCTCTCCCTTGGCCAATTTTACCGATGATGCTTCATAAGCTTTGATTGGATTTCCATCAAGTGAAATTACTTTCAGTAAATGGTTATCTATCGCCAGATTCATTGGGCAGCCTGTGTTGCCTCCAACATAAGCCACGCGAAATCTGTACCTCTTTCCTTTACTCACTGAAAAAACAGTCACAGCCGAACCGCTTGGTCCCTTTCCGTTTATCAAAATACTCTTTGGCTTCTTGGTATTATGATTCCAACTATTAGTAAAATCTGGAGACCACTCCGACAGTAAAATCAGGTGGTCTTTGAGATCAGCATCATACTGCTTCCTATAGGGTTCCAATTTATCATTTTGCCTTACGATAATGGCACCAAATAAACCATTCGATCGATCTGAATCAGAGTGAGCATGGTAAAAATGTGTTCCTGGAGATGACACTCTGAATTTGTACTGAAATGTCGTAAAGCTGGAAATAGGACACTGTGTTACCATCGGCACGCCGTCCATAAATGGTGCTTCGTTATTGGGTTGGCCTCTCCAGTGTATACTGAGACTGTGTCCTGGGATCTTGTTGACAACGTTGATGATGAGGATATCATTATGGCAAACATGGATCGATGGTCCTGGGATTTGGCGGTTAGCAGTTATTATTCCTCGGGGCGTAACTTCGGAACTCGAACAGGAGGACTTGATGCATTTTGTAGAATTATTTGTGCAGTCTTCGCATATTCTGGAAAAAAAGTGGAATCATTCACAGTAATCTTACTGATATTGAATAATGATAATATGAATAACCAAAATATTGGCCACCAACTTATACAGTAAATTGACCGGACTGCAACATAAGCCTTTTCCATTTCAGTGAATCTACAACAAATCTGCAAGGAGGAGTCCAAAACAGATGAAGAGACTCCAGCAGAATTCATCATATTGATAAGCAACTCTTGCTACAGATTATAAAACTTTTGTTTTCACTGGTGAAATATTTTTTTACAATCATAATTGTTACCGATGCCCTTATTGTTTTATATTTTTATAAATATGTTGAATCCACCCCACCAATCCAATCCTTCTACTGATCAAAACTGGATATCTATAACTAAATAACTATAACTATATCAGACTTTTCGATGCACCTCAGCCATGAGGAGTACTGTGTCCCTATATGTGATCTGGATAGGATCTTTTATTAGCTCCATGCGTCACTTTATAGCAGCACTGTTAATTTGAACGCTACAGTGATTCATGCAGAACTCACCCAAGTTGAACCACAAAATGTTGAGAATTTAATCTGACCTTCACCCTCAGGGCCTGGCAGTCTTTCAACTTGCTATGCTATGGCTTTTCGTTGATTTTGGATTAGGTACTCAGAAATCGATGTAAGGGTATTTTTTGAATGAAGATTCTGTAAGTATAGTGGAAGTGGTTCAACAGTAATTTACAAAGTATAGTTAATACCTATTGAGATAAATACAAACACGCTAATAGTATACTCACACATTACTTTGTATCATCTCTACGGTCATTCTAACTCGACATATCATTGGCCAGTCTAGATCATGGCAAGGTCTATCACAGCTTTTGAAGTTTTGGTCTGAAAAAAATATATGAGACTGAGAAGGATTTCATTCCATGTTACAGTATTTGGCTGGACATTATCTTTAGGTTTTTTTTAGCAAAAATCCAACTCGAAAGAGTTTTTTGGTAAAATATTCAATAATAATGTTGATTTCATGCGATACTGAGTTGTTGAAGGAAATGATATCTGTTTGTTCATTTGGTTAGTTGTTCATTCCGAGTAATACAATCAAACCTCAAAGAAAAGTTCGAGAAATTCGTTTGTGGATGCTTTACGACTTATTTCGAAACCCATACACGCTTTCTTATTCATTCAAGAACATTTCAATCACATTCACGATATTATTGATTCATCAATTCGACAACTTTTGAAACTTCTACAGCGCCAGCATTTCAAATTACCTTGTCAATAAACCTAAGAGCGCTTAATACACTATTCAAATCTTTTGCTAGGGTAATAACCGAACCCACATAAAATCAAAGTTTTCGATAAGCAAACATAAAACTAATCTATAATGAGGAAAAGTTCCCAAATGCTTGAATATTTATGAAATTTACATTATGCCTCATTATAGGCGACGTATGAAGAATGATGCCTAGCAGAAACATTCATTAATATTTAGATTATCATTTGGAATACCATCGGGCGTAAAAAAAGTTAGTATATTTGCATCATAATCCTTGTCAAATGCACTTAATGCTGTGCTATGAAATTTGTTACAAGATAACAACGCCAAGTTATCAGTTGAATATCAAATAACCCTTCATATCAAGATGTCTTAAAACTCTGGTGTATACCGACTGATCAGATTTTGTTTAAATTTTTTTGCAGAAAAATCAAATGAAATATTAATCGAACGCTCCTTTGACTAGATACATTTATCTGTCGCTTACGGATAAACTAATAATAATAATAAGCATAATATGTGTACTTGATGTCTCGATTCTTAGCGAACCGACCAAGATCTGCTGTTATTCATCGAATGCTGAGTAGAGGCGAACGGAGCAGAGAGATTGAATTCAGCTGTCAGAAATGCTCAGACCGAATGCGCCTATCACATTATTCTTTTCTGTCAAAGACGTTGATCCATCCAGCATTACATTAGCTTTGAATGTTTTGGAACTGTTATTGCCTCTTCATTTTTACTTATTAGATGTTTTGGGAAGGTCATTTGTGGTTTTCCGCTTTGATGGCTGTCTAATTTTCTTTTTTGGTTCATCTGATAGATTTTCCGAAATATAACAGTAATAGAACTCGAGAGCTAAATGACAATTTCAATTGGGATAGGATTACCTCGCCTCTCTCTACTCAACCATTGTGGTAAAGGTATCACAAGAAGTCGGGAATTCACTGATATCAAAGTCATCTAACTGAGGTAACCCTGATGTGGTTGAAGATCACGGGGGCATCAAAAGCAATGAGGAAGCAGACTATCTTGCCAAAGAAGGGGTGAACACACCACTTTCCGGCCCAGAACCCTTTTGTGAACTCTCCAAAACCCACTTTAAAGAAGAGTTACGACGCTGGGAATTCGATTAAATGAAACCTGACTGGAATAAAGTGAAAAGGCTAGTGAGCCTATTGCCAAGGAAAGTTTAACAGCTTCTTGAGTTGGACAAAAAAAGACTTTAAATTGGTAACGGGACTACTCACTGAGCACTGCCCTCTGGGACATCACTTCAAAAAGATGGGCAAGTCAGAAAGAGATAGTTGCCGCTACTGCGGAGAACTTTGCGGAAACTGAGAACATCTGCCCAGCGCTCTTCTGCGAGAGACTCAAATTTCTGGAAGGGACATTCTCAAAGCCCTCCGGCATAAGGAACTCAGCTCCCAGGAAACTTATAAACCTCGTACGAAGTCTTGGAATCCTTGGTCTTCAATAGATGAAAGGGTCACACACAAAAGATCTAACGGGTCAAGATGTTTGTTTGGCTATACAACCTGTACGACCCCCCTACAATCTACAGCTAGCTCATCAAAACCTATCTCGACCATTGTCCATGTCGGAACTTCACCTTCAAATGTTCTTGTCTACATTTCTTTAGTGAATCTAATGTAATCACAAGTTAAACCATCTCAAAAGTTGTTACCAACTAAATATACTTCGAAATGTCAAATTACATTTAAACAGTACGGTTTTCAAAAGACGTACAAACATAAAAAAAAATCTTTTGGAGGGTTTCACCGATACTACTTTTTGCAATAAATCACATTGTGATTGCTCGATAGATGGCGTGGGGGCACATCAACAAAAAAAATGTAAATGTCATGGGGGGTTAGGTGTTACATCGTTGAAAAAATAATTCAAGTCTCTTTTCAACCATCTACATTTTTTAGATTTTTATTTTTACGTTTTTTAACAATATGCATTTGAAATGTAAGAATAAGTGCGAATCTGGCGGATCTGAATCCTTCATCTTACGAACACGATAACTTCTAAAAACTCTCAAATGGTTGAAAACAGAATTGAATTGTCTTTTCAACAATGTGACACATGACCCTCCAAACCATTTAAAATTTTTTTAGTTGATGTGCCCCCCCCATCACGCGCCATCTATCGAGCAATCACAATGTGTTGTATTTCAAAAAGTAGTATTGGTGAAACCCTCCGAACGGTTTTTTTATGTTTGTACGTCAAACCGTTCAAAAGTTTACAGGGGGGACTATCAAAAGCCGCACTATATAGCTGATGGAAAACGTACTAATTATTGATTTTAGGAAAAATATTATGTGTGATGAACGTGTATGCATATTTTCACAAAAAAATATATAAAATATATATTCTGTAACTTCAACATACGTGGAAAGGCTAAACAGCAAGCATCGCTCCAAAAGAGTTTTAATCACAATTATTGGAGGTGAAGTGAATTTAAACATTTATCATTATTTTCCTGGAATACTTACCTGTAATCATGAATTACTTAAATTCCACCAAATGCTTCTGGAAATGATGAAATATTTTGAGAAAGTGGAAAAATGTAATTTTTTATCGAAGACAATAACCGTTTCGTAAGAGACAATCATTCTAGAACTAATCTTTATGCAGAATTTTATGACAAAATATATCAGGACGAGACGTAATGTATTTGCATTACCTTGTAGAATTATTAAAAAGACAAGTATTTCGACATAAAATTTAATCGAATATCACTTTCAAAGTATTTGACTTTCATTTGTATTCAGTAAATCTTATGTTACACACCCGTTTTTGACCACGGGTCTCCCGAGAGTCTATATCAAATATCCAGTAACAATCACTTCCCAATTTTATGAACACCTAATATCTTGTTCTATGGTGTTGGCATCAATATATTTCACCTGATATCTCATTATTTCTTATGTTTAAGGTGATCATTCATACCTGGCCAACGTACAGAGTGGAAATCACAGTTATAGATCAGAATTAATTCAAGTGATACCCGAAAAGACTATGAGCAATGCTTGGACAAGTCAATTTTGTGAATGTGACATCACTTGAACTTGAGACAGAGTTTATCGACGAGCTCGAAATAAATTCATAGTTCTTGGTCAAAGTAAAGTTGAACCTTGACAAAAAAACTTGTTTTAAAAAGTAAGGCCTGTTGGCTTCTGAAGCTGTAATATAAAGAATATTACCTATATCAATCATTAGAACCACATATTTCAACTGAAAACATTAATTTTGAGTAATTATTCGTACCATTATATGCACGAGAATGTGCCCTTCGCTAGATTGAATCCACTTATAAGAGTGTTACTAAGAAAGAACTGCGCAAAATTAAAGCATTTACGTGCTTCTTTCCTAGTAGTACACGGTATGTAAGTGGTTTAGGCTTAGTACCTTTGCGTTTCGCGCCACATTTTCGCGCGAATTCAGTTACATCTTCATATATTAGGGAAATTTCAGAAATGATTTTTAACACAATTACTTTGAAGTAAAGAACTTTTGCAAATGAAAGTTTTCTCGCAATCGATATTTTACAAGGAAAGAATAAAATGAAAATTGAATTCATGCAAGCAAGACCAAGAGAAGGGCCAACTGGAATAACTAAAGGTAAAAAAGAAACTATCTTCAGAGTTTTGCTACCTTTAATGCCCGATATCAGAAAGTCTTTCTGACTGGAGATGCCGACAAACCCATTGTTTCGTTGATTATTTTTCTCAGTCAGGGTGTGAAAAGGAGTTCTGATCGGACTCTCAAAGATTTTGGAACACATTTCTCCAGAAGCCATGTCTAAACCGACAGATTTCATGCCGGTTAGGTACGAATTCGAAATGCAGTTTGAAGTGATCATAAACAGCCACCAAACTTGCACAGAGAATGGACCTCAACTAGGAAGGGATGCATCAGTGTGGTACACAGATGCATCTAGGATGGACGAAAGGGTTAGAGTGATCGTTACATTTCAAAACCCCTTGGTAACGCCCCAAACATCTTCCGAACAAAAGTACATGCTATAGAAATATGTGTCCAGGGATGCCTTGAAAGAGGCACTCGAAGGGCAGAAATCTATATTCTGTCAGATAGCCAAGCAGCACTAAAAGCTCTGAGGTCATACTAGTCTAAGTTGACTTGGGACTGTAAACGATTCCTAAGACAACTGGCAGTAAACAATCCGGTCACCCTGATGTGGGTGCAAGGTCACAAAGGAATTAAAGGCAACGAAGAAGCAGATTGCCTTACCAAAGAAGAGGCAAACACACAATTTCCTGGCCAGAACGCTTCTGTGAACTCTCCAGAGCATACCTAAATGAAGAGTTCCGATGCTGGGAAACCGATGAAATGAAATCTCACTGGAATGAAGTGCCAGAACAATGACAAGCAAAAAGACTAGCGTGTTTATCGCTTCTCGAGTTGGACAAGAAAGACGGTAACGGGATTTCTCACTGGATACTGCCCTCTGGGTACAACGTCAAAAAAATGGGTAATCAGAGAGTGATAGTTGCCGATACTGCGAGAACTTCGCGGAAACTGCAGAACATTTGATGTGCGAATGCCCAGAGCTTTTCTGCAAGAGGCTTGAGTTCTTGGAAGGGGCCTTCTTAACGCTCTCCGACATCAGGAACTTAGCTCCCAGGCAACTGATAAACTTCGCAATAAGTCTCGGAATCCCGGGCCTCGAATAGATCAAGGGTCACGTACAAAATAACTTATTGGTCGAAGTGCTTGTAAGGCTTCACAGCCTGTACGACCCCCTTACAATCTAAATATTTTGCGTGGTTATTTCTTAGTACTCGCAGATAATTGGTTCTTGCTTAGTATTGATCGGCTCTTGTAGGGCTCAATACGGCGTATTCACAATAAAACTTTTCAAAAACAAAAATCTTGCAGCTTAAATATAACAAACGTATTGTATCATAAATATATATTTCTGCTGAAGCAAATAACACCAAAATATATTCATTTACATAGATAATGTAACGTTTTGAGGAGGTTCAAACTTTATAATGCGGTTTGCTCGATTTTGACAATAGGTTATGCAAGAATTCCTATCCACAACACTTCCCAATAGGCAATCCGCATGAACCAATCAGAACTATCCTGGCCAAGGCGGTATATTTGAACTGATGCTAAGGCGATATAGTAGTCCCAAATATTCAACTTGGATAGCAAGGTTAGTTTGGTCAGGTTAGATCATATTCCCTTCTTTTTTAATTTTTAACCCATAAAAGAAGGGAACATGATCTAATTTAACCAAACTGGGCCTTGATATCCAAGTTGATCCTCAACTTAACCTAAAATTACATTACACACCACGCGGGCGCAACTAAAATAGAGTTTTGATTGGTCCATGCGGATTGCCCATGGATAAGTGTTGTGGATAGGAATTCTTGCATATGTTATATGAGTGGGTCTTTCTTAGAAGCTGGTGAGAATGGAAGCAGAAGTATGCAAAACTGGCATAAAGTAGGGGAAACGACGGTAGGTAATTATGTCTTAAACTACAATAGAAATGAACGGAATGACTGACTCACTTATGTGCATCACAAAAATGTTAGATTTTGAATGAATCGCCCCGTACTTTTTATATATTTTTGGATTCTACCTGAAAAGCTTATTTCAATAACCTATAACACTTATATGTTCAATGAATTATTGAATGAATTGTAGGAGCTGAGATAAAAAAAATCAATACAGTACAGGTAATGTCTGAATTTGGGGAAACCTCCATAACCTCAGTGAACGAGCAGAACACAACAAAGTTATGATAATAGAAAGCAATCAAAAAAGCAGACCTACTTGCAAGACAACCATCAGAATCACCATTCACAATCCCAAAACCAGAGTGTTTGATATTAGTGAAACCCGATTCGGAAAAAATTAATGAGTGGAGGAAAACAAAACACAAACATTTTGAGACCAAATCGAAGGGCAACGACACATGGTGAGCCAAAACACTAACGGCTGACACCCTTTACCTAAACAGATCCAAAATAGGGACAATTACCGGCGTACTTACCAAACACTGTGACCTGAGAAAACACCTGCACGCAATGGGAATAAATTGAGAAACCGTAGAGTGCAGATTTGTGGTAACAAGGAGGAAATAGCATCTCATATCATCTTTGAATACGACGCTATGCACATCAGGCGTAACAGAACATTCGGTCAGATAAAATAAAAACAGGCATGAATCCAAAAATACCCAGTAACTAGACTATTATACATGGTGAAAGACACAGGTCTATTCAAATAGGAACCACTAACGACAAAACAATACTAATAGACCCAAGTATGTCTCAGTGTACAGGATCCATAAAGGATCCATAATTCCTAATCAGTACACTGAATATTCTTGTTGTTTTCACTTGACTACCATTCAATTCTATACTTTTATCATATCTCTTTTGAATATTATTCTTAGTATTTTTGAGTCTTTTAAACAGCTCCTATCTACTTCTTTTTATAAGCGTGTTTTTTCCAGGCAGGGGGCGCCAAACAAACGAGGCAAAACAAAGTCACAAATAAAAAGTAAAACCTTCGCTCCTTCTCATTGAGCTTCAATGAAAACTAGGACAACTTACTAGCCAACGAGCTATCCTGACTGCATTGCTGCTGCTTTGGCTTAATGTTTACTGAACATCGATTGCAAGTATCGATATATCGATAGTTTTTGGCTATCGGAAACTATCGATAGTCTTTACCGATAGTATCGATAGAATGAAACTGAAGTTGATGTAATTTGAAAATATTTTCGTTCCCAAATTTGTCACAGAAATGTCAAACTATTTGGAATGAGTTGAGTAAAACTTGAAAAGACAAGAAAATAATAAAAGCACACCAAAATTATTCAGCTAATACGTCAGATAAAACGTGACAGGTCATAACTCATACGTCATCAGTCATATGTCATTTGTTTATTTGAATATTTTTCGCCAATTTTTGACGTGTTTCTATTTTAATTTGTTACTTTGTTTTGTGATGAATTTGACTATGACTTCTAAATCAAAAATATTGAAAAGGTGAACACTTCGTTTGCAAAGTACAGGCTATCTGCACATTGAATCACATTAAACGAAAACATCGAGCTTTCTGGACAAATTCAACGAGTATAGGTGAAGACGGTGGAGTAGAACAGAATAATGCAAATTTCTACTCCAGCAAAAAGAACCAGAATTGTTAGTTAATACGACATGGAATATTGATCATCAACTCGTTCTTACCTTGTTTCATATTTGACAGCACTATCTATCCAGCGATTATTTATTGAAAAATATCGGAAACTATTGATAGTCAAAACATTTTTTGTACACTTCAAATTTTGTTTGGACCTTCGGGGTATTTCATACGGATTCTTGACATATTCGTAGGTTCACGATCCCATTACTCAGTAGGTACTTCAGTAGTAGAATACTCATTTCATTCACTTGGTTCAAGATGTCACTTAGCAACTACCTTCAGAACATGGCGTTTCGTCATTGAATATACAGTCTGTTTCACTTGAAATGGTAACACCTCAGTAACTCTTTTTTTCAGTTAACAAATATTGAAAAATCCTTTATGTTAATCTTATGGAGCTTTTCAAGATGGGTAAGCTACATTTTAGCCTTTGCAAAAAACTAGCCTTCTGTAATTAAAAATGTTTGCATAAAAATCGTAAGAGGGATTTTTTTTCCAAAAATTTTATTGAAAAAAACTTGTTCGGAAAAACCTCAAAACCCCGAATTCCAAATTTGGTATGAAAATAAAAAATAAAAAAATCACACCAAAAAAGTTCTAATATTTTTTATTTCATTCTCAGAAGTCGCAGTCCGAAAAAGTAATCATTATTAATCAAACAACAAAAGATAAGTATTTTTACATAATAAAAAATCATCAGCTGAAGAGCGTATCACAAAAAGAATCTCAAAGCCCTTTCAGTTCTTTTTATCGAAAAGGAAGTCACGGAAAAACTGAACTTCGATGATGTGATAATAAATGACTTTGCAAAAAAAAGTCCGGAAATGTTCATATTTAGACTAGCCTTTTGTATGATTCATATTTTCCATTCATTTTTCATCATGCCAAAGATCATGATCCGCCACTGCTCATTGGTTGAAAACTCCCGCAATTGATTGCATGAAATGAAAATTGCTAACTGTAAAGCGACTTTAACAGGTTATGCACATGCTTGCAATTGAAATTGCTGCGATTTTCATTGCATGCAAGACAAATTGCCGACTGTAAAGTGGACTTTACTAGATTAGAGCAACAGCGATTTTAATTGCGAGAAAAAAAATTGGTTTCAATATAATCCGTTGGTGTCCAATTCTTCTTTCCGCGTTATTTCTTGAAATATTCTTAAGTAAAGCTCCTTTTTCGTTGAAATGTTTATTTATTCCGTGTAATGTTTCTACTACTACCAATTAAGTATTATGTATATACCTTTCTTTCACTTCTATTACTGTCTCCAAAAATATGCACGAATGATTTTTTTTTGTGAAGCCTTATAGCGTGAAACTGTTTCATTCTAATTGAACGTTAATCGATAACTTTCTAACAGATCTGTCATTGTTAGAACTTACTTTTGATTTACTCAAGTAATTATTCAGGATAATAACATATAATTATCACAACCTACCTTTCTCGAGTTGCGTGCATTTTTTTAATTTCAATTGAATACCTAATCATAAAAAAATATACTTTGTGAATAATTTGGATAGCCTAACCCAAAAATTCAGACAGCCTCTTTCAAAAAAATTGTTGGTTACATTATTAGTTAACTCATTATTGATGAGCATTTTTTTAAATTCAATACCTCATTCCAAAAGTACACCATTCTTGATATTACAACTCAAGATAAAGTTATAAATTCGAATTTCTACCAGAAACCATAACGATCTCCTACATTTGTGTTCATAATGTCGCCAATTTTCAGAATTTGTCTGAAATGTTCATAAGGGTATGTATGTTATTAAAATTAATGTTTGCATAATGATTTTTCGGGTTTTTGGGCCAACCATCATCACGATATCTGGACGTTTATCCAAACTGAGTGGTTGTCATTCTCAGTGGTCAATATTACTTATTTCACTGTTGACTGTTTGAAAGGACCCCGCACTTTTTATAGGTAAAAGTGGACTGATTGAACGTGCAGAATCGCAAAGTTCGTTGATGGATAGATTTTGAAATACAGGGCGTTCAAGTTAAAAATCAGTAATTTTTATTTAATTATTTTCTCGGGATTTGAAAGTGTCAACTTTATTTTTTTTCGCTCTTATCATCTGCGTACCTTCATATTACCAAATATCATTCAGATGGTGTAGATTATATCATTGTGTACAGAGTGAAAAATAAAAACATTTTAGTAATGTCTGAAAATTCGATGTAATAATGAAATATTGTTGAAATTGTTTTGGCATGCAATATACTATTCTTATTCCATCATTAATCACAATTCATACATTTCGTACAGGGTGATTTGAAAAACTGGTGAAATATATGGCCGGTTCTTTCGTACACATCCTGTATATTCTAGTGAATTATTATCCTCCGAAGATAGCTGATACCGTATAAACATGATTTCGTTGGGATATATAGGGTGATCATGAAAATTTTCGATGAAAAAAATTAATAAAATATCAACGTTTCAACACTGCCCCAAAAATCGATTTCCTACTATGACTAGTTTCATAGTTATTAATTGAGAAACTTATTACCATTTGCATGACGAGTTGAAGGAACTTGTTCACGGGTACATTCTACTAGTGGCCAAGATTCTTCACAATAGTGAAACGTAAGAATGGGCCTTGTGTTCTTTGATTATTGTCTTAACGGAACTTATTATGGTTCCGATATGAGAACGCCACCTCACAAATTCGTCTTGAAACAAGGAATGTCAAGCAGTCTACAGTGATCTGAATAGCTGTCAACGTGTCATCAAATCTCTTGAGAATGCCAACCGCTCATGTTAGCAAAACGTCAAGAATATGAACGTCGGCCTGAAAACCCGCAAAATCGTAATGTAAGTAAGGATGGGCGCGATAGTGTCCCACATTATATCAAAATTAACATCGTCATATCTCTATTGCCAATGAATATCACCTTAAGAAATTTTGAAATTCGGAATTGGTAGATACCACCAGTGGTTGAGTCGAAACTTCACGAAAAATATCGTAATGTCTCCTAAAAATTGAAATTATATTGTGAAAATTTGTGTAAACAATGTATTGATATTCTTTGCCGAAAAAAAATTGATCCATTGAAAAATGTACATTTTGAAAGGGATCTCAAGTTGACACTGTATATTTGATGAACTCCTTGAAAACTCCTAGGTAGGCCAGGGTTCCAGAATTTTGATCACTACTTATAGCAATTCTATATAAATTTTTGGTCGCTGAATCCGATTTTCAAATTTTCCACCTCGTCAAAGTTGTGCCAACTTCAGTAATCGCGAAGAATCTGATTTTTTGGCGGGTTTTCGCTTATAGCTCATGAGCAATGCCTTTTTCGAAAAAACTAATAGTAAGTATATTATATAACAAGGGACTAAAGTGAATGTTTTAATCCCGCACGTGATGTTTATTGCCTGAGAGCTCGTAGAGCCCGAAGGCCAATAATCACGTAAGGGATAAAATATCTCTTCTGAGGCATATACGCCATTTTTTGCACTTCCCAGTATTATAACTTTCAACACTGATACAATTGATAATTTTGATGAGTAATATAAACACGGTACTAGGATTACTCAGTAGGTAACGTTATAGCAACATTGTCAACAAAATTTGAAATGCAACTTTATCTCCCTAGGGACTGAAAGATACATTTTTGTCCCTGTTATACGGGACCAAAGTTGGCACTTTAGTCTCGGAAGTGCAAAAAGTGGATTAAATTTCCTATAATTCAAATATATCGACTCAATTTCTACTATGTTTCAAACCGCTACTAGAGCGCGCTAAAAATGGTCACTTTCTGTCACTTAGTGAAAAACGCAAAAATTGCCTTTTTGAAAGTGTGGTGGAGCCGCGATATGAACCTTAGGTCGCGTTTATACTTCTAGGTGTCAGGCTATGCATGACGGGTGGCGGGCGACAGGCGACAACCGTTTATTTTGTAGGCGCATTGGTTTATATGAAACCGTTTATATACTCTGACCAGGTGGCAGGTGTCGTCGCGGAGGCGTCGTCGCGGAGGCATCACCGAGTGCCTCTCGTATCTGTAGCAATGCGACAACACGGATGGCGACAACACAGGTGGCAACACTTGGCACTCCCGCCAGTATCCATTGACATTTTCATACGAATGTCTACAGTAATTTCCACAGAAGATCGAGAGACTTTGATAAGCGACGTACAATTAAGACCTGCAGTTTGAAATGATGCGGATTCTAATCACAAACATATGGATTTTGTAGATAAGAAATCGCGAGAAATCGCTGGGATATTGAATAAAGACGGTAAGTACGCGAGTTGTTTTAAGCAATAAACTGTCAGATTTGCTGGCTGATTTTCTCTCTTCTGGGATTCTAACCACTGAAAATTATGTAAAAGTTGAGATCCACATCCTTGTGACACAATTTCACCTGAAACCTGTCACCTATCGCCCAGGAGTATAAACGCGACCTTATAACGTCGAAATCGATTTCAATATGATAATACTTTATTTCCTTTTGTAACATTGAAAGCTTTAGCAAACGTTTGTGAGGTTCATAGTCGGTGATCCTCCGATCATATAACACAACCTAGATGAGTAACTCGCCACACACGCATTAAAATTTGTGGGTAAGGAACATCTTCCCCCAACGGCAGTGTCGTGCGTTGTTAACAGAAATATTAAGGTTCGATAAAATAGAAATAATGGAAACCCAATATGGAATGGAAACCTGAAATTATGATGGAAAAATCTCCACAGGATTTTGAGAACAGCCGATGCTCTTTCATTTTATGTTCTTTCATAATTCATTCATTTTACTCTTTTCCAATTCGGTTTCCTTTTCTTGATTGTTCCGACACTGGTAGCTTACCTATGAAATAACATATTTTGATTTCCAGCTTCAAATGGTCTTTTACACATTTCACAATGCTTCACCATTTCTTAATAATAAAAAGTAACGATGTTAAACACAAATTAATTCAGAATTTGCCCTTGATTCACAAAAAAACACTCCAAAAAGCCAAAGACGAAAAAAACAAAGATGTTTTGTTGTTGTTCTGTCATATTTGACATTCGATATTCCAAATGCAGTGTTGCCATACTGACCAGATTATATCGACAACGAAGAATCTCCGTTCGGCGATGGAAATACTATCATCTTTACATTCTCCCAACAAGATGCAATGAACGTTTCAATTGCCTTCTCATTGCTATATAGTTCATCCAAGACTGTGTTTTTGGGTTTTCGTTGCTATAAATATACCCGACAGATATCAAAATCTAGCTGACGTGCTTATGGTATCCTTAAAAAATTGCGACATGGCAATAATGTCATGATTTGAGGGATTACCCCATTCGGCACCCAATATATTGGGTCCTGGAATATGTCTACAACATCCTATTTTCCAACAGATATTTTGCAATATTCCTGGAATATTCCATGAATATTTATTTGATCTTATACACATTGAGAATATTCCTGGAATATATTTTCACGCATATCCATGAGAAATTCTCCTTGAATATTGCTGGTATATTCAAAAGCAGAAAGCAGAAACGTAAGTTTTTGAATATTCTGGGAATATTCAAAAGGCATGTCAATTTGAAGAAACGTTTTGTTAGAAAAATATCAAAATTTCTCGAATATGTCTTTAATAAAATCTGAAAAACCACATGCATTTATAAAAACTTTTTAAGTTTCGTAGCCAAAATGGCCCATTTAATAAGTTAGTTTATGAAGTAGTACGTTTGAAGTTTGAAGTGGAATTTCAACCAATCAAATGTTTCGGTTATCTACGATCGACGCCGAAGACTGACAAATAATGCTGATTGGCGCTGCGATCAATTTATGGATATTTGACATTGTCAGCTGTAATTGTCACTTGTCAATCGTCGAACGCGCTATGAAATGGAATTTTCCAGAAAAAGTTGCTAGAAAATATCCGCAGTTGAAATCACCAACGACTACTGGTAAGATAATTCGGAATTTAACTCATTCTCAGAATCTCCTTATCAAAAGTTCCAAAATCTCTTCTGTTTTTAGTTTTCATTCGTTAGTATAACAAATAATATATATTTCCAGGTAATAATTTGCAACTAGCCAGCTCGTCTCAGTTTGTAACAGTATCAGTGGACTAAGAAAAAGAAGTGAACGCAGTAACTCGGATGTGTCGAACTCAAGAATCTATTTTACCGCAGCAAAACAAATATGTTCATCCTCTAAAAGTAAGTAAATCTCTAAAAAGTATATTTATGCATTTTTTTCATTAAACTTTCCTTTGTTTTGTAGATATTCTACTGAAAGTCCTGTGAGACTTCTGAATATTTTTAAGGGAAATGCCACACAAAATGCAGAAATGATAACGGCTATAATAAATTCTAAGAAAGGAAATAATATCCAAGATAATCCAAAATCAGTAGATATCGATATCCCATCATAGTCTTTCATAATAGAGTTAATGGAGTTGGATCGAAAACTTACTGACAAAAACATAGTATTCACGAATACTTTGATAGATGTTAAATTGTTATTAGAGCACTATAACTGAAAAGATGTAATAATTTTATATATAGTTGACAAAGCTTCTTCATGTTGGACGCATCAGTGTATTAGGAGATGTATGCCTCAGTTAGTTGACGATGATGTTTTAAGGCACCTTTAGCTAGGTTGGAGGAAATGGAAGGAAAAAATTATCTAATTTAGACATGGCTACTTTGATAAAAGGTAAAAATATACCACAGAGAATCTCAGATGACGTCAATTTGAATTAAAATTTACCTTCACTTAATTTATACCATGTACTTAGTTTAACATATTAAAAAAAATGTTTTTTCTCAATGTTGACCAACTGTTCTCGAATATTTAATATTTTTTTCGGTATGTCCATAATCTGCATTCCTATATGTAATAAGAGATATTGCATATAAAAATTAGAGGATTGGTCATAACTTCAATTTAATTAAATTTTAGACTAACCTTACCATAGTGTTTTTACAATATTTTAATGTCAAATATTATGTATTTACTTACATTATTTTCAAGTATACCCCCTTTATAAAATGTTGCAAATATCAATATGCTTGATTATCAAAATAAATATAATTCATCAATTCTTTTCGATAATATATTGATGGTATTTTCAGGGGTATGTAAGAAAATCCCACTCGCATAGCAATTTACTGAGAAGTCGAAGAAAAACATGCTATTTTTCTGCTCTAAGCTACTGAGAGTTGCAATAGGACACTGTAGGTAAATTATAGGCTTATTTTCTTCTAATCGGTTTTTTAGGATGAAGAAAAACAAAGAAAGATCCTGAAGAACTGAAAAGTACAATGAGACCGATTTGAGTAATTTGTGTTAGTGAACAGAATTTCCAAAGGTCTTGATAATTGCCAAGAGAGTGTATCAGAATACATATGATGTTGTTTTTGTCGTTTTTGCAATAAATACTTTTTTCTGTATTTAATTTTTTATTCTTATTCAACATTGGACCTCATATTTAATATATGAAGGGTAGTTTATTCCATATATAAACTAGACACCCTAGATATGTTCTGCATTCATGTTCAAGAAGCATACAAAATATATTTCTGGCATGATTTTATGGTAAGAAAACATATATATAGCATGTTCCATGAATGTGTTTTAGGATATTCCTGGAATATGTTTGGAATATTCCTGGAATATGCGTATCACATGTTTTGGAGGATATGGAATATTCCTGGCATATATTTCATGGTGACCTTGAATATCCATGGAATATGCATAGCACATGTTTTGGAAGATATGGCATATCCCTAGAATATTCCAATATTCCGGTGGAATATGCCTAGGATATTCATGCAATATGATTGTGCCGTCTGGGACATTATTTAAAGATGTTACCTTCAGTTCTATTTGAGTATTACTGATCTAGGTTGTGTTACTTAATAGGAGCGGTGATCCTACCAGTTTTTGAAGAACTGCGAAACTTCTATTTAGCTACATATGGTAATGGTGAAAAAAACTGAATGTTGCTGTATATAGATTAATAAATAGGCACATATATAGAACAAAATGTTTTAGACGAACTTTTTTGGAAACGTCAATTTTGGTTCTCATCTGCTAGTGATATTATCATTCTTGTTAAGTTTCAGGTTGACACTGCTGATTAAAATGCAAGCTAATTTTCGATACCAACAACCCGTTTGTGGCGGTGTTTAACCGGGCTTTCCGCTACTAGGTCCGTAACACTAAACCCATAAGAATCGTTATTCTTTCCACAGTTGTATTCCTCTAAGGAGGGGGGGTGAAAAAACGAATGGCCTTAATTATGCCCGAAATGCTGAAACAATCCCCACCGGCAGCCCTCTGAAACTTGAACATCGGGATATATCTGTATTTTTCCTTTCAGTCCTACAAACTTATTTATTCCAAGAGATGTCCCAAACAAACACAATCTCAGCTCACTTTGTATCAGGTGCCGTTCATTTTAACGAACTTTCACTCGCCGGACTCGATTACTCGATGCAATTTATATGAGTCCGTAAAACGAAACTTTCGTCTGAAGAGAAATTGTAAACTGTTGAATAACACGCGTTTGTCAGCAGAGCGAATAAAAGAATATCACAGAGATACAATTCCCAAAACTCATGTTTTATGTTTTTATTTCACTTATTTTATTTTACCATTACAAAAACCTATTGAATAAAATAATCCTACTTTCAAAATGGCGGCCCTTTTTAAATGGCATTGTGGGTCGATTAATACCTCTTTCGAAACGTCCTTCAATTCTCTATTCGATAAGAAAATTTATGACTAAAATTTTCTTCACAAACAAAATGATGAAACTTTTATAATAGATGGCTATTATACGAAAGCGTCTAGGGGTCACACAAATAAAATAAAATTATTGCCCTGAAATAAATTCAATATATTGGATTTATTTTCAATATATTGGATTTATTTTCAACATATTGAATTTATTTTCAACATATTGAATTTATTTTCAATATATTGGATATATTTTCAATATATTGGATTTCTTTTCAATATATTGGATTTATTTTCAACATATTGAATTTATTTTCAACATATTCAATTTATTTTCAATATATTGGATATCTTTTCAATATATTAGATTTCTTTTCAATATATTGCATTTATTTTCAATATATCAATATCTTTCCAATATTTTGGATTTTTTGAATTACTCGAGTTATTTCAACCATGTGAGGGTAGATTTCATTTATAGATCTCTCTTCGAGATTGAGAAAAGAAACCGTTTCATGGCAAAATTGATAGCAATCTTGTAAGACCTGATTTGAAAAAATCACAAAACAGAATTTTGAATAAGACAGAAACTTTGCAAGTGGATTTATCCATATAAAGGGTGAATCTACAGTACTTCCTTGGTCGATTGCTTCATTGTCAATCACTATTTCATTTCATTATATTTGTTTGCCAAAGGGACCACCTATAATTACTTTTCGAAATTGTGTTTATTCAGACAGGGTGCATTATTGAAGCGTGGATCACCAGTAAACTACATCCACCAGATACCTGTGCAACATTCCTTCGACCCAATTGCAAATGCTTTTATTACTCAAACGGCCGAGCTACGCAACTCCTGATAAGAAATGATCACCCCTCAGACTATTTTCGAGCTACTTGCCTTTCATTAGTAACAATGTAGGTCCTACAGCCGAAGCTACATCATTCATGGTAAGTCATATATTTGAATACATTACAATAAGAAATGTCGACAGCTTGTGGTAAATACGAGCAGCCCCTCATTTTTTGGCAGAGAAAGAAAGCATAGGAGCATTCCTCCGAAAGCAACTCTCTGAGTAGAGAGTGCTGCGACAGAAATCGAACAAAATTCAGTCAAAATGAAAACATACCATTCTTTTTATAAATTCTGCTAAGCAGGATATGAAGCAAATATCTGAGAGAAAACCATGTATTCTTTTTCTCTCAATTGATATATTGATACACCTGGTATACAAAATTTGACAAACACCCGCCATGTTTTTTCTCTTAAATGATATGTTGGTACTCCTGGTATACTAAATCTAACGAGAAGCCGCCATGTTTTTTTCTTAAATGATATGTTGGTACACCCGGTATAGCATTTGACGAGCAGCCACAATTTTTTTTTCAAATGATGTATTTTGAGACGCCCTGTATACTGAATCTAACGAGCAGCCGTCATGTTTTTTTCTCCTAATTGATATCTTGGTACACCCGGTATAGCATTTGACGAGCAGCCACCATGTTTTTTTTTTTTCAAATTATGTGTTTTGACTGAATCTAACGAACAGCCACTATGTTTTTTCCCTTAAATGATACGTTTTGAGACACTGTATACACATAGCTCGTTGAAACGCTAGACCCCCGTAAACCGCCAAAATTTTTTCGGGAAGCAGTCGCCATATTTTTCATTCATCATTATTATTAAATCACTTACACACATATTTCATCTACGATCATTATTCATTTTATAATTCAATCGCGCGCTAGACTGACAAATCCTTATCTTTCAAACGGATCTAGAGCAATGAATGCCAAGCAGCCAAAGAAATCCAATATATTGGATTTTTTTTCAATATATTGAATTTATTTTCAATATATTGGATTTATTTTCAATATATTAGATTTATTTTCAATATATTGGATTTATTTTCAATATATTGGATTTATTTTCAATAAATTGGATTTCTTTTCAATATATTGGATTTTTGAATTTCTCGGAGTTATTTCAACGGTACGAGAGTAGACTTCATTTATACTTCTCTTTTTAAAACTGAGAGAAAACCGCCGTGGCAAAACCAATAGCCATATTTTGAATATATCCCAATTCAGAATTAAGAATAAGACAGAAGTGCATACTCCCTTGGTCAATTTCTCCAAGGTGTTATTCAATATTCTAAGTTGTTATCTTTCAGATATTTGCTCCATATCCAGAGAGTTGATTTCGGAGGAATGCTTCTATGCTTTGTACCTCTGCCAAAAATGAGGGGCTGCTCGTATTTACCATGCACAAGCTGTCGACTTTGCTTGTTGTAGTGTGTTGTTGTGTACATGACCTAGCATGAATGATGTAGCTTCGGCTGTAGGACTACCTTGTTACTGATGAAAGTCAAGAACCTCGAAACTAGTCTGAGAGGTGGACAATTCTTATAAGGAATTGAAATAGTGATCCGGTGCTAGCTTGGAGTGCACACCGACCACCCGAGGTGGTGCTGTAGGTTTTCCGAGTTTTCCTACAGCAGAAAAGTGAATACGCCACCAATAATCAGTAAGTCGCCCCGAGGCGCCACGGCAAATAATAACAATAGCCGTCCTCTCCCCGCACAGGATATGCCTTTGGGTACACTCAACGAGTGTTTATGAGGGAGTATTATTATTACAATGGAGCAATCGACCTAGGGAATACTGTATATTCATCCTGTAAATGGGTCACTCCTCTTGATAAGTTTGCGTTTCTGTCTTATTGAAAAAATTGTTATGTGATTATTTTCAAATTAGGTCTTACAAGATTGCTATCAATTTTAGCATGAAACGGTTTCATTTCTCATTCTCGAAGAGAAAACTATAAATGAAATCTACCGTCGCACGGTTGAAAGTGTTGAAATAACTCGAGTAATTGAAAAATCTAATATATTGAAATGAAATCCAATATATTGAAAAAAAATCCAATATATTGAAAATAAAACCAATATATTGGATTTATTTCAGAGAATTAATTTTATTTTATTTGTGTGACCCCTAGACGCTTTCGTACTATTAACTGGCCCTAGTTATATTAAATTATATTTTTTAGTATCTACAAAGTTCTCTGTCCCTGAAATTGACTTATGGGAGATGATTTCCCCAATTTTGCTGAGTTTCAATATAACGAGGAATCACTTTATTGCCTTTGTCATTTGAAGTCGAAAATGATCTACCATTGAACCAAAGAAGTACTACACAACATTATATTTTCACTACTGTTCCACCATATTTCGTTCATGTAGTATCAATAACATGAACTTTGAATATGCTATGGAGATTCATCTGATGGATTACATTGACGGTACTCCAAATGATACAAAGATGGGCAAACGTGCTTTGGCAGATATTGTCTCAGGAGTCAAGAGTCATAATTATACTGAAATTCAAAATCTCAAAACAAGAAAATGAGTTAGAGATCACCCGCAGAGTATTTACGAAAATGAAGGATTTCCAAATTTGCAAGAGTAGCAGCTTTGATTTAACAGTTCTGATTCGTCTTGCTGAGTACAGTCGTGGATGAATATTTTGATTATAAAAATAACTCAACAATTGAAAGCTATCGACAACGAAATACAAGACGGAGTATTAGCAGTACTGATTTTAAACATTTAACTATAGTGTTGTTGGAAGCTTACTACAACCTAGTCAAAGAATAACTGTCAGATGAAAGAGTAAAATTCGAAAATGCTGGTTAAGAATCAGCATTGTTCATTAGAAGGCAACAGCAACATGTGAAAGTAACATTTAATTCCAAGGAAAATGGTTCAAATGCCATAAAATTTGACATAAATCAGCGAATGACTACGTGAAAATAAAAACACATCATACTACATCAGGTTCATTAGTGTAGTCTACAGCGCTAGGTGTGAAAATATTCTGCACTGATGTATGTAGACTCACTTGAAGACAGTGGATGAAGGGAAAAGTGTGATGATTGCTTCGGGGGAACAATGATAAATAGGTATGATCAAATTTGTGCATTTTGTTGGCACGCTTCAAGAATAGTTATTTTCGTTACAAGTGCGGAAAGTGATACTTTCCCGCACGCGATTGCCGTTGACCCGAACGACGCGAAGAGGAGTTCGGGCAAGCAGAAAAGGGCGGGAAAGACAATTTACGCATGAATTAGGAACATTATTTTTTCTACGATTCAAAAAGCACATTGAATTTTTTTTTTTTTTCAACATACAAAACTTTCAATGAAAATCCCCTAATTATTATTATTACTAATGTTAAACATACAATTTGTTGTATTCTGCAAGTGAGTCAGAATAGCCGGTCTAGAGTAGTTAGTTGTTGGTAACTGTCTGTTAAGAGTAACCCTCGTAGATTACAAAGTACATGAAGATGACGGAGACGGCATCAGTTGCAAGTTGTCAGTACATGAAAGAATTTTATTCAAGATGGATTCCTTCTGTTCTATACTATATTCTATATTTCAGTAATTCCCGAAAAAATACGTCAAAAAACCTCTCCTCTGAGACTATTCACTCCTTTATCCTTACATCAGTTTAAAAATTTGTTATATTGCTATTCGTATCTTTCTCATTATTTACTAGATAACATGTCTGAATTTACCTCATCTGCGGCCTTCAAAATTGCTTCTGGGAGCTCTCCGTCTGACAAATCCATTAAAATATTGCTTTTATTAAAAATAATTCGAAAAATGCAGAATCTATCACTTCAACAACGCTTCGACATGAAACTTTGATGTCTTGGTGACAACTTGATTGTCATAGCAAATCTTTCGTTACCACACCAAACCACTTAACTCAGCTTAGTTCGATTATTATGTGGATTGATTTTGATTTTTTCAGCACTAGTGCGGGAAAGTGTCACTTTCAAATGTAAAATGTTTGCGGGAAAGTGGGTAAAAACGCACGGTTGTAGAAAATAGTATATTCTGTAACAAGGTTAGAATGAAAATTCGATGCGAGTAGGAAGTTCCGAGCGCGAGACTTAAGACGAGCGCGAGAAACCACGAGCATTACGAATTTTCATTCTAACCGAGTAACAGACCATACTTCGTCTACGATAAAAAATTTCAATTGTATAAAATTAAATGTAACGAACAATAATTAAGTTACATAAAAGTTGAAAGAATACAGGGTACCCTTCTCTCTAAGCGTTTCCACCAAATGGAAAATACTAATATACGAATATACGATGACAGTCGAGGCATGGCATGGGTGTCTAGTGATACCGCATTCGATTCTCTATACGACAGCATAATTTCAAAGGAAAATATCGATCCAAAACAACTTTCGAACGGATTGGATTTTTTCTTTCAATTGTTTTTTGGTGAAATGGGAGTTTATAAGCTTTTCTTTGACAACAAAAAAAGTTAAGTTTTTCAAAATGATGTCGGTTAGCCAGTTTTATTTTTTTTTAAATGGCTATGGTGGTCGAGTGATACATCGTTTGAATTGTTTTCCAATTCTCTACAGGACCACAAAATGTGAAACAAAAATATTCATCCAAAATGAAATGACGGTACAAAATTTTAGAACTCTGCTATGAGGCTACTTTAGATACTTTAGTTCTAGGAAAAGCATCAAATCTTTTAAGGAACACTTTTACAAAAGTTTTCTGTACCTGAAATTGATTTATTATCAACAAACAGATAAAAAAGTGAAATTTATGATAATAATATCGACCCAGGTAATTGGGGCAATCTGATATAATATTATCCTTTAGTTATGAGGAATCCCTCAAATCAGAACAATCAATCAATTAGTCATTATGATAATATGGTACCTAAATAAATGTATGAATAAGACATTTCCTTATCACATCTCATAGTTGTTAACTCAATCTTGCACTTCACCAGTTTTCAATATTGAGTAAAGCGATGCATACCGTAGAGGAAAAAGTTTTTGCTGTTAAAGTTTACTACCGTGCGATTGTTTAAATTGTTTTTTCCGTTAACCAGCTTTCGTCCCCCTACGAATGACAGCCCTTTTAACGTGCAATTTCCTTAAGGCCTTAAGAAAAATAAACTGAAATCGCTGGGCTTTGAAACAACGACCGGCAAGCCAGAATGATTGAAAAGCATTGATTATATCCACTCGGCTACCAGGACTTCTATTTGATGAGATGTATCTAGAAAATCCCATTGGCAGATATTCAAGAGAACTCATTGGGAAAGATCAAACATTTTGCAGAAAGATGGATCGGTAGGAGGGGTCCTATTAAATGGCCAGCTCGCTCGCCTGATTTGAGCCATATGGATTCTTTCTTGAGGGAATATCTCAAATCTAAGGTGTACAGAACCGCCCCAGGAACAATAAATTAATTGGAGGAACGCATAGGAGACGTATGCAGGAATCCTACACCACAGATGTTTGGAAATAATGTAAGAAGCTAATTTCAGAATCGTCTCTTCATGTGCTACGAAATCAATGGCGAACATTTGATTTGATTTTTTCTCTTAATTACCCACTCAGATATTCATGTAAAATAAACATTGTTCTTTATTCTGGATGATTTTCTTAATTTTGCTGAAATTCAATAAAACAGTCACCTACCTTGTCACTTAAATTTCATTCGAAGATGGCACTTTTTTACAATTTGTGGGAAAAAAAAACATTTAGTTATATCAAAAAAGATTTGGTGATTTTACTAGAGCTTATTAATAGACTTCGAAAAGATCATCATATGGCAGAGCTCTAACATTATGTACAGCCATTTTGTTTTGGATGAATATCACTCGACCCCCCACGCCATTCAAAAAAGTCTTTCAAAATGGCGTCGGGTCGCCATTTTGAAGGATATACTTTTTTTGTTGTCAAAAAGTAGCTCATGAGTCATGACCTATCATTTGACCAAAAAAATTTCAAAATAAAATTCCAATCCGTTCGGAAGTTAGCTGGGTGGTGGGTTACATTATGGATAGACTGTAGGTATGTTGTTTTAAACGTTTTTTGGTGTCCAGGTCTAGACCTAAATTGTTGCAAAGGGTTTCGATAGAAATTGGGGTACCTTCAATTTGCAACGAAATTCAATGCCTTTTTGGGTTTATTTTCAGATAGTGACGTATTGGATATTTCCTCTGTCTTGGTTGATGCACTGAATTGCTTCAATCAGAATATTGAAACGAGATGTACAGCTGCGTATCATCTGCATAAAAATTATACTTACAGGATTTCAGCGAATGAGACAAGAGTTATGTGCACGAAGTGAACAGTAATGGTATGATATTCATGACAAACCTGGCAAAAATGGCGGCGTGTATCTGTTGGAGACCAACTACTGTCCTGACTGATAGATATTTAAATACCCAATGTTTCTCGTTGTAGAGGACACTATTATAAGTTCTCCCTGTAACCAACTAGCACAATTTCTTTTGGTTCAGACAGATGGACCTACAGACTAGTTGCGAGATTCTTGCCTCTCCTTTATTGCAAGAATAGGTCTATACAAGTAGCTTTGAGGCTATGGTTGCTGATGGTGGAACAGATCAAGGCCACTCAATGCAAGCAGAGCACATTGTTATGATAGGGCATCAAACTTAAACGACCAGTTTAGGTAGACTCACTAAATTTATTTTATGTTCGGTTTTACACTCACACTTGATGAATGCTCTAATGCAACTGACTGATATATGAAGTAACATCTAGTCATTCGAGTACAGATATGATTCATATCTGCAACGTTTCCATTATATATTTATATTAGAAAAAATGATCATTCCTCTTTAATGTTTTGTTGACAAACCCAACACGCATTACATAAATATCTATTTCATTTAATTCAATACCTGTCATACATGTCATAACAGACTATAATTGAAGGTAGATGGGAAAAAATGATAGCTTTGCATGGTCACTCATAAGGCGACAGGTTTTTACTTCTCAACACAAACCTATTCTCGTACACACTATTTTTAAAAAATTATTAGAGAAGGGTATTTGTGGAAAATTCAATAGGCCCAGACTGAGCCAAAACCAGTATGGGTTTGAGAAAAAATCCTCAACCGACACGGCAACCACCTCCTATTGGCGGAAACTCATTGTCAATGTGAGTAAGGAAATTTCAGATAAATTTCTCGTTAACTCGAGAATACCTCAAGAAGGTGTGCTTGGTCCCTTGATTTTTCTTTAATCATCAACGATTTACCTGACCACATGAACATGTAAGCACACTACTTCTTCATAATTTAATCTAGTTCAGAAGAATATGAATCAGTATTGAAAACAAAAAATGGTCTCCACTTTATTTCTTTCATTACATTGGAGAACGGTGGTCCATTTTTTCCCAATGTTTATCGTGTATGCATCTCAGAGGCCAAGCTGTGCTAGTTTACCTCTATTCTTTCGATGTTTCTTTTATATTTAAAAATATTTTTCTGCTTTCAAGTAAACATCAGTATCATTAATAGCTGTGTCAATATTTTAGGAGTTGATATCAATGGAAAAAATTGTAGGTCTATATAAAAGATGATTTACCTGGCACAGGAGTTAAATATAAAATAGTAACCACTGCTGCCACCATTCCCAAGACAATTGATGCCCTAATGAGCATCAGATTGGTACCACTCATATTTGTTCCTTTTTGGTTATAAGAGTATTCACTAGAGTCTATATTTCCACTGGAAATCATTCACAATCACTTTTTACGCATTTTTCTTATAGAAGTGCCGAATAATAAATAATTTCGGACCACTTAGTACTCATTAGTATTAACAGAATGTACACAAAGGTAACAATTTTAATCACAGCCTCCACTTATTCAAATTGTTATCGTTTATTTCACTCGTCTAACTGACCGTATTGAAGAACAGAGAAACTGGTGTAGAATTGGTGCTTCCCCACTTCTTATTATGTATGTATGACACGAGGTATAGAGAGTGATGTACAACGCTCAAGAATACGTCCGCGGTGTAACACCTACCAGGTGAAAGTTCCACAAATGAAAGTAATGGGTTGAGATACGGAATGTATCGTATTGTGCAATGGCAGTATATTCGGAAACGGTGCAGGAAAAATGTAGATATTGCAAGGTTTCGTTCATCTGTTTTCCAATAGCTTTCCTGTGAATAATCGATTAAGAAAAAAACTATTGTTTTCAATTCAATTATTTCATTACTATTGGTACTGTCGCATAAAGTAGCTTCTCTCCTCAATGTAGTGCGGGCTAAAAAACACCCCTTCTGACGTATGGTAGTAAGATTTTAAAATATAAGGAACATGATAATAGTCATCTCGAATCATCATGCATTTACTCAGATTACTTGCGGTACCTGATCAAAAATATTGAGATGCATTGGACAGCTGATGCCGCTCTAGAGGACTCGCTTGAACCTAAGATCTGGTCAAGTCAGAATCTAGACAGAGCATGTTATCTTTAGAAGGGGCGTGTTTGATGGGAGAGTACACGCATGCTATCGAAATTGACTTTGGGATCGACAAATGTGCAACGGTTTATTTCAAGAGAGGATAATGAGAGGAATACGGAAAAGAAATTCAGTTCGTAGACGGAAGCATCCAACATCATCTTGATGAAGGAAAGATGTATACTTACCTAGGAGTGGAACAACGCCATTCCTTAAGAGGTAACCACTGTTGAAAACTCTCTCCGCAGCGTTCTGGATGGAGTATGTAAAGAAATCAGGAGTTTGCCCATAGATCGGGGCATTTCTTTTTAAGGCAGTAGCCCGTACAGCCGATGAACTTGATCTCGATTTCGACACTGAATGAGGTGATTCAAACTCTGTTACCGAGTTCAGACCCGTTCAGCAAAAAGCCAACGTCAAAGCTGCAGAGAGTGAGAATCTCCTACAGCTACACGAAGATGAGCCAATGCATGGGGTCTTCTTCGAGAACATTGAGACCTTGGCTCATCCAAACATGTTACCTTCGCATTACAATAAAGCATTGTTACAGCTTTTTGTGGGTCTACTTTGTGAAGTTTGCGAAGTGTATAGCAAAATAAGAAATGTGGAGGGTTTTTGAGGAATCGAGTAGGCCGCTTTCGTAAAATTCAATACATCCATTCAATTCTGAAATGAATATGTTTCAACAAAATGAAATTGTAATAGAAACAGTTGTACATCACAAAGAAAATAATTCTAGTAATCTCCACAAGAAGAGGAAAGAATGATTAACAGAAAACCATATGAAAATTTTCAGGAAAGGTTACTTATAAATACTCAATAGGTCACCATCCTGGGCCTTGGTGGGCGTGATGATAAAGCGATTGCCTCTCAATTACAGGGGCATGGGTTCGATTCTCAGCATGGTCACTAATCTCGTGCATGGCATCACACGTCGAAAGGTAAGGGCTACGTCTTCCCTAGCTCGCACAATTCTTTCAAAGACTTCTGATGGTTGTGCTCGTGAGGGTGCAGTCGGTTGACGGAAATAACAACAATCCACATCTACATCCACACAGGCAGTCTTCTAGTAAATGAGTTCCGAACTCTAGCAAGTATTGCTCCATCAGTTAAACGGAAGGCTGCTGCTGTTTTCCATGTCATCTGCAGTTGTCGGACGATCTCTAGAAACCGTTTTCTTCACGTAACCCAAAGAAAGGAATTTGTTGGAGTGGAGTCTGGGGATCTATCCAACTATTAGGATAGGATTGATATAAACATTGTCAAACTCTCCTATGGTTATGCACTGAAGCACCATCGGGCTGAAACCACATGGTCATTCGGGTGTTCAAATCCACTTCTTTCAACATTTAGGAAAGATATTTGCGAAGAAAATGTGAATACGTTTCACCGTTCAGCACATGGTCGAAGAAGTAGGGTCCAACAATGTGGTTTCCAGTAATTCCTCCATACGCATTAAGTGACCGTCGCTGCTAATAATCAACTGTCCTCAACTAGTGAGGATTTTTAACTACATAATGATTCATATTAAGTATGTCTGCGGAACAACCCGTTGTTCTCAAACGATACTTCATTCATTCAAACTATTACAATCCCCGTCAATTCAATTGAATACAAAATGCCTCTATTTGCACAATCATTACCATACAATTCTTGATATAGGTTCAGATGAAAAGGGTAGAACTTATGTTTCACTGTCATTCTGTTCACGCCCCTATGTAAAATTTCCGTTTCCGCTACTATTTCCCTAGTGCTTGAATGAGGATTTTTCTGTAGCATCAACAAAACTTGCAACTCATTTTCCTCATTGATACAAACAATTTTATTTTTAGTATAATACACACTACCAGTGAGTAAAATTCGATCTCCTAACTATTGGAATGAAGACACCCATGAAGTTCTTGCTTCTGAATATTTTGATGGTAACTAGATACTGATTGCTAATGAAGGATTTCTGTCAGCTTCGCCAAAACCATATTCACTAATTCTTCGCGGGTAAAAATCGTTATTAACAATAAGACGTGTACAATTTCTGAAAGTACACGGATGTGTCAAATGTTACGAAAGTAGCTTATCCGATTCCTCAAAACTCATCCATCCTCATCTCTAATTAATTTTTACGAAATCGGCCTACTCGATTCCTCAAAAGACCTCCACATTTCTTATTATTCCTTATAAGTATTTTGCGAATTTCACGAAGTGGACCCCGCAAACCCTATATCGACAAAAACCTCTTAAAATGCCATGGAATGGTGCATTAATGTCCAGTGTGTTGCAATGGAAAAAGTCCAGACATTGCCAATTGTAATTTGTCATTTAGAAAAAAACGTATTTAGTAGGCGATGGAACATCGACTCCAAGTTCACCTGCATGTCAAAACATGCGCTGAAGCTTCAGAAATCGACCGGAAAAAAGTTGGTTGAGTAATCTTGAAGGGTTCTGAAGTTATAAATGATTCTGTGGGTCCATGCACGACGCTAGTTTGACAAATAAATTGTAATAATTCAAAAACCTGGGTACTTTATATCAACAATGTGATGGCGAATCCAAAGCTGCATCAAACATGGGGAGTTGACATGAAAAAAATAGAACTCAGTTTTATATTTAATTTGGGTCATTTTGTTATTTGCGCGTAGCACTAAAACGCAACATTATTAAGAGTGCCGACAATGAAATTATGGTTCTTTATACAAAGACATTCAAACTACTTCCAAGTAAAAAGACTTCTAAATACTTGTACACAGACTGTAGATCATATTTTTATCAGCTTCAGAGTCCCCAACTATGGAAAAAATATGAGATTATGATATTTCAATCTCAAAACTTGGAATCATAGAACAAAAGACGATGATAGTTACGAATTTTACTAAAGAAGAGTGCCATCAATCCACTGTAGGCAGTTCGATTGTAGGTACTATTTCAGAGGTTCACATATTTATTTGTTGAATAATATTTATTCTGAGGGCAATGAGATAGATATTGTAATATATGTAGTTTCACTTAGTGATGAGTGTAATAATAACACACACAATCGTTTATAACAAATAGGTTATTTAATGTATGTTGTATTTGATATTGATACAGATTTAGAACACGATAGCTATCAGACACACATGTCTGTTCTAGGAAAATAATACTACTGCCCTTGCAGGGTTGCCAAGTAGAGGACACTCAAAAGAACCTGATAATAATAGTAACATATGAAATAAATACTAAATAGACATATATCACACGTCCTACCCAAAAATTAAAAAATAATATTTTTTATAATTCATAATTGGATTGAATGAAAAATAATGAAAATAAACATTCACATCCTGAGTCTATCTGGAGGACGACTGATACGACCGCTCTTTGTTATGTATCCATCATAATCATTTCCAGTAGATATATATTTTTCCACTTTTAAAGGGAAATCTGTTGATTTCTGAAGACAGAATGGCTGCTCAGTATTTAGAGGTCTCAAATGATGGCGATTCCGTCTGTATTCACCCTCATTAACTTGAACAACATAATCATTTTGCCCAAGTTTTTTAGTAACTACTCCTGGATTCCATCTCCTCTTGCCCTCTTGCATGAGAATTGGCTCATTTACCTTCAATTCAGGTAATTTCTTCGTCGATCTATCATAGTACTGTTTCTGAAGTTTCTGATTATAATCAAATCTTGATACGACATCTTTAGTTGAATAGTTTGGAGTTAACAGTTCAGTTTTTATAGGTAAATTGGTTCTAAACTTCCTTCCCATTAGTAGTGTGCAAGGAGCTGACAAATTCTGTTTAGGGGTGGAGTTATAGTCCAACATAACCGAAAATAAATCTTTTTGTGTTTGAGATGCCTTGATAAAGAGTCCTTTGACGGTTTGAATTGTTCTTTCAACCATTCCGTTGCTTCTTGCATACAATGGACTAGACGTAGTAAGTTGTATATCATATGTTTTCGCAAATTGTGAAAACTCCTTAGATTGAAATGGAGGACCGTTATCCGAAAAAATTTCTAACGGAAGTCCTGTGATTGAAAACACGTTTTTCAAACTAGTGATTACACTTTGCGCCGTTTTACTTGAAAGTTTATTGACAACCGCAAATTTGGAAAAATAGTCAATCAGCACTAAAAAGTCTTGCGAAGCTATTGACATAAAGTCTATACCTATTTTTTGCCATGGGAGTTCAGGCACTTCATGTGAGATTAATGGTTCGCGAACATTATTTTTAGAGTATTTTTGACACGTTAAACAATTCAGCACAAGTTTTTCAATGTCACTCATGAGTCCAGGGTAATAAATGGCATCTTGCGCTTTCCTTTTACACGAAACTATTCCTTGGTGAGTTTGATGTAAAATATTGAGAAACTCACTTTTAAGAGATTCTGGAATCACAATTCTTTTTTTATAAAACAACACGTTTTCATGTAAATAAATGTCATTTTTGACAAGCCAGTATTGTTTAACATCACTTGGCACTGAAGACTTGTGTAAAGGCCATCCATTCAGCACATAATATTTAACTTTTTGAAGCACAGGGTCAAGATCAATTTCTCTCTGAAGTCTTTCTTGATTTTCTTTACTAGTAGTGATAACTGAATATACTTTTAAATTATTTTCTAAATAATCGGTGTTGATAGTATCACTCACAGGATCTCTACTTAATGTATCAGGTATTTTAAGGTTTTTTCCAGGTACATACCTAAGAGAAAACTGATATCGCATCAATCGCATGGCAAGTCTTTGAATTCTGGGTGACATCTCATCGAGAGGTTTTTTTAGAAGCCCTACTAATGGTCGATGATCTGTTTCAGCTTCGAACGAAATTCCATAAAGATAAAAACTGAACTTTTCACAACCGAAGACTAATCCCAGTAATTCTTTCTCAATATGGTTATAACGTCTTTGAGTAGGAGTCAAAGAAACAGACGCAAATTCAATTGGGCGTCCCTCTTGTGAAATCATTACACCAAGGCCATATGGACTAGCGTCCACTGATAAGACTGTCTTCTTTTTGGAGTTGAAGTAGTGTAGAGTTGTGGCTGAAGAAACAAGTTGTTTTATCTTATCAAAACTTGCTTGTTCTGTAGGAGACCAATGCCACTCATTTTTTTCACTAAGTAGTTTTCTAATAATGCTTGTTTCATTAGATAAATTAGGAATGAATTTTGATAAATACACTACCATACCCAAGAATCTTTGCAAATCTTTACGATTTTGTGGTGGGGACATATTCGAAATGGCCTGTGTTTTATCAAAATCTGGGGTGATTCCCGTTTCACTTATTTGGTGTCCCAAGAATTTTATTTGATTCAGAGAGAATTTTGACTTATCCTTATTGAGTGTTAGTCCACTATTTTGAATCTTGTCCAGTACAATCTTCAAATTTGTATTGTGCTCCATTATTGAACTTCCAAACACCAGTATATCATCAAAATATGTTATTTGACCTGGAACATTTTCTAACAGTTCATGCATATAGCGCTGAAAAAATTCAGGAGAACACGTCAATCCGTACGGTAACCGTAAATAGCGAAATCGCCCAAACGGAGTTGAAAAAGTACACATAAGCGAACTTTCATAGTCCAATGGTAATTGTAGAAATGCTGACGAAGCATCTAATAGCGAAAAATATTTTGCACCCGCTAACTTTGTGAACAACGTATCCTGTGTAGGAATAGGAAAACGCTCTCTTTTAATGAATTTGTTTAAATAAACGGGGTCCATACATATTCTTATATCATTACCATTGTTTTTTGGTACTACAACTATTGGATTTTGCCAGTCAGTAGGTTCACTAACCGGAACAATCAAATTATTGCGCACCATATCGTCAAGTTTGTCTTTAACCTTGTCTCTTAGAGCAAGGGGAATTTTTCGCGCACCACTGATGAAGGGAACCGCATCATGGGTTAAAGTTATTCTGAAGCACTTATTTACTTTACCAATGCCAGAAAACACATTTTTGTAGGTGTTCAATATTTGCTCTAACTCAGTATTAATAACATCAATGGTCATGTTATTTAAATTATTATCGACTATCTTCAACTTTTGAGCACCCGAAAGTCCTAAAACTGATTTGGAGGCATTATCGTTGACAATATAAAATATAAGAGTTTTAGAAATATTTTTATGTCCACACTGTAACTGAATTTGCCCCAAAACATCGATTTTATGGCCGGTATAACTTGTTAAATTAGTAGAGGCACTTTCAAGTTCATTGAAGTCAATTTTTAGCTTTTGGAAGTCAGACCTGTTCAAAATGTTGACTTGACTACCAGTATCAACTTTCAAGCTAATTTCACAACCGAAAAATTTTACTTTTTCAGTCCAGTCTACTGAGTCCACTCGAGAATCATTTCGAATTGTCCACACAATATTTTCACTGTTTTGAGTCTCAGGATCGCTATCAGAGTCAGAAAAACAATTAATTTCACGAACATTTCGGCCCTTTTTAGTACAAAATTTTCGATAGTGTCCTTTTTCATGGCATAATGAACAGTATCTGTTATACGCAGAACACTTACCCAAATCATGCTGATATCCGCATTTTGAACAAGGAATTTTTTTACCTTTGTGGTTCTGTTGTACATCGTCACTTTTTGTATTTCTGCTTACTGCTCTGTGGCTTCGGCTTCCAGAATATCCTAAGTGTTTATTCCGTTGCACTTCACGTAAGTTATTTCCTCGAAAATCACAATTTTGAATAGAGTTCACCTCTTTCGCGATTTCCCGCTGAGTTAATACACTGCTTTCCATAGAACGACAAATATCTATAGCTTGACTAAGCTCTAAACTGGAGGACTGCAGGAGTTTTTCCTGAATTCTTGGATCTCGTACACCCAAAACTATCCGATCCAATATCAAAACATCCCTTTCTTTGAACTCACAGGTTAGGGCAAGCTGCTTCAACGCTGTTACAAACTGATCTATGCTCTCAGTGACTAGTTGATCCCTCTTGAAGAACTTGAAATGTTCATATATCAGATTTTTCATAGGATTGCAATAGGAATCAAATTTCCCCAATACATTGTTGTATTTCTTTTCATCACCATCGTTTTCATATTCGAAAGTATTGAATATTTGTAACCCCTCATCCCCTAGGAGATTTAAAAGAATGGCGATTTTCACTTTATCCTCTTTCGAACTTTTCCCAGTGGCCGTTAGAAAGAGTTCAAACTTCTGCTTCCAGAATTTCCAGCTGTTAGCCACGTTATGTCCTTCAAAACAAAATGCTTCAGGAGCTCTTCCTTGCTCAGACATTTCGCGAAACTTTATTAGATACGCACAAACAAAAAAAATCGCGATTTACAAGTTCAATTGAACTTTTCAAGTCGAAACTTAATGTCTCACAAATGCACTCCCAGCAAGTTAATCCGACAACACCGCTACCTTTTCCAGTTCCACCAATCTGTTTCTGCGAATCACACCACAAGATTATCCAAATGCGAATATTGAAATTCCGCATCGGCGAACAAAAAATATAACCTATTGTTCACGTTACCGCTGCCACCATGTAATATATGTAGTTTCACTTAGTGATGAGTGTAATAATAACACACACAATCGTTTATAACAAATAGGTTATTTAATGTATGTTGTATTTGATATTGATACAGATTTAGAACACGATAGCTATCAGACACACATGTCTGTTCTAGGAAAATAATACTACTGCCCTTGCAGGGTTGCCAAGTAGAGGACACTCAAAAGAACCTGATAATAATAGTAACATATGAAATAAATACTAAATAGACATATATCACAGATATATTATGACCCAAATATATATTTTTTTATAATTTTCATATCAAACATCGACTCATACATATTTCTGTCAGTCATGATGATTACAGTTCTTATTTTGCCAACTTGGTTCTATCGAGAAACTAAAATTGACATTATTTTTATGTTAGTATCGATGAGTCTAATATGTGTTTGTGTTTGGTAAATTATACTCTGCTCCCTATACTACGAAATCGATTTTGTTGTGTTTACGTTCTCGATGTAAAAATCAATATTTTCCTAACCATATAGTTCACCCTCTCACTGTACTGTGTGAAATGCTCCCTTGGAAAAAGTTAACTTCCTAAATAATGTCTTTATTCAAAACAAGGATTTTTTGGTCAACACAAAGCGAGGACGATGAGTTCTTTGATCAGAACTCGCTAATTCTGTCGAAACTCAATAGTGATAGTGATTTTATTGTTAGTGGCAGTCAAAGTGGTGTGCTAAGGATTTTCAAACCATCCTGTGAGTTGAACAAAAATGAAGAAATTGGTGGATATGTTGCTACAGATTTAATGATTGAAAAAATATTTGACGACCCTATTTTGCAAGTTGGAACTGGAAGATTAGTTTCGTAAGTGAACTGAACAAACACAGTGTATTTCTTCAAGGGTACTTTTTAAATCTTGAATCGTATGTTTTTAGAGGTTCGCAAAATCTTCAGTTGGCTATTCTCCATCAAAAATTGCTGTCAGTTCTCAACTTCAAGGTCAAAGAAGGAATAACAGAACATGGTAAAATATATCCACTAACACATTTCATTTTCATTGGGGATGAGAATAATTTTCACCTACTGTAAAATATTTTAGGCACACAACATATCTTGGAAAAAGTTTACGACCATCATCTGAAAAGGCCTGCAGCAAATTTCAAAATTGGTCCATTCGGAGGAACTCATAATAGGGATTTCATATGTGTTCAATCGTTGGATGGCATGCTGACTTTTTTCGAACAAGAGAATGTAAATTTTTCGTGCTTTCTACCAGATGTCCTCCTGCCTGGACCAATAGACTATATAAAAAATACCGATAGTTTCGTAACAGGAAGTGGAAATTGGTATATTCATTCTTATAAGTAAGTGAAAACATGTTATGTATTGACAGTAATTGATATATGTCAAAAAGAAGGGAACTCTTGAAAGAATATCTTCTCAATTTTAATTTCCTATAGGGTTGAAGGTCTTTGCATTTTATATTTGGTATGAGCTGCCTTTCGAGCATATTCCATGTATTTAATTAATTTTTCTCTGAATGCGACAAGAGCGTTTTGTTGAGAAATAGTCGGTCAATAAGAATATCATGATGGAGTAATAATAATAATAATAATAATAATAATAATAATAATAATAATAATAATAATAATAATAATAATAATAATAATAAGTTTGTTTCTCTTGTTGAAAAGTACAAAATAGAGGATGGCTCAAATGGTACAATAACAAGGAAACCGTCACAAAATGCTAAACACAAATACAATTATCTACACATACACAGTATACATACATATATATCTGAAACGAAGATAGAGTAAAAATAAAGAAATAAATAAACAATATATATGAAGAGGCTTCACAGTAAAACAGAGTTTTTCACAAAACATCTGAAATTACTAATAAATTTCAATTCCAAATTACATAATTGACCTAGAATTCATCGAGGGTGTAGCAATTTTCGATTTGAAAATTGTTATATTAGGAGAGTTCCTAATCGATTCATCTAGCTTATTGAAAAACTTTGGTCCAAGGAAGAGAAAACTTTTTTGATATAAGGTGGTTCGATGCATGTTGGGTATTAATTAGTTTTTAGAGCGAGTCGAGTATTGATGCTGAATAGATGTATAAATTTCAGCCTGTTCTTGTAAATACATATGCAAAATTCATAAATATAAATACTCGCAACCGTTAGTATTCGAAGTTCTTTGAATATATTTCTGCATGATTGCCTCCACCCAATTTCAGCAATGATTCTGATCGCATGTTTCTGTAGAATGAAAACCCTCTCTGCAGTTGACCCTGTACCCCAGTTCAGATTCAGCAGTACCTCTTTACTACAATGATTTGCCATAAACCGCAATGCGTAACAATTCTTGCGTAATTTATCACAAAGAGTTTCATTATGAGGGGTCCAGGTGAGTTTATAGTCCAGCGTGAGACCTAACATCATTGTTGTTGAGCAAGATTCAACATGTAACCCATCATTCTTAAAAATACTTAAGTCTTCAGGGACATTATTTAATGAAAATTTCAACAATTTTGTTTTGGTGATGTTCGGTGCCAAGTGATTTTTGTCAGCCTAAGTTACCACCCGCTCATAAACACTGTGTTTTTTCTGTGAGAGCTAACACATTCTGTCCCTGTATGAGGAAACTGGTGTCGTCAGCATAATCAACTACATGAACTGAAGTGAGATTTTGAAGTATTGCATCAGGTCGTTGGCATATATAAGAAAAAGTAATGGGCCAAGTATTGAACCTTGAGGAACACCTTGCTCAATAGTTGCCGATTGACTAACGGTTTTTCGAATAACTACTTTTTGAGTCCTGCCCTCCAAATATGACTTCATCAGTTTCAAAGCAATTCCTCGCACACCATATCTCTCAAGCGTCTGAAGTAAAAGCTCTAGAGAAATCAATGAATAATCCACAGATATGCTGTTTCCCATCGAGAACATTTATGATATGTTCATTAAATTCATATAGTGCCGTTTCAGTACCTCTGCCTTGGGTGAATTCGTGTTGATTTTCTGAGAAAAGTTCGTTAGCAGAAAAAAATTATACCAACTGTTTCTTCATGACGAGTTCAAAAATCTTGGAAATGCTTGGAAGTAAACTTATTCCCCTGTAATTGGGGTCACAAATGCAGATTTCAATTTTTATGAAAAAATACCTCGTTCTGACGACAAATTTATGATGTATGTCAAAGGTCTACATAATTGATTGATGCATTGTTTCAAAAGATTATTTGATATTTCATCATGTCCACTTTTTGGAATTCTTCATAATTTTTACAAAGTCAACAACGTCATTGTCAGTTATAGGGTGCAGAAAAATGGAGTTTTGACATAAAGTTATATTACTGTCTAAAAAATTGAGATCTATGACTTCTTGTTCAGATGATTTGGAAAAGTGTTTATTGAAGTTATTTGCCATGTCAATTTCAGAGACTTCATTATCACCATCGTTAATCGTGATATTATCTTGATTTTTTACCTTTTTCTGAATTTGATTAACAATTTTTCACATAGTCTTCCTATTTATTTTTCGCGTTGGTTATTCTATCGTCTATACTTTATTTGTAGTTATTTCTCAGTTTTTCTCTGTACTCTTTTGTTACCTGTCTACTTATGTCTATATAACTTTCACCAGCTCTTGCGCATTCTGAATATACCTAAGGTCACTAGGTTTTTCAGTTCAGATAGCTCTGGAGTTAATTTACTGGGGTTTAATTTGTTCAATTGTTTTCGAAAGGGTCTTAAAGGAAATGCAACTTCAATGTAATGATGACCTATGTTGTGAAATATTTCATAGGTTTTATCTGGGCAAGGTTCGTTGTAAACTTCTTTCCAAGACTCATTTTCCAGGGAGAGTTTGAAGCTATCTATATTATTGTTCAAAAAAAACATACCATAATTCGGAATATGGAAATCATGCTTTTCATATTTTACAGTGGGAACTTGAATAATTTGGGCAAAGTGATCAGACAAACTGAAGTTTTTGACTGCCACCCTGTACTCCCTTATAATAAAATTATCTAGGTATGTACTTAAGTTAGCAGTTACCCGCGTTGGTTCATTAATAGTATATTTTAGATTGAAACAAGCTAACTGATCCTGAAGAATATTCAGTTCTCTATTGCCAACAGCAAAATTAATGTTGAAGTCTCCACCTACGATAATATTTTTGTATTTCTCACTTACCAGCGTAAGTTTTCCAGTGAAATGATTCAAAAATGATTTCAGATTACCTGATGGAGGTCTGTAAATACACACACAGGCCGTCCTAGCCTTTTCTATTATAATACCACAACATTCAAGAACTCCCTCTACACAAAAGCTTGCTAAATCAAGTTTAGTTGTTTTTAGCTTACTTTTATCTTGTCTATAAATCGCTACACCTCCGTTTTTCGTCAAACTCCTACAAAAGTAGGTACATAAATTAAAATTTTTCAGCTTCATGACATCTAACTGTATGTTGTTCTGCCAGTGTTCCGAAATTAATAAAAAGTCACAAATTAAATCATCATCTGTTAACACATCCACTTGAAGAATTTTGTTGCCAAGGCACTGAATGTTTTGGTGACATACAGTTAATACTTCTTCATATTCATCCTCTCTACTTGCTGCAGTATTTTTTCTGTTCTTGCTCCGCTTATTCTGCTGGGTTTCAGAAATCTGGTCCTTCATGGTGTAATTTTTATAGCAACTTGAGACAGCTGTGGATATAAAAAATGGTGCAGAGTTTCCACTTCTTGGTTTTTTATTGTTTCCTGTATTTCAGTGGCTAGTGATTTGGAGTATTCTATATTGGGTGACTTGATAATGTTGTTCGACCCAAACTCGTTGGGATCATATCCTTGATTTGGTTGGTGTACGATTTCGAGTATCAGTTAAAGTGCTTTGCATATATACCTCTTTCCTTTTTGCGAAATACTGTAACCATTTCTAAGAGAATTCGATCTTCTCAGTCACAAATGAATAAAATCTATCCAGTCACCTGCAATGACCTCTGAATGAATTAAATTAGTAAAAGTAAAAGAATCATTCTAACAGAAATTATTTCAAATTTCATTTTTCTCTCGAGTATTCATAATGTGCAAATCTCTGCCAATTCATAAAAGTGGTAAAGATTCGTCTACATGAAGACATTTCAGAAACACTAAAAATGCAATGTAATACACATTTTTGTTTGATAACAAAATATTTTTGGCAGCAGTTGAGTTGACCCTCAAGCAGATGCCATATTTCAAATCCGATTCAACCTCTACATCGTGTTTTGTCCAACACAGTTTTTGAGTTCATGCCCAGAATAAAATTCAATTTAGAGAACAAATCTTCACAATGTGCATATCAAGAAGTTGGTCTACATGCAATATTGATGAGGTTGTATTATTTATAATCACTGTAAATGAATCAGTTTTATTCTAATAATTGTGAAAATCAATAATTCTTATTTTCTGTGGATTGAAAAAAAAAATAAGGTAACTATAATTTGTTTTTTGAAGATTTGGTGTTATTTCCCGACACTAGTGGCGATATTCGAGATTGTTTATGTAGATCAAAAGTAGAACAGGCGACCCTTATTGGACCTGTATTTGCTTGGAGTGCGCACCGAGCGACTGGGGTAGTGCTGTAGGTTTTCCGGGGTTTCCTACAGCTTAAAAGTGAATACACCACCAAAAACATCAATGAGTCGCTCCAGAGCGCCACGGCAAATAATGATTATATTCGCCCACTACCCGCACAGCCTACGCCTTTGGGTACACTTCATGACTTCAAATTTGAGAGAAACGCATTGGCGGCGATTATTTAGGAAATGAAAAACCCAGTTAGTCGAGATGCCTCCCATACCACAAGATTCTATGATATTTAATAACTTCACATCGTTGATAAAGTCGAATGCCTTGCTCAAGTCATATAATATCGCACCAAGTCATTCGCCAGTGTTTATGATCTCTGGTGGCCGGTGGCTTAGCGGTCTAATGGCACATGCAGTTCGAAACTCCAGCATAGCGATAGTCGGTTCGAGCCCGATGTAGGTACAAGAGATTTTTTCTCAAATACTCTATATCGGATCGATGGGCGACCGCATGCCTTGTTGAAAAGCAAGTGTATTGTGAGTTGCCTAGATGCCAATCTCGTCTAGTGCTAGCTTGGAGTGCACACCGACCACCCGAGGTGGTGCTGTACGTTTTCTTACAGCTGAAAAGTGAATACATCACCTAAACATCAGTAAGTCGCCCCGGAGCGCCACGGCACATAATAATAATAACTGTCCTCTACTCGCACAGGCTAAGCCTTTGGTTACACTCCACGAGTGTTTATGAGGGAGTATTATTATTGTTATTATTATCTACCAATTCGGTTAAGAAATTCATTAGTGCATTTTGAGTGGGTTAACCCACACGAAATTCATGTTGTATGGGGCTTAAATATTGTTGGCATTCATAAAATTCAAAAGAAGTTCCAAAAAGGCATAATCAAACATTTTGAATACACTTTTTGGAATGTCTAGAGGTCTGAAAAGGTGCCTGTTGTATTTGATCCATTTCAGCATATCTGTTAATTTCCAACTTCATACTCAACAAATGACACTGGCTGAATGACAAAATATCAAAGCCAATAAAAAAAACTCAACAAATGCATCATTTCTGTTTCACACTAATGCCATGGAAGCCTCCAGAAAATTGTCATTAGTTGTCAGTTCAGACAACTTTCCATAAAGTTTTTGTGTGGTTATCATATTTATTTATTTCTTATATTTTTCTTTGGAGTATTAGTCAAAATAATGTTTTTTATTAGCTTCCTTATGTGTCAGTTATGACTACATTGCTTCTTTATTGGAAAGGTTTCTTAGAGTAGACCTTGATTTCTTGATTTTATCATTTATCCAATTTTGTCTTCATTGTTAACATATAGTTTCCGTTTGGAAAATCTAATTTCAAGGTTGTAGATGACTTAATTATAAAATATATCGAAAGTTTCGTCAATGTCTTCTAGTTGATAAATGCAGAACCAGTTTGAACAATATTGATATTTTTGATTTTATTTGATTGGAGGAAATCTTCTTTCCTTTACCAAAGCGGGAAAAACTTACTTGAAACGCTGCACTAATGGGCCGCGGTGGTGTGCGGGTTGTGTCCTCGCCTCATAAGCCAGAGAGCGTGAGTTCGAATCTCAGCATTGCCACCGGTCTCGTGCATGGCATCACACGTATTAAAAGGTAAGAGCTACGTCTTCCCCTAGCTCGCACAAGTCTCTGACTTTTGAGGGTTGCACGTAGGGGTGCAACCGGTTGAAGGATATAACAATTTTAACAATAACAATGCGGGAGAATAACACTTTCCAAACTAAATTGCGTGCGGGCATTGGATGAATCACACACGCTTGTAGCAAAAATTGTCAACGTCATTCTGCATTATTTGCAGAACACAATCTTGATTTGCAAAATAAATGACTGAAAAAATCCCATAAGAGGCGGACTTAAACAGTAACACTGTATAATCAACTCTACACCAGGTCTATACAATGGGTCTAACACATTACCAATTTTACTAGGTCATAGGTCCTGAGTGAGACCTATATCAATTAAATGTACACTTATGAGACCATATACAGATTGCAAAGTTTTGTTCATCACAACAGCTTTCAATATCTAATTGTATAATTAATACGTGCATGCGTGCTAGATTCTCAACGAGATTGGGAGATTTGGCTAGTGGCTGTTAAGATTATATGTAAGTATACCATGGTTTTCTAATGCTTGGCTAGGCAATAATTGCAGCGCAATGCGATCGTGTATTATCATCGTAAAACATTGAATTTTCGCCAAGTGCAGCATGAAAGTTCAGCACAATTATAATTAGTGAGATATTGATGGGCTATCGTTCTAGCACACATGTACAAATCCGATTATCCACGGAAAATAATTCGAGTTTGGAAATCGATGTGTCATCAAATACACAAACTCAAACATAATTAATTTACGGTTAGTATATAAGAATAACACTGCAAAATATATATTAATCTGAGCACTTTCAATTTAGGACGCCATTGTTTGTATAGCATAACAGTGATCGTGATTTTGGAATCACATATTCTGTGAAAAACATCAAAGTTGAAGTTTTATTTCGAAAGTTATACGTAAGTTATACGAAAGTAAGTTACGTCGGTTCAACAGCTATGCACACAATGAAGGAATTATTGACGTGACAAATATACCTCGGTCGTTGGTGAAATGGATAAAAATTACCCCAATGAATCGTACGTCTTGCGAGTTTTTGCAAATTGTTCTTCACTAATTGGATATAGTAATTCACCCTTTAGTGGAAATAAAATGAATACGAGTTGGGGGCATTCTCGAAGGAATTGAGGCACTTGCTAGTTATCCTTACACAGTTTCTAGTTATTTGTATTCCACATTGAATGTATAGTGTGTGCGATTAGAAACCGCAACACCCTGTTATTTAGCAACCCATAGAAAACCAATCGAAGAATTAAAATATCAAGTTATTGTTCTCGATGAGCTATATCCAAAGATATTGACAGGGATGAATTATTCTTTTCGAAGCCTACTATGCTCTGCTCAATGGATCGAAATTTGAAATTTCGAGAATTTTTTCGAAAAAGTGGATAGCATACTCAGGTACGAAATAACATGGTTCTAATCTTTTCATGGAGTTGTCTCTAGTTTAACCAAAATCAACAAAGCAAAAGTTCAAAACGTGTTCTCAATTTAAGAACAATAACCACCAACTGGAATGAATGGAACAGTTTTCTCAGATAATGTTGTTTTCGATATATTTCCCTTCATGATCTACATTTTTCAATAACGTCTGGTGTTATTTCACCACACTTTTGCTTTATCCTCTCCTTTAATTCATTTGAATTTTGTGGTCTGCTTTTATAAACACTCTGTTTCAAATACCCGCACAGAAAATAATTGGAATCAGGTCAGGTGATCGAGGCGGCCAACAAGTAAAAGTACTGTTCCTACTAATCCATCTACCTTGAAATGTTTTATCAAGCCATTTCCTTCAATCACATTGTGAATGGGAGCACCGTTATAACTGGAATATAACATTATTTTGATCTTCAATACTTAGTACTTGAAATCCATGAAATCCAAGAAATTCGTAGTATCTGAAATTCTGAGTTGACCGTTAGTACAATTGGTTTTATTAATGTTGAATGAAAGTAAAATTGCAATTCACCATTCTTTTATCTTGGATATAGGATCTCCTTCCATTTTCAATCATAGTTTGTCAATACAAACAAACAAAATGATTGTATCATCTGCAAAAATAGTAAAAAAACACATCTGATGTAATAGTAGCTAGGTCATTGAGATACATCAAGAACAAAATTCGTGCCTTGAAGAACACCACAATGAATTGCATCACTACGTGATAATTGTTATGACTTGGCTTCCCTGTTATGAATACGATTATTTATTTATTCATTTATTTATTTATTTACGGGAAACCCCAGTTGAAATACATAATTTTGCAAAGGTTTCCAGAGTTTACACATGAACACTTGAAATAAATACCGAAGCTCAGATGAACTATTCGGACTTAAATACTTACTGATGACAGGTAAAACATAATAATTTATAGAAAGAAATATCAATTCAAGGCAGTAGAAACTTACATCTGACAAGTAGAAGTAATCTAAATCAACTTTATTTCCATTTGAAACAATTCGAGATAAAGGAGAATGCTTCCCATAATTGCTTCTATGGAATTTAGTAGCGTATGTCTTTTTGTTACGTGTGAGTCGCGGAGGAACGTGGAAATTTATTTGCGAAAGGATTTCTGGGCATTTCATTTTTGTATTGAGTAATTTATGGAGAAATATTATATCGGCTTGTACTCTACGAGTACTAAGCATTTTTGGTAGAGAGTAAATATTAAGGGGCATTTTCAATTTGGAAGCAATATATCGCAAAACTTTATTTTGAACTTTTTCTATGTAATTACTGTGAACTTCGTAAGTAGGTGACCAAACACAACTACAATATTCTACAATTGACCGTATATACTAGAGCATAATATAGAGCTTTAATTGAAGTAACGTTTACGAAGTCTTTTGTAGTCCTGCAAAGAAATCCCAACATTTTAAAAGCTCTATTTGTTATAAACTCATAATGGAGATGAAAATCCATTTGACATTCTTAATAATTCCCAGATCGCGAATTGATTAAACTGATTCTAATGGTTCTCCATTTATGTTGTACACAAATTCATATTTTTCTACAGATCGATAAAAAGTCATTGTTTTACATTTCGCTACATTAACGTCCATATAATTTTGAGAACACCAATTTGTAAGCATTATTACATCGGATTGTATACCAATACAATATTACCGTGATTCGATTGTTTATAGAGTTTCAGGTCATCTGCAAATAATAATACTTCAGTATGATCCATTTTGTCCTGGATATCGTTTACAAATATATTGAAAAGAAATGGTCCTAAATGACTTCCTTTTGGAACTTCAGAACTATCTGAAATTTCCCTTTCATTTTGACAAATTATTTCCTGTCGCACACATAACTGTTATAGTTATATATAGCTACTTTGGTGATCGAGAACTGATTTTTATTAACGAGGCGCAGCCGAGTTAAAACAAATAGTCGAGATCACCAAAGTATTTCGCGCATGAGATGCAAACAAATTTTTTGCTACAAACGTCAAAAATATTGTTCTAAAATAAGTAATATGCTTGAACTGGCTTGAACTGTTTTTCCAAATCAAGTAATTACTGTAATTATGGAAATAAAATGAATAAATGATTTCTTGGATTTTTGCTTGATTGAGGAACATAAAGGTTAAAATATAAAAATCCCATATAGTTTACATGCAGTGTGCGAAGTAAGTATTTCGCACACTACTTCGCACACGGTATCATGGTAACGAAGGAAAATGAAAAAAAGGGTCACTTCGCATATTGTTGTCAATGCGCGAACCTTGTCATTTTCTGACGTTTGTAGAAGAAACCATTTTAACAGATCCCATAGAAACCAATTGAAGGGTACAGGGGAAGAGGCGGTTTGTCAGTAAAAATCCAAAATCAGTATTTTTACGCCATCTTGTAGCCAAAGGCTCAGTCTTTTTATTGGGCTATTTGTTTAGGGAAAGAATGTGTTAGGTCAAAAGTTATAAACGTTCAAAGATATTCAGTAACGGACAATAACGCGGGATGTCCATGCGGTATTTTGCAAGAAGGGGGAATGTCCTAGAGCGTGTTGGTAGGTATTTTTCAGGAAGTTGATATTTTTGATATCGCAGATTTGTAATAATTGTTTCATCGGTGTATCTTGTGTTTATAATTGATGATATTCGGGAGGACACCAATCTGTTTCGAGGAAAAAAAAAACTAATAGATCCTCATAACTCCTCATAACTACATATTATAACACTCGTAGTGAAAATCTGTTATGTTTTTATCCATCATTGCTTTTTCAGTTTCCAAAAATTAACATTTTGTTACATTCTCACGAATATATTATATTGACATAACGCTTTCTTGCTTTTTTCATTATTACACGAATGTGAAAAACACCTTATTAAAAAAAATCGTATGTCAAGCAGCTTTTCTACTAGAATGCAATCCATTACAACACAATATAGAATCATTCCTCAAAAAAGCTCGTAGCAGAATGCATAACTGAGCCCAGAATTTGAGCCCATGCAAACACTTGAAAGTGCTCTCCTGCAAACTTTATAATTCATGACTCACCGCCTTCTTCCCCTGTACCCTTCAATTGCTTTGAGTTATGTCCACTTAAAACTCTGATTTCTAAGACCGTGAAGATGTTATTCGCGTAGCAATATTTTATGGTTTACACAGTCAAATGGAGGATTTTTATTAGGGCTTCGCGAGAACAAGAGATTAGTCTTGGTTTATCTTGGTCTTGATACAAGACCAAGACCAAGACCAAGACCAAGACCAAGACCAAAGACCAAGACCAAGACCAAGACCAAGACCAAGACCAAGACCAAGACCAAGACCAAGACCAAGACCAAGACCAAGACCAAGACCAAGACCAAGACCAAGACCAAGACCAAGACCAAGACCAAGACCAAGACCAAGACCAAGACCAAGACCAAGACCAAGACCAAGACCAAGACCAAGACCAAGACCAAGACCAAGACCAAGACCAAGACCAAGACCAAGACCAAGACCAAGACCAAGACCAAGACCAAGACCAAGACCAAGACCAAGACCAAGACCAAGACCAAGACCAAGACCAAGACCAAGACCAAGACCAAGACCAAGACCAAGACCAAGACCAAGACCAAGACCAAGACCAAGACCAAGACCAAGACCAAGACCAAGACCAAGACCAAGACCAAGACCAAGACCAAGACCAAGACCAAGACCAAGACCAAGACCAAGACCAAGACCAAGACCAAGACCAAGACCAAGACCAAGACCAAGACCAAGACCAAGACCAAGACCAAGACCAAGACCAAGACCAAGACCAAGACCAAGACCAAGACCAAGACCAAGACCAAGACCAAGACCAAGACCAAGACCAAGACCAAGACCAAGACCAAGACCAAGACCAAGACCAAGACCAAGACCAAGACCAAGACCAAGACCAAGACCAAGACCAAGACCAAGACCAAGACCAAGACCAAGACCAAGACCAAGACCAAGACCAAGACCAAGACCAAGACCAAGACCAAGACCAAGACCAAGACCAAGACCAAGACCAAGACCAAGACCAAGACCAAGACCAAGACCAAGACCAAGACCAAGACCAAGACCAAGACCAAGACCAAGACCAAGACCAAGACCAAGACCAAGACCAAGACCAAGACCAAGACCAAGACCAAGACCAAGACCAAGACCAAGACCAAGACCAAGACCAAGACCAAGACCAAGACCAAGACCAAGACCAAGACCAAGACCAAGACCAAGACCAAGACCAAGACCAAGACCAAGACCAAGACCAAGACCAAGACCAAGACCAAGACCAAGACCAAGACCAAGACCAAGACCAAGACCAAGACCAAGACCAAGACCAAGGCCAAGGCCAAGGCCAAGGCCAAGGCCAAGGCCAAGGCCAAGGCCAAGGCCAAGACCAAGACCAAGACCAAGACCAAGACCAAGACCAAAGACCGAGACCAAGACCAAGACCAAGACCAAGACCAAGGCCAAGATCAAGACTTAATAAATCTTCCTAAGACCAAGACTTGACTTTCGAGACCAAGACAAAGATCAAGACTCTCACCCAAGAGTATTGGTCTTGGTCTTGGTCCAACCAACTAATATTTGTAATCAAAACTAAATGATACAAGATTCATACTTTTTTTATTGAATTTAGTATTTTTTAGGTGGAACATGATGATACATCCAATTGATACATCTAGTAAACATATATTCTTACATTTCAATCATCAACTCATCCAATGCCCAGCAATGCCACCATTGATTCATAAATCTCAATATCCGGCAGTCTAAACTCGTTCTCATCACATTAATTCAGTAACAAAGATTTTCATAATTTTGATGACCGATTGGAAGCCGATAGCAGCCAAAATTTCAGCTCAAACAGTTACAACTGCCTAGGTCTTCTGCCCTTAGTATGCACACGGCTCCATCCAAAGTAATGGTCTCAATGGGTTAATGAATTCTGGTTATACCTGCTTCATGATCAGCATAATCCAGTGTGTGTCAAACTCAAGATGTTTGTTGGAGTATTTGAGGTAGGAAGCCTACATCAATGAATCAAACAAGATTTCCCAAGGCACAAAGGGTGCTTTAATCGAACCTTTCGCGGAGTACAATAATTTATGGTCCAAAGATTTGTCGGACAGAGTGGTGAATACTGTTCCATTCAGACGTCAGATTCAAAGATTTGCCCCTCGCTTTGTCGGTTTCTCCCAACAGGATGCTCACGAATTTCTACTGGAAGGTCTACATGAATATGTTGACAGAGTTTTGGAGAAACCCATTCCACCTTTGGCAGCGATGGATGATTATTTAAGTAAAAGTGAGAAGGCTCAAGAGTCATGGTCTTGATACCTGAGCGTGGACAACTCCAAAATTATAGAAATATTTCTAGGTGAACTAAAATCTACGTTAAGATGTACGTACTGTGGTCATTGTTCAGTCACCTTTGGTCCATTTTGGGATCTTCCTTTTCCAATAGGTGAACTGAGTCTATCAGAATGTTTGGATTTTTTCCCTAAGGAAGAGATTTTGAATAGTGATGTTGAACCAATGTATTCGCTGTGCAATGTGAGAAAAAAATGCACAAAAAAAGCTTCCAAAAATGTTAGTGATTCATATAAAACATTTTCGTCGAAAAGAAGATTCTAGAGGAAGTTTGATGTCTCCGTTGATTTTTCCCTAGAAAGAAAGGCTTCAGATAAGTTTGGACCTTATCACTATAATAGTATATGTTTTATCAACTCACAGCGGTTCCTCTTATAGCGGTCACTACAAAGCTCATTGCAGACATCATTACGAATTCAATGATTCTCTGGTGACACCAGATTCTTCTAAATCTTTTGTTAGTGGAGTGGCAATGTTCTCTTCTACGAGCTGGAGTGAAAATTGCAACTTTGAAGCGTTACTTTATTCACATTTTTTTTTCTTTTCTATTTATAACTAATATTATTGTATATTAGTTTACGAAATAATAATTTTGTACATCATTGGGTACAACTCTTTTTGTGTCCGTTAAGACTGGGTAATTCAGAACGGCCTATCGAAAAGATTGAAAAATCTATCGACATGGGCTATATCAATTTCACTACCGATCCTAAGTCAGTATATGTATACCAAAATACTTTTCAGATATAATTCTTTGTCGGAGGCTGAACGGAAGTCGGATTACAGTACCACTACTCCGGGAAAAATAAAAAGTGATTGGGACTACAATCTTGGAGAATCAATTATGGATATATCTGTGATAGAAGATACGTCCAGTAAGCAATCTTCAATAATGGTATTGGGTGAAAGAAATATATTTTGTCTGAATGAAAGAGGCAGGCTGAAATTTATGAAAAGATTGGAGTACTCACCTGTAAGCTTCGACACCTACCTGCTAGGTGAGAAACAGAAAGTGAAAATATGCTTCCCACAAAAATGGAATTTTGCTTGATTTGGTGATGTCTAAGAAATATTTGTTTTTTAGGTGAAAATATATTTTCTTTGATAGTGTCTGAATCAAATACTCTGTTAATCTACCAAAATACAACTCTCAAATGGTCGGCAAAGCTCAGTTCCTCCCCAATTTGTATAAAAAGGGCATTTTTCGAAAAAGTCAAGGGGGCTCTGGTACTTCTTTCTGAGGAGGGTAGATTGGATTGCTGTTATTTGGGTACCGAACCTAGTCCATTTGTAACTCCTCTTTTGGCTACAACCGAAATAGATTTTGATAAAGTTGAAGAAGAACTGGAAAAGATGAATTCGATCATCAGAACTTCCTATGGAAATGGTAAGTGAACGAAACAACCATAATTTATACATTTTTTAACTGTTGCGTTGTTGACACAATCATCTTAATTTATGAAAACGTCGGTTCTCATAAATAAATAAACACCCAAGATTATAGTTCCAGCAATTTTCAATTTCTCAAGGTGAAATATAGAATATATCACATTGACAAATTTGGAGTACCTTTTAATGCAAGAATGTAGGCAAATTTTGGGCGCATCAAGTTTCTCTTGAATTCTGCTTCAACATAAGGACATTAGTATCAAGCACTTAAGCTCATCGTGTCCAAGCATAGGTAACGGCGTTTTTCGTTTGCACGAGAAAGATTCTAAGAAGGGATCTCAGAAACCAACCCATATTCATTCTTTCCGACATTCAAGGTCCTGAAATCATGCAGGTTTTCTTCCAAATTAGTCTAGAAGACACACCTCAGTTTCAACGACCTAGAACCACAGAACAGGGTAAAACTTGTATGGGTACTGGATCACAGAGGGCATTCCGGGGGGTGAGAGGGCAGAAGCAACCAGTGGAATTCTATTTGGGGAAATTAGAAAATAGAAGAAATAAGTTAAGAGACATGCCTATTCTTCCTGGGAGACTGCTTTGAACAATACTCACACGACCACCACGTGAGGAATCTCCAGGAGTTCATCAGAAGGTCATGAGAACACTCACCAGATAGACCTGACAACGGAGAGTGGATTCAACGCCGATAACTGTTCAAAAAGGATCGTGAGAAATCAGGCAAGAAAAAGAAGAATAATTGAGACTAATTCTGAAGTTCCGATATTTTGAAAATTCCTCAATAATCATAATAGGAGATTTAAACTACTGTTAAAGCATTTGCGATGAGAAGTATGCAGATAAACTTACCTCTATCAAACTAAAGTGTAAGAATACGAGGGTTAAAAAAAATTGTTAAAATTGTTATTTCCGTCAACCAGCTGCACACCCTTAAGAGTACAACCCTCAGAAGTCTTCGAAAGACTTGCTAGAGAAGACGCAGCCCTTACCTTTTTACGTGTGATGCCATGCACGAGACCGATGACCATGCTGGGGATCGAACCCATGACTCTTAGGTTAAGAGACAAGCGCTCTACCATCATAACCTTCACGGCCCGGTTGCTACTAAAGTTTTGAGATAAACAAATAAAAACGAATCTCCGATCAAATAACACGACCTAGATGAGTAACTCGCCACACACGCATTTAAATTTGTATGTAAGGTACATCTTTCCCCAACAGCAGTGTCGTGCGTTGTTAACAGAAATATCGAGGTTCAATAAAATAGAAATAATGACACCCAACATGGAATGGAAACCTGAAATTATGATGGAATAATCTCCAGAGAATTTTGAGAACAGCCGATGCTCTAATTGACATGTTTTTTCATGAAATCATTCATTTTTCTTTTTTCCAATTTGGCTTCCCTTTCTCGATAGTAACAATACTGGTAGCTTATCTATGAAATGACATATTTTGATTTCCAGTTTCAAATGGTATTTTACACATTTCACAATGCTTCACTATTGCTTAATAATAAAAACTAACGATAGTTTAACACATATCAACTCACAATTTGCCCTTCATTCACGAAAAAACACTCGAATGAGTTGTTCTGTCATATTTGACATTTGATATTTCAAATGCATCATTGCCGTACTGACCAGACTATATCGACAACGAAGAATTTCCGTTCGGCGATGGAAATACTATTAGTAGGGATTTACTCGAGCGTCATAGAGACCTATTGGGTAGCAAAGCTTAGATGATAAGAAGAAAAAATGTTATGTAATGTATACCTGTTCATCGGTGGGGGAAGCGGCTATAGATTTTCAAATTTGTAAAAAACAACTGTTGCATGGACATACTCGAGCGCGTCAAATATTGATAGCATCAATGTCCTACGTATTTTTAATAATGTACGTATGTTAATCTGATCGTTTGTATGATGGGGGTGGTCGTAGGTAAGGGTTGAAAATGAAAAAAAAAATTAATCGGGCGCGTCAGATTTTCTTAGGGATGTTGAGTAAACCTAGAAAAAAGCTCCCATGCAATAAATAATCTGACGATGCCGATGTGACGCAAACTCGCGGTCATTATTATAAGATAAAAAAAAATCGCCATTTTGAAATACTCAAGCGCGTCAGATTAAGATATATTATATGGTTCATCTTTATGTCCTAGATGTGCTGTCTCCTAAGCTGACGATTATCTAGAGGGATTCGTCTAATCTGACAAAAAAAATAGAAAAAACGGTTGACCCTAAAGGCTCTCTGAGCTCAAAAATATGATTTTTGTGTCATTATGATCTCTCCGAGCTCAAAAGTCTGATAAGAGTTTTTATACAATTTTTTTAATTTTCAAATCGCATTAACTTTAGAATAAATGAACCGATTTTCGCGCGGTTGGCGGCATTCGATGCAGTTTTTCAAGCTCCATCAAGAATCTTTGAGTTTGAATTGATCAAACTAGAAATTTCAGAGTTATTCCGAAAAAACATTTTTTTCGGTTTTCTTTCGACAACGATAACTCACGAACGCATCAACCGATTGGAGGCGATCGACGTGGCTTTTTGATATTAAGAACTAATTAGTTTTTGAAATCGATCGATGAAGCCGTTTAAAAGTTATTCCAAAAAAACACATTTGAAAAAAAATTATTTGTAGGTTTTTTGAGTCAAATAGATAGAGAAAGAGTGAGAGAGAAATAGTAACGCGGAGAGGGGAATATTATAGGCATTACGCAGCTGCACGCATTAGACTTTATCGACGAATTTTTGTTATTTTGGCTCTGTAGAAACCGTCAGATTATATATTTTTCATTATCCTTGAATTATTCCCTTCAAAATAAAAAAAAAATATTAGCCACGCTCGAGAATGTCGAGATGACGTTTTATTTTTACAACTTTGTAGCCCTCCCCTTTCTTTATGTCACTCTAAAATTGTCAGATTAGTAGAATATACACTTTTTAGCATGTAATTAACTCACCCTATCTTAATCTGACGCGCTTGAGAATTTCTGATGATCAATTTTTTTTTGCTAATCCGATCCTTTATTCTGGACGAGCGGCCTTATTTATGAGGTTCATATTTGGTGGAGGTACTTAACCGGGTACAAGGTATCCCCCTATATATTAATCTGGCGCGCTTCACTAAATCCCGAAATCCCCGCTTGGGCTCCCCTGCTATATCGTTTTCACCTTCTTCCAACATGCTGCAATGAACGTTTCAATTGCTGTCTCATTGCTATATATTTCATCCAAGACAGTATTTTTGGGTTTCCGTTGCCATGAATATACCAGACAGGTATCAAAATCTAGCTGACGTGCTTATAGTATCCTTAAAAAATTGCGACATGGCAATAATGTCATGATTTGAGGGATAACATTATGAAAAGATGTTACCTCCAGTTCTATTTGAGTATTACTCATCTAGGTTGTGTTACTTGATTGGAGAAACGAATATTTATAATCGGAAATGGCTGTATTGTTTTTGAAAAGATTTTCCATCAGGATTGATACACTTTTGCTTGCATTCGAACCAAATTTTAAAGCACTTTTTCCATTCCGATCAAAATACTTCTAGAACCTCTGTGACTTAAACGCATCAACCGTTTCTTCAGACGTTGGAAAACGTTGACCTCGAAATGTATTTCGGAAGGAATCATTGGGTGCCAAACAAGTATAACGGATGACCCATCAGTTATGGGCCGTGGTGGTGTGTGGGTTAAGCGCTCGCTTTTAATCTAATCATCCGTAGGTGCATGGGTTCGAACCGCAGCACGGTCACCTGTCTCGTACATGGCATCACACGTTTAAAAAGGTAAGGACTCTGTCTCCTGAAGGTGCAGCTTGTTGACAGATATTACAAAGGCTTGATGTTTTGACTGTTCAAACACGTTTTTGTTTGAGCTGATGTCGGAGAGCTTGCATTGGTTTCTCTGATTTTTCCGAACGTTTCTGGTTAACAATTGCTGGTGTACCATTCAGAATTAACTGTTCTACGTTTCTCTAACGGGGCAGTGGCGATTATTTCGAAAAAACAGGCGACCATTTGTTCCGAAGTGCTTCGTGCGCAAACGACTTTTGTTGGATTTGACAATATGTTTGCATTGTGAGAATCTATGGAATTATTTCGTTTGTACTAAATAATTTCTTGTTCTGAAAATAAATCATCAATCTTTTTTTTTTCAACATGTTTTGGCATTTCTTTCTATCAAGTGGTTGTTCCGTTGAAAATTTTTCGCAGTTTTGCATTTTTTTTATTTTCGATAATTTAGCAGCCCACCGAAGTATCTTCCGACATTGTTTTTCTTGAAATTCTGCAGACTGTATACCTCGGGAAACACCTCCCAAGAAATTGAGTACTCCCGACATAATTACATTGGCCACTGTGAGATCGGCATTTCTAGAAAAATACTGTAGATGTTTTTTTGCATCGAATTCTATTAAGATGTTGGATCGCCTTTCTATAATTTCTTTCAGTTCATATTTAAATCGTTAACATTCCTTTCTCGTTCTTTTCTGGTTTCACTGGCTGATATCGAAGATTTGAAAGTTAATGTGATATGAAGGAGTTGTCATCTGCCAAACTGTGCAATGGGCATGAGGTAGCTACTAACAAATCGATTATGTAAAGAAGGAGCAGTGATGTCGGATGAAACTTCATCAACCACCACGTATTGTAATGAAGATGTCTGCAACTGATTCCCCCTGATGTTGAGCATCCGGTTTATATATCGGTGCAGAGCTCTCCTCGAAGATTCGCGTACATTCTTCATTGGAATGCGATAATGTCATGCATTGTAAACAAGCCGAGGTCGATAATCCAAATAGTGGCGATCAAATCCATTGCACAGGTCTAGCTCCCGCACGTTACAGTATACAGATCGGTCTGAGATAGCAAGAAACATAATTGTGAGAACAAGCTTAAAGATGGAAGCTTGGCAAGCATACAGGGCTGATGCCAAAGACGACAAAACGCCTTAAGGCCGATTTAGATACATGTGTGCCCATTCTGCATGAGATGAAAGATACTGTGAAAAAAATACATCTGGGTTATTTGAAAAACTCAAATTGCATTAATACATCAGAACCAAAATAAAATATGTTCTTGTGATGGAAACGTGAGTATAAGGCTTTCAAACTGCCCGTGCTTCAAAAATCCATGGGCACGCATGTATCTGAATCGGCCTTTAGAGATATCTGATATAACGGATTAAGTTTCACCATATTTTACAACAGATTGCTCCCACAAATGTGAGACATAAGCTAGCAGCTCACCACTTCATTTTTGATGACCAAAACCATATTGTCGATAATTCACAATATCTGTACGTTCTAGATATTGATTAGATTTTCCATAACCTGCGAGATAATAGACAGCAGAACGATAGATAGGGTCGCTTCTAGCGTCGCTTCCCTTTCCTGGGAACTGGTTTTGCTCTTGCAATTTTCCAGTTAGGCGAAAACACCCCCAAATTATAAAAGAGATTGAATGACGAAAGAACTGATATCAATAAATTATCCTTCAATATTTCGAAAAACGTAATGATAGTTTTTATTTTCAGACGTTAAACTCACAAATCAAAATACCGAAAAGGAAATATCCATAAATATTCACGTTAGTCCTGATTTAGTACCTTGTACTTTCGAAAACAACGTATTAAATATCGATAATCTGCAAATGTGTGCTATAAGGATTGACATAGTACCACAAATATTATTCGAAGAAGTGCAAATAACTGTGTCAGTTCTACCACCACTGATAGTATATCCCAAGGCACAGTTTTTCTCAAGCTTGAGCGACAAGACTTCATTTACTTGTTATGCATTTTTACACGATGATAGTGAGATTCCAAGTTTGAATATTGACGTAGTATCAACTTTGATAAGTAATCTTGGAATTCCAAGGTGCATGAGTAAATCTTCTTTTTTACCTCTAAAATTGATAGCTGAACTTGGTGAACTCGAAAAAGACAGTGAGCATAAAATAACACTACATACAAATCAGGCAGTAGTGCCAATTGCTAGATTGTTTCCAGGTGAGTGAAATATTTATTTCTATCATTTGCATGAAAATTTATTTTTCACTAAAAAGTGTCAACAGTTATATCATATCACACGGCAATATTGTTCTTTTCTCAACATCTACAACAAATCTGGCGATGGTGAGAATGTTTGACGTCCTACTTCTTGAAATATTTTCAATTAAATTTTTTTATTCGCCTCTGCCCTGTTTTGAATTCATCAAAGTTATTCTGACATTGAGATAAGTGAAGTGAACTGTCATATTATTCAAAAACCTTGTTGGAAATGTAGTGTACTGGGTACTTACTACATTTCATTTGTATTATTGCGTTGATGTGCATATTTCCAACAAAAGAAAATATGTTTATAGAATTTTTTCTCAGGAATTTCTCAAGTGACTAGGTTCACTTATTTTGATGTCAGAAATCACATCAATGAATTAATTCATAATGGGCTGAGGGGGGGGAGGCAGGTTACGCGCTCGCTTCTTGATCCAATCATCCGTAGGTGCAAAGGTCACGATCACCGGTCTCGTACATAGCATTTCCCGTTTGAAAAGTTGAGGGATCCGTCTCCTCTAGCTGGCACGAATCTCTCGGAGACTTCTGATGGTTGCTCGTAAGGGTGCAATCGGTTGACGGATATAACAATTTCAACCATTTTTTTAATGAAGCTGTTGGGAATCATCAATATGATCAGCCATGGAAAATAGGAAAAAGAAAGGAATTGTTATTGAGATAAGAAAAAGATATAATATAATTTTGATATTTTCAATACATGAAATAAAAAGCATTATCCAGTTAACAATATAGTTATTTCTTAACGAAGTAAGAACATTACAATAGCTACACCCAGAATCACATACGGCTCGCTGCTAGCTGTTGTGGCCCAATGTGAAACAAAGACAGGCAAAACATAACTTCGGTAAACTTCATATGCTCGCTTGTCTGTGTATCACGAGCGCTATGAGCAGCACTCCGTCCGCTGCTATGGAAATAATTTTAACCTTCTCTCTCTGTATATATTTATGGTCGTTGCTTCCTTAACAGGCGCATTTGACCAATCTTAACCTTCCACCTTTCGACATCAAAATCATGGGAGAGGCAAGGGTGAGTGCATACATACTCATACAAATATGTAGTTGGAGATCCCAACCACAAACTGGGCACACCAAAATCATTCATAGAGTCAACATTACCGAACTACATGCTTCCCCAATGCTCATACGAAAAAACATTCAAAACAAAGTTTAAGTGTGATGAATGAGACTCGGGAGTAGAATCACTATCATCTGGAAACATAATCTGGTACACAGGTTGCTCAAAAACAGAGGTTGGAACTGGAGCAGGAGTACATGGAGTGAGGCCAAAAAGTAACGTTATACTTCCACTTGGCAATAGCACCACAGTATTTCAAGCTGAGACACATGCCATAATGACATGCATACAGATGAATCCAGACAGTGGTTATAAAAGACACACACATCTACATTCTATTTGAAAGCCATAGCGCAATAAAAGCTCTGAATTCAGTACAGATTAAGTCAAAGCATGTTTGGGAATGCCTTCAGAGCTTAATGAACTCGCAAAACACAACAAGGTAACACTTGTGTGGGTGCCTGGACATAGGGGAATAGAGGGTAATGAAAAAGCAGACCAACTTGCAAAACGTGCATCTGAATTACCATTCACAGGTCCAGAACCAGTGTTTGGAATTAGCAAAACCCAATGCGGAAACCTAAGAAATAAGTGGAAAAAACAAAACACCAAACATATTGGGACTAAATCGAAGGGCATTGACACAGCACAGCCATGGTGAGGTACTTAAGCCAAATACTGATAGCTGGCACTCTCAACCTTAACAGATGTAAGATACGCACAATTACCGGCTTACTAACTGGACATTGCGGCCTTGGGAAACACCTGCACACTATGGGAATGAACAGAGAAACCGTGTAGTGCAGACTTTGTGGTGACAAGGAGGAAACAGCCTCTCACATCATTTTCGACTGCGACGTGCTGCACAACAGATGCTACAGAATATTCGGACAGACCAAACCTAGGAATAGGCATGAATCCGAAATACTTTGTGAATAAACTTTTGTTAACCTGGTGAAAGACACAGGCCTATTTAACTAGGAACCACTGACGACAGAATGATACAATAGACCCACGCAGATCCCAGTGTTTCGGGACACCATCCCACGGGTAAACCCTGCATCTGGCCCATCAGCTTCAAACCAACCAATATAGCATGAGGCGTAGTGGGATAACTTCCAAATAATATTATTTGAGGAACTGTTCAACCCTAATGAATTATTTCATGATTGGTAGTGATTATTGAACACATATTACTGATGGTACGTAGAACTCTAGGACTAGAATTAGGGTGTATAAAAAGAGAGGTCGGAATGAGTGTTTGTTTCAATTTGAATTTAAAAAAAAATTAAATTGATTAAAATTGTTTTTTCCGTTAACCAGCTGTCATCCCCCTACGAACGACAGTCCCCAGAAGTCGAAACTTGTGCGAGCTAAAGATTAACAGGGTGCGATTCCTAGCACGAGCCCAGTGACCATGCGGGGAATCGAACCCACGTCCCTCTGATTGATAGACTAGTGCTCTGCCATCATGACCACTGCGGCCCATGCCAATTAATGGGGTATATTTTTGAAATAACTTAATGAGTGATTACGAAATTAGCAATATTTGTAATAATACGCCTGTTATATCCAGCCAATCCATGAATTGATTTAATGTCCTTCTGTTTTTTAGTTTTGGAAATTTTATTATTCAGTAATAGTTTTTACTTTCATTCTGTTTTTCACCATCTTTAGAATTCGCACAGTATTTTCAGATTTGTCTGTCCGATTCTTTTGAAAACTTTTTTCTGTCGGAATTTGTGTTCATAAATCGTTGATGAGTAAATGATGTCCATATAGACAAGGCATCACTCATTATGGATTTCAGATAGAATGTTATCCAATACTCTCTGGAACATTGCTGGTTCATTCTTCAGTTTGAATGGCATTCGCATACTTTTGCGTAATGAATATTTTCAACTGTGAAGACAGTAATCGAATTATCTCTGGTGTCTATATTTGATGGAAAACAGGAGATAGATCTAAGGGAGTGGAATATTGCTAATAATAATAATACAACTCCCTTATTAACACCGCCTGTGCGATAGAACACGGCTTTTTAATAATTTTCAATGGCGCTCAATGGTATTTACTGATTTTCATAGGCGTATTCACTTTTCAGCTGTGGTAAAACCTGAAGCACCACCCCTGGTAGTCAGTGCACATTCATCAAATTATTCCAAATATTCGTATTGTTATTTCCGGTTGCACCCTTACGAACAACCCTCAGCAGTCTTTGAGAGTCTCGTGCGAGCTAGGGGAGACGTAGCCCTCACCTTTCAATGTGTGATGCCAAGCGCGTGACCAGTGACCGCGTTGGAATTTGAACCCGCTTCTCTACCGGTTGATTTGCGATTTGGTTGAGAGACACTCTACCATTACGGCCATCGCGGCAATTCAATTTCTGAACTCCTAAAGGACCCCGCACATTTCTTATGGGAAATGGCTATGGGAAATAGCTTGCTGTGAATTTGGCTGAATTTTTAATTAGGTGTAGTTAGAGCCTCCGCACACGGGTCGATTGGCATTCGAAGCGGATGCGTCTCGAAATCGAAGCGAGTCTCTCTCTACTCCACTTCATACAGTCCGACTATTTTATCTTTACCCGTGCGTCATCACCACAATATCATAATTCTTAGTTCAGAAGACAAATGTGAACGAATTTTGATTCGCTCATAGCGGTTGTTAGAAAGAGATGTTCGATAGAGCGTATGTGATTTCTTCGATCATAAATTGATGACGCATGGGTAACGATGCAATAATCGAACTGTAAAGTAGGGTAGATCCACCAACGGGTCGATTGGCAGTCGATACGTAGTCGAAGAAATTGCGTTTCGAGTGCGAGTCGAACCTTGCGTGACGTGCGGTAGTACGATATGGAGCTATGTTTCTTGAAGATAGTACTGAGTATTGGGCATATAATGGGAAGAAAATGAAAGCCTAGTTACTTAAGCAATGAAGTTCTACACTCACACATTCTCTCATATTTGTACTCTTGTACTGAATGACTGAAGCTACCATTTCCACTAGAGCAATGTAACTTTCTTTCGAAACTTTATAGAATGCAAAAAAATATTATTACTCTCATGCAATTATTTTGCCTCAACTAATAACCGACAATGAATATTCCGCTCTAGATGTGGGTGTACCCATACTCTCTGTTTCTTTTTCCTTTTTTTTCATCCGATAGTACATATAAAGAACAACAGCATCCTCCTCATCACTTGAACTCGTCATTATGGAATATAAATTGGTTCAGAAACGTACGCGAAGTGCGATACAAATCGTCCGGTGTACGGTTCACCCTTCGATTACATCTCATACATCGTATGTGACGTACATTTCGCTTCGATTTCGAGACGCAACCGCCTCGAGTGCCAGTCGACCCGTGAGCGGAGGCTCAAGTGCTTTGAAAATGGATTTTTTTCATTTTTGTGGAATTATCAATCGGATAGCTCTTATTTCGGGCTGTGACAAAATTTGAATGTTCAGCGTACATAATCAGACCGATAAATATTCCTTATCAGTTATATTAGGCACCGCCTTCAATAAGGTTCAATACACTGCTCCACACTGGCCATGAAATGAGATACAAATTCCAAGATCTTCAATACATCAATTCATGCTATAATAATATACTTTGTGTCCAATAATATAGAATATGTGCCCTAAAATGTTCATAACAGCATAACAGCAAGCTGTAAAGGGATAAACAGATATATAAATCATTTATTCTCAGAGATGACAACTATGATCACTGTGAATGTAATTTTCTTATGATATATGACTTTTTCCGCACAAATCACGAAATCTGATAATGGGGTTCCAAGATATTTTTCATTAAAATGACTTGAAATGGATGAGAGCATCTCATAACCAAACTAATCTGTGAAATTATCTGCATCTTTGGTACCTGAGGGCACCTTCCAAACAGAATAGGGAGCCAGTGGCAGAGATCCCAGTGCATGGCAGAAAAATGTTGGTCCAGATGGATGACAGAATACTTGCTAAGCTTGTCTAGGAAAGGAAAATGGATTAAAGACCGAAAACCAATAGAAGAATAGAGATATTGTAATAAGCTGTGATGGAAACCTCCCTCGAAAATCATGGCCCCTAGCTAAAATAGAAAAGTTATTTCCTAGCAAAGATGGAATAGTTCGAGTTGTACAGGTCAAAGCCAAAAAGGGAGTTTATCGTCGTCCAGTTACCAAATTGACCCGAATTGATTTACCGGGTGAAAACTGAAGATTTTTCACGATGGGGAGAATGTTGCAGATTCGTCGTTGTTATTTTTATCATTCCATCATTGCAATTTATTGTTTTTTCACTGTGTATGTATGAGAGATTATTGAGTTGAAAAAGTTGAATTTGTTTGAAATAAAAAGTTAATGTCAAGTTAAACGAAAATAAAGATAAAAGGTCAACAGAAATTTTCATTACAAAATACACCGAAACCAGTATTTTACACTATTATAATTATTATGAATGATTTTACTCTTACTATTCTATTGTTATTGAATGATCCACTCATTCATTTTGAAGTGTAATGTAACTTTACAAGAAATACAGCATTTCCAAAAATGTTATATGATATATATCCAAAATCCCATTCATAGTTTGCCTCCTACACCCAAACTCCCCCATTCTATCTGGGAAGTACTGTATGTTTCAAAGAAACAGTCGTTTCCAAGGATACATTTGCCTGTGAGATGCTATCATCCATTTAGATGAAACTTTATTGGCACACCATTGCCAGATTAAAGAGATTTTTGAGAAAAATAATCATATGTCTTACGGAATTGACATCAACATTGACCATAATTGTTATCTTTGAGAATAAATAATTTTGAGTTTTCCGTTTTCCACCTTTAGAGCTCGCTGAGCCTCGTTTAGAACATTTTTGAGCAATTATTCGATATTATTGGACATTAGGTATATTTAGTTATTGCGTTCTATATTTAAAATATGCCCAAAATATGTTGTTTTCCGAGAATTGAAATGATCGTATAGGTATTTCCTAGCATGTATAGATGTATGGAAAATCTTGGAATTTGTGTCACTTTCCATGGCCAGTGTGGAGCAGTGTATGAAAAACCGTCGATGGCGAGGCATAATATAACTGAGAAAGATCATTTGTTGTTCTGGGCGCAGAACATTCAAATTCAGTCCCAACCCGAAATAATAGCTCTCTGAATGATAAGTAAATACCGAAAAAATGGAAAAAATCCATTTTCGAAGAAGAGTGAATTCCAGACAACAAACACCCTTACATTCTTTGATTATTTCCTTTACGTCGTGGCTTAGTCTTCCTACAAACTGTTTTTTTCATAATTACGTAGAATTTCTAAGTAAAAATGAGAAAAGGTGGTGGGTTTCCCTCCTTGACGAAATGTCCTCATTGTTCGCAAAACATAAAATTAATTAAGTACATCAACTTGTAAAGGCGACTGAGAAACAACATTACTCAAGCCAATTTCCAGAATATCCCACAATGAGTTCATTACCGTGAATTATTCTTTCAGAATTCGTTGAAGACAACTCATTATCCCAAACTGCCAGCGCACTCGCCTTCAAATCCATTGCAAACACGGGAAGCGCAGTCACAATCCTCCAAGCGAAGTCCTCGGAGAGATACAGGGTGCAATCAAACTCATTAGCTTCCCTGAGTGTGATAATTGAGCAGATGATTTTCCGCTTGAAGAGACATTATTCGAACACAAACGGTTTCAAAGTATCTTACAATTCCGCGCTGCCTTCTAATGAGCTTGTTTTGTATGTTGATGGGCACTTCAAGAAGAGGCAGCGGATTATAGAGTTGGAGGTGAGTGAACATTTGGAAATTGAAGTGATGTTACTAGAGTGTATCGCTATTGCGGAACGAAAGGAACATACGTTAACTGAATATGATAGAAATGCAGGGTGAGGATTACATATTTAGGATATTCAGCACACATGCTTCTCTGAATCAACTTGACATTACAAAAAAATACAAATTATAATTTTCGGAAAGTAGGTCAGGGTATACCACGATATGTAATTGGAAAACTACCAAGAGTATTTTTCTGCAGTTAGTTCGTTTCAGCTGAAATATTTACAGTTGTCTACGACTTCCGGTTATACCGCATGTGCACTGAAATATAGCTTGTGGTATATTGTGTCTAGATATGTGGATAAGTTTTTACAAATAGTCATAATTTTTTTATTAATTTGTGAAAGACGGTAATCTTATTCCCTATCAATTCGGTAACATGTGTTGATAATATTGATCTTTTCTTGGTGCATTTGAGTACTACCGGTAGTCATAAACTAAACCTCATCATTTTATGGTGCTCAGTTGATAAACCAAGTCACTAGGAATAATTTGGTCAGATTTTTTCATTTCGGAAACATTGATCAAACTGAACAGACAGAGAAAAATTATATGAAACCCCTTATTGATTATTTTCCAAATATACTCGACAGTTTAATTGAAATTAAATAATGAAGACGCAAACAAATCCAAGAAAGACGAAAAAAATATATTAAACCAAACTCAACACGAAAAGATTTGAAAAATATATGACGGAAGAACAGATACAAGAAAGACCGAGAAATATATAGATAAATAAAAGATACTGTTAACCATATAGAGATGCTTAGCGAAATCGAGAAAAGCAACAATAAAAACGGTGGAAAAAATCTAGTCAAAAATACAGATGTAACAAAAAATTGCAGCTGACCACTCAAGACTTTATTTATAGAAAATAATTTTTCCCCAAATTACGCTGACAAACAGTTGCAATTTCAAAACTCCAAAAATATTTCTGGGAATCAACAAATTCGATACTGTAACCTTGTGTGGCAAATCTGAAATTCCTGGAACATATCAAACTCACAGTTTAAAAAAAAAAGCAGGTCGTCAGAAGGTTAAACGTGAAAGAGCAATGTGCTACAGGAAACTGAAAGAATCTGAGAGAGTAATAGCAGAACTGAAAAGGGGGTTAGAAAACTCTAGAAAAATGAAGAAAAGACCCAAATTAAAAATTATTAACCTACAAACACACAAAGATAAATCTGTTGGTCAATTTGAGACTCCAAATACAAAGGTCAACAAAATTGCAGATGGGTCCAATAATGTACCACAAGAAGTTGGGAAACGATTACCATTTGGTGGAGTAATATGTATCCAGATATTTGAAAATGTACAATCACTAGAAAGACAGAATGAGAAAGACAAGGATAATGAATAATTATAAGATGATTGGTCAGGTAAATAAAATCGTTTCGAAGAAAATCCGTAGAAAAGAAATAGATAATTTGAGTTTAAACGAAAATGGGAGAAATAAGAGAAATAGCAAAATCAAAGAAAATTCGGGAATCAGTTCGGAAGTTTCTGGAAAAAGACAACTCAAAAATGTGCCCAGGAAGAAAAGACTATTTTAGAAAAGGAAAATTTTAGAAACAAAGAGGTTGTTGTTCAATTCAGTGGGAAATTCATATAGAAAATACAGAAAAGTGCCGGAAATCACGATATCAGAGTTATATCCATTTTGATGATACCTACGTCATTTCGGAAACATAACGTCATTTCGAAAACTGTATATTTAATTTCAATAATAACAAAATAAATTGATCTAAAGCACTAAATGGTGATGAGAATAATCAACTGTGGTTACATTTCCACCCTATGTAATACAAATTTGAAAATAACACTCAGCTTCTTGAATGCTGTCTGAATGAAGTGCCTACAACTTCAAAAAATGTTGTATGCAAATCAATAATCATTCATTAAAAATTATTGTTAAACCAATTTTACTGCAGATGTAATACCGTAATAACGATTTCTGTGCTACTAACGAATATCGTAGATTCTAAAAATGGAATAAAAAAACAGGGTGTCCCATTTAAAAAAACACATTCATTTCCGGTTTATCCGAAAGTCGTAGACAACTGAAATAGTTATTATCCTAATAAGTACGGAAAGAGTACCTTTTCCGCACGCTAATGTCACTTCAAGTGGATTTTTCCGCACGCGAAAGTTTGTTCAAGAGCGCTACATAAGATGTTTCAATGCGCTTGTAGAAAAAATCTTGATCCTTACTCATACGGAAAGGTACTCTTTGCACTCGACTGCTTACCCGAACTCCGCTTTGTGTCGTTCGGGTAACGGCAGTCGCATGCGGGAAAGGTACTCTTTCCGTACTCATTAGGATAATAACTATAACTGAAACGAGCTCTTCAAAAAAATTATCCTAGTAGTTTCCCATATACATCGATAGATATTTTTTATGTCCTGGTTTTCACGAAAAGAAAAATCCTGCAATGTTTAGAGAATATCGTGAGAGTCAAGGTAGGTGGGAATTGGATTTCTGCAAATGTATGCCTCACGAAACATCACATTTTCAAAACTTTGCCGTTCTTTGGAAGAACGAGCCCTGGTAAAGAGATGTCGGGCATGTTTCCAAAGTGATTACAAGGAATATACAGACTGAGCTCGACGTCAGTTTTGATGGGACCGCTAACGGTGGGACGAATGAAGATATGGAAATATCTATAAAATCAACCTACTTACGTTATTCCAAAGAAAAATTGTTAGTCAAGTCCATATTCAGGTCATTAACGTTCCCCCAGCTCTTCGTTCTTTTCTAGTCTTCTGTGCAATGCGTTTCAGATAAAAACAAATCATTGAAGGGAAGAAGAAGAAGATAGCAGATCTACATGTCAAAATTTTTGCAAAATTTGCCGAAAACTATTTTACATAGTTAATATGCGGGGTCCTTTGGTTGATTTCAGATATTCACTGGAAAAGTTATCAAAGAAAAACATTTTTCACTTGTTACTCCAAGTGCCTCTAACGAAGGACTTGCAAAAAAAGTTATAACTGGTGATATTTTGACCACCTCTATACATTCCCAAGAGCAAAAAAGGTAGTCCTGGAAAACGCTGTATATATTTACCTAACGTAATACGAGTAGCTCTTTCCGCAAGTTTCATCAGAATTATATGGTGAAAATGTTATTACATATTTCAGGAAGATCTATGTCAGCTCGGCTCACAATATAGAATGATTCAAAAGCGACTAATAGCAAAGTTTAAAATGAAAAATCCAAGCCCTTTGACAAACTTGGAAATTTTATTAGAGGATACGCACTCCGATATAATTGAAGTTACCGAAAAATTGGAAAGTTCTAATGCTGAACTTTCCCGAGCTCAAACGGGTCTTTCATGTGGTTTGAATTTGCTGGTTAACTTGATAAAAGTGATGGAATTGGACATGAAGTTGAAAGAAAGATTGGAGTCAGCATTTTGTCCTACTGTACAAGATTTGGAATCACAAGTAAGTAAATATTCATTCATTCATATTAGTCATTGTAGTTTTTGAGGTATTTGCTCTTAATCAATGTTTCTGATAAAGTTATCGATTTTTATTCAGTGCTGCTATCGACTAAAGGTGATAATTGTTCACTTAAAATGTAAAAATGGTACCAATCAGAACTCATGAATAAATAAATGAGAAATATATTTTTCTGAAATTGTTCCCACTTTCTCGGAGCAACTTCAGGCCTCAAAATACGCTAATCTAGTATTTTAGTCCGTTGCTAAGCAGCGAACTTTCCCGAACCGTTTTCGGCACTAAACTGTACGGGAAAGTACTTTTTCTACAAGCGTGCGTATTCCGCCCTATTCCCGCACGCGATTTAGTTTGAGAGGTGTCATATTCCCGCACTAGTGCGGGAAAAATTTTCCCGCACGCTAATGTCACTTCAAGTGAGTTTTTCCCGCACTAGTGCGGTAATAATTTTTCTCGCACGTGAAAGTTTGTTCCAGAGCATCACATAAGATGTTTCAATCCTCTTGAAGAAAAAATCTTGATCCTTACTCATACGGAAAGGTACTATCCCGCACTCAACTGCTTACCCGAAATCCGCTTTACGTCGTTCGGGTAACGGCAGTCTCATGCGGGAATAGTACTCTTTCCGTACTTGTTAGGATAATAACTATTTTCTACAAGCGTGCGTGTTCCGCCCTATTCCCGCACGCAATTTAGTTTGAGAGGTGTCATATTCCCGCACTAGTGAGGGAAAAATTTTCCCGCACGCTAATGTCACTTCAAGTGAGTTTTTCCCGCACTAGTGCGGTGATAATTTTTCCCGCACGTGAAAGTTTGTTCAAGAGCATCACATAAGATGTTTCAATGCTCTTGTAGAAAAAATCTTGATCCTTTTACTCATACGGAAAGGTACTATCCCGCACTCGACTGCTTACCAAAACTCCGCTTTGCGTCGTTCGGGTAACGGCAGTCTCATGCGGGAATAGTACTCTTTCCGTACTTGTTAGGATAATAACTATTTTCTACAAGCGTGCGTGTTCCGCCCTATTCCCGCACGCAATTTAGTTTGAGAGGTGTCATATTCCGGCACTAGTGCGGGAAAAATTTTCCCGCACGCTAATGTCACTTCTAGTGAGTTTTTCCCGCACTAGTGCGGTAATAATTTTTCCCGCACGTGAAAGTTTGTTCAAGAGCATCACATAAGATGTTTCAATGCTCTTTTAGAAAAAATCTTGATCCTTACTCATACGGAAAGGTACTATCCCGCACTCGACTGCTTACCCGAACTCCGCTTTGCGTCGTTCGGGTAACGGCAGTCTCATGCGGGAATAGTACTCTTTCCGTACTTGTTAGGATAATAACTATTCCCGTATCGTAAACGATCCGGGAAAATTTTTGACGGCTTGTTTACATTTTAGACAGTAAATGAATGCACGCAAACAATAAGTATAATTCCTTAATTTATGATAATGCTGATTGCGATTTCAGAAAAAATAGTATGTGTACCTCGTAGTAAAAGCACATTCCCAGACTTCTTGGCTTATCGCCTCGGCCAACAATTTACATTGTCGTCCGGGAATGTATTGCTTTTACTACTAGATACACAATATAGGTACTATTTTTCTACAAACTTCAAAAAATAACAAAGTTCGCGCTTTGACAACAATATGCGAAGTGACCCTTTTTTCATTTTCCTTCGTTACCATGACACACCGTGCGCGAAGTAGTGTGCGAAATACTTACTTCGCACACTGCATGTAAACTATATGGGATTTTTATATTTTATCCTTTATGTTCCTCAATCAAGCAAAAATCCAATTGTCAACAAATACCATTTCATTTCTATAGTTACAGTAATTACTTGATTTGGAAAAACAGTTTAAGCCAGTTCAATACTATTTTTCATATTAAGCTAAGCATATTACTTATTTTAGAACAATATTTTTGACGTTTGTAGACTAAATTTTGTTTGCATCTCATGCGCGAAATACTTTGGTGATCTCGACTATTTGTTTTAACTCGGCAGCGCCTCGTTAAAAAAAATCAGTTCTCGATCACCAAAGTAGCATTTCGCGCACTAGATACAAAAATAACTATTTTATTTAAATCCAATGAATATCCAATGTAATGAATATCAGCTGAAAACACCTTATCGATTGATAGCTAAGAACGTTTTGATAAGCAGTCCAAAATAAAATTGTCTCGATTCTGTCAATGAATTCTCAAGATTCACATCCCTATAGAATCAGTTTTGATTATGTTGGGGACATTCAGAATGAGATACTCAAATTGGACCAAGATTGAAGTCCATAAGTATATGAAGTGTTTAAGGAATAGAATGAGAAAATTCCACAAATGTTTTCCATCAAATTTTTTCAGTTCTAAATCGTTTTTTTTAGAATTGGGAAGACGTTATGGATTCTTCTTTGTGTTATCTCCTCAGAACTTCCCTGGCAAAGTCAGAAAAAGACAAGATACGAATGGCCAAAACAAATTTTGAAGAAGTTAAAGACATTTCTAAACTGATGAAACACTTGGTTCAAGTGCTAGAAAGGGTTTCGAAGTTGGGAAATACAAATAGCACCGAAGAAGCAAAGGAAGGTGGGTATACCCAATTGATTCTATCCAGAACTGGAATTAATTTCAATAAATATGTGCATCATATAAAAATATACAGGGTGCTTCCGAAATGGGGTGACAAACTTCGGGTACTTACCGATTCTACGTGTAAAAATATGAAACAAAGGTTCTATAACCATAGGTCCGTTAATGCTTTCTAAGAGAGCTACGGCACTTTAAAAGTGACCCGCATAACCTGACTTTTGTCTCGGAGATATACCATGGAAGTCTGTGCACGATTCAATATCATTAAAAGTTGTTATTCCCTGAAATAAACCAAAACCAATCCTAATCATAGACGTGCGAAACCTCAAGAGTGCAATATTTCCTTTCCGTATTATTACGTCCAAGTTTTTGTTAATTCGGTAATTAATTCTGAATAATTAGCTAAAACTATGATATTATTAAACTTGCCGCAGGCATATGACATGAAGAGCACCAGCGTGCTGAAAGGCGTAGTTACTCACATTCTGGGAATTCTCTCAGACATCATGCCAAAAAAACAATCAACTTTCACACATCCTACAGCACAGATTATAGAAACTTACAGATGAGACGGCAGACAAGGAACGTTGTTTGAGGAGAGAGATAGAAAAGCGCAAAATTTAAAGGGCCACATTGACATCTGACATTCAAAGACCTCTTCTACTTCAATCTTTGACAGATGGCAAATGTTACAATAACAACAACAAATGTTCTCGATCTCCTCAGTATAAACCGTTGATGAAATCCGTTGATCATAGTTTTTCGTTATTAGGCAAGATAAAGATATACCATTTACGATTATTAGATTATCCTTGAAGTATAACGATGAGTGATGAACAGAATAAAGCACCTCACAGGGGAGGCGGAAGACATTATTGTAATATAGAAACTGCAGAAATTGTAACAGCAAATCGAACAGCAAAACAGCATCAAATTACAAAGTTTTCCATTTGGAGAAATTAAGTAAGTACTTTTTTGTTTATTCAATGACATAAAATACTCGCATTCTACCTAGGAACAATCATTAGAAAAAGCAAAGGGTTGGATTCTTAAATGTATTGAATCATTACGATTAACGATAGTGATTTAATAGATTGATTACGTATGTGTATGTGTTTTCTTGGGATATTTCTAGTAATATGAGAACTGTTTAGTGATAAGAAAGACTGTTCGTCAATGATTGGTTGGACCGTTATTTCTAACCATTACAGGTGCAAAATATGGATAGAAGCTTGTGTATAAGAGAAAGATTATACTAACACTGGAGTATAATCTTTACACTTGTAAGTTCTGAAGTAGCCAACAGCAAAACATCAAGAGCCAATACAAATGGATGCACGACCAAATAACCAAAGCCATATTAATGTGAATAATTTGCCTGAAACTGCTATGGCCACTGTTGAGGTCATATATCAAAGTTCAATAATAATAATAATAATAATGAACGACTTTATTGGTTCCTTAATTTTTTACAGGTATAAATAATATTCGCTATTAAATTTATTTGCAAGAAAACAAAAGGCGAAGTTCAATTTGGTTTCCGCGTACGTCATCAAATTGTTCTTCCACTTAACCTCAAACATACCTGTAGAGTGCAACATGGTGAAGATAAAAAAAAATAAAAAAAAGTGTTATCTGTGTTATCTATACATGCACTGCATTCAAAACATTCAAAGAGGAAAAGTTTCAGCTATATTTTTAACAGAGATAGAATGCTTTCTCAATGAATTGAAAGTGTTAAAGGGGCCAAATAAAATTTCCGTTAAATTCATTGATTGTTGAGGGTTTTATATCTTTTTTTTCAGAAAACTGAACCAAGACCCATAAGAAGATTTCTTTAGTTGTAGAATAATAATAATAATAATAATAATAATAGTCCCTCATAAACACTCGTTGAGTGTACCCAAAGGCATAGCCTGTGCGGGTAGAAGACGGCTATTATTATTATTTGCCGTGGCGCTCCGGGGCGACTTACGCGGGTGGTCGGTGTGCACTCCAAGCTAGCACTAGACCAGATTGGCATCTAACAACTCACAATACACTTTCTTTACAACAAGGCATGCGGCCGCCTATCGATCCGATATAAAGTAGTTGAGAAAAATTCACGTACCTACATCGGATTCGAACCGACTATCGCTATGCTGAAGTTCCGAACGGCCTGTGCATTAGACCGCTGATCCACCGACCATCCGACAGCAGAATGGCTATGCTGAGATCCAACTTCAATTCAGTTTACTAGGGCATTCAGAAAACTGTTCATTTTAAAAATAATCAATTCAATTCAATAATAACTGTGCTGATAATTCAGGAAACCTCCAAATCAGAATTTTAGACTTCAAAATACCTGAAAACTCGAATTCATGTATGTTCAGTGAAAATACTAGAAAACAGATTGTACATAACTTCAGAATAGGACATTGTGACTATCAAGAAGATTGTTTTTTTCAGAACAAAATGAATTCAAATATGTATGTGACTATCTGATTGATAAATACTTGAAAATTAATTCACGTAGAACATTTTCGAAGGGGAAATAATGAAGAATATGTGAAAATATTTGAAATAAATGTTTTTCTGATCATGTGTGTTGATTTATTTCCAAACATTTCTTGATATAAGTACTTATCAGTTCCACATTTATTGCAAAGGGAAATTGAATATTTTCCAATTGGAACGTGGATGTTACTAATAGGAGATCATTGAATAGACAACAATAAAATAAAATAACATCACTACTGGAAGATTAATGATAGCTGGATAGGTATATAAGTGTTCGCTAACAGTCCTTGGTAACTTTAATGCTACAAAGCACAGGAATGAATTCTTGATTTTCTCCAAGTTGTATATGAGGCTTTTATAGTATTTGGATAACCAAACTCAACCGATGTCACCTAGGAATAGTATAGTATTTTTACAAAGAGAACATTTGACAACTCCTTTTATATTCAGTTTTCTAAACATATTTGTTACGTAGTCATAGTGCAAGTCGAAGTCCATTTTTTCGTCCGATACAACGCCCAGTTTGTCTCATAATTGGCTTGTGATTAAATTCAACTTCCAGAATGTACTGACACCTGTATTTTCATATCGTTTTTGGGCACCATTCCTTTGAGATTCAAATCACGTTGTGTATTCGAAAAGTCTTATATATAAATGAATATCTGAGAATATTCATGACTTCCAGGCATTTCTGCACTTACAGCTCTGCAGTACTGAACCGCAAACAAAATATTCTACAAGGAATTGAATATTTTGAAAAAAATCTGTTCATATAAATATTATAACTTGGTCAATATATTCAATTCTGGAGTTCGGTGTCATAAAACCTTAAATCTATAAGATCTTGTTCAATATTCAGTATGACAATCTACATTGTTTGAACTTCGCGCTTCTAGACAAATCTCTATATAGGAAACCAATCAAAATCAGAATTTCCATGAACTGAAACGCAAAAAGCTTTCGTATGCACTCAGCCTAAGCTGGAACGAATCTAAATCGCAACCATGTCGACTTGAATTTTGCGAACCGGCAACTCTGGCGCGTAAAATTTAAAGGTCCGAGGTCAATGAGGCGGCATTTCAAACATCAAAGGAAATGGGCGCAGCTTCTTATCTGTATGTTTCTGTAATCTATCTGTGTCTACACACTGTGGTCTTTCCTGAAAGAGAAGACAGTGTTCGGAACGAACCTGACGGGGGAAATTAATTTCGGTATATCGATGGCTCCAAAACTATAAAATATTACTACTAGTTATATTACAATTCAATCGAGTATATATAGAAATGATTGTGGAGTCTGCAGCTATCAGCAATAAATAAGTGCTGTTGTATCTGGGTAACGATCGAAATATAACTCGCCCTTAATGCTTACATTGTTGTAAAGCCATATAAATATAATAACTTGACTGATATTGCATTTTATGATTTCAATCTGCAGATAACGATGAGAAAGAGGAAACGCAAAATCTGGAAGAGCCCAAAATGGAGAAGCTTTTAGGAAATCAGTTTAGTGAAGCCAGTACCCGTCTGCTTTCAGCAAGGCAAAGTTTGTTACGAAGAAGGCATAAGGATTGAATGAACTTATGAACAAGTATTGGTTAACCTTTTTTGGCTTTTTATAAGAAAACTCCATTGGAAAATCGTTGATGCAAATATTATTGTGTGAGAATATTGAAAAATAAAAGTCTGGACATCAAAAGGTCACTAATTTTCTGGTAACTAACAATGGATTCAGTATCCAACAATTATTTAATTTATTGAGGTAAAGTTTAATGAATATAAAAAATGATTTGAAATCCAATTTTGACCGAATTGAAATCAACTGAGAAAGAAACCATAAAGGCCGATTCAGATATATGCGTGCCCATGCAGGGTTTAAACGCTTTTTACTTACGTTACTATGACAAGAACATATTTTATTTGGTTCTGGAATAATTTTGTCAATGCTGGAATACTGGTATTTGAGATTTTCAAATGATCCCGATGTATTTTTCACTGCCTTTGAGGCCAATTCAAATACATTGCGTGCCCACCATGCATGAAGTAAAAGATACAGTGAAGGGATTATTTGAAAAACTCAAATAGCATTACTTCAGCATTGAAACAATTATTGCTGAACCAAATAAAATATGTTCTTGTTGTAGAAATGTGAGTAAAAGGCGTTCAAGCCGCCCGTACATCATATGTATCTGAATCGGCCTTAATAAATTGAAATGACAATAAATGGCTGGTTCGACATAGAACAATCATTTAAGAAAAAAACACTTGAAACTGATAGTTTGTCATGTGCCATCATACGTATTTTGTGTGTACGTTCAGAAGATCTGTCACTGTTTTTTTTTTGATGAGTTTCCTAAATTATATACACAGATATTGAAAAATGTTAACGGCATATAGTAATCCTAATACTGCCGCGACTGCGGTTGATATACTGACACTGTCACGTAAATTGTGCTCGTGGCAAATAGATTGGAGGGAGGAGAACAGTAGACCAGTTGAATACTTAACTCTCCATCTCGTATATTTGTTATATTTTTTACAATACTCCAATATAATTTTTTTTCCCACTGTACTTTAGTGTTTATCTCAGAAATTCCCATCAAAAGCTGATACGATTTTTCGATTTAATTGGGTGAACCATCCACTATTGAGTGACAGAAACCATGAAACTGGTACGTGAGTGTACCCTCATTCAAATCGAAACATAATTTCAACCTTGATGTTTAATGGGATCTCGTTATGCCCCAGGAACCAACTAATTTTAGGCAAAATGAGATATGCCGTGTTTTAGAACTCAAATATCGTTCTTGAGGTTCTGCAGTTTGTTTCTCAAGGTTAAAATTCGATAGAAAAAACATTAAACAATTAAAAATGTCCTTCTTTAAATACAATATCATTTTCAATAATCAGTAGACCACTTTTTTCTAATTTTACTCTGAAGTATGGTTTTGTCGGTTAGTTCTTTTTTGCATAATGGGGTCCTGTAGCTTTGTAGAAAACGTTGCCAAGTGTCTATAATTCAACAGTCGTAAGGGGACAGTAGTTATTTCTGTTGGATACTTTACGACAAAAACAACTATTCCCTCATAGCACATTTTATGTCCAGCTCAAGTTCAAACGTCCATATGGATGTTGAATGTACATCCATTGGGTACGTCCAATAGTAATCATCCGTGGTTGTGAAGTTTTACTTGAATACACCTGTTCTTGGTTGAGATTGAATTGTTAGACAATCCATAAGTGCTTGGATAAATAATAAACCAAATGAAGTGCATGGTTATCTTATGTGAAATGGAAAAATTCCGGAAGAGACCTATTTTATGCAAGTCTAAGAAGTTTCAGTAAATTGCTAAATTATACATTATGTCAAAAAGTTGAAATTATTAATAATTAATACCGAACTTCAGATTATATATAGGTGAACTGAAGAGGAAAACACTTACTAAATTGATTCTATTTTATGTGTTGAGGATTATTATAGTCCTTTTTTCCCCAACTCTATCATTTTTCCTTATTCAAAATAAAGTGGAACAAATACCCTGAATCATTTGGTAATTTGAATTTTTCGACTTTTTATACTTATCTCTCAACCTTCGATAGTAATAAAAATATGATAATAATAATCCCTCTTAAACACTCATAGAGTGTACCCAAAGGCATATTATTAATATTTGCCGTGGCGCTCCGGGGTAACTACTGATTTTTGTAAAACCTACAGCACCACCCCGGGTGGTCGGCGGGAACTCCAAGCAAGCACCAGACGTCGGGATTGACATCTAGACAACTTACATTGCCTATCGACTCCTATGAAATTGAGAAAAATTTTCTCGTTTACCAGGATTCGAAACTGGCCAAATGCAAGCGGAAGTTTAGAAGGCCGGCATCTAACCGCCTCGCTACCGAGAACCCTAAACTATTACTTATTACAAAAAATCCCATTTGAATTTAATGCGATTCAACAATTGCAATGAAAAATGAGAACCTCTGGCCGAATGGAAAAATGTACTTTTTCACCCAAGAAACTATATTTGACAAATTTTTCCTGAATTTTATATTTCCAGTCGAGGACATTTCTGCTTTTCAACATTAATGGTGTAAATACTTTCTCTCATAAATAACTAAAAAATTTAATAAATTTGTAGAAATCGATTTTTTTATCAAATATGATTAAAAATCAACACTTAAGTACATTGGGTTCTTAAATGATTCAGCTTAAATCATCCATAACAAAAGCATTCGTAATCACTTTAAACACATATGCCAATATATCCAAATTTCATACTTAATCATTTATGAAAACTATGTTCAATATTCAGAATAATTGCGAAAACTCAAAATATACCTACCTCAAGAGAGTGTTTCTTTACAATGTGATATGGATTTCGAATATAATGGGTTCAACGATTTACACGTAAGTCCGATGGACACACAAATTAAGATTTTTTTAGTATTTTATTTTTGTGATTTATATGCTGTAAATAGAGTGGAATATATTTCAATAATGTCCTCCTTCTTTGGTCGCGTTCCATGTATCAGATAGATTTGAAGAGGAAACATGGCCAACATTTTTTTGTAATCAGAAATACACTCAATCTCTCCATTTCGTTAGTTAACTAATATTTTTCTGTATATATAATTAAAGAAAAACTATGAAATTGCAGATACTATTCCCGAAAAACCTCATTTTTTCAAATTCAGGAACAAGGTCAAAAATCCTAAGACCGTCCGTGGCGACAATAAAGACGATCTAATGCGCAAACTCATTCTTCAGTGAATTTTCTGTATGAAAAACCACGTTTTTCTAAACAGAATGGCGTTCTAGTGTTTATTATGGATGACGCCAAGAGATGAACAGCACTCTCTGGAATGATTTTGGCAGAAAATTATATATAAGAGCGTAAAGCGTCGCATGTGAAATATAACACAATCTTATACCAAAAAAGTCTATATTTCAATGCCTACAGATAACTACTTCAATCATCTACCAGATAAAATAAAGAGTATATCAACACACTCACTTAATAAACGCGTTAAGAATTTACTCAGTTGTAATATCACAAGAGAGTGAGAATAAAGTGAAAATAATTTGACAGATTTCTCGAAAACTTGTTGCCAGGTAATAGACACGAGAGCCCGAAGGGCTCGAGTGGCTATTGCCAAATGGCAACAAGTTTTCGAAAAAATCTGGAGAATTATTTTCTACTTTATAGAACTCTCGTGTGGTATTCGATAGATTATTGTTTGATACCCAAATCATAGACCAATTCTCTATATAACATTTTCATTTCAACAATTTATTTGAATCACTATAAACAGAATTAAGTATGGAATTTGAAGTCTCAGCATGAAATATACAATTACTATGGATGTTTTGTCCTTGGCTGGAGGATTTCGTAACATTGTTTTGTTCTGTTGGATTGAAAGTTATTGCTTTCTCTCTGTCCCATAGGTTATCGATTGAAATTGTTTCCAAATTGACACGTTACTCAAAATAGTATTCTTACATGCATTTTTGTTGATTTTCTCAAAATTTCATCGAATGATGATGTACTAAACCGTTTTCGAATCATTTTTCACTTTTCATGCAAACTGATGACATATATCAAATCAAAAGTATCAGTTGTCATACAATGAAAACAAAATACCTCAAAAAATTCCCGCGGCAATTTTCATGGTACTCGTAGAAAATTCCCAGTATATGCTGTGATTGGCCTGAACGTAGATGAATCTTTGTTTTTATTATTCCTATGTTCGTTTCACTGTGAAAACTACTGTATTTATTATTTTTATTGAAAATTTGAATTATAAGTTCAGATGAATACCCTTGTGGGAATCGAGACTATGCCTCCCTTGCAGAGCAACCGAATGTAGTGTAGATGACTTGATAAAATAAACTATGATAGTCAGCGGTTTTTCAAGTCTAGTTAGAAGTCGTCAAGTACGAGGCTGTGTAGAATTAGGTAGGTTAATAGTGTATATGGTTGCAATAATATAATCTCGAATGTAATTTAGGGAGATTAATTCACAACTACATAACAATTTATCTTGCAATCATAGATTCTATTCAACCCCACAAGTAATGTGTTAGTGACAGCTGTCCATATAAAAATTTCAACACTGCCATTAACGGAGTGATTGATGATCACGTGGTCAACGTCCATATATCAGCTATTGGGAAAAAGCAAAACTTTATTGAACTATATTTAGTGGAAAAATAAGTTATTTATTGCACTAGTGGGATAACGTTTTTATTGCACTCATCTGTCGTTCTACTTCAACGTGCTGTCATCATGACAAACAGAAACGTTCAAACCCATTACATATTTAGCAGATATTCTGTGAGATTGGCAATACGTCTTAAACATTTACATATTTTATATTATTTATTAACAATTACCGAAATGGAAAGTGCACTGCAAAATTTCTGCATTTGGTGAATCCTCATCTATACACAGGGCACTGCTTCAGGAGATCCTCCGCAACACTTCTTGCCGATACTGGAACATATGTACTAGAGCTCAAACGACACGGCGGAGGGATACGAAGAGGAATCACTTGCAAACAAACTCACTGTTGCAAAAAAATATTTCAGGCTGAAGATAACGACAATTATCAATATAATACAGAAGTAACAAATCAAGAAGTGGATTTAAAAAGTACTTCACTACGAAATATTCATATTGAGAATTGCACAAATTGTTCATTCACTTTCAACATTGAGGGGAAAAATAAAGTTTGAGTTGAATTGTTCCTAACGTATTAGTTCCTGTTTCAATGCAATTATATTATAATTAATTATTTGAATCACGCATTTCAATTTCCTTCACCTAGTGACGCACCTTAATAAATAATTTTTTTATTTTTGCATGAACGTAGAAAATATTTTGTTTGCAACTCGTGCCCAAATTGTTTATTGCACTCGACGTGCACTTTTTGCACTTGTTGCATAAGTAACTATTAATCAGCGTTAGAGAACAAGGGCTTTTTTAAAGGATAAATTTCATTTTACAACGAAATAATTTTGCTAATCAGTAATTTTACGAGAAAAACTAATGAAAAAATGTAGGTCGAGCAAAATGAGAAATACATAATGAAAAATACAAGTTACTGATATGAATTAAAGAAAATAATAGTCTCTATTTGTCATGGTCGGGTTCAGGAAGATTATTTCATAAACAGTCCAAATTCATTCATATACTCGTTAATATACGTTTCAATATTTCATTCAACTTTTATATAAAAATTAAATTAAAAATGAAAATTAATATTATTGGCACTGCAATTTTGAGTGACAGGGTTATGTCAAACTTTCACTTTGTTTACCTGAATAGAGTGGTCGATTCTAAGAAATTGAAGGAATTTCATTGGCTGTCAGAATAGCCTTGTATTAATTGTTTGGAAAAGAGTTGGATTGTTCAGGGATAAAAGAAATATAAATGAATCCGAAATGATTCTAGCAGGATTGCCATCAGAATAACGAAGTAATGTTTCAAGTATTCAGAATATTATATAAATTGCAGTTGGGTTGTAATCATTAAAAAAATAAAGTGGCGAGTCTAAAAACGAATTAAAAATATACTTCACTGCCTGAGTGTAACTAGTATAATGTCCGAAACTTGAGGCAGGTTTATTTTTTAAGAATGCAGTTAATTTTTGAACTTCAGATAATTCAAAGTTGTATTACTTAAAACACTACTAAATGTTTTTTTATAAAAAACTAAAGGATATCCTTTTGTGAAGTTTTTCACTTGTTATTTATTGTATTCATCAGGATAAAAGATGGGTAGGTGAAATCATGAGCCAACAAAATAATAAATATCACATGTACTAAATGTATAAGAGAAAGAATTATCATTACTTTGGCAAAGTGACTATTTTCAATTTCTTTTTGAAATTTGGAGGATGTTATAAAACACATTGTCAAGGATAATTTTTCATACTCTAACTTTAAACTGTAAAATTCTAAAAATATAATATATATATTAAATAAAAAAACATAAATATATAAATGCATATATCAAATAATAAAAAAAATTACTTTGATATTAAATAAATATTTTTCTTCATAATAAATAGGTACATAAGAACCATAACAGGACATATCGAACAAACACAATAATATTATCCACTGAACATTAACTTGAAAAACAAAACAGAAAAAATGTTTGGCAATATGTTTTTCTAGTTATTCTTCAATTATGAGTCTTGAGAATCTGCTCTAAGTACATTTTTCTGAAAATAAAAATGTGTATTAATGAATGAATCATCCTCACGGTCATCAAAGTCAAAATATACATTTTTTGTGGTCTTTATAGTGACATCGATTTCTGTGATAATTAACCACTATGTATTCTGGGTAGACTTTAATACCTCCAAACGTCACATTAGGAGTAGCATTGTTTAAATTATTTCGCATTCAAATGGGGGTTCTCGGTATCGTAAAATATGCCCTTTTTTCACTTGACGTAATGGAGGGCAGTTTATAACATAGTCCTAACCATTTATTCACTCTAAATTATGAAAAACTGATTTATTATTCAATATTGAATACGCGTATGCATAAATTCAAATGCTCCCCAGCTGTGACGACATTGTCTTCATGTAATACGATTCGTTGAAGTTTGGGATTGCGCGGACAAAGCCGAGAGTGACTGAGGGACGCCGCAGTTGCCAAGTCTTTGTAAAATCTAGAAAGTAATTACGTGTAATGACAAATTGAACTTAATTGTTGGTAATTTATTATTGGCTATTCTCAAGTTACCGAGATCATGCGCCATCTGCAACTCTAGTGATCACACAGAATCAAGTAGGCTAAAATCTCTCATTTTGAACCAACTTTCACAGGTATAAGTAGGTACACCAGGTTTTCTAGACTTCTTAGCTACAACGTATAGGTTATGTAACCGACAGGTTGAAGTAAGCACAGTTGTCAAGTTAACGATTAGTCGCACCACTATTTGCACTTTTCACTGAAAATTTTAGTAATTAATGCTTCTTGAACTAGAAATACTGGTTCATACAAACACATTTCTTATAATAGCCACCGCAATTACATTCAAGTCAACAAAAGATTATTAATATTTGAATTGGATTTCTCATATACTTAGGTATATTGTATCATAATATCTGCTCACCTGAACCACAGATTAGGGTTCCCGGAACCCTGGGGTGGGGTTCCGTGTACCATCACTTTGAAGCGACAGTAGAATTCTACAATTACTTGTCTACTATCGCTTCAGTCGGTATTCCGTGTACCTTTGAAAGTATCGCTTTCGAATCGGAAGAAATCGTGATTATATGAGTCGTCCTGAAAACATTGAGCAGATCTTAGGAATTTGTTGTTTTCAACTATATATTATTTGTTTATACTGGGGTTTTCTGGTTTATTGATATTATAATATTATAAACTCATATTTACAGTATTTACACAAATTTTTCATACATAATCTTTGAATTTGTGCTATACTCATGTTACACTTTATAGCTAAAATCATTTAGCTATAAATTGATGATAACACACATAACAGAAATGCTGTGTGTAAACATTTTACTTGCGTGAGAAAAGAGCAATTTCGAAACTTCAACATGAAAAGAAGGGTGATAAATAGTTTGGCAGTTGGCAGTAGGTATAGATAGTCAATTAGCCTTTTCTTTTAATAAAGTAAATATTGAGCCTCATCTTATTCATGCTGCCAGAAATGTAGTAGATAGCTGTTTCTAATGAGTCAAATGAAATGAGATCGTACATTTCATTCCATTACATTCTATAATATAGTGTGGAAACAACTTATGGAATAGGTATAATTATCTCAGGTGATAGGTCATCCTACCCGAAAAAAATATGAGAAAAGCTTGAACATGCGGAACATCTCAATTTTTGTTTTTGATGGACGTTACTTGAACTACAATTCAAATATACAGGGTGACATGCACTTGTGTACAGCACACTATATACAAAGTGTGTACCCAAATATGTCTTATGTGAAAATATTTTTTTTCAGTAGGTACGAACAATAATGTAAAAACTTTGACCCAATGTTTAAGGAAAACTTATAGCAAACAAATATAATGGAGAGAAACATTTTGAATAATATGATCGATGAAATAAAAAGTAACGTCCTGTGTTCAAATAAATTGTTTCATTGACTAGTGCGAAATCGTATGTTTATTTAAAAATTTTAGATTGTATACCTATATCTATACATATAGCCTCTATACTATTCATTAAATTCCCATTCATGATAATAATAATAATAATAATAATAATACTCCCTCATAAACACTCGTTGAGTGTACCCAAAGGCATAGCCTGTGCGGGTAGAGGACGGCTATTATTATTATTTGCCGTGGCGCTCCGGGGCGACTTACTGATGTTTTAGGTGATGTATTCACTTTTCAGCTGTAGGAAAACCCGGAAAACCTACAGCACCACCTCGGGTGGTCGGTGTGCACTCCAAGCAAGCACTAGACGAGATTGGCATCTAGACAACTCACAATACACTTGCTTTTCAACAAGGCATGCGGCCGCCTATCGAATCCGATATAAAGTAGTTGAGAAAAATTCTCGTACCTACATCGGATTCGAACCGACTATTGCTATGCTGGAGTTTCGAACGGCCTGTGCATTAGACCGCTGATCCACCGACCACCTCAATTTAATATAGGTCCTTGAAATCAGCTCATTGAATAGATTCAAAACATTTTAAAGAGCACAGGGTGATTCTTAAAAAGAAAACATGATTTATCACCCTGTTTATTTCAATTTTAGTTCGAGTGACGTCACATTGAAAACATCTTTTACACATTTTTTTCGGATTTCGTCTGAAATTATTGTATTCCGTATGTGTGGTTTCTAAGCTTTATTATGAAGCCAGAAAGATATATGAAAAAAAAATCGAGAATAGACACAAAAAATAAAAAATTAAATCAACCCAAGAATTTATATATTAAAATAAAATGTAGAGGTATCATCATCACATATATGGAATAAATATATAATATGTGGACTCATTTTATTTCTTTCATCTTTATTCTCTTTATTTGGCATTCAGATACATGCGTGCCCATGAAGGGTTTTTGAAGCACGGGCGATTTAAACGCCTTTTACTCACGTTTCTATCACAAGAACATAGTTTATTTGGTTCTGTAATGAGGGAAGTGATGCTATTTGAGTGTTTCAAATGATCCCGATTAATTTTTCACTGTATCTTTTATCTCATGCAGAATAGGCACACATGAATCCGAATCGGCCTTAAAAGGCAGTGAAAAATACATAGGAATTATTTGAACAATTCAAATAGCAGTACTCATTGACAAAATGACTACAGAACCAAATAAAATATGTTATTGTTATAAAAACGTAAGTAAAAGGCGTTTAAAAACCCCGTGCTTCAGAAACCCTGCATGGGCACGCATGTATCTGAATCGGTCTTTGAGTAAGCAATAACTAACAAATTGACAATCTTGCCATAATCGTCAAACAAAGCAAAAAAACATCACCAAAAACTCAAGAATGGTTAAAATAATTGGAGTTATGTGATTCTGTCACTGTGTTCTGTGGTCTGTCACTGTATTTTGTGGACTAAATCATTCGTTCTCTTTCTAAGCGATAGCTTCCTTGTCACTATAGAATTCTATAATTATTTATTACTATAGTCGCTTTATTTGGTATTCCGTGTGACTTTATGAAAGTCTCAAAGTCTCGCTTTCACATCGCTTCGTGCTCGGGAAAGATCGTAGTTATTGATCACATTATAAAAACATCGAAGAATTTTGGTAATTTTTGATATTATGTTGGCTTTCTAAACATTTGTAACCTTTTTTCAGTATTTTATAACCATGAAATTTAGGTCAATATTTTTTCTAAAAGAGATAAAAGAAATCTTCAGTGAACGTCGAATCTCTGGAATTTGTTTGCTCACAACCTTCAGATGGATATATTAAAGAATATCATTTTCATACCCCTTTATTACATTGATGAAGTATTAGTAGCAACCTATAACCAAATTCTTTAATAGAGGAGCCACTGTAATTGACAGTATGTATCACAGGATAATATTGTCGAAGAATGATTCAGTATCATTATCAACAATACTCAATATAGGAAAGATATAGTACACCATCCTACCTGCAGACTCCGGACCTCTACCTACCAGTTTCATAATAGATCTTGTGGCAGTAACAAGTGAAAAGAGAACATCAGAACATACCAGTTTAGAATTTAGTTATCAAAGAAAGTTTTTTAGCGTAACTATATGAACTTTTACAAGGGTAGCTCTTGGAACCGATTTAAAAAAGTGTTCGATACAGGTTCATAAAACTAGTTGAACATCAGTTTGTAATGTATATAAAAAAATTTAACTTTGCATGTAATATTGTTTTAATGAAGATACTACAAATGGAATATTGTTATTTGTAGAGAGTACAACTTCATATTAGGTTCTTATTATATTCATAATAATGTAGATTTGCAAAATCTCTCACGATCGAGAAAATCTAGGTAGGCACCTATATATTAACCTGCTAATAAACACTAGATAATTTTTTCAAACTATTTTGTCGCTGTATGATTTCCAATAGCAGTAATCTAGTTTTGATCCCTTGTCCAGATAGGTATTTATTATAATTTTCATATTGGAATGGAGAATTCTTGGTTATAATTTCTCTAGTATTTATTTTACCCTTCCTCATGACCATGACCAATTATTCTTGCTATTTCGTCACAACTAGAAAAATGAGACTGGCCAACAGTTATTATATTTACTGAAATAGATCATAATAGGTACATGAACAAACTTAATTCCTTGATTGCTTGATCAATTGGTAATTTTAGTGTTGATTGAATTCATGTTATAAGTCATCGTTGATTCAAGCTTGAATGTTTCATCTGCTGTGATAATTTTTTATTTGAAAGTAGGTAATTGTTTATGTAGGTAGGTATTTAGTTTGGGCAATTCTTTTAGATACGAGTTTGTATTATTTGAAAGTTTTACGGAAAAACTTTTACCGTTTACTAAATTGAATAAAAACAAATACCTAAATGGAAAAATTTATCGAATCACTTCGAATAAGCATATATTATTATTTGCTTCAGTTTTTCATCAAAAATCAATTTCGCTTTATAAAAAGCTAGCAGACAGACACATCAACGTCAGTCAATCGAATTTCGAAATTTTTGGGATAAACCACATGAAATATCATTCTCTTCCTTTCTAAACGATAATTTCCTTGTCTTCTCGACACCTTCTTAGGTGTCGCTTCAAAAAGCGAGAATCGTCCGAAGTAAGTGTAGAAAAAGTACACACAGAATATCACTTTCGTCAACTGTAGCTATTAACTGTAGAATTCTATTGTAAAAGAGTCAAGATGGCGGTCCAAATGCTGTCAAATATCAATTTGTCGCCAGCAAAACTGTAGCTAACTATACAAACGGAATACCGTTTACGTCAAATCGTAGCGATATGTAGAATACTATGGTACACGGAATCCCACTGCTGAATCCAAATGAGGTTTTTGATCGTTACAGTAGGTACATAAATAGCGTTTTGGAGTACAAATGAAAATACTATTTTCCATGAACACAAATTAAAAATAAATGATCCAAAATTACCAAGCTAATATTTCAAAACTTTGAACCATGATATTATCAAGATATTGAAAGTATATTCCGGTAAATCATATTTTTTTGCGATATGGCAACGCTGTCAGGCACATTATTTATTTCATCTGCAAGGCAAACATCACGAGTATAACCAATCGAAATCTCATGCGTAAGTACGTCACGTTCCCGCCTCTTCTGGTCGTTTGAATTCGGTGGTTAATTTTGGTGTTTTCAATAATTTTTATCCCGATGAATGGACTGCATTGGTGATGACGTCACAAATATGCAACCAACATTACACCGAGTCCTAAATTATTTGGCGCGAAATGATATGCGTCATTCTCGACCTTAAGTACGGATGGCATAAGAACGATAATAAAAGTATCGTAACAGCTCTTTTTGTTTTATGCTTTCATACGAAATAAGTGAATAATTAAGGAATTGCCTACAGCGGGCATTGGATATGAAGGATGAAAGAAACGATATTTCCTTAAAACAATTTTCTGAAAGGATTATTCTTAATTTATAGACGAAATAAATTTGAATATTCATCTACATCCAACTTCATGCTGCAAGGAAGTGCATCCCCGCTAGATGGCGCTCATAATTTAGGCAAGAAACAGTAAAGTGGTGATCAGCCAAGTGTTTCGATTTACTCCCATTCGAATTTGAAAACATTGCTGAAGATGTTGAATGATGAATTAAGTTTATCAGACATTTTCATCTACGCAGACATTGATACTTTTTCATGAAAATCTCAAATACATATTACATACGACATAATATGTGTTCTGTGGACACGACTACGAGCAAACAACATGAAGTTAGTAGCATGATTCTATTTTGCTATTGGTCGACGCATAATGGATTTTCTGGAATTTATTCAGGAGTTATTTAGAAGGCTTTCTTCACCTTAACCATTCTATAAGACGTATTAATTCTTTTTCTATCGAATTCAAATACATACATTTCTCAAATATTGCTAATAATAGCGAAATAATTAAATTAATAACATCATAATTTTTACCGCAGATTCTAAACCTTATGTAATGGTTACTGAAAGTTCATGTTAGCGCAGCTTCTATCAGATATATTTCGTTAGGACTCAGTGCACTGTTTATTGCATATACATTTTGACGTCACACTAATGCGATCTATTGATGAAAAATTCCGAAAACTGAACACAAAGTACTTATGAATGCACTATATCGAAATATATTAACTGTATATAATATAATATAATGATATATAAAACTGTCACACTACAGGTATTGTTCAACGTTGCCATGCATTGCTGGCCGAAACTATACAATCAATGTTTAAGGTTACCAAGAAACTTTTAGTGGCATATTGTACTACCGACTTGCAAATACGCAGATACCATTAGGGCCATATTACAACACTAAAGGTTACAAACAGTGCAGTGAAAGTAGATAGTTTAACAAAAAACAGCTCAAATTACGGCCACAGTCTGTTTTTGTGATTCTGTAGCTTTTTATTTTCGACTCCTCCTCCGCCCCTGGACTAAACCATAGAATCATGACACAGTCGATTTTGTATTTATATATTGAATATCTGATGTGGATTCAATTCTGAAGCAAGGAAAACTACCCAAATACCAATATTATGTATGTATACATTTAATTATGATCTCTATAACTTAATGAAATAGTAATAATGTTTGAATATATTAAAAGTGGAATCAAAGATTTTTTTACCTTTCGATTGGATGGAACAGTATTTGGTAAAGGTAAAATAGCATCATTCTTCATTGGTAATCCATAAACCATATTGGCATTGGCCAATGACATGCATTCTTCCAAAGTCTTGATAAAAGTATCACATGTAGCCCCTAGAAGTCTAGTAGATTCATCCATTTTCTGTGGAATAAAAAAAATTTGATATTTCAACGAATACAAAAATATATCAGCAAAGATTGATCAGATGCCGTGGAGAATGCTGCAGGGAAGCAATTCATCAGCTTCATTAATGATATCACAAAAATAATAGCAATAAATAAGGGCCAATTTATGCAACTTGTGATTATCATAATCACAATCATTTTCACAGTTTTAATCTCAATTGTTGTTTTTTGAGACTAAAACTAAGGAAATTTCATGAATGCTACTACTGAAATGTACAGTTTCAATTTTATTTTATGATTAAGACAGTGACTATGATTAGGATAATGATAATTGCAAAGTTGCATAAATTGGACCTAATTTGGGGATTGGATATGTTTACATAAACCTTGTAATAATTGTGAAACATTTTAGTCATTAAGTATCTCAATACTCTCATAGAATTTATGAAGCATTGTGTTTTCCCGAAAACCAACTGATTCTTAACAATGATAAAACTGACAGTATTCACTTAAAATAAACAACTCGTGTGATTCTCCAGAGAACAACTCCGAATAATCAGAGTGGATACAATATATATTTAACGCATGATTTTTATCTCCGAATTATGTTATTTGCACCACTGAGTTCACGTTACGACTAGTTATACGACTCACGCTGCCATGTCATTTTTCCTCTCGCCTGTCAAGGGATTATGCTAGACATGAGATGTCTAAAGACCCTGGTGAATTGAACGATTCGATTTTGTTTTGATTTTTTCGTTCGGCACCACCTGTTGGATTAGGTCCTAGTTCCCGATTCTCCGCTACGTTGTGCTTACATCGCTGACAGAAAATTGTTAGGTAGTAAGCTTACTGTTCACAATCACGATGCGATGATACGGAAGTGTTACTATTGGTTTATTATTTGAAATTGACCAATAGCATCTCCGAGATAACACTTTCGGATCATCGTATCGTCGGATATCGTGATCGTGAACAGACAGTAAGCTTTACGCATAACGGCGTTTTGCGTTCACGACTTTTATTTATTTATTTTAATTCTGTTATCTTATTGGTTTCCTCAAAAACGATTAAAGCCGTCATACATTTTCGACATTATCATTATGTTAGTCCGATTTCCGTCATTTGATTGTATAGTTGTGATATAATTCGTGTAGTAAAAATTGAAAACAACAGTAAAAAATCTACATGAAAAATAATTAATCTGCGCTCCGGGGCGACTTGAATGTATTGTTGTTTTGGAAAAAGTGGGAAATATAGGTAAATGTCGGATTTGTACGAAATTGTCACAGATGGCTTAAAACATGATAAAAATGCTGATACCTACTAGTTTTCAAAACACAATTCATTGGGATCGGTGTTTCCAGGCGCGTGCCTGAGGATGGGTAATGGGGTAATTACCCCCCCCCCATGACCACGATGATGATGAAAAAATTTGAACAAAGGTAACCTGTTTTTATTATTTTGTCTGTTTTGTTATATTCATATATTTTCAGTTGTACATTCTCTCATTTTTGAGTTATTGTTTTCGTTTTGAAGAATATTCTGCTAATTTATTTTCAGTTACACACTTACTTATTTTTCAGTTATTATTTTCGTTTTGAATGATATTCTCTTCATTTATTTTTACATTCTTTTATATTCGAGTTATTGTTTTCGTTTCGAAGAATATTTATTCTGTTATTTATTTTTAGCTATACATTTTTTTATTATTGAGATATTGTTTTCATTTTGAAAGATATTCTGTTTATTTATTTTTACACTCTCTCATATTCGAGCTATTGTTTTAAAGAACATTTTGTTAATTTTTTTTAAGAATTAAATATGAGTACCTTAGTGTTACTGAAGTTCAACATTTTAAAACGTAGGAAATATTGGTCCTGAAATGGGTGATTACCCCCCCCCCCCATGAAACTACCCTAGCCACGCGCCTGGGTGTTTCATTGTATCTTTTTGGTTTAAACACACTGTGTCAAGCCGAAAATACTTTAAACATGAAAGTTGTAGCAATTTATGAGTAAAATAATCCTCAAGAATTAAAAAAGAGTAATCACTTGTAGTCAACAGACATGCATTCATTTTTAATGACAAATGACAGCTCTCTCGTAACAGAGAAGCAAATTTTGCGCCGTTGCCTACTTGATTCTAGAAATATTCAATTTACTATCACATGAGATATTTTAGAGAATGAGTTATGGAAAATGATTAGATATATTTTTCTCTCATTCCATCAAGTGCACATTTAGAATGTTGGAATGCAGACTGGCAGAATTTAAAGGACATGATAGAATTTAGGAATTTTTTGTATACACATGTGCGTTAACATGCGCACACACATGCGCGTTAACATGCGTAAGTAATGTAAACGCAACCTAAAATGAGATTGGGATTGTTTGGGTTTCGGCGGGTCTAGTCGATAAGCAAGGTAAATGTAAGTTTATTGGGCTCGGCCTTTAAAAAAAATAGGTGTCCAAATCACGTAGTTAGTTTTGTCTCCCACACGAATCCGAAGGCCATAGTCCTAGTTACTCATCGTAAGAGAAGGGAACACAACCAAACCTAACCTAGCTATCCAAGTTGCTGGTAATCCGATCACGATTAGGTATGAAAAAGTGAAATCAAAGCAGATGCTCGCTGCGCTCGCACACAACCTGCCGTTAAACTTACCTTCACCTTGCTTACCGATTAGACCCGACAAAACCCAAACAATCCCATTTTTTTAATTCTGATGCTCACTCTAAAGAAGATTTACCGAAAAAAAAAACTTGCATTCTTTGCCCTCATAACGCTGGCTTCCCTTGTGCCAAGTCAGGTTGTAACGTAATATATTCCATAAAGTTCACACCTATTTTCAGAATGTTCGCAAATTATGTTTTTATTATTCTTGTTCTAAAATATTCCTATTTCGAATATTTCTGGAATTGAATTGGCAACGTCGCAAATTTAGTATTGCCGTTACGCTACACAGAACTGTCATTTCATTTGACAAATAAAATGTAGGCTTTTATTTATTGAGGTTTTTGTGTATCATTGTCTATTGAGTAATGATCAGTTTTTTCCTCTTTTGAACTTCCTGAGGATTATTTTACTCATACATTGCCAGAAGTGTGTATGGAAAAAAGTATTTGCAGTTCAACACAGTGTATTTCAGTCGGATAGATGCATATAATACTCCGCCCAACAGATTATTTCAGTGTTTTGGCTGCAAGTACCGACATCATCAAAAAAATTTGAAAAAGGTGTTTCCGCGCAAAATTCTTACTCGATATAGTGTTTTATCATGTTTTATGCCATATGTGAAAATTTCGTACAAATCCGACGTTTACCCATATTCCCTACCATTGCCTTAATTTATCAACAATAACCTCACCTCACTCAAATGAAACTACTCCTAATAGTCCTAACCAACCAAACCTAGAACACGAACGATCACCACCGGTCAAGCGGTATTATTGTCGACAAGATATCGTCATGCCGCAGGTTATGGATGAAAAATTGGCACGAAAATATGAGCACCTTGTGTATAAACATAACTGAGTCTCGCCCTCTGGTAGAGCGGTACTAAGCCCTAATCGTCAAAAATCAAGCATAATCAAGTAGGCTGATGTCTTCTGTTTGATCCCACAGTTTTACAGGTATAAGTGCAAACACCAGGATTTTTAGACATCTTAGCTAGACAGAACCGCCTGTCATCGTACCCACTTTTTGAAAATTGCTCACTCTGCGTACGCAATTTACGTAGGCCGTGCATTCGAGGTTTTTCAACTTGCTACCCCAAATATCGAAAACTCAAGGATAAGATCGAAGATCTTGCAGGCCACAGAAATGGTCCTCGATTTCCCCACAAACAATGACAGAATAATTTTGTCAATTTGGTATTCACAGTTCTTGCATTGTGAGGTCTAGCCAGTGGCAAATTTTCAAGAAATTTTTCGACGTTTCGAATTTTTTTTAAGTATTTCTCACTATTCAAATTTTCATCGTAGGTATATAAAATAGGGTAACTCTTAGTTCATTATCAACAGCACATTCATTCGAAATTGTACTTGAGTTTCAAACTTCGAGCACTATATGTGGATTTTTAGGATCTCAATAATGTCGGTTATGCCTTTTGTGAACTCCTTGCTGAAAAAACTTCTCCTCATCAGACCAAATTATGTTTCTGAAGAATCCGGCGTGCTCTTGTATTTTGAGTAATAAGACCTCCCAGAAGTTTACGGGGAAAGTCACCTGGGATGCTATTTTTGACCGTTCGCAATAATTACGTATACTTGTATCGTCACATTCTGATGTTCCCTGCATGTTGTTGATATGCAAACTGTTACTCAGAACGTTATAATACGTGTACTCGTTAATACTGCGAACGGTCAAAAATAATCCCTTCTGTGTGTAATTTTTGCAATCTTATGAATTCAAAAGGATGTAGCTCATGGCGGTGTAAAATGGTTTGTATTGCAGAGTATCAAAATACCAATTCCAAAGGAGCCGTTCGTATTGAGGCTTAAGGATATGCTTGAAAATATCCGAGAATGTTAATTTGATAAATCTTCATTGCCATGTCATTGACTCTCGTAATAGGTCTGGCTACTTTCCCAAAATATTTAAAACATTCCGTGATCACTTTCCCCGAGTCATGCACGGTAAGTGTTTACGATGATCATAAGTGGACTGTTTAAACTTTTGATTGATTGTATAATAGAAATATGAGAATAACAATTTGTAAGAATTTATTCCCTTCAACTTGACAATTCTTGACTTGTAATAATAATCTTTTTACATGGTTACAATAATGATCAAAATAGAACAAATGCTTATACAGAGAGTTCTTAACATACCGCCGGGCATTGACAGGTATGAAGTACCTTCAATAAAAAATATTTCGAACATTCAAAAAGTCTTTATATTTCCTGATTTTATCAGGAATTATTTTCACTATGTTCAGTAGAGAGTACACATAGTTTTGACACAACTCGTTGAATTTCACTTCCATTTGAAAGTCTTACTGTGGCTACTCGAACAATATTGTCTTTTCCTGAATGAAGTTCTACCACTCTTCCCATTTTCCATTTCAAAGGGGGCAAATTGTCATCCTTGATTAAGACTAGTTTTCCAACTTTCAATAAACTGAGAAAATTGGTTTTCCATTTAATACGCGTCTGCAATTCTCCAATATATTCTCGTTGCAATCTTTTCCAAAAATGTTGAATGGCTTGTTGAAGTTTTTCATATTTTCCCAGTCTTGTTGTTTCAACTTCAAGAAAATTATTATCAGGAAGAGCCATCATGGACTTCCCAATCAAAAAGTGTGATGGAGTCAAAGGATTATCGTCACATGGATCAGATGATAGTGGGCTCAAAGGCCTTGAATTGAGTATACCCTCAATTTGAATTAGTACTGTCATTAGATCCTCATACGTCAATTTCATGTTACCCACAATTCTCTTCAAATGGTATTTGTTACTTTTTATTCCCGCTTCCCAAATTCCCCCAAAATTTGGTGACCTAGGCGGGATGAAATGCCAAAAAATACCTTCTTTGGACAAATTGTTGCTGATTTCATCTTTTGATGATGTGAGAAACATATACAAATCTTTCAGTTGAGAATTTGCACCAACAAATGTCGCAGAATTGTCCGAATAAATATGATCTGGTCTACCCCTTCTACCAATGAATCGTCTCAAAAACAGACATGAATGCATTTGTTGATAAATCAGTTACAATATCAAGGTGAATAGCCTTCGTTGACATACAAATGAACAAGCAGATATAAGATTTCAATAATTTGGAACCTCTCAACTTGCGATCTTTAATCAGAATAGGACCACCGTAATCAATACCCACATTGGAAAAAGGATGAAATCCTGTAACACGACATTCTGGTAAATTTCCCATTAAATATTGTTCACTGGAAGGCCTTGCACGAAAACAAGTTACACACTGATGTGTAATCTTCCGAGCTATATTTCGGCCTGCAAGAGGCCAATATCTTTCTCGTATTGAACTCAACAATTGTTGAGGTCCGCAATGTCCTAATCGTAAATGTTCATTGGACATAATCAATGCTGTCAACTTATGACTTGAACCAATTACAATTGGATGTTTCTTACTAAATTCATAATTAGAATTGTCAATTCTACCACCAACTCTGATTATTTTATCACCATCCATATACGGAGAAAGTGATAAAATACTACTATTTTTGTTGATTGGTTTATTATTGTATAAATCATTATATTCTTGAGGAAACGCTTGATATTGGGATATTTTTAATAACATATTTAAGGAAAATTCAAGTTCCGGAAGAGTTAAACTGCTAAATTGTCGATTAATCATTGGAAGTTTGGCATTTTTCATAAAACGAAAACAATACGCCACAACTCTTTGTAATTTCAACAGGCTTGAATATTTTTCAAATAGATTGTAATCATGATAAATTGTAGTGGCTGCAGAAACAGAACGTTTTTCTGGTATATTTTCAAATGAACTTGTAGGAAAATTGATAATATTCCATTCATCTGCATTCAATAACAGCCATTGTGGACCATGCCACCATAGAGAAGAATTCATAATATTTTTTGCACTCATTCCTCGTGATATAAGATCAGCAGGGTTTTCAGACGATTTGACGTAATTCCAATCAGCAGGTTCCGTTAATGTTTGGATTTCACCAACACGATTGGCAACAAAGGTTTTCCATTGTCTAGCCGTACCTTTTATCCATGCAAGAGTGATAGTGGAATCACACCAAAAATATTGTTTATTGAAACTGATAGCTGATGAATTGACAATCTTCTCCACGAGATGTGCTAATAAATTTGCGCCACAAAGTTCTAGTCTTGGCAATGAAATTTGCTTCAGAGGTGCTACTCTTGATTTGGCACATAATAAATTGGTTGAATAGCTTCCTGATGTGTCTTGAAAACGGATATATACACAAGCACCGTACGCACACTCTGAGGAATCCGAGAACCCGTGAAGTTCAATATTGATTGGAAAAGTTGATAGAATAAATCGTGGAATTTTTATATCATTGATATTATGTAGATTATTTAGAAATTGCCTCCACAAGGTAAAAGTTTTTTGTGACACTGCCTCATCCCATGTTAAACCATCTCTCCATAAATTTTGCAGTAATAATTTCGCAAAAATGATAATTGGACCAAGGAGACCCAATGGGTCAAATATTTGGGATGTAATAGATAATATAATTCTTTTAGTCACTATTTTTTGTTGTGGATGTTGACATATTGAATATTGAATTTGGTCTGCAAGTGCATTCCATAAAATACCTAGAGTTTTATTATTTTCAGATTGGCCTAATTGTAAAATACTCAGTTTTGAATTGTCAGATATATGAATTTTATTGAGCAAATCAGAATTGTTACTAAGCCATTTTCGTAACTGGAAACCACAAGACAATAAAATAGAAGAAACATCCTTTTGAATGCACAAAAGTTCGTTTATTGAATTGGAATCCGTGAGTAAGTCATCCACATAGAAATCGTTTTTTATATCACCAGACGCTAAAGGATACTGTGCCTCATTTTCAATAGCTAATTCATACAAACATCTGATAGCTAAAAACGGAGCTGAAGCTGTCCCATATGTTACAGTATTGAGTTGAAAACATTGCAATTCGTCTGTTGAATTTTCCCGCCAAAGTATTCTTTGTAGATGTCTTTGCTCTTCGTGAATTAGAATCTGACGATACATTTTGGAAACATCTGAGCTAATAATGTATTTATATTGTCGAAATCTAATTAATATTGAAAATAAGTCAGACTGTATCGTGGGTCCACAATATTGTAAATCATTAAGTGATATTCCATTGTCAGTTTTGGCACTAGCATCAAAAACTACTCGCACCTTAGTGGTTAAACTTGACTCTTTCACCACTGCATGATGTGGCAAATAATAAGAGATTCTATCATAATCCAATTGTTCATCAATTTTAGTCATGTGACCCAAGCTTTGATATTCTCTCATAAATGCTATATATTCTGATTTCAAATTGTAATTTTTATCAAGTTTACGCTCCAAGGTAAAGAATCTGTTCAGGGCCATTTTCCTTGAATTACCCAATTGATTAATATTTTCTTTTAGAGGCATCTTAACCACGAATCGACCATCACTATTCCTTATGAAATTATTGATGAAATGGGATTCACAAGCCTTTTCAGAATCAGTTAAAATCTTTCTTGAATTGTTGATTTCTTCTATTTTCCAAAAGTTTGTCAAAATATTGTCTATAGAATTTTCTAATTGAATATTTGAACAAGAAATAGAATAATACTCCTTGTTTGGAAGAAATAGACTCCCTGACAATATCCAACCAAGAAGTGTTTTTTGAAGAACTGGTTGTTGCCTACCAAGATGTAACTGACCAATACTGATAAGATCCCAAAATAGATTTGCTCCAAGCAGAATGTCAATTTGACTACGTTGATGAAAGGTGGGATCAGCTAATTGAATATTTGATGGCATTTTCAGTTGATTGATTGCAAAGGATGGACATGGTAATTGTTCTGTGATTTTTGGTAGAATGAGACATATACCAGTCGACTTGAAATTACTATGACAAGACTTGAAACAGATAGTGGCTTGATGATTTATACCAGCTAATGATTCACCTACACCTTTAACAGCAATACTAACCACTTGTTTTTTCAGGCATAGCTTATTGCATAATTCTTCAGTAATAAATGAACTTTGTGAAGCACTATCCAGAAGTGCTCTTGCTTTATGGAATTGACCCCAATGGTCTTTAACTAAAACAATTGCAGTGGGTAATAATATTTGAAAATTAATTGAATTATTGACATGTGAAGTTAGTGTTTGTGTTTCACTCTGTGAAATTGTTTCTTGAGAATTGTCATTTTTTGATCCCGTTTCATTGCAATTTGTTTCGGGACTTGTTAAATGCAGTAAAGTATTATGTTTACGATTGCATTGCTTGCATCTAGAATATGTACAAAATTGTGATATATGTCCTGGTCTGAAACAATTTAGGCATAAATGGTTCTTTTTCAATTCACTGATTCTGGAATCTATAGGTGATTTCAATAATAGATCACAACTATAAACAATATGTTGTTCATTGCAAAAATAGCATTTTAATTTATTGACATTAGCGACATAACTATTGCTGTGTGATTTCTTCGTTGATTTTTCACGATATTTAGAAAACTTAATATTTTCATTTGCATTGTATTCTAGTTTTTCAAGTAATTCACATCTTCTCTTCAGAAATGTATTCATGTCATTGATGGTAGGCAATTCATCTGGAAAATTGTACGATTCCCATTCACGTCTAGTACGAGGGTCAATTTTTGAAGAGAATATGAAAATAATTAGGGTATCCCAAGTACCAACTGGTTGTTTCAAACTCTTGAGTGAGCGTAATTTTTTTGTTATATTGTCGAATAGTTTTCTCAAATCAGAATAATTTTCTTTTTGCAAAGAGGGAAAATCAAAAATTGCTCTGATATGGTTGAAAATTATCAATCTTTTATTTTCAAATCGTTCATTTAACAACTGCCATGCTATTTGATAATTGGCTGATGAAACTTCAATTGATTGAATTATTTCGCCTGCTTCTTCCTGCAGGGAAGATTTCAAATAATAGAATTTTTTAATGTCATTCATTACGTTATTTTCATGAACCAAGGCTGTAAATGCATCTCTGAATTCAAGCCATTTGCCGTAAGCACCATTGAATGTTGGCAATCGAATTGCAGGATACTTCACCTTGTGGATATCTGATTGTGATGGTATATTCAAAACTTGTGATTGTACATTATTATTATCAACAGAAATATTGTTACCCTGTATAATATTGTCGGAACGTATATTATTACTGAGAGAATCATTGTTAGATGAGATAGTGTTATTGATAGAACTTGAAATTGTATTTATTTTAGAATTGGACATGGCATTCATTACATTGCTGGTGCCAATACTCGCTGAATAGCTAGCTTCCGATTTCGAAAAATTAGAGATTATAGTTTCTGCCTTACTGATGTAGAGAAAATAGGAATTTTCAAAGTTATCTCGCTCATTTTCCTCCGCATCAGTTATAGAATCACCTAATTTGATTTCTATCTCACATTGAATCGAATCAAATTGATTAAACAAAGGTTTGGTTTTGTCCATGCGACCTTGCAGCTCTCGTATAATTGTTTCATTCAGATTAGATAAATCAATGGAATCAATAAATTTCTTGAATCTAGTATTGGCAGCCTTAAGCTGACCTCTTTTTATATGTAACTCACTAATATTCATTTCAGAGTTTTTTTTTCAATTGTAATATGATTACTCGATATACCAGATTTGAACCAGTAATAGTACTATGAAATCAACGTATGTAGATCAAAATGGCTTAAACCCAAATGAGTTTCTATGCAAGTATGATTCAAATCAAGTACATACACAAATAGGCGTGCTTGTAGAACCAGACTTGGAAGCAGGAACAGATAAATTGGAAAAAACTCACAGGAAACTGGACTGCTGAATCTTGTTACCGTTGCTTGGAAACTGGTTACCGATCGCTAATATTTTCTTGGCTTCAGGATATTTTACAAAAATACCTTTTCTTGATTATCCGAATCGATGGACCATGTTTACGATGATTATAAGTGGACTGTTTAAACTTTGGATTGATTGTATAATAGAAATATGAGAATAACAATTTGTAAGAATTTATTCCCTTCAACTTGACAATTCTTGACTTGTAATAATAATCTTTTTACATGGTTATAATAATGATCAAAATAGAACAAATGCTTATACAGAGAGTTCTTAACAGTAAGTTTGGATATTTTAAATTAAACTCAAGAAGAGTTCGCTGCATAATTTTTTGACACATGCCGTGGATAACAAACCAGACTAACATAACTTCGTTTGGATAATTTTTCATTTTCAAATCAATTTTATTCAAGAATTAGCACAATTCGTTTTTACTTTGACACATATTATTATTAATAATTACCTCAATATCAGGCCCATCGTTGGCTTGTGCAGCATTTTTAACAACATGAACTTGCTGCATCAGTAAGTCACAATACAGCCTCAATTCAGACTTTTTAGTTTTGAGAGCATCCGGATTCGACACAACTGAAAAAAAAATTGTCAATGGTAAAAACACCAGAAAAACTGAAAAACTATTTTGTCAAATGTCAGTTTATCGAGTAAAATTACTGATGGAAGATATATATCCGATAAAAGGAAATTTCGAGTGTTTTTTGAAAATATCAAAGACAATAAGGTAATGGCACCAGTAATGGCACTGTACCAGTGCATGGCACTTAAACTTTCAAAGTCAAATTATAAGCTTATATGTTTGTTTCTGTATTTTAAAATAAGCACTAAGCACCCCTCACACCCTTTAGTAGAACAAAATTTATATCAAGCTTCGGTAGTTGGCATGGGTGCCATCTAGTGGAGAAGATATGCCTGTTTTTAATTGCAGCACATTGAATTAAGTAGTTGGCTGTGAATATGGCAAACAAATTATTGAGTTGTTTATTACACATTAACCAGTAGATGGCACCCTGCTATTTACTGGAACATGAGCGTCACAACTACTAGTGTTTCAGGAGTGAATTTACCACCAATAAAGGAACACATGCTGAGCTACTCAGGATAGCAGAAGGTAGCTCTATGGAACCTGTTTTGAAGGTCCTACCTACCGCTACATCAGCAAAATTGCATGAGTTACATAGGTCTCCCTCCAAAAAACAATCACCGGAGAACTCCACTGAAAAGACAAAGGTTTAGTTTTAACCACAGAGGAGGAGAAAAACCTTGTTCAATGGGTACTTCTTTTCTATTGGAAAAGAACAATTTATTGGAAATATTTTGGCCAGAAACCAAACCAACTACAAAAAGAAAATTGAAGAGGAAAAAAAAACGAAACAGAAATAAGGAATAAAGTTTAAAAAGAGCACATCTGAAAAAAGAAAATGGAGTGAATCTTCATCAGAAGGAAAGAAGAATGAGACAGTGACTCCTCGCATAAGAATAAAGAGAAAATGGTAATACAAAATACAAAGAAAATGACTTCGTGTTGGTTCAGTTTCCAGGTAAAAAGCGGGTATTGAAATCTATTGCCGTCATACAAAATTTGTTACTAGAGAGTGAAATAGAAGATGTAGCACTTATTTGTTCCAACGTTTAAATTAAATGAAAAGGATGTCAGTGTCATAACAAATGATCAGATGGCCCAAATGTTAGACTTTCCTCATTCCATTCCTCAGATGTTGATGGATAATGTCATCTACTGCATCGTTTGCATGCCAACTACTGGAAAAACTGAACTTTCATGCTGCCAACTACAGGAGCAAAAAATTTGTTTTAATTTTCAGTTTTATTTTATAGATAAATAAACACAAAATATATTTCAAACACTTTATATTGTTCTAAAAGTTTGTTTATAATATACAATAAAAAGATTCTTCAGTATTTTGAATTATTGACCACTTTCAATAAATAAATGTATTTTCGTTCCATGAAGTACAAATTACTGGTCCCTCTACCATACATATACAGTGTGTCCCAGCTAAAACTTGTCAACCCCCTAATATCCGAACTCATGAAAAAAATGGAAAATCGCTCAGACTCGTCGATTTTTATTTCAAGGGGGAACACTTTCACCAAATACACCATCATTGTGTTGTCAACCCCCTCAACCCCAGCACCCCCTACTTCAGAATTTTCAATGGGACTACTATACTTGTGATACATCATTTTGAAGGGAATTCAATCCCAAATACATCGGTGTACTGAAATTGAGGATCGATCAAGTGTTGTTGAAGTTTTCATGAAAACTAATTTTTTCCAGATATTTTTATTTTTCATCACCTAACATGTTATCATCGTATGAAAGGTTTAAAATGTGAACCATTCAGTTCCATACAGAAGTATAAGCGATCTTCGAAATTTCTTCGCACATTGCTCAACATTTCTGGAGTCACTGCATGACACTCCACAACAATTCTCCTGCGTAGATCATCAAGAGAAGTTGGCTGGGTAATATAAACTTTGGATTTCAAATGACCCCATAAAAAGAAGTCTAATGGTGATAAATCAGGAGATCTAGCCGGCCATTCTATTGGTCCTCGCCTTCCAATCCATCGCCCTGTGAAATTGTCATCTAAAAATTGACGTACAGGTGCAACAAAATGTGGAGGAGCTCCATCTTGTTGAAAGGTGAGCTGACCGTCAAGTAACCTATCATCGTCTTCAAGTAACTGAGTGATTCTGGGGTTCACAGTTGTATCAAGAAGTTCAAGATACGTTTGTCCGTTGAGGTTACCATCAATAAAATATGGACCTACAATATGGTCTCCCAGAATACCAGCCCAAACATTCAATTTCTGGGGAGTTTGTGAATGAGTTTCCCTGTACCAATGGGGATTTACGTCACTCCAGTATCTGCAGTTGTGCCTGTTCACATGTCCATTTAAATAAAAGAAGATTCGTCAGAAAAGCACACATTGTAGAGGTAATTATTATCACCAATCAATAATTGACTCATGATTTCACAAAACTCTGTACGTCTGTCAGGATCATCTTCATTTAATTCTTGTACATTCTGCATTTTATAAGGATGGAATTTTGCGTCTTTCAGAATTCGATGTACGCTGCTTTTCGAAACTCCAGAAATAGTCTCAAGTTGTCTTAACGATTGAATGTTGTCCATCACTGCATGTCCTACAACTGCAACAGCGACCCCTTCATTTCTCATAGGCTTCTCTCGTTCATGTTTTTTATTCAGCACTGATCCCGACTCAAGAACTTATTCATCAATTGAAGCACGTACTGATATGATGTGGTGTTTTCTGGATGACTTTCATTGGAACTTCGAGCCGTAGCTCTAGCACATCGTCCATTTTCAAAATACGCAGCTACAATGGATATTCTCTCTTGTACAGTATAAACCATTTTCGAATGTTTTCAAATTGTTGAATGCAGTGACTCGAATACATCAATTACTAAGGCGTAAACAAAGATATGCGTATACAAAAACACATGAGGGCAATTTTTTTTTCATAAAAACGTCTGTCTCACCTTCGAAACTATTATTTCTGACAGCATATTATTTTTCAATACAGTGGCGTACCCACAGTGAACCTTTCTTACAATGATATCATGTTAGGTGATGAAAAATAAAAATATCTGGAAAAAATTAATTTTCATGAAAACTTCAACAACACTTGATCGATCCTCAATTTCAGTACACCGATGTATTTGGGATTGAATTCCCTTCAAAATGATGTATCACAAGTATAGTAGTCCCATTGAAAATTCTGAAGTAGGGGGTGCTGTGGTTGAGGGGGTTGACAACACAATGATGGTGTATTTGGTGAAAGTGTTCCCCCTTGAAATAAAAATCGACGGGTCTGAGCGATTTTCAATTTTTTTCATGAGTTCGGATATAAGGGGGGTGACAAGTTTTAGCTGGGACACACTGTATGTACTACAATGAAACGAGTATTTGTAGGAGCAGTTATTGAAAACTCGATTGATATACTTCTTTGTGATTTGTTCAGACGAAACTTTCTCAAAACAACTCATAGCCAACAACAGGGAAATTGAAGTGATAGTTGTTACTAGATTTGAGGAACATGAATTTTTATCGCGATAAAAAAGGATGCACTTTTTTATCGATGTCAAAGTGACTTAACGTCATCATTAAATGGATTTATTACAAAGGGAATTGATTTTTCAATATTACTAATCCATGTTGACCAACAGTTCAAAATGGTGTCAAAAGAATTTCTTTATGAATCCTTACCGTTTTGTTTGCCTTTTCTATTGACACAAGCTTTTGCACTTCCTAGTGCAACCAGCCACTGTTGTCTCTCTTGAGAAGTAGCAGCTCGTAAATATAAATGTTGTTCCCCAGGTATGACCAAGTCCATTCTGGTATTATCCAAAGGAACAACTGCATAAATATGAAAAATGGGTTAATGAAAGATCAGTGGGGGTTGAAATTATTTTACAAAATAATGTTCCCAAAAATATTGACGAATGCCTTCTCTTGTGCATTTCGGTTTTGGAAAACCAGAACTATGAGAACCAATTTATCCTCACATTTATTCAACGTAGGCCATTCAACAAATTGAAATCCACTAACAGGATAACACATAGTGAACAAAAAAGCTGTTAACGTCCCAGAAGGCGGTGTGAAATTAACGATTAATTAAAAGCAAGTGCGTTGTAAGTTTCCTAGGTGTCAATCCGTCGTCTGGTGCTTGTTTCCGGGTTTTCCTACAGCTGAAAAGTGAATACGCCACTAGAAATCAGTGAATCGGACCGGAGAGCAACAGGTAAATAATAATAATAACAGCCGTCCTGTAACCGCACAGGCTATGCCTTTGGATATACTCCACAAGTGTTTATGAGAGAGAACTAATATTATTGTTAAGCTTTTTTGAATGAGTCATACATTGTGCAGCGAATTAACAGTGTTGTGAAAATAAGAAATGAAAAATAATCCATGTTGCCTTGTATTCGAAGTAAACAAACAACAATAATTTTTACAAGATGTGACAGCTGAGAATTAGAAACGCTTTTTTATGTTTCTTTCTAATTGTTAAAACAATTTTGACATTAACAATTCAAGGAAATTGAGCTTTGGCGACGGTATGAAAAGGAGTCCCTGAAACAATTACTAGCAATAAAATTTAATGAATTCAGTTATTTGCCCCAGTTGTGTATTAGTGCCGTCAGCAAAAATAATAGGAATGGATGTTTTTGTACAAAATTTTGGAAGATCATTTATAAAAACTAAAAATAATAGGGGTCGCAAAACAGAACCTTTATTTAAATTGAAGAATTGTTTGAGAGGATTTAAACTTTTTATATAAAATGGTTAGCATGGATTTCGTGATAAAAAATGTACAAATAAGTATTGCTATGTTTTCACTATACAAAAAAATCACAAAATATGTTGAAGCAGGGCGAATGTCCAGCAGCAACTGTGGTTTATTTTGTTTATCAACAACATTGCAAAAACTTTGGAAAGTAGATGTATCAGTGCGGTTAGTCAAAATATCAATTTTTTTTCATAATCACAATTTATTTTTCAATTTAGGTAAACCAGAGACTATCTGCATCCATTATAGATAGAACCAAATGAGAAGATTAAGGGTTGTGTTAAGTTATTAGGTATTTTTCTTGACATTCAACTCCTGAACTTAATTCTCTGAAGTTTCTTTTCATGAATTTGCGTTTGGTATTAAATTGGCTGATGGATACTTATTATTCTCAAGTAGAGTCTATACTAAGGTATAGTGTCTATTACTGGGAAAGGTCCATTATGGCGCAAGATTTGGTCTTTGCCCAAAAACGCGTTTGGCACTGTATTGCAAAAGTATCATTTTGAGAATCTTGACAACCACTATTCAAGATTTTAATGTGTTAACGTTAATATCTATTTATAAGTCTAGAGTATGGCTATATACAGAGTGACTCATTTGAAAGTGAGGCACCAGGGTAACTTTTTTATTTGTTTAAATTTAAACAATTTTTTTCGAAATGCCAAAGAAGCAGCTTCATTAGCTCTAGTATAGAGTCATAACTTTGAAAAATTTGGTGGTAGTTTCCTAAATGACATTTATTTCCAGCTTTGTAAATAGGCGTAATTTTTTCTGTCCTTTGGGTCCGTACAATTTTATTTTTAAATGTGAGATTTATTATATTTACTAATGGTGCTGCCATATGTTGATATTTTCAATTATCTTTGACTTTATTCCATCTGGTCCAGTAGAACACTTGTTTTTCAGATCTGAAATGATATTTATAACTTCATTCTCTTTGACTGACTCAAGAAATAATGTCGAATTTACCTAGATGGAATATTGACTGGATTTGTTATTTTTTCAGCTATGTTTTATGAAATACACACGAAGTAATTGTTAAATGTCTCAGCTTGTTTTTCATTATCAAATATTATATTTGGTAATGGTATTTCAGTACAACTTACTGATTTTTTCCTTACATTATTATTCAAAATCTCGTTTATTATCTCTCAAGTTTTTTAGAAGGATTTTACATTCACATTAAATATTCTGCTAATGATTCAAGCAAAATAAAAATATGTCAGTCTTTTGTTAAATTTGATAACTATGTTGTAAAAAGTCTAAAGTTTATATTTTAGAATGATTTGACAACCAAATCAGAATAGCCTTATGCATTTTGGTAACTATAATGAAGTTAGTCCCCCAGTACATGACAATGATTAACATTATATTTTTTGGTCATAAAAAGAATATTGTGTTATTGTATTGTCTTAACTGCACATGTATTATTACTTCTTCTACTTACTATGGTGTATAAATCAATGGTAAATATGTTGAAAACAAGATAAAAATGTTTTATGTTATATCTAACAGAAAATAACCACTTTCCCAGCTAAGACCATGCTGGATGTTGAACTACATCTAACAGATATTATGGCAAGACCCTAACTAGAAAAAAATGTGAAAGTGATAGTGTGCATTTTCATTCCTATAGTTGATTTTTTAATCATTCTATTTTCATTGAAAATTCGTGTAGACCAATGAGAATGTTATTCAAAAGTACACTAAGAGATATCGTTCAAATCATTGATGTAAGAATTGTATTTCTTTAGCTAGGCCTCCAATGAATTTTTGTCAACAAAAATCTATTTCACTATTCAAAGAATATTTAGCTCTACACCCAGTTTGCAGTCACATATGATTCCACATCTGACTTCATGAACATCATGTTCATATTTTAATAGAGATCACTGGTAAATACTTCCACGTCATGAATACCACTAATAGACAAATGCGTTTTATGGGGTATTGTCCTTTTCCAAAAATTGTGTGTGTATCTATTCAAGTTTCATCCTTACCGTTTATTTCACAGGCTTGTATTTTCATTGATCCTTTGCATCCTTGATTAACCTCATCTTGAGACTTGTAGTATGACAATATTCCATTCTCCAAAACGAACCACCTCGTCTGCCACCCTATAGCAAAAGCAAGAGCATGATTCCTACTTTCACAATAAAAATCTTACATACATACCATTCCAATAATTTGTCCATTTCCACAATACACCTTCCATGGCATATTTTATTTCATTTTTCATAAGATATAAAAGAAAATATGAATATTATTCAAACAATTCCAAGACCACCTTTTGACATATTTATTTAAATTATTTGTTGTGAAAATACAAAAAATGTGACATAAACAATGACAATGACACAAAACAGGACTAACAGGAGGTTCTCATTCTTCTTCTACTGTTTGGCCTTTTCCGTTCGGGAAGTTGGCCAGGCCGATCTTCCTGCAGAGAGTAGTGTTGTCTCGCCTAGGCGATACCACTTTCAGAAACAGAAGGTTGAATTGTTATGGCCGATTCAGATTCATGCGTGCCCATGCTGGGTGTTTGAAGCACGGACGGTTTAAACGCGTTTTATTCACGTTTCTATCGCAAGAACATATTTTATTTGGTTCTGTAATAATTCTGTCAATAGTGTCAATGCTGAAGTGATGCACTAGAGGGCTTCGGAAGTCCTTATATACAGAGAACAATTTCTTTGTCATAAATCATATTTCACTTAGTACTGCTGTTTGAGAAGAAATATGAATTCAAAATATCTTAACCGATATGAACATAAGTTTTCCGAAACCAACCACTTTAATTGAAGACAATCAAGGATGTAAATAGCGATCTCAAAATGTCCTCGAAATCACAAGCAAATCAAACATATCAATACGAGGTATTATTTCATTGAAGATAAAATTAAAGATGGAAGATCTTACCAAAGGTCCTGCTTTAGAAATCTAAAATCGAAAACAGATGGAAATATTCTATCAAAGGGGGTAATGAAATGAATAATTTAATGCTGTTATTATGTATAACAAAAATTGTTGTCATAAGAAAATCTTTATATTGTCAAAACTAAATCCATAAAAGGAAAATTTGGTTATTCCATTCTTAACCCATTCACCAAATAGTATCCCTGGTCATCAGTATTTCAAAAGTGATTTCCTTGCTTTTTGATGTTAATATACATAATATTGTAAAAATATTCCAGTGTTTTATGGACATATATATACAAACAAAATATTCATGAACAACACGTACTATCAATCTTTATCTCTTTCGATAAGGCGATGATCTAGCAGGCCAATCTTCTCCTGTAAAATTTGAGCTTACAATCACCTTGGTTTGCGGAGATAATGTTTCCAAAGCAGAGCTTGTACGAGTAAGGGAGATCCGGGACCTACAGCTTATTACGTACAAGTGGATTCCGAACCACTTTAGCTCAGTGGCAGGCGGTGGAGATCATATCCGGGTGGCCTAGGTGAAAGGTAATCGCTGTAGCACCACGACCACTTCTCCTCTATTTTTAAAATTAGTATTTTGTGGGAAATCTTAATATTTCCACCGTTATGAACTTTTTTAATCTTGGTACGGGGTTTCTGAGGCTGCCCGCGGAACATCGACATAAAGAAAAGTTGTTGAAAAACGTGCCAGTAGTTTTAAAGCCAAAAGTTGTGTGGTGGCATGACTGAATCCCTATCCGAGAGTGTTTCAAATAATCCCGATGTATTTTTCACTGTATCTTTTATGTCGTGCAGAATGTGCAGACATGAATCTGAATTGGCCTTAAAGGCAATGAAAAATACATCGGGATTATTTGAAATTTGAAACACTCAAGCCAGGCATAAACATTGGACAATATATTCGCCGAAATATTTGTCAAAACATTTGTCCGAATATTATTTGTATACAATTATGCACAATTATACACAATGGTCATATCGCCAAAATATCTGTGCAGCAAAATAGTTTTCGTCAAATACAGACGAATATACTGGCAGACATGGCGAAAGTGGAAGATATATTGCAGCTGCAACAGCAGCGGCGTCGCTAATTGTTTTTAATTATTCAACAATAGCAAACACACAATCGACTTGAACTTCAAACAACACTGCCACTGAGTTGAAGAGTCGACTAAGTGCAACAAACAAGCACCAATGTGTGTGCGGCACAAAAATGTGAAATAAAACTCTCCCGGATCCCTTTTGATTTGTCATCATTCACCGACAACCAAGCACCAAGTGAACACTGGCAAACTTGGGCCACTCTCGGCCAATCCCGACAAACAGACCAACCATCCCTGTTAACAATGCTATGATATCGATGTACACGAGATGTAACCTTGAGTACGTACTACGGATGTACTCATTTTACATATCTGCGATGTACCTATAGGATGTAAAGTTGGATACAAACTTCTCATAGTCATTTGCGTTAACAATATCATGCTATAATGTACATGAGGCGAAACATTGAGCACATGCTTATGTACATACCAATTACAAATCTATACGATATGCTCCACAGATAACAATAATGTACCTATAGGATATGAACATATGGATACAATATACTTTCCACGATATACAAAATTCCATATTTGTTGTGTTCTTTGCGAATCATTAAAATGGTAAACAAATGTGAACCGACAGAAAATAACTTTCTTTTTAAATCTGCGTTGAACCTTTTACCTTCACATTGAAAAAGTTCCAATTATGTTTCCTTCGATCCATCACAACCAATATCAGAAAACGAGATAGAATATATGTTATTATATGGCTACTTCCGTGTTAACAATGCTATGATATTGATATATACGAGATGTAACCTCGAGTACGTACTACAGATGTACTCATTTTACATCTATGCGATGTACCTAGGATGTAAAGTTGGATATGAGATGTAACATCGAGTATATCCCAGTCAACACACGGACATTCGATGGATATCCACTGGACATTCATTTTGGACATTGGGGCGGATGTCCAGAGGACATCCAGTAATATCCACTGGATATTTCATGGACGTCCGATGAATGTGCCAAGTTGAAGAAGCTGGACTTCTATATAAAAATATCCTTCTGGGATATCCATAAGATATCGTTCAGGGATATCCATAAGATATTCTTCAGGAATATCCATAAGATATCGTTCAGGGATATCCATAAGATATTCTTCAGGAATATCCATAAGATATTGTTCACGGATATCCATAAGATATTGTTCTCAGATATCCAAAAGATATCTTTCAAGAATATCCATAAGATAGCATTGAGGAATATTCATAAGATATTTATTATACAGGGATATCCATACAAGATATTTTTAGAAATACGCTCGCATACATCAATCTCAATATTGAATAATGCACCATTCGCAAATGCAGGATGATTACTAGAATCTCAGTACAAAAATTGTAATTTAAAGGGTACTCTGAACATAATTTATAACTCAATAAAATAAAACTCAAACAAAAAACATACCACATAAAAAATAATACTTAAAAATGTAAGAAAACTTCTTCAGAGTTCAAATAGTCGGTTCTGTTCTTTTTTCGCTGGCCATGGTCCTCTCCTTGGCCCTTCTGAGCCAATTTTTGATTGCAATTTCAGTTGCCTTCCTAACTGTATTGTATTCTTTTGTTTAATGTACCGGTATACATTTGTGTATAGGTTAGGTTAGGTTAGGTTTGAACGTGAGTGGGCCCATATCAGGCCCTGCACTGCGGCCAATGGCCTATTGTGGCTCACCCTAACGTTATATTTCTCCCAGTATATCCAATCTCTTAACGAAATTGAGGAGTACGTTGGGAGAACAATTTACCAGGTTCTCTGGCCTTACTGTTGTATAGCCAAATGTTGAAAATCTGGTTCTGGCCGCTGCGGGGCATGTACATAAAATGTGCTTAGCCGTTTCATCCTCCTCCATGCATAGGCGGCACCTGCATCTTGTGCAAGTCCGATTTTATGCATGTGGTGTTTCAGTTTGCAGTGGCCAGTGAGCAAACCTACTATAACTCTGAGATGTGCTCTACTGAGTTCTAGCAGCTTATCAGAGTCCTGTTTTTTCCTTGTGCAAGCAATAAATGCTTTGGAATGGGCTAGGCCCGGTAGACTACGCCAGTACTCGAGTCTTTTGATGTCAGCCCAGGATGTTATGACATTCTTGGCAGTGCTATGTGCTATACCGATTACCGGTTCTGGCCCAGTGAACGTTGTTTCGGCCCCCCCTTTTGCTAGGGCGTCCGCTATTTCGTTTCCTTCTAGGCCCGTGTGACCTGGTATCCAGAGTAGGTTAACGTTGTTGTGTTGTGCCAGTCGGTTTAAGGTTTCTCTGTAGTTCCATACTGCTCTGGATTTAAAGCAATTGGATTCAAGCGCTTTCAGTGCTGCTTGACTGTCTGAAAATATTTTTATTGTTTTTCGTGCGTGGCGTCGATTTTCCAGCTCCCTTGCACACATTTCAATGGCATATACCTCTGCCTGGAATACCGTAGCTAATTCCCAGAATGTTGTGAGCTATTATGCCCTCCAGCATACTGCTGCTTCTCATGACTACTGCCTGCGGTAGACTAATGGCCGCTTGGTGGATTCTGTATGTTGCCCATCTTGCCTCTCTCTCCAAACCTATGTGGAGAGGAGGTAATCCGAGAAGGGCTTCCATTGCTGCCGTTGGCGTGGAGCGAATGGCCCCAGTAATCGCCAGACACGCTTGTCTCTGTAGTCCGATAAGTTTAGCCTGGGACATTTTTTGTTGGCCCTAGCTCCACCAGACTACAGAGCCATACGCGATTATTGGTCGTATGACGGTCACGTACAGCCAGTACACTTGTTTTGGTGATATGCCCCATGTTTTGCCACATATTCTGCGGCATGTCCATAATGATAGGCTAGCCTTCCGGATAGTCTTTTCCAGATGTAAGTTCCAATTTAGCTTTTTATCTAGGGTTATTCCCAGATATTTTGCTTCACTCGCAAAAGGAACTGTTACACCATTGATGGAAGGAGGTATTAAATGTTCCAGCTTCCTTTTTCTGGTGAACGGCACTATGACCATTTTGTGAGGGTTAATGGACATTTCCTCCATCTCACACCATTTATATATGGTGTCCAATATATCCTGAAGGGCGTAGGAGATCGTCTCTTCGGATTTATCGCGTATTACTAGGACCAGATCGTCAGCATATGCTTGCAGATCGACCTCCCACAGCGAGAGAATGGCCAGCAGATCATCCACCAGCAGTGACCATAGCAGAGGGGAGAGGACACCCCCCTGAGGGCAGCCCCTTGCTGACTTGAAGCTGACACTTTCCCCCTGTAGAGAGGTCGTTATAGTTCTGTTATGAAGCATAGTTCTTATCCAGTCACATAGTATTGGTTCAATTCCTCTAGAGACAGTGGCCTCATATAGGGAGTAAGGTAAATGCTCCTTCTATGTCAAGTAATGCGGCGACTGCTACCTCCTGGTGTTCCAGGGCGTCGCTTATTCCTGAGACAAGGTTGTTGAGAGCAAGTTCTGTTGACTTACCAGCCTGTTATGCATACTGGTGAACATTGAGTGGGTGCTTTGTTAGTACACCACACCTCATGTGCCCGTCCAGTATTTTCTCCATGCTTTTCAACAGAAGAGATGTCAGACTAATAGGTCTGAGCGATTTTGGGTGTGGGTCAGTCCGACCCACCTTAGGAATATAGATCACCCTAGTCGCGGTCCAGTTAGATGGAATATAGTTCCAAACTAAACTGGTTCTGAAGAGTCTTATGAGGATAGGTACAATATGTTCCAGTCCGATTTGTAACAGAGCTGGAGCTATGCCATCCTCTCCTGGCGATTTGTAGGGTTGGAACGAGTTAACCGCCCATCTTATCTCCTGGGGTGTAATTATTTTGTTGGCAACCACCCAGTCATCTCTGCTAGGTCGTTTTATCCGGCCTATATTTGTGACTGGAGGTCGATTGTCCAGAATCAGGCTGCCTGGGAAGTGGTTATTAGCCAATAGCTCTAATGTTTCTTTCCTGGATGCAGTAAAGGAGCCGTCTGGACGTTTAAGCGATCCCAGCTCCTGTGTCTGCTCTCTGGATAGAATCTTGTGGATACGAGCTCCGCTTGATGTGTTCGACACATTTTCGCAGAACCGTTCCCATGATTCTCGTTTTGCTCTCCGGATATCTTTATTGTATGTGGTTAGAGCGAGCCTATAGTTTTCCCATTCACCTGACACCTTAGCTCGGTTGAATAACCTTCGAACTTCTTTTCGTGATTTATTCAGATTTTTGTTCCACCAGGAAGCATTTCGGTTATCCTTTTTATCCCTGAGTGGACAGTTTTCGTGATACGCTGAGATAAGTGCAGTTTGTAGATGCTCCGCAGCAATATCTATTTGATCACGACTATTTATTGTGGTCAGTCCGTTTTGGAGATGATTCTTCAGGGAGGTTTTGCATCCTTCCCTGTCCATGCTCCGCATGTCTCGGTATTGTACCACTGGCCTGGGGCCTATTTCAATGTTAAATTGAATATGTCTATGGTCTGAGCATGACGGTTCAGAGGACACCCTCCAGTTGAATATCTTATTGCTTAGAAATTCTGAGCTGATTGTTAAATCTAGTACCTCTTCCCCAATACTAGTGACAAAGGTTGGCTCGGAGCCCACATTGTTAATTGTAAGCTCCTCCCCTATCAAGTTATTAAAAAGAGACTCACCCCTCATGTTGATGTTTGTGCTGCCCCATGCTTCATGGTGCGCATTGGCGTCACATCCTATCACTAGGTGGGTGCTGTTCCTCCTGCTGAAGGCAATTAGTTCTCGCACGGCCGCTGGAGGAGGCTGTTCCGCCCCAATATCTCCAGGAAAGTATGCTGAGCAGACGATAATTTCCGTCATATACCCCCTCTCTAGAAACTTCACATGGATTGTTGCCATGTCTTGGGTGCAGAAATCTGAAAGAATAAAATAATTAATGCTGTTTCTGGCTAGAATGAATGCTCTAGGTTTCACCCCAGAGCAAACTGCAATTATCTTACCAGATGTATTGCCCAGGCCAGTAACTCGGCCTGTGTTCGAGGTCCAGGGTTCCTGGATGAGGGCCAGATCTATCCGCTCCTCTACGAAATGATTTTCCAAGGACGTGGGTGGCGGCCTTGGCATGTTGCAGGTTTGCCTGCAAGAGTCTGACTGTTGTATCAGCCATTCCCTTTTTTGCCGTCTTTAGGCGGTCCTCCCCCGCCATCTTTCTCAGAGGGTGGTTTGCTCTCCTTCCCTCTGGAGGTGCCGGCACCCTTTACGAGTGGTGGTCTATTCGGGATGGATTTACCCTTACCCGAGACCCCCCTCATGGGCTTCTTGGTCCGAAGCGCAACTCTCGGGAAGGATTGACCTCTCCCTTTCGGTGCTCCCCTTGCGACCATTCGTGGAGGAACGCTTTCCTTCCCCTCCTTCGGCTGCATCCGGGAAGGTTCTTTCCCTCCACGGCCGCCTTTCAGACGGAACTGAATCCGACCGAAACCGAAGTAGGGCTTGAACTCCAGCTCCTCCAAGGATGACTTGGACACTTCGTCTATCGCGAATGTCCATGTTTGGCCACGGGCCGAATCCTCTCGGTTCAGTATTACCCATTCCTGAGTGGCCAGACCGTGGTCATTTTTCTGATTATGGTGAGCACCATCTCAGCCGTGAGACGTTCGTCGGCTTCATCGTCCGGGATGTATGCCACACAGATGAATGGCTTTGGAAGGTCCTGCCCTTGGACGAATTTGATTTTCACCCCTTTCCATGGTTGGAGTTGCTTGGATGCCTCCTCCAGCCAGCTAGCACTGATGCTGTCCGCGCAGGTGATTTGTAGCAATCCAGGCCGATGAATACAGCTCTGGAACCTCACTTGCGGGCCCTCATCAGGTATTAGGCTCGCAGCTTCCATAATGGATCGCTGAAGAGCCTTTAGTTGTTCGCCTGTTAAAGCTGTTCCGGTTACTGTTTCGACTGGCCAAGACCCTTCAGCACCTGCTCTAAGGCGGTATCGTATGCCATTCCGCTCTTGATCAAGCGACTTAGCACTTTCCTTCTCGACCCTGGAAGTAGAGTGCGTTTCAGTTTAAGGCTATCCATAGCTTTGGTTGCCTCATCCTGATCTGCTGCTAGATTTAGGGGACTTTAACAGTTCCCTTACCTGATCTGAAGTCAGTTCTAGCGGTATGATTCCGCTCTCCTCTTGTTGAGAGACTGGACCATCGCCCAGCCCTTCTTGTGGAGTCGGAATGCCGATCTCCATTTTTTCCTCGGTTTCTAGAGGATCGGGGGTTTTGCCCCGTTGGGATTGCCTTCTTTTCCTATATTACTCATGGCACGAGTAGCTGGGGAAATAAAGTCCGCCATGGTAGAGCCCCGCCTTGCCATGTTAAGGCGATGATACTCTGGGAGGTTGCCCGGTGTCCCAGAGGGATCGTTCCTGACACATCATCCTATGTGCCACGCACCCATCAGCACGATACCTCCCACCTTAGGTTAGGCGGTCTTTTGACACTGTTCGTCTTCGCCTCAGCTGCTTCTTAGGTAGCCTCTGAGCCGAAGTCCACCACCCGCGACGTGGACGCCAGTGTCGTGCCAGCTCACAAATTGAGCTGGGCACCCCCACCCAGTTTTCAAGAGATCTGGGTGGGGGCTACCCACCCAATCAGCAAACTTGGCCAGTACCAGGTGCCGATACCTGATACTGGAGCGGCTACATTGTGTATAACACCACTTCATTTTTCTAACCTATAATAGTATGGTTGTTGTTTACGGAAATAATTTTTACTTTTTAATACTCACCAATAAGGAAAACAATAAACGGACACTTAACAACAGAATCAATCTTGAAAGCTCGATAAAACTGAAGAGCGAAGAGTGGCCGCACACAAAACAGTTATATTGCGTTCTTTTTAAGTCTGGTAACTGGTACTGGTCGGCTTGGGCATTCGGCTTCGGTTATATCTAGTCATAAATGTGTTCTCTCTCTGTCTCATTCTTCATGGCGAGCGCGCCTTTAACTGGAAAGAAAAAGAGAGTGGAGTGTTAAAGAAACAGCGACTTCGAACTATCGGCTGACTACGGTATGATTCCGAATCCGAATCATTGTCATTTGTTCTTCTGAGAGAAGTGATGAATTATAAAAATAATATAATATTCAACTTCATAATATCGCACCAGAGTGGATCGAATCAAATGATCATGATCTGAAAGTGGAACTTGAAATGAAATCTAGGGGCGGTGTCCTGACTCAGTTTGGCCTGTGTCATCGACGTAGGTATATCCGAGTTTTTCCAAATAATTAAATATGGAAAGAAACCTAATACAAAAATTTATTGTAGTAAGAAAATGTAGTTGTACACACATTCGTTATTTTTTGTTGAATTTCAACCTCATCTACTTCAACGGATGAATTGACGTCCAATTATCATATGAGTCATATAAAATCAAAACTGGGTATTTGTCTCGAAAGTCATTTGGAGAAAACCGCGAAAAACTGTCATTTTATATCTGATCAGCGGTATTACAACATTTTTTTTCCTGCGGTACTTATGTGAATGTTTCAAAGAAATCCACCTTGATTTTTGGTAAAATTTTATTCCATATTTTTTTATTTAAGAGAGTTTCTTGAAAATACAGAGTTTTGAAAATGAAACATGCAATAATACAGACTTTTGAAACTAACTCTTGAAAATGCAGAGTTCTGTTGCCAACAAGTGTAATGGACGTCATACTGGGACAGTACCGTATTGAAAATTAGTATTTCATATTATGCTGAAATATTTTAATATTTTATTGAATTATGAAAAATTTAAATAATAGGTTATCCGAACTAAACAAAATTTGATTTTTGTTAAACATTCATAAGTAAAAAACTGAAATCCACATTAAAAATTGGAAAAAAGTATTTTTAACTTATATTCTTAGTTGTTCGTCATCCTCTTCTTGGTATAAATTTTCGTCTTCTTCTTCATTGGTAACTTCTGGATTTGTGCTTGGATTGAAAATAACAGAATAAAACTAAAGGTCTGGATTATTGCGCCACTCTTCTTCGAAGTGATTTTGAAGTAATTTATTAACAGTAGATTTATTTTCTCTCAATGAGTTACGAATTCCTGTCATATCTGGTTTTAATGAAGAGAGACATTTCCTTTTTTTCACTATTGAGTTTCCAACTCCCAAATCAGATGTATAAAATGTTTCTCCCCTCACTGTAACTGTATGCTTATGGTCTTTTTAGAAAATAAATCTTTTTGAAGCATTGAATGGAAAATGCAATTGACATGTTTTTTTTATATCATTCTTGCAGGTTGATTTCCAATCAAAATATTCTCCAATCTTCTCCAAGTCTCATTATCTTTGAATATTTAGTAATAGGAATAATAGGAGTATCCAAAACGAAAACTACTCACTATTATTGTCAAATTATTCCTAAATACGCCCGTACTGATTAGAAACAGCGGATGAAATGACACGGGATTCGTCACGTGATGTAATATGTACACTGTTATTGGTTATAGAGAATATACCAAGTTTTGGTGCCAAATATTGTTTTAAATACAGAGTTTCGATTCAAACTTATTTTTTCTACCTAGTTATTTTATATAATTCAACAAGTTTTGGAACTAAATAATATTGTAGGTTGGTGCCCGTACGTCTGTTCTATTATATGCAATAGTTAACTAATTTTTTTTGGTTTTGGTAAATACAGAGTTTTGATTCTATACGACTCATATGGACGTCTTGTGGATGTCCATAGGAGATCCGTTATTGTGTGAGGCGAATATATATCCATTATCTCTTGATGGATATCCTATATGGATATCCATTTTATGTCCGGGGATATCCCGACCTGAAATGGACTCGAAACGGATATCCATAGGATATTGTGTGCTATCTGGGATGCTGTGTAGGTACCAATACAAATCTATGCGATATGCTCTACAGATAACAATGTACCTATAGGATACGAACATACGGATACATTATACTCTCCACGATATATAAAATTCCATTTGTTTTGTGTTATTTGCGAGTTATTGAAATGGTAATCAAATTTGAACCGACAAAAAATAAATTTCTTTTTAAATCTGCGTTAAACCTTACCTTCACATTGAATAAGTCCCTCGATCCTTCGCAACCATTATCAGGAAACAAGATAAGATATATTTTTCATATGGCTACTTATGAGAGAATAAAAGGGAAATGCTAGATATTTATTGTTTGTCATTTTGACATTTGATTGACGCAGCTCATCGCTTTGTCACTGTTACTGATTTCGCTAATGTTTAATTTTTAAAGAAAGGTGAGTCTAATTCGTTTTTTATTTACTTTTCAGAATATTTCATTGGTGAGACAAGTGCTCATTTATTTCATGTATCTTTTGGAAATCTCCTTTTGGTTATGATACAAAAAATGAGCACTTGTTTCACTAATGAAAGAAAGCATTTAATGAAAAAGTATATATAGAACGCATATTCTTGGTACTTCCCATCAGCATGTAACCGGTATATTGGTTGTTGACTTTTATGGAAAATCTTTCTAGGATGTGCTCTGGATTTATAAAAAGCTCAATCCCGGCGATCTCACTTTAAGATGTACAGGAGACCTCTATCCGATTTTAGCATGAGTATGACAAATTCACCGCTTGGCGAGGTCTCTGGTCCATCTACGGAAGTTTATATAAGAGGTCGCAATCAGATTTTGACGTACTTGGTACATGCATGAAATGTTAAAATGATAGCAGGGTTGAGACTTTCGAGAGGATGAAAAGTAAATTTTAGATATTTGTTGTTTGGTATTTTGACATTTGACAGCTCATCGCTTTGCCAATCAATCTTGTTTATGTGCTGATTTCGTTAATGTTTAATTTTTATAGAAAGGTGAGTTTAATTATCGGTTTGTGTTAAATGTTCATCACTTTCTCCATCTCTAATTAAAAAATGAGTGGATATAGGTATATTTTTATTTTTTAGAGAAGCCGGTACTCCAAACATACATGATATGTTATACCTATATATTAAATTATTTTTTGTTTTTGATGAAATACTCAAGTCCATAGGAGGAAAGAGTTGGAAAGACCATAACTAGGATTTTCAAAAGGTTTCGGTCCAACGAATTGGCTCATTCATGTTCCTTGTTGGGACTTCGCCAAAACCAAAGAATAGAGATCTCACCTTGAAGTTGTGGAAGGTGGGTACACACACTTTTATTAACCAAAACTTATTTCTTCCAGGTGTTGTAATGAGGGAGCATCATATTACACCATACCAAGCGATAAACAAAGGTTGAGATTGTTAATCGCCAATTTAATTCACGAGTTCCTTACAAAACTTTTCCGTTGACCATAATTGAAGAAAAATATTGTACCACTTGGGGATTGAACCCTCGACCTTGCTATCACCTCAGGACTCAAACCAGCATTTTACCAGCCGGCTGCGTGACTATCTAGCTATTAATGCTACTGCAACTGATATATTTGATGTTTCTGATTTTTTTTTACAGAACTTCGTCACTATCCATCTTTTGATTTCAAAATAAACGTAGAATTTTAAGAAATTACAACAATGAAATAAATAATGACAGATAGTACTAACACAGCTACTTGATTTCAAAATAAATGTTTTAGCGGGTAAGTACAAATATGTATTGTTGTATACGCCACAGGTCACTATATATAAATATAATATGTATTGGAGCAATGTACGTTGGGTTGCATATAAGTAAATCGTTGATTAATAGAAATCCAAACATTTAATAGGGGTCATTAATCAACGATTTTGAGTGCGTTAAAATACGTCGTAAATAAACGGTCGACGGAAAAATTTGTTATTTATGAACCAATAAGACTGAATTACTTTTTGATATAGTTTTCAAGAGCAAGCAATTTTCAGTTTTCATAAAGTGTTTTCTTGTGGAATGTTTAATATGCGTTTTTCGATCATTGTGTTCGTTCTTATATGGCTAGATTATATATATTTATTCCAACAACAAGATTCGTTTTTTATTTACTTTTCAGAATATTTCATTGGTGAGACAAGTGCTCATTTATTTCATGTATCTTTTGAAAATATTTTGGAAATCTCCTTTTGGTTATGATACAAAAAATGTGCACTAGTTTCACTAATGAAAAAAGCATTTAATGAAAAAGTATGCACAGAACGCATATTCTTGGTACTTCCCATTAGCATGTAACCGGTATATTTTGGTTGTTGACCTCTATGGAAAATCTTTTCCTGGATTTACATGGAGCTTAATCTCGGCGATCTCACTATGGCACTGAACTCTTTATCACTACAGAGTTCAATGTGTACAGGAGACCTCTATCCAATATTAGCATGAGCCTAGTATGACAAATTCACCACTTGGCGAGGTCTTTGGTCCATCTATGGGAGTTCAAATAAGAGGTCGCAGTCTGATTTTGACGTACTTGGTACATGCATGAGATGTCAAAATGTTAGCAGGGGCACACATTCGTGTTGGCCGACGTTTGCCAAACTTCGCTATGTGTATGCCGGCATCAAATAGCATTACATTGTTAGAAAACCAAATAAAATATGAACATATATTCTTGTGATAGAAACGTGAGTAAAAGGCGTTTAAACCGCCCGTGCTTCAAAAACCCTGCATGGGTACGCATGTATCTGTATAGGCCTTAAGGCCGATTCAGACAGAGAATATTGAGATATCATAATTTGATTTTGGTGTTTTGTCGTTCTGTGGTAGTTGTTTGTGAACTATGAAGCTTTTTTTTTTCATTCTGCTATGACACAGTACACAACAGTACCCATGTTTGTGCTATTTGTTAATAACTAACATTCCTCCCGCACAGCAGCTCAGAACTGTCGAAGAAAACTCAAGAGATTGCTCAACAGAAGAAGTCGAAAAATTCCTGGACGTAGTTTTGTGTTAAACAAGTCTCACTATGTGCCCGATCCGAAGCTTTTATTACATTGGTATGTAATAAAAGGAGCCTGGTCGAATGCGCCTGTGAAGGAAGCAATGGCCATCAAGCAAAGAAGAAGAAGAAGTTTTTTTAATGTTTATGTATGTTGTAGGAATAGGAAGGTGTGTCGTTGGTATTTACAAGTGATAATTTGAATTGTTTGTTTTTAATTGTATACCTTATCAAAATAGTTATGATAAAAATATGTGCTTTATCTTCTATTCTTATCTTGATCTTGATATGCCTACACTTAGGTAATAATTCACAAGGTAACCTGAGCTCATAATACTAATTACATTACTCATTGCAGGGCAAGCCCTAGAGTGTTATGTTTGCGATAATCAGGAAGACAACAAAGGAAAATGTGTGAACACAATTCAGACTTGCAATTATGGAGAAGATGTCTGTCTCTCTGAAATAAGTTGGGGCAGTACACCTTATTGGCAACAAGGTGCTCTGAAGCAGTATTACATATCAAAACGATGTTCAACAAAGGATAAATGTGCAAAATACAGAAGTAGCAACATGCCCACTTGTACACATATATGGTATCAGGACTGGAAATGTTCCGAATGTTGCAAGGGAGATCGATGTAACTACTACATAATTGTGAGTATTGTGTAAAATTGTATTCCACACACACCATCTAGTATATTGTTGATGTCAATTATTAATGGCCCCGTTCAAGCATAATGTTGAATAATTACAAGAAATCCATTGAAGAACCAAAAATATTGATTAAAGATACTACTGAACATCATAGGGAACTTCACGAAACATTCTGAACCTGTTTAATATTGGTTATGTTTATGGATTTAATATTTCAATCTGTTGAAAAAAAAAATTATTCAAGACAGTTATGACCTACCTTTCCATTGTCGGAGGGCAACAACCCCAAAAATGGTCTGCTGGCTATCACTTTTTCAGAATCACCTCTCTGCTAATCAATTCTGGGGTGACTTACTGCTTTTTGGTGGCTCATTCACTTTTCAGCTGTAGGGAAACGGGAAAAAACCACAGCACTATCCTGGACAGGCGGTTTAATCCAAGCGAGCTCTCATCACCATGATCAACATCTAACTATCATAACTAACATCATGCTATAAACTAAGTATGGGATAGCCCATAGCGACTGATTTACTTGAGATAAATGATTGCTTCATATTGGTGATGAACTCGTACCAAATGCTATCTGAAACTCTCGCGGATACCGAGCTAGGCTAAACCTATTAGGATATTTTAATGTTCCCAATATATTTCAGAACTAGCCCATTGGTTTCAATGATAATTATTGAAACATTGTGAAAATAACTTTGAAATATGACTAAAAAATGTGGAAGGTATAATGAAGATGAGATGTGATTTAGTGAAATACACTTTATGTTGGATGACGTTCTAAGTTAAAGATTGAATATATGTTTTTTTTTTCCAGTCGAGGGCTAGTAGCAGACTCACAGTGGACTTGATGTTAATATCCTTCGTGTCATTACTGGTTCTGAGATATTTATAATTGTGTATTCCAACGGTATTTTCAATATTGCAGTTTCTTTGCATTCCTAAGTCAAGATAAAACCTTCACCATTCCAATTTTTTTCACAAAAAGTATCCTTTAGGGATTTTTACTTTTATCTTGGAAATTCATCTTCCATGTGTTACATTTATTTGTTCAATTCTTTTTATACCGAGAAATGAAAAAGTTACTTAAGAACAAAGGATTGGTTTTTCAATAACTACTTAGTTGAATCTTAAGTGAACTACTCAATCTAGACATAATGGTGGTTATTGAGATAAGTAGTATTCAGTTTCCTTAAGTCTATTGAAATACCAGTTATGAGTCATTGATGTACCAGTATATTTCTCCCTTCATGTGTAGTCGAACGTTTTTTTTTTCAGGTTATTTCCATTTTATGATTTCAACAGCTAACGATGGATTACCGACCAATAAATACGTGATATGAATGTTATTCTTCAGAATCATAATATTTCATAATACTTTTCAGAACAAACTACATCCTGTTTCATAATTGCCCAGGGTTAGCTTTTCATATATATCTATAATAGATATTTACCATATAAGTATTCTAAAGATTTATGATTTGAGATGGGAAATTTATCAAATGAGACTTAGGCCGAGTTTGATAACCAATCTGTTATAGTGATATGAATTTACAATCAATTATAATTACAATATTTCATCTACTACTAATAACGTTTATTAATTACTCATGATTAGTTAATATTCTTGAAATTAATTATATTAGAATCATGTAACAAGCAAGCAATGATTGGAAGTATACCCATTGTTGATTTATTGTGTCTCAGTTGTCACTCAATTTCGACCATGAAAGTATAGATTCAGACATACAACTTGCGGCAAATGAAGCGATTCCAACCTTAGTGACCTTAGTCTAAAGCCCGGTACAGATATGAAAATGAATTTAAAAAGACAAAAGATATATATTTTTCAACTTTACCGCACTACACCTTTTTCAAATGTAATTCAGAAAGTATAACTTGAAATTCAGTTTAGTAAAATGTAATTCAGAAAATATGACATGTAATTCAGAATTGTTTATTGGATTTCAGAAACCGTAATATGTAATTCAGATTAGTAAATTGTATTTCAGAAAGTATAACTTCAATTTCAGATTAGTGAATTGTTAATCAGAAAGCGGCAGTTGTAATTCAGAAACCATCACTTGTAATTCAGAAACCGCCAAGGACTCAATCAAGGAGTATGGTTTCCGGGCTTTGGGGTCGTGGTCGGTTCACCTCCGTGAAAGCGGTTTCTATGGACGTTTCGCTCACAACTGCGGTGAGCATCAGCGTGAATTTTGTCCTTTCGAAGAGCGACATAATACTCATCAGTATACGACAAAATCCACGCTGAAGATGCTCACCTCAGTTGTGAGTGAAACGTCCATAGAAACCGCCTCCATGGAGGTGAACCAAAGCTCGGAAACCATAATCCTTGATTATACCTCCGGCCGTGAAATCCTTTATTCTATGCTCGTCAAGGACTTGATAAGTAAGAATTGGAAATGGGAGAACAATAAACTACAGCTGGTACTCTCTCTGGATAACAACTTACGCTTTCTGAATTACAAGTTACACTTTCTTATTATCAATTCACTATCTGAATTACAAATTACACATTCTGAAATAAAATTCACTAATCTGAATTACAAGTTACAGTTTCTGAATTTCATTTCACCAATCTGATTTTCAATTAATGTTTTCTGAATTACAATTTATTATTCTGAATTACAAATTATACTTTCTGAAATACATATTATACTTTCTGAATTACAACTGAAAAAGGTGTAGTGTGGTAGAATCTCATTATGAATCTCATATCAGTATTGGAATGTTCGACATTACATTTAAAACTGTTGTAGTTCACCAGGATTTATTGTATTTCACAAGAAGCCATCATTTAATTCAATGATCACTTTCTGTTATTTGCATTTACTAAGCACTTCTGTATTAATGAATGTAACAAGTTCCATATTTTATTTGGTTTTATTCCGTCCATTTTGCGAGAAGAAATATTCGTGTGGAGAATATTTCATTTTTACAATTTAGCAAATTAGTATAGGAAAGAAATGTTAACCTTTTATATAATTTTGTACTGTTTCATCATTTTTGATACAAATGTATATACAAGAATTTATTAGATAATAAATGAATGCTGCTATGACGATGAAATGGCTTTCTGAGTCAAAATCATGAAAAAATCTCACACTGTTACCCATGACACATGATCTTATCAAATGATGACTATTGATATTAGGACTCAAAAATTGTACCAATAAAATATTCACCATTCAAGCTTCAAAATAAGGTGATTATGGGTAATATTTCGCTTGTCATTGGTAGAATAACTGAAGTTGTCAAGTTCAGGGAACAGTCTTATTCATTCATAAGATTATGTTATTGACGTAATGTTCTGCCACAATTGTTATTTTTACAAAATTTCATAAAATATATTTTTTTAAATGTGTGTGGAATTTTATTGTCAAACGTGTTCTTCCAAATTGGATACTAGTTGGAAACTAGTTGTTGTCTTATATTATCTATCTATACCAAACTGTCCCTTTTACCGGACACTATCCTTTATTGTAAATGCCAACTTATTAGCATGAAAGAGCTATAGATGAAGCAGCTTACTAAAAAAAAAACTTTCCAGAGAAGAAAGTTCATGAAAGTAGTTATGAACATTCCAGAAAGCAGCAAATCTCTAGTTTATTTTGTTTCCTTAGGTTGGCGAGACAAAATTCTGAAAAGAGGCCACTAAAGGTCAAACTGATTAATTCTCCACTATAAAAAATTCATTCCTCAGAGAGGTGATGGTGAATTGCAACGTCACAGTCATTTCAGATATGTGAACACCAAAAGGAAAATAAAAAATATTGGTCGAAGCTGCAATGCTCCATAGAAGACTCTTGGAAGTTCCAAAGACATCTATCTGTATATAAAAAAAGTACATACTACCACTTTATTTCTAAATAAAAGTATAACAGAAAATCTCTCGAAGCATAGGGAATGTTCCGAAAGATGATTACTACGATTATAAATTCAGAGCCCATGACCAGAGAGTTACAGTTCAAAGCAGTTAGACAGTAGACGCTACAGAGTTGGCTTTGCACAGTAGTGACAAGGTCAATTAATATTAGTACTGGAGTTTTATTCCGACACCTAATTGCTATTTTTTACACCTCGACACTTGTTTCAGTGACCAAGTGGCATCTTCCAAAGGAAAACTATAAATATAAAAGATTATTTATCCTCAATTAAAATAATTACAATAATGCCTTACTGACAGGTGATTTAAATTGACTACAGGTGTCGAGGTGAAGAAGTGGCGATTTGGTGTCGGGCTAAAACTCCAGTAGGTATATTCATTTCTTACTGCCAGAAGTTCAAACCAATGCAGTGCAAGTACTTTGTCAATTTGAATTTAAGGGTTATGAATGAACCTTTATTTAAATATTTTATGTTGTGCTTTTCTCTATGAAATACACACCATGCATAAAAATTGTATACTGTTCAATATTTTCCTGACTAATTACTATATTGAGCATATATAGTACTTTTTGAAAATATGATTCACTGATGTCACAGTTTGCAGAAAACTATAATCGTCACACATTTGAGAATCACTCAGTATATATGAAAATTGTTTATATTACAATTCATTATTGAAACATGTAGTAAACGTGCGTATGCAACATAAATTCAGTCTAACTCTTAACTTTAAAAATCAAAATCCGAATAAAAACTGTTAAATTTTCAAATTCAACACTCCTGTTTATAGAAAACTAGTCGATCGTTGGTTACAACATACCAAATTTTACCAGTTGCCACTTTACATAAACAAGTGCGGGTTTGCCAGTAAGGGAATTAATCTTAGGGCATTGCTCGTCCATTTCTTCAGTGAATAGGATACTTCGGTTCAAGTTGCCAACCTGAAAAATTTTTGAAATATTCTACCACTGGGGAAGGGAAATTTCAGAACAAATTTAACATGATGAGGTAAGGGTTATTCATAATTATTCGTAAACTACGACTCGGCTCTGGTAAACAGGTAATTGAACCAAAATATCGAAATATGTAATGACCGTAGGTGATTGGCAGAAAGTTGTGTGGTGTTCCTGTTTCACGTTGAACTGTCATTGTCAATGTAGTTTTCGTTAGCGGCTGGGTACACATGATATCTCACGATTATGGCGGATTGTTTGCTGATTGGCTGCTGACTGAGAACATGTTGTTCTGTGTCATTCATTCACCAATCGGAAAACAGTACGCTGTAAGCTCAAATACGTAAGGCTGGGTTCACATGCTAGCCAACGCTTATGGCGTATTATTTTCTGATTGGCTGTTGAATACGAACATGTCGTTCTGTGTCATTCGGTGACCAATTGGAAAACAGTGCGCTATAAGCTGAACTACATCAGGCCGGCATATGAACTCGACTTTAGGCTACATCGAATATGACGTCACCTTTCGATTCTATAAAACATTTCTAATCATCGGAGTCCGGGGGGCAGACGGCACCCAATATTCCTGGAATATGCCTACAACATCCAATTTTCCAACAGATATTGCAATATTCCTGGAATATTTCATGAATATTTATTTGATCTTATACACATTGAGAATATTCCTGGAATATTTTATGAATATTTATTTGATCTTATACACATTGAGAATATTCTCCTTGAATATTGCTGGTATATTCAAAAGGCATATCAAGCAAAAACGGAAGTTTTTGAATATTCTGGGAATATTCCAAAGGCATTTCAATTTGAAGAAACTTTTTGTTAGAAAAATATCAAATGTTTCTCGAATATGTATTTAATAATTAAAAACTGAAAAACCACATGCATTTAAAAAAACTTTTCAAGTTTCGTAGCCAAAATAAAGCATTTAATTGGTTAGTTTATGAAGTAGTACGTTTGAAGTGGAATTTCAACCAATCGAATGTTTCGGTTATCTGCGCTCGAAGCGAGACTGACAAATCAAAGCTGATTGGCACGCAAGAATACCTATTCACAACACTCTATTTTAATTGCGCCTCATGGTGTGCAATGTAATTTTAGGTTACGTTGAGGATCAACTTGGATATCAAGCTCCATTTTGGTTAAATTAGATCATGTTCCATTCTTTTATGGCTTAAAAATGAAAAACGAAGGGACCATATGATCTAACCTAACCAAACTTACCTTGCTAACCAAGTTGAATACTTAGCATCGATTCAAATATACCGCCTTGGCCAGGATAGTTCTGATTGGTTCATGCAAATTGCCTATTGGGAAGTGTTGTGCAAAGGAATTCTTGCGATTGGCACTGCGATCAGAGCCATATTTTCTCAAAAGAATATTTTGAAATTATTTGGAAACATGATTTTAATAACTACGTCATCGTTTTTGTTGTCGCGAAAATGAGTGTTTTCGAAAGAATTACGTCATAACATAACTTCAAAATAGTCAATCGTCGAATAATAAACAATAACATAACCACCTAATCCAAACATGAACAGGTTATTATCATTAACATAACAGAAGGGTTCTCAAACAACCCATGAAGAGGATATTGAATTATTTAATTATGTTTTTATTTTTTAATCCTAGCCCAAGTAATCCCATCAGGGAAGATAATTGGTTTACAAATTTTACAGACTATGAATTTTTCATACACTTCCGCATGTCAAAAAATACATTCAGTAAACTCCTGAATGAAATAAATAATCATCAATTAGGGGGGCCCAATTTAGAAAAACCCTATACTGGAGGTTGAGAACCCATTTCCCCAGAGTGGCAGTTGCATTTAATCCTTTGTTGGTTGGGACAAGGCCATAAGTACTTTATTATCTGTCTCAGACATATTTAAATTAATTACCTTTTAATAGTCTGGCAGTTGCATAGTCTACTGTTAATAACATATCTTCCAGCTGTATTTGGACCATACCTTTCATTTCACACATTTCCATTTCTCTTTCAGAAAAGTTATTTATTTACTGTTTTTGTTTGAAGTTTTTGAATTCAACCGAATTCAACGTCTTCAACTAAAAATGACACTTGACAATATTTGACAATATTTGACAGTTGTGACGTCATAGTTCGAAATAATTCCATCGAGAAAATAGAATGTTTTCAAATTATTTGAAATACTTTCACGAGAAAATATGGCTCAGTTTATGGATATTTGACATTGTCAGCTGTAATTGTCATTTGTCAATCGTCAAGTATCAAAATCGTATTTGACAATAATGTGCTATGAAATTTGTTTAGATAATGTTTTTAGTAAAAGTGAAAGCCCTCGTATGGGTGGAAGTATTGTAGTTTGTAGTGCTGTTGAAAGTATTACTACATATTCCAGAAAAAGTTGCTAGAAAATATCCGAAGTTGAAATCCCCAACGACTCCTGGTAAGATAATTCGGAATTTAACTCATTCTCCGATTCTCCTTATCAAAAGTTCCAAAATCTTTTCTGTTTTTAGTTTTCATTCGTTAGTATAACAAATAATATATTTTTCCAGGTATTAATTTACAACTAGCCAGCTCGTCTCAGTTTGTAACAGTATCAGAGTGGACTAGAAAAGGAAGTGAACAGTATTTCGGATCTGTCGAACTCAAGAATCTATTTCACCACAGCAAAACAAAAATGTTTATCCTGTAAAAGTAAGTAAATCTCTAAAAAGTATATTTATGCATTTTTTCATTGAACTTTCCTTTGTTTTCAGAGATTCTACTGAAAGTCCTATGAGACTTCTGAATATTTTTAAAGGAAGGGCCACACAAAATGCAGAAATGATAACGACTATAAGAAATTCTAAGAAAGGAAATAATAACCAAGATATCCAGTCTTACATAATAGAGTTGATGGAGTTGGATGGAAAACTTACTGACAAAAACATAGTATTTGTTATTTCCTCCACATATACTTTGATGAGTGCTTGTTAAATTGTTGTTAATAGTGCACTATAACTGAAAATATGTAATAATTTTATTTATATATAGATGACAAAGCTTCTTCATGTTGGACGCATCAGTGAATTAGGAGATATATGCCTCAGTTAGTTGATGATGATGTTTTAAGATACCTTTAGCTAGATTGGAGGAAATGGAAGGAAAAAATTATCTAATGTAGACATGGCTACTTTGATAAAAGGTAAAAATATAACACAGAGATGTAGTTTAACATATTCAAAAATCGTTTTTTCTCAATGTTGACCAACTGTTCTAGAATATTTAATATTTTTTGTAATAAGAGACATTGTATATAAAAATTAGTCACTTGGTCATTACTTCAATTTAATTAAATTTTAGACTAACCTTACCATAGTGTTTTAACAATATTTAAATGTCAAATTCATTATCTATTCACTTAAATCATTTTCAAGTATTCCCCCTTTATAAAACATCACTTCTATTCATTATGTATGTTGCAAATATCAATCAACATGCTTAATTATTAAAATAAATATAATTTATCAATTTTTTTCTATACTATATTGATAGTATTTTTAGGGGTATGTATGTATATCCCACTCACATAGCAATTTACTGAGAAGTCGAAGAAGAACATACCATTTTCCTGATCTTAAGTTACTGAGAGTTGCAATAGTAAATTATTGTAGGAGGTTTATTTTCTTCTGATTGTTTTATTTAGGATTAAGAAAAACAAAGATTCTGAAGAACTGAAAAGTGTAATGAGACCGATTTGAGTAATTTGTGTTAGTGTCAATGCAAATCTGAATTTCCAAAGGTCTTGATAATTGCCAATATAGTGTATCAGAATACATATGTATGTTGTATTTGTCGTTTTTGCAATAAATAATTTTTTTTGTATTTAATTTTTTATTACTCAAAATAATACTACATTGGACCTCATATTCGATATATCAAAGGTAGTTTATTCCATATATAAACTAGACACCCTGGATATGTTCTGCATTCATCTTCAAGAAGCATACCAAAATATATTTCGGGCATATTTTTATGGTAAGAAAACATATATATAGCATGTGCCATGAATATGTTTTAGGATATTCCTGGAATATGCATATCACATGCTTTGCAGGATATGGAATATTCCTGGCATATGCAGTGGAAGATGTATGGCATATTCCTGGAACATATTTCATGGTGACCTTGAATATCCATGGAATATGCATAGCACATGATTTGGAGGATATGGCATATCTCTGGAATATTCCGGTGAAATATGCCTAGGATATTCATGCAATATGATTGTGCCGTCTGGGAGTTCCAAAAATGGTCTTTGAAAATCGAGGACGGCGATCATTCAGTGTGAGTTGTCCGGACGATAAGAATATACGTGTTGAAAATGTTGGTCGTAGTTGGACGGTCGGTTATGGTTGCTCAGTGTGCTGCTTAATGCTAATATTGTTTTTGAGTCATTTGTCTACAATACTTTTATCATGATGGGCCAGCGGCATGATTCTTGTGTCCGTCGTTGAAATTCGAAAGGTACATACGTGATCCTATATTATATAATAATATTAATGCAATATGTACAAGAAAAACAAATATATCGTTTCCAAACACTCCAAACAGCATAGGCCGATTGGCTGATTGACAGATGACAGATAGTCAAAGCTGTCAAAGTCAAATTTTTCAAACGTAGGGTTACGATACCTGTAAATTTGTTGTTTTTAGGAAAACAATGTAAAGTTTAGATAAGAAAACTCTTTGGAGTTGAGAGTTTAGTCACAAACAGTATAGATACAACGCTATTTCACGGATTTCTAACAAAAATGTGTGACATCGTATAAATTATTTTGGGGGTTCTTAAAATTTTTAATAGAGAAATGACCGTAACAATTCAGAGTATGGATGACGCTGATTTTAAACATATATTAGCTACAACAGCCTCGATATGCACAATTCTACAGTTTTTGACTGGCACGTAAGTAACCTTTCTCATCCGTAGATGTAAACTTTTTCAATATTGTAATAATTTCTTCAATTGCAGCCTCACATGCCAAAAGATCGTACAAAATAAAAGCACAGGAGATATATCTTCATTTCCCTTTGTAAGTGGTTGTATTTCTACGAGCTTATGGTTACGATATGGTTTTTTGATACAAGACCGATCCCTTATTTTGGTTAATACTGTGGGAGCTACATTATTTTTCGCATATGTTGTTACTTTTTATATGTACAGTATAAAAAAGGTGAGTGAAATGTGGGCCTTTCATAGTATGTATTTCATCAAATTAGCAACTAGTTAATTTGGTGGTGTTAGGTTTTCCATTCAACTAAGAATAGTTGTCATAAATGTATGTAAATGAGTATTGAGTTGAAGGTCGAAGAAATGATAAGCATGGTATGAAATATTCAGTAAAAAACAACTAAGTATCTATGTAGTATATTTCATGATAAAACGAGTAGTATAATATTGCTTCATACTTAGACCATTCAGATAGATTGTAAACAATCCGAATTTTAAGATAGGTTACATATATATTTTTTTCACCAGTGGATTCATCAACTGCATCCTCATGTTTTTCTTATAAAATAAGAGGTCAGTTAGTGGATTGGTTGAGCCACCGGTTGATAAAAACATGCATACTAATTTCAAAGTATTGTCATTGGGGTAGTCTTAGATAGTCATCATGGAAATATTCACTTTACCTCTAATGATGGACTGATTACTCACCACAATCACTAATGGTTACCATATAAACATCATTATATTTTAAATTATTTCAACTATGTATTGATAAAAAAATATTGATTCACAAAATCATAGCATGAAAATGTAGACAACTTACCATTTTAATTGTACTTATATGTATATTCCATATTTAAGTACTAATGGTGACTGCTGCTAGTAATTCATTATTATCAAAAATCTATAATTTGTATGACATTGTCCTGGTGGCAAACATTTCAAGTATGGCATAAGTTTGTTGATACAGATGACCAACATTTTAAGAAATAATGTGGGAGACAAGTTATCTAATGCTAATGCTAATGTGTTATATACTTTTATATCAGCTGAGCATTTGATGTTATACATATACTATGGTGACTGGAATTTTGACAATATATTATAATAATAATAATAATTATTATTATTATTCATACCGGCTTGCCGTGATATGGCAGAAATCTTAGCCGGACGATTACAGAAGGCAGTAATTTTTGGTTCACTCCGCCTGCTCAGGGCACATGATTCTCGGACCCAATAGTCACTTACCCCACGGCGTGGGGAGTGGTTATTGGGATAAAAGATCCAGCGCGCCCTCCGGAAGTATCGGGGCTCCGGAGGCAGGGCCTGTCTGGAAAATTCCTAACGAAAAAAAATAATAATAATAATACTCCCTCAAAAAATTTATTATAACAGTATCCACTTATTTAAGCAGGGTTTATTTAAATAAAGAATTAGTATTTTGTGGTACCTACCTTTTATAGGGCCGGTACTCTTCATCATCAAGATATACCTACTCCACTTTTTTATATTCATCAATCGATTTGTCAATTTATTTTGCCATTTCCTCTCATACGTCCTTTTTTAGGACGATAAATTTCTAAGTTAATTGTCACGTCCTTTCTTATAGGGTGTCCCAAAACTCGACGTCATCCTTTAGAGGGGTGGTAGTCAAGCTCATAACTGACCAGAATATGGAAATATGACCTCAGTAAAATATGGTTCTGGTTCTGAAAGTATTGATACTTCAATGATTTTAGTGAAAATTGAAAATCGGAGCCTTAGATCAGTATTTCACGTGCCATAAGTAAAACACTTTATATCTCAGATTCAAATTTTGTTATGCAACCCTGAATAATCCTTCTATTGATTACAATCCAAAATAATATTATTGGTGCCATACCTTTGGAGGAAATAAACTTATTTACCCGATTTTCGAGTTTATTTTATTTGCTTAGTATGATTCTTCATACTGTTAACAAAATCTCCACGCCAACCTGGCAAGTTATTTAAAGAAATTGCACTACCTATTTGAAACTTCTATACAAATCGAAAAGAGTCGTTGCAAGCCACTACGATTAATTATTGAAATCATCTCAGAATTGCTCCTTTTGCAGTGAACTAGCAATATCTTTCTTCAAAGTAGCATAACAAAAATTGGAATATGAAATATATAGTTTTGTACTTGTGGCACTCGAAATATTGATCAACGATTTTGATTTGTACGAAATTCATAAAAGTGCCAATACCTTCAAAACTATCAATATTTTACTGAGGTCATATATAAATATTCTGGTCAGTCATGAGCTGGACTATCACACCTCTACAGGATGGCGTTGAGTTTTGGGACACCCGCCTGCATACACACTATGTTATCTACTACCAAAATCAAATCGCGACCACTACTTAACTCACAAGAAAAATAGTTCAGTATTATTTAACATTCTACAACTATATCAGCACAGACGATGCGAATATGTATTAGGACCTACAGTGCATGATATAGATTATAAGTTGTAAGTATTCAGAATATATTATCACCCTGTTAATTGGTCATTATTTATACTTTTTGAATGTGTGAGTAAAGGTTGCTATGACAAGGTATACCTGTTGTTTGTTTGGGAAATATTACTTCATCTATTCCAAAAATATCAATTTCTTCAACACTTTATCCTTACCTCTTTCTAGCGGCAGCATTTAAAAACGTTGTTTATTTTCAGACACTGGTTGTTCGTCAATTTACCATATGTCTCTTGTTCCTCATCATTGTTCTAGTCTACATCCATAAATCTGAAAATTCTGAAAATGCGAGATCGCACTTGGGTCTACTCTGTTGCGGTGTCACCATAGTATTTTTCGCTGCTCCATTTGCATCCCTAATGCATGTTATCAGAGTTAAAAACACTGATAGTTTACCGTACCATTTAATATTTGCTACTTTTATAGTTTCCATACAGTGGTTGATGTATGGTTTTGTTTTGAAAGATCGATTTATTCAGGTAAGAGATATAGTGAACTTTAACGTAATAGGAAACATTTCTTATATCATTATCCTATTGTGGTTATTATGATGCGAACTGCAGAAACCATGAAATTGTCCAAGTACTGATATCTGAGGCATTCCATAGTTTATTATTGAATATGAGTATATATTTTATTGCGTAGAATAGCAATATTTAACAACTGCCTGACTAATATGAGCTAGGCTATTTATGTTTATACCTTAAACCTTTGAAATCATAATGATTTTAATAAATTATTTCAGAATCGACGTGAAAAGTAATAGGTAAAATATTTATGAATTTTTCTGCAAATCAGAAAATTATAGCTTGTTGCTTCTGAAATAATACCATTTGAGTTATCTTGATTTCTCTCACTACCAGTTTTTATAAGCATACGGCAATGATGGCTATTAAGATAGGATCAGAAATCTATTATATGATTAATGCAAGTGTCTGATAACCACTGAATGTGAGTTCCATACACAATTTTTCCTACGATTAGTCATAATAAAATAACCATTTTATTTCTAAAATTCATTAATGATAGATTACAATTTAGTACATATTATCACAAATGAAAATCTTTTTTAGAATTGTGAGTTGATTTAATGATAACTTATTTGTATCCCGACATTAACTTAGGAATTTTTCTGTATGAAACAACTGAATAACAATGACATCATCACAAAATATTTTTATTTTCAGATTCCCAATTTTCTCGGGTGTATTCTCTCTGGGATTCAACTTAGTCTCTTCATAATTTATCCCAAAAATCCTAAAACTTATTCCAATGTGTAGGAAATAGAAATCTTATTTCTAGGAATGATGTATATGTACTTATAAAACAAATAATTTATTATATTTGATGTTGGAATAAATAAACAATTGATATAATCAGACTCAACATGTTTAGTCAAACAACTTATGTACCTACTAGAATTTATGATATTTTCATTCTGAAGTGATAAAAAAGGAAAGGAAAAGAAATATGAAACTTGGAATACCCGAATAATTTAAGCTGAGGATTCTGCTCCATACCTCCGGAGAGAATTGAAAAACATGTATTCAGTGGGAGCCGATGAGTAGGGGCCTCGGATCGGGTGCTGTGGAGTCGGGATTGGTAGGCTATGGAAGCAGGGCCGTCTTCAAACTATTGGAGGACCTGGGCACATTAGGATAATGGGGCTCCTGTGACCATAACAAGCACTGTTTTGTAGGAATACAAAAAGAACATAGATAAGCAAAGTTTTAGATATATTTGTATTTCTCTACAGTCACATTAAATGGATAGGGATAATAAAATCCACAAAAATTAACCTTTTAGCACTGTTAGTGCTTAAAAATCTATGTTGATTGAAAAGGAGCCTTTCTAGATTAGAGAAGGGCAAAATCACTTTTTCAAAATCTATGTTTTTTCAATAGACATCAGCGACAAACTAATTAACCTCTCTTGAGTCATTGTACTTCTTAATTCATTTTTCATTCTTTTCAATTTGGAGAAGGAGCGTTCACCACTGCATTTAGTTACCATCATGCTTAAAAAGAGTTTTAATGCGATATCGAAATTTTTAAATGATATATTTCCAACATAATATCCGTTTCTTCGTTTTCACTTTGAACAAATTTCAAGAATTCTGTTAAATGCAAACATTTTATTTTCAACTCCTCGTCAACGTCTTCATAATAGTTTTCAGCAAATTATTTTCAACTTTGTCTCAACTCTTTGGAATTCAGAGTTATCAAGTGAAAAAATTAACGAAATCGTTGGCTAATAGACAACGTTAATCGCTTTTTTTTGATAAACGCTCAAAATATCAGGTATGGGAAGAAAGGTTTCTACTTTGAATTTCTCTTCTCCATTCGGTTGGACTGATGGCGCAGAGCCGTAAAAAAACTATAGAGTGAGCTTTTACGTCTTGTTTTTTGAGATAGTTCCTTGCAGTCAGATTACGGGTTTCTTTCTTTGTCGGACGTTTAATTATGTTAAGTGTATCCATTCCAATTAAGTGCTCCATTTCGATGCTCGATATCACCATCAGCTGTACCCTTTCATGGTAAGAACATGTGAGGTTCATTGCCAAAAGTGCCTCTTAAAACTTGGATTTCTGTTCCGTGCTAAAAGCTATTTCAGTCCTCGTTAACTGATTACGATTTATCAGGCACAGATTCGACCATATACACAGACTAGAACTTCTAGATTATATTCAATAAAGAGCCATCCGTCTCGTCGGCGATGCTTCACTTACATGCTTGCTAACTTTTTGGGAACACTTGTTTCATAGATATTTTCATTCATTTTGAAATATCATCAATCGTTCCAACGATAGCAGTCCCATTGAGACCAACCTGTCGAACTCGGTCTTTATATACTTTTGTCGTCACTTTGGAGATATTCTGAACATCCCTTTTCCATGGCTCGTTCATGCAACGAACGGCAAAGATATGGAACTCCCTGCATCGGGAGGTGTTCCCTGAGGCATACAGCCTGCAGAAATTCAAGGACACCATTTATTACCTTATTTACCTTGTTTTCTGAACATTACAGAGTTTTCCTTCACGTGAGATCCAGAACATAAAAAAAGACTGCAGTGCCAGTTGTATTCAAACAATCCCATTTGCTAGAGGTGTTTCTTCAGACGAATCTTCACATAATGATCTTCAACTGGTTCCACTTTAGAACTGTTGAGTTGGTTTTCGCACGCTCCGGAATTTGAACATGTTTTTGGGGATTAGCACAGCTCGCCCCTCGACAAATAAATTCGGCATCTGTCGCTCCCCATCTAGTTCATTGAGCTCAGGCTGACGAGCCTCCTGCAGCAAGCTTCGAATTGCGCTAGGGCTGGAGTATCTGCGTTGAGTGGTTGCGGATACTCATAGATATTCTTCCGCGGACGGCAGGTTATCTACAACACGTGGAGGTTCTTGGAATAAGCGAGAAGGTTTATCGCGAAACTTCATGTTTTTCGCGATGCTCCTCGCCCGCCTCACTGGTGACTTCTTCGCAGCCACCAGCATTCGTATCCTATCAAGACATCGCTGATTAATCTTAAACAGTACGCCTTGATTTAGTGTCTAGTGAGCTCATCTTAAATTTACTTCAATTCGCCACGTAGTCCGCCACACACTGGATACGAGACGAGTGTTGTCTCGCCGACTTGATCTTAACTTCTTGGTAAATTCACTGCTTTAATTTTCAACATCTTCAGAACAACACAGAGAGGTAATATATGTTATCGAAGGGTATAACTCTCTTAGCAGTGAAGTAGGCAGAAAATTTCTTTAGGAAGGGGGCTAGGGTGTTTTCTAAGCATCGCGTTTTTTGTGCCGTTACGACGTGTTACGCCTACTCCTCCACACGGATTTTAATAGGACTCCTTTGTTTACAGAGCGCAACACGTTCGATGCTGACGTGATACGCTCTACGCGTTTCACCGACTGCTCCAATTACCAGAGCTTGTTACTCATGAACTGAACCTGAAGTGAATTCACCTGACTTAATAAATGGGTATACCAAATTGGAATATAATTTTTTTATATGGTCTGTTAAAGCAATTCGAAAGCAGCTATTGCGTCGCGTTATTTACTGGGAACGGTTGCGACTTTTTGAAGAAGTGCAGGATGAAAGGAACGGTTTTACGAATGAAGCACTGACTTAATAGGAAATGAAGAAGGTGCTTTGACTAAGCAAACGTAAATCATCTCATCATGAATGATTTCTGCAAACATTTAGTAAACAAAGTCGAAGATTTGACAGTTCTGGATTTCAACCACCAAAATCCAAAAGACCATGTTACTTTTAATAAATATCTGAAAGAAAGAAAGATAGAAAACGTTTGCAAATAGATTGGAATTGGGATGATTTTCCTTATTCTTCTTCGGTTTATTTCAACACACTGAGAGCCTGTCCGTACACCAACAATAATTACTGTGATGACTAGATCAACTCTCTACCTCTAATAATACGTTTGGCGCACATGCCGAAGTGATTGAGACGCTAGGAAAAGGGACCCTAAGAATTCTAATACATAATAACATCTTGTATTTGCAAAAATCGGCGAACCTTTGAAACATTTCAGGATTTCAGGGGGCGGAGGCTTGGCACGTCTCTTGGCTATGCCACTGATGTATCTTAGTACATATTCTTTAAACACATCGGTTCCAGGTGAGCTTGAAATGTATAAAAGCTCCAAGCTTGATGTCCCCTGGTTCTTCACGTTGGACTTAAAAAAGAGTTTCTAGGTTCTATGCTATTGAGTAGTTTTCCGACGACTGACTGAGTCACTCCCAATTCCGAAAATTTATTGGGGGCACTTAACATTATAGTGTTGAATTTTTCTCATACTATATGATGAATTACCTCCCTCAGAGGGTGGTAATCGCATCCCGTCGATCCAGATCCAGATCAATATCAAGAAATGCTTCCAAAATCCATTCACTCCAGTCTTCTGTTCAGGTAATTGCATCTCCCGTCATCTTAGTAGCCAGACTGATATTTCCGTGAAAATTCAAATGTCTATTCACACTGTTCGACAAACTCACACTGTCGCATTCGTCCACTCGGACAGCGGGAAATCATGTATATAGGGAGACATGAGACAAGCGCGAACTTTGTGGGACATCCGCTTCGAATGTTTAATACCCTGTCAAAAACTTGTTGACTCTTACCAATGAAGACCTATTTTTTCGATAATAATAATAATAATGTAACGATTTCGAGACCGGCCTCTAGACCGGCCCTGATCATCCAATTACACTCCTCAATCGAAATGTAAACAAGTTCTCTTCTGACAAACACATGACTCATCCGTGGAAGAGACGCGAACGTTCTAACCGAACATTCTAGGAACCTCTAAGAAGTCGCCGAACAGACTGGAAAGATCGAAAACTGTAAATGCTACTATATATAGCCGCTGTATAGCAGATGGCGGGACAGTCAGAATTCAGAGTTAGTTACAGTTCCAGAGTTCGCAGATAGAGACTGACACCGTGGAAATGAAATAGTGAAGTAAATGTTTTAGTGAATTATTGTTTTAATAGTGTTTAAAATAAATTAACAAATTAGTTTAGTGCGTTTTTATTACAATAATAATATGCAGCTTGGAATCGACAAATGTGCCACGGTTCATCTCAAAAGAGGACGATGCGAGGAATACGGAGAGGATGTTCAGCTCATAGACGGAAGCATCCTACATCATCTGGATGCCAGAGAGACGTGTACCTACCTAGGAAGGAACAACGCCACACCCAAGAGGTAGCTACTATTACAAACTCTCTCCGCGGCAAGTATCTGCACAGCACAGTTGCTACAACTAATATGCTTGTTGTTCTGATTCTACTTCACTCCTTTGGAGTAATGAAATTGACTCAGGAAGAGCTGCGACAACTCGACGTAAAAACTCGCAAAATGATGCATCTTCATAGGAGCTTGCATCCTAAATCGTCCGTTCCACGGTTATACTTCCCCTGACAACAGGAAGACCGTGGACTTCTGAATTTGGAGTGTCAGCACAACAGAATGGTACTGGATGGAGCCTGTAAAGACATCAGGAGTTCAGATCCCATTCTCTGCTTAGTATGTGATAACGAAAAAGCTGGGATTAGAGCATTTCCTTTAAAGGCAGCAACCTGTGCGGTCTCCTATTCGATACTGAACGGACGAAACAAAACTCTGTCACCGAGTTGGAACCCGCTCAGCAAAAAGCCCACGTGAAAGCTGCGGAGTGTGACAGGCTCCTAAAGCTACATAGGGATAAGCCAATGCATTAGTCTTCTTCAAGAACATTGAAGACCTTGACTTATCCAGAAACCTGACCTTCGCTTTTCTCAGGTCAAGTGGGCTGAAGTCGGAAACCGATTCATAATGGCCTGTCAAGATGGTGTCTTCAACACCCTCGTCTACCATAGTCGCGTGATGGGTATAAAGGTCTCTGACACTAGATGCAGAGCGTGTCGTGGGGCAGCTGAGACCATAATGCATTCGCTGTCAGCTTGTCTAGCTTATGCGGTCTCAGCCTATATCCGCAGGCACAACACGGCGCTACGAGTGTTGTACTACCACCTACGACACTCGTACGGTATAGACAAGACACCGGTGTTGCCTTATGCTCCGGGGGATATTGAGTCCGTTGTGGTGAATGAGAAGTGCAGAATCTTTTGGAACTACTCATTCCTCACCCTCACACGAATACAAGCCAATAAGCCTGATGTAGTCCTCCTCGACCAGCAAAGTATGACGATTTTCGTCATAGAGTTCTCGGCTCCTGGCGAAACGAACATCGTCCTAAAAGAGGAGGAAAAATGGACAAAATATCGAGATTTACTCTTTGAACTCCGCAGGCTTTATCCATTCCATTCTGTCAAAATGATGGTTCTGATCATAGGGGTACTTGGTGGAATGATGGACACGCTGCTCTCGAATCTGAAAACCTAACCGGAAGAATGCAGAAGGCCGTAATTCTTCGTTCACTCCGTTTACTCAGGGCACATGATTATCGGACCCAGTGATCACTCACCCCACGGACGTGGGGAGTGATTACTGGGATTAATGACACACCAGTGTGCCCTCCGGTTGTAATACTTTCTCATAACCATTTATAGAGTTTACCCAAAGGCATAGCCTGTGCGGGTAGAGGACGGCTATCATTATTATTTGCCGTGGCGCTCCGGGGCGACTTACGGATTTTTGGTAGCGTATTCACTTTTTAACTGTAGAAAAACCCGGAAAACCTACAGCACCACCCCGGGTGATCGGCGCGCACTTCAAGCAAGCACCATACGTCGGGAATTGGCATCTAGACAATTGAAATCCTATGAAATTGATTAAAATTTTCTCGTTTTCCAGGATTCGAACCTGGCCTAAGGCAAGTGGAAGTTTCAAAGGCTGGCATTTAACCGCCTCGCTACCGAGCCCCCTTAAAATCGATCAATCTCACTGAGTAAGTGCATGCTTGCCCGTAGAATTTTTCTGACTACACATTTATAACAAACTGTGTCAAAGGCTTTTTTCTTATATCCAACAGCACCATGACTATTCATTGAGAATTCGGGTGATGTCACCTAGTGAGCCAGGGTGGCTCATGCCACCCTCTAAACAAAACGAAATAATAGTGCGCAGGACCGATAGTGTACGTTCGATATCATAAATAGTTTTTTTCAGTACACATAATAATAATGGTCTAATTTTTTTTGTTTTCTTCAAATATAAACTTTGGGTATGTTTCTTAATTCAGGTATACAAATTGGCTGCTTTCGTGTATCATTAGGAGTGCGTTTTAAAAGTAAATCCGAGGCTCATAAGAACGAAATTACGAATCACGATTTCTAGAAATATTTACATAATATTAGAGCAAGCGTTCATATTCTTTATCAGAAGGTGTCCATTTTATTTGATGCCTTCAATAATATTTTCGCTCATTTGCAAATATGGAGTGTATGAATCGTTGTGATATGAAATTCACGTTAGGGTTAATTTTCTATACAAATTTCAATTACTTCCATGTTGCACATTTTTTACACATTTTTGATATTTATCTTTTAAATTTCGCTTTGGTAAATGAAGCTGGTTACTGGAACTTGGCCGGATATCGTTTACCCCCTTCATCCCCTCATGCAAATTCGACGTATTTGCTGAGCCACTATCGAATCTTTCAATCTTCAACATGTCTCTTGAGATTATGATGAAATAGGAGAACCAGAAGCGTTGTGAAGTCTAAGGTTGAATAATCTAACTTTTGGTGAAACTATCTCTTGAGCATGAATCCATATGATTCAGAGCGGATTCAGGACTATTCTCTGGTCTGGTTACGGCAAAAATTTTACATCATATCATTATACTTCCTTTAATATTAGTGAAACTATACTTCTAGACGATGTATAGGAGTTTGCTTCGGTATAAGTTTGGAAAAGAACCAAAGATATTCGTTGCACCCTCCTTAACGATTTATTACATTATAATGCCATAAGTTCATTGTCATTATTTGCCATGATGCAAGAATACGTTCGTTTTCAACAAAAGCTGTGGCAATGTAGCGTTTTTCTTTAATAATTTTGATCTCACTGGGAATACTGTCATAAATGAAATTTCGTGGACAATGTCAATTTTGCGATGAGATCTGAATGCGTCAAAAACTACTTTGGTAAGCAGTTGTAGAAGAAATTATTTTGTGATAGCCATTTGTTTAAGGTTACAGAATAGGTAAAGTCCTCCAAAGTCAGCTCAATGTTTCAGAAGTATCTCATTTTCTTTAGTGAGTTTGAATATGGCCGTGATATCAAATGTTAAATTGTTGCATTGCATTTCCAGGTGATATACCGGGTGTCCGTTTTTCGAGCTCCACCACGGGAATTTCAGTTATTATAAGAAATACAAGGTCGGTTAAATTAGAGCAAAGTTGCGCGTTTTCATGCTGAACAATCGACTGAAATGAAATTCGAGGTGACGTTTTTAGTTTTTGAAAAGTAGACGTTTTAATTAGAATGTTTTTGATTCACTTTTTTATAAGGAAAATGAATATGTCATCGTATTTTGAGTTTGAGTTGAGTTTTTGATGCCAGAGTTACAATGCTCAACTTTGTTTTTTTTTTATGTGCGCCATATTGGATTTTTACATTTTTGAAACGTGTTTTTTTTGACTAAACGATGTATCACACGATATGATCGATTTTATGAAGTTCACAATTGGGAAAGTTCTTTTTTTTTAAAGGGTGATTTGGATAGAACGCCTACAATCCAAAATTTTGATGGTTTAATTAAATTTAGATCTGGAACGTTAATTTTTTCGTCAAGCTTACTAACTTAAGAACTAAGATATTGAATAAGGAACGACTTGATGAGCTAGAATTTTAGTCTTCGCAAAACAAAACAAAGTATAAAATATGCACTTCTAAACACAATTCTACTCGTTTCCTCAGATTCTGATTGGCTCGCGACATGACCCTTCTTCTTATCTTAGTTCTAATGGCACTGGCGGATCTAGGGAGTTTTTCAGGGGGGGGCATGAGTTGATAAATTTTTTTAAACAAACAGATGCGTACACAGCTTCGTTCCATGGGGGGAGGAGTTAATTCGTGGCGCGGAAGTGAGAGAAAATAAAAAAGTGCCGCAGGCGAAATTTTGTTTTGTTCAAGGTTAAATGGCTTTAAATTGATAGTTAGATTTGTCAGCGGAGTATCATAAAGGTGGAAAAAAAGGATGTCAAATTCAGTTTGTTTCATTATTTAATATGAAAAATTAAAAAATAATTTAACGATATTTACAGATACATTCTGAAACTAAATACATTTAATTTAACATATATATAGGTAAATGTTTATTTTGACTGAAACACTGAATTTTCTTCGATTATGGGGGGGCGTGTTTATCCCTATTACCTCCCCTTGTTTACGCGCCTGTATCCAAAGTAATAAAATCCTTAAGAATATGAACTGAAATCTCACTGATATGTTTGGAGACCTAATGTGAAATGACCCTTTTCCTTCAAAACCAACTGAAATAGAATTATTCTTTGTTTGTGCGGTTTCCGATAAAAAACAACTACTTAATTCCTTTGTTTTTGAATATTACCGTTCACTGCCACCGATCACGGTTTACCGCTAATGGTAAAATGCCTTTTATTGATGTCTACCCAGTCTCCGAAAGTAATTATTTTTCTTCTATCGGAATCTGTTTTGCCACCCTTTTATTTAGCCGCCTGTGTTCTTTTCATATATTCGCACTTCATAAAAGAATATTTCGGTTTCATGGTTGTATTGGATGATGAACGACTCCTATGAAATTCAAAAACATGTTGACTTGGGATGTTTGAGTGTTTGAGGAAACATTTAATACGAAAAATACGAATACGAATAATTTTGGTATGCATAACGTGTCTTTTCTTCATGTTAAAAATCAATCCAGATTTAGTTGCATATCCACACTGGTTGTTGAACCAATATTAAGTACTTATATTCAGAACTCTAGGGGGGGGGGGCATGGCGGAGAAACATGAGGTGACCGCGCTGGCCAACGTTGTTCGAAATCACCTCACCGGGAAACATTCCTGATAAACACTCAGCAACTCTTGTCTTGTAGTGTTAAACGGCGGTGCGCCGTCTTGTTGAAATCAGAGGGTATTCAGCCGGTTGGTTGTGACTAATGTTATCGTCAACATAGTCCGTAAGGAGGTCATCAGAAAATTTAAATAACGATCGTGATTCAAATTTTCTTCATAATGTGTGGACCAATTATTGTATCGTCCAATAATCTGACCCAAACATTTACGCCGAAGCGTTTTTGTGGTCGCCGTTCTTGATACCCACGTGGATTCTAAATGGACCAAATGTGTTCATTGTATCTATTGAACATGTCCATGTTTGTGAATTTGCATTCATCCGTGAATATTACATTCCGCAAAAAAATTGTATTTTGCTCCAACTGGTTCATTACAAATCTACAAAACTCTACCCGTCGACCACTAACTCCAGGATGAATAACTTGGGTGATATGAATTTATAATGGACGCTATTTGTGTTTCTTTAGTTCTTTAGTATCAAGATCAATGTCAAGATTTGTTGCAACTTCCCGTGTGGAAACGGAACGATTGTCTTGAACCTACAGGAAAATATTCGAATTCTTAGAATTTTTTTTATTTCATTCGACTGGCACCGCTTGTAAAACTGCTATCTCAATCACATTCTCTTTATCGTTGTACCTTTGTTTAGGCTTGAGAAATGAACAATAATTGGCTAAATTTCTATGGAGCAATAGAAAATAATTCTGAGCTGGTTGCTCTGTCTCTGGATACCGCTGGAGATACGATTCGGACGTAATTTGCTCATTTCTTTACGAGGCGTTATAAATCTGAATCATATCACGCTTTTCTTCACTCGAAAATGGCATTCTATTAAATAAATAACTTGAAAGAATTCAAATGTTATGCTCGAACATTCAACCGAACTGTTAAAATTCAGTTTGTTAAACAAAACTGATTTTTCGAAAGCACTCTTTGCAGAAAAGATTTTTCCCAATTTTGATGTGCATGTAAGAGTCGATCATGTACTGTGATACATCGCTGGAATCAGGAAAATAAACACTTTTCAAAAATGCAAATATCCAATGTGGCGCCCATAAAAAAAACAAAGTTGAGTGTTGTCACTCTGGCATCAAGAACGCCTCGGAAAAATCATAACATATTCAGATTCCTTGTAAAAAGTTGCCTCAAGAAAGTCCTACTTGAAAACGTCTAGTTATTTTGATTTTGCTTGAAAAATAAATACAAAAATAAAAAATTTTCATATTTTTTCAATAAATTAAAACTAAAAATGACACATCTAATTTTTTTTCACATAATTGTTCATCATAAAAACGGGCAACTTACCCCTAATTTAACCGACTTCTTTTCTCTTATCAAGGTCCCTATGGTATGGTGGAGCTCGAAAAACGGGACCCAATGCGTTATAGGAATAATTGAGAATCCGAGCTTGGGATTGAATCTTTCCTGTTTTATATCGGCTTTTTTTTATCATGTTCGTGTCATTATGGTCCAAATTATTTATCATCTCCCTTTTACCATTATTCAATTGAAACAGCAAATGGGCGAAAAAAGTTAAAAATTTACAACTGGAATACATTTATTAAAACTTACAAATAGGTACTTGTACAATATTTCTATATGATAACATCTAAAAAATTCAATGAAATATAACATAAATAATAATATAAAAGTAATGTAGAGTATATCATAACAAATCATATATTACATATTCAATATAACAATATTATGAATTCATGTTGGTCCTTCAAATAAATTGTACTTCAGTGATGTACATCAAAGGATTTTTAAATATATTATATTTTTCTATATAACACGGAGATATACCCACATATTTGAACATCTTATATTGCTTCTACCAACCAATTCTTTAAATATTACCTATCTTTTGATTTCGTTATATCCAGGACACTACAACACAAAAAACTAAAAATGGCCGTGTGAGGTTCTTAAATGATTTCTGAAAATCAGTAAATGTGTCTCTTCATATTCCATCGATTCACACAGATTTAGTTGAAGCCCATAATATTTCTCATAATTTGTTCTACACAAAATAGCACACACAGAGTATTTTTTATTTGATTATCTTAATATTTTTTGAGCTTTGAAATTTTGGTTAGTACGTAGATTCTCTTATAATATATACACTGATGATTCAAGTTACATTCACTACAATTAACAATAGATGTGGAGTTATACAAAGAATATTCGAAAGAGCTCTTGAAGAGTTCACAAACTCAAATTGTGTTTTCAGAGTATCACAGTGTTTCATGAATTCTGGTGATTTTGAAATATGTGTAAACATTTTTGAATATACAGGTTGATGAGAAGGAAATTCGTGCAGTACTCTGAAAATATAATCTGGATTCATTACTTTGGCATAATGCTTCACCTTATAACTTGCACGAAATGGTCAAAAAATGTAATGAAAAAAACCAGTTCGGAACTTTAGTAGCCGAAGCAATATACAATTATAATTAAAACGTGAAAATTCCAAGAAAAATCTGAAAAGTTAATCCAAACGGTAAAAAATTAACTTTTCTGAAGTCTTCGAGTCGAAAGTTTTCGTTTGTAATTTACGGAATGTTATTATTGAAGCCTTGTGGAGTCTAATGAAGAACTGAACTCAAATTTTGTAAACATGCGAGAAAATTGTCAACAGATAGGTTCCAGATCTATAGAAAATATAAACAGAAAACCATCAACGTTTCGAGTGTTTACGATTGGTCTTTATTCATGCATAGATCACAAGATTATGAATTCAGCTAATGGAAGTATGTATTATCAAGAAGGTATATTGATTACATATCCTACAAATTACATCTAATATTATTTTGGCATAAATATTTTCCATTGATTTGATTCCATCATTTTTGACACATTCTCTAACATTACCTTCGCCTGTAGATATCATATGAACATCTAGTGTCATATACTAATACAGACAAAACCCCAGTTAGTTCTACTCATGCATTAAATTATTATCGTTGCATTCAGAACCTCTCCGGTTCCTGTGATGAGTTTATATCCGAGACTTTGGCGCTTTGAAGCGCCTTTTCCTACAATCTCTCCGTCACCAGAACCTTGGTGTCAGCGCTAAGCGTCGGGCTACGTACAGCAAATGATACTAAGATACCAAGAGCTACCAACACCATAGCCAAGACGTTTACTACTATTCCTTCTTCCGGCCATTCTGAGTACGTATCCCTGAAATTTCGGTTAGTGGATTATTTTACAATGGTCTGTACAAGGTTTTCATTGGCTGGGCAGAAACGTCAGTTAAGTTTGGTTCATCTTTTCATGCATATGAATATCAGTAATGTATCTATATAGTAAGCAGCATGCAATCAAGTACATTCGTACATGCAAGTTTATTCATGCAGTGGATATTTTGGCAAATATTGAAAAGCGAGTTGGAATTAGATTCAAAGAATTAAGCTTAGTGAAATCGGAAACGTAAGCAGTACATACAAATGAAATGATATATTGGACAAATATACAAATATAAAAAACATACCACTACACACTACATACACATTTACATACAATAAAAAATATAGTCTTGTGAATAATATTCCTAAAAACAACCACATGATGAAATTACTTTTACGATCACTTTGCTCAATTGAGAAAACGGAAGGCCAGTAAGTAAGAGTCATAATTAAAATAGCAGTCGATTGACTTATAATCAAAGTTATAATCAATATGTCAATTAAGTTATTTCATTTCGAAAAAACAAAAAACATATCGTGGAAAATATCGCTCTTCTGACTTCGTTTTCTCAACTGCACTTCCAAGATAATATGTCATAACAATGATGGCTGACTGATTTGATTTCTGATGATGCTTTCTATGGACTGCTGCCAAAATTTAGAGATCCCCTGAACGTATGAGGATGTGGGCTCTGAACCGGAACTCATCCCTTTGTAGAATATATGCCACAACTATAGCCAGAGCAACTAGTGTCATGCCTATGGTGTTCACTACTATTGCTTCTTCATTCAGTGATGAATATCGATCTCTAGATGAAAAGTAAAACAAATACTTGTCAGCAAACTACAGTAAATCTACATGGCGGATATGTCAAAACCACTAGTGAATTTTTATCAATATATTCTGTTACGTATTCATATACAGGGTGATTTTCAACCTACACGCATGAAAATTAAGGGAATGATAATTTGAGATAATGAAAAAAAATTATTGCTAGCAAAACTTTGCCATTTGCAGAGATATTTCGCGAATTTGAAAAAGAAGTGTTTACAAGCTAGTTTTATTTTTTTAATCACTTAGCTAAGTAGAAACAACCGCCCAACACTCGTATTCCGTATCATCAGAAATGAAATTTGTTATCGGATGTCGGTAATATATGAGTTATTATAATCTTCCGGGATACTAAAATTGTGGATTGAAACATTGGTCCTTATAATCTGGAATATCCCATTATTTTACCGACAGCAAAACAAGATATTTATTCTACATCTCTATTAAGAATTGAAACACAGAGGACTATCGAGACATTGAAGAATAATATTAAGCAAAGATTTTGGATCATCAGAATTCGACAATCTGTGAAGATGACGGTGAAAAGATGTCAGTTTTGCAGAATAAAAAATTCTAAGGCAGTTCAACCTGAGATGTCACCATTACCAGTTTCACGTCTCAAGCCATATACAAGACCGCTTAGCTTTTTGGGTTAAGATTATTTCGATTCGTTATTTGTTAAAGTGAAAAGAAGCGTGGAAAAAAGGTATCAGGTTATCTTCACATGTTTCAACACACGAGCAATTCATATAGAATTGGCTTGTTCCCTGACAACAGATTCAGCCTTGATGGGCATCCACAGATTTATGTCTAGACAAGAACATCCTTTGGAGATTTGTTCCGACAATGGAACGAATTTTGTAGTAGCAGAGAATGAAATGAAAAGATTTTTGAAGGAGATTAATCGTGCGAGAATTACTCAAGATTTGTCCAAGTATAAGATGAAGTGAAATTTAATACTTCCGCAGTACCGCTTCAAGGAGGGATATGACAGTGTTTTTTGGTATGATGTCAATTTTGAGAGTAATGAAAAATTGTGATCATATATTGCTGATTGATCTGATTAAAAAGAATTTGTTGCTCGTTTGTTGCTACAAGATACTAAAAATGTGGATTTTAACAGCAGAAGTGACCAAAATCAACCAAAAGGCGGAGGTGATACAACCAAACAAAAGATGGAGGTGACCACACCCAACCAAAGGGCGGTGGCGTCTGATGCCAAGGTCAGAGGAGGCACGTACCTATCAAAAACAAAAAAGTACATTCTTTTACGGAACTAGATCTACTCTTGATGCGAAGAGGCTAGAACTGCCCATTGATGGTCTTCCAGATTTTCAGTACGGAAGGTTATAAAAAAATATTGTTTGTTCTTTTTTACAATAGCTGGATATGGTATTTCAAATCTCAGAGCCTCCCTTGCCGAAGTTGTGTGGGATATTTGTGTTGCACAACTGGGACTGCCCATCTAATGCATATTCTTTAATCAGTTCGGTGGTTTCTTCACAATGTTGCTCTTCATCATTTTCGGTAAAAAATCTAGGCCGTACAAATGAGGAGCAATGGATTCGTCGATCCAAATATCGCAAAAATAACTGAACAGTTTGTGTGATTTCTATGTTTTAGGAAAACTGAACGCATTTACTATAAAATGCTATCATTCTCTGAGGTTACGCGTATAGGTTCAAAATCACCTTGTATGATATACAATTATTTGAAAAGATTCATAATCGGATGTATACGGACGTATACATAAATCTGCAAAAATTATATGCAAATAATTAACTTCTTACAGCACTAAACTTTGCATATATTATTTAAATTCTTCCAGTTGATGGTCAACAAATGAAGAAATGAAATTGTTTGAAGTTGCGTAAATACATGCATACACGGAAATTCAGTTGGTATTAATATACCTATAAACATATGCCGACGAACAGAAATATTGAATGTTGAATTAATATGGGGGCCTTGACTTTTAAGTTTATGTAACTCATTTGTGAATGAAAGTCTTTATATGTTCTTGCGTAATTTTGCAATTTATGTGCATTGTAAGAATGTTTCTTCTGGCGAAATAAAGCCATGCAACAGTTCGACAGAAACATGCTTTGAATTTGCTAAAAATGATGATGCGGAAGGACTTCTGTCGATAGTATATTGAATCAATTCTGAATTTGAGTCAATGAAGTGCATTTATTATCATCATTGTTAATAATGCGGAAGTGCTGAAATATGAAAGTCATGTTCTTCACCTTCATAAATCAAATGGATCAAGAGGTTCAGAAAATCAATGGATTTTTGAGATTCATCGTGGGAAAGTATAATTTTTTTTAAGGCATTGAGGAAACACATGGGGTTGGATGTTACATTCTTCATATTAAAATCTTTGTACGAGGCTGGAACCGAATGATTTCAGAATCGTAGAAGCTATGGCAGCGCTTGAAACCACCCTCACCACTCCCACTTAAGCTTCGCCTCCTCCCACAATCAGAGACCACCAAGCTGTTACGTTATACCATTCACACCGATCATCTTTCACCTACCAACAATCAAAAGTCACACATTAACTGTCCTTTGTACTCGTCACCTGTTTGTTGTCCGTCTCCTGTCACATATTATTTACCATCCGTCACCTACCACTTATCGCCCGCGTCCTCTCATAGGTCATGTATCATGATTTGTCACAAGGCGTCAATCATACATCATCTGTATCCGTCACTTTTCACTCATCGTCGGCGTCGTCTATCATCTCCACCCCTCTCACCACCTCGTGATCAGCTCGTGAAGTCTCACTCGCCAGCTGATACTCTAAAGAATTTTTTTTGACCCATTAGTAATTGAACAGGCATACATCCATCATTAGCAAACATTTTAGAGTCCAACCGGTGGTAACACCAATAAATTCGTCTCCACTTCCATTTATGCCATTAACAAATTGTCAATGTAACTTTCGCAGAAAATAAGAATAAGAAGAACGATGATCTTGAACGATTTTCTTTGTAGCCTGATTCAACAACAACGCACCGACCGAATTCATCTTGATATTGGGGATGAAGCACCATAATCTATTTCACGGTTTACAAGTTATTTGTAGAATATGAGCGCGGCCGTGGTAACACAACTGCCTGCTTTGTTTAGGGCTTATTTCTACCGCAAATCGCTACAAGTCGGTAAGTAAAGATATTATATTTTCGAACGGACTTAAGACGTTTTTTCTTTCAAAAAGCCCGTTGGCAGTATATTGAGGCAGTGAGATTATGGAATATAGGGCTCATGTATCAGACCAGGAATATATTCCATGGAAGACGCAATTGATTCAATTGCCTAAAAACCGAGTCACAAACACAATTATCATCAGTGATTCCATCTGGATTTCAAAATTTTCCTGAATGGAGCCTCAAACGAAACAACCCTATAATCAGCAAGTCCATGACACATGCCAGAATGACCTGACCTGCATTCGATCTCACCGTTGTACCCATCTTCTGGATACTTATTTGATATTTTTAGTAAACAAAAAGAATGAAAATGAATTCATTTACTGAATGATACAGCGCATACTGGTACGAAATAAACAACGCCAATGTATGACCGTTAAGATACGATTCTGAAGATGCAAGCTGTATATAAACCACTAGAGCAGACAGCGAATTTCCCAATTACGTCACCATCGAAGCTTCTTGAAGTATGGGTCGCCAGCATAGACTTTCGAACATATATATTGTAACGATTTCGAGGCAGGCCCCGAGACCGGCCCTGATCTAATTAATTATGCACCCTCGTTCAACTACAACAGCATATCTGCTGGCGTACGGATCGCCGAGAACAAGCTGGAATAAATCGATCAATTCGATACTGTTCGAAGAGCCATCTAGATGAAATGTTCTATATTCCAGAATAATCGAGAGGGCCTTGCGACTATATAACCGCTGGAGGACAGTCAGAGTTAGTTACAGTTCCAGAGTTCGCTGATAGATAGCCACAGTTGAAATAGTTATTGAAGTAAATGTTTTAGTGAATAATTGTTGTAAATAGTGTTTCAAATAAATTAGGAAAATTAGTTAGTGCAGTTTTACTACATTTGGCGTCAGAAGTGTGATGTTTAAAATAAATAAGTGTTAAAGTGTTCACCGTTTAAAAACTGAGACGTTTATCGCGCCTAATAGACAGTTATAGTGACCCGTTGAACATTTGAGTGCGAAGTGGACAGTTTTGCGCGTCGCGGGACAATAAACTGAAAACTGTGTGTGAAATAAATAATAGACTGATATCTCGGCAAATACAATAAGAGACAAAATGTTTCCGAGAAGAGTTCACCTAGTTGACCTTAAAGTTAGTGAATTAAAGCAAGAGTTAGAGGAGCGTGAGTTAGAAACAACTGGAAAGAAGGCCGTACTCCAGAAAAGACTTGCAGATGGACTGATTGAAGAAGGAGAAGACCCCGAAACGTTCTTATTCGAAGTTTCTGGAATTGATTTGAGTTCCATAATGAATAAACTCGACGAGACCACGAAATCCTTGGAAGATAGTTTGAAGGAGGAACTTCAACAAAATTCGGTGAGTCTGGAAGATAAATTTTTTCAAAATTCAAAGAGTCTGGAGGAGAAACTTCTAGAAAATTCTGTTAGCTTGAAAGAAGAACTCCTCGAAAATTCGAAAAGCCTAGAAGTGAAACTTCAAGAAAAGCTTCAAGAGAATTCGAAAAACCTAGAAGAAAAGCTTCAAGAAAATTCTGTCAGCCTGGAAGAAGAACTTCTAGAAAATTCGAATTGCCTAAAAGAGGAATTTCAAAAAATGTGAGGAGCCTGGAAGAAAAGCTTCACGAAAATTCGAAAAATTTAGAAGTGAAGCTTCTAGAAAACTCGGAGAATTTGAGAGAAGAGCTTCTAGAAAATTCGAGAAGCTTGAAAGAAGTTTGCAGTGTGGCGAATCGGTTGGAAGAAAGAATGGGAACTGTTGAAACAGAGATGGAGAAAATGAAAGAAGAAATGGAAGAAGAAATGAAAAAAATTAAGGAAACGCTCCACGATGAAATAAAGGAAAAATTTAGTGAGCTAGAAAAGCGAATGGATTCTGTGCACATTCCTGAAATTTCCAACAGAAATCCAGTACCAACTTGGAGGAAGTTCAAAAAGACATCAAATATTTCAAGGTCAGTACGGAACCAGGAAAGCTCTCATTGAAACCGCCTCAGTTCGACGGAAATACTCCATGGTCAAACTACCACCGACAATTCGAAGCTGCTGCCAAAGCAAATGGATGGAATGCTGGGGAAAAAGCTTTAGCATTGACACTGACATTGCGTGGCGAAGCAACAAATATTTTACAAACGCTCACCGCCCAACAACAGGAAGACTATGAACAGCTGGTAAAACACTTGGATCTTCGCTATGGCCAAGCCCACCTTGAACACGTATATCACTCTCCAGTCGTTAAAACTTACTGGGCCCAATGGAACTCTTTCACCTTGGACAATGGAGTCTTGAAGCGTGTGTTGGAGTCGGAGGATGGCGGGGAAGAAAGACTTCAGGTAGTAGTTCCCAGGAGCAGAAGACAGGAAGTGCTCCAAGAAATCCATGATGGGGTCACCGGAGGACATCTGGGAGTGACGAAGACCCTCCAGAAAGTTAGGCAACGGTTCTACTGGGCCAATTGTCAAGCTGACGTCAAGGACTGGTGCAGAAAATGTGCTGTATGCGCTGTCAGTAATGGGCCTCGAACAAGACCTAAGGCCCCGATGCGCCAGTACAATGTGGGCAGCCCATTCGAAAGGATCGCGATTGACATCGCTGGACCGTTCCCACAATCTGAACACGGGAACAAGTACATCCTTGTGGCGATGGATTACTTCAGCAAGTGGGCCGAAGCCTATGCCCTGCCCAACCAAGAAGCCATCACCGTTGCCGACGTCTTGGTGAAGGAGTGGATTTGTCGATTCGGTGTCCCGTTAGAGCTGCATTCGGATCAAGGCAGGAATTTCGAGTCAAACCTGTTCCAGGAGATGTGTCAGATGCTGAACATCCGGAAATCGAGGACCACAGCTCTACATCCGCAGTCCGATGGAATGGTGGAGCGGATGAATAAGACGATAAACCGCCACCTGTCCAAGGTAGTCTCTGACCACCAGAAGGATTGGGACCAGTACCTCCATCTGTTCCTGATGGCGTATCGTTCCGCAGTTCATGAGTCAACCGGCCAAACCCCTGCAAGTGTTATAATGGGCCGAGAGCTGCGACTTCCATGTGACCTGAAGTTTGGGACGCCACCAGGACAAGACACTGCGGGAGATGACTACGTCAGCAAACTGCGACAGAGAATGGACGACATCCATGAACGGGTCCGTTTGAACATCCAGAGTGCCAGCGACAGAATGAAGGAGACCTACGACATCAAGGCGGATCCTGGTGGATATCAGACAGGTGACCTTGTCTGGCTATACAACCCTAAACGTCGCCGTGGACTATCACCGAAACTTCGAAACTCGTGGGAAGGTCCATATAAGATCATGAAAAGGATAAACGACCTCGTCTACCGCATATATAAGCCACCACGAGGAAATCCTAGGGTAGTCCACTTCAATAGGTTGTCCCCTTACGTCGGAAACCACGATCAAGTCCGCACCTTCAGATCACCGGAGGACGAAATGACGTTTCAGAGGTTCATGTCCCTGTACTCGAACGGACAGAAAGTTCAATATGGGGTAACCCGAGAGGAGTCACGAGATCTTTTCAAGGTGCCTGCCAATTACGCGTTAGCTCACTGTGTGGCAGAAGATCTCCAAATGTCCAGAGGCATTGCAGTAGTTTTCTCCAAGAAGTTCGGTCGAATCCAGGAACTGAGAGAACAGAACCCGGAAGTTGGAGGGGTGTTACAGCTGAGGAAAGGCCAGAGAAACATCTACTATCTGGTTACCAAGAAGCGTTCTCGAGATAAGCCGTCTTATGAAGATGTTTGGAAGAGCCTTACGAGATTGAGAGACACGATGCTGGATCAGAATATTGTAGACCTGGCAATCCCAAAATTGGCCTGTGGGCTTGATGGGTTGGACTGGAGTGTTATAAGAAGCATGTTGGAGACAATATTCAGATCCAGCGGCATCAACATTCTGGTATGCTGCAACCATCTTCCTCGACCCAATTTGAAGACTGTGGAGTGCTACTTCCATCGAACGTACAGGTGCAGACATGGAGAATCTTGCAGATATCTTCACACTCCAAGAATGACGTTTCGGGGCGAAACGTCTATAAGAAGGGGGCAAAGTAACGATTTCGAGACCGGCCCCGAGACCGGCCCTGATCTAATTAATTATACACCCTCGAGCCATCTAGATGAAATGTTCTATACTCCAGAATAATCGAGAGGGCCTTGCGACTATATAACCGCTGAAGGATATTCAGAGTTAGTTACAGTTCCAGAGTTCGCTGATAGATAGCCACAGTAGAAATAAATTGAAATAAATGTTTTAGTGAATAATTGTTGTAAATGGTGTTTCAAATAAATTAGGAAAATTAGTTAGTGCTGTTTTACTACAATATGATCTTAGCAGTATCAGCGTTATAAGAATTCTTTCTCAATGGTTCGAAAAATGTATTCAACAATAAAGGCGATCCGAGCAGACGAACAAGTTGGAACAGAGTAGAGTAATAAGTTATATGGAATACAATTCTGCATATCGGAAGCACACTGTCCAAGTCCATTTCAGGAAATTTTTACTTACATTTAGTTTTACTACCAGTTTTTCGATTTACATATTTAGAGGTGAGTATAAATACTATGTAGGCATTAAGGAAATAGAGACAAACGTGACAATATTCTCAATTCCTTTTTAAGGGCACATTGTAATAATTATCATTATCGATATGTGGGTCTTCTAGGGATACAACAAAATGGACTTAAAACAGTGTGCTTCCCGTATACATAATTTGAATATAACTTCAAGTTGAAACATCAATCAGAATCGAGTAAGTAGGTACGCAGGTTAACTCAGAGTTCTTCTTAAGTTGCGCAATTAATTGTTGGGAATTCATTGTTCATTATAGTGGGGCTGTAAATGAACGATATCTACCAAGCATTTATTTAGCCACTAACTCTAATAGTAATAGTTGGTGACAGAACTGGGATGATTGCCTATATGCTGTTCCCAAAGAAAGACCCAAAAATATAGGTGAGAATTGCTTATACTGGATAAAGCAACTTTTGGGGGTGTCTCGTTAAATTATTATAAAATACAGTCGAAATTTAGATGCAATAAAAATAGTCGACTATTTATCAAGGTCTTGTTATATTACCCTTGAGTATTACTTGGGATGAAGCTAGAAGACATAATGCTGCAAAAATATAAGAATATGAAGAAACAGCAAAAAATGTAAAAACTAAATGTGCAGAAGGGAAACTAGAAGATGAAGAATGAAGGCGCAAAGGGAAACAGAACCAGTTTTTGTTGAAGTAGTTAAAAAAACTTTTCAAGAATAGGTAGATTTTGAAGAAAATCAACAGAAAATTTACTGTATTCTGAAAACTTCACAAAAACAGAAGAAAATGTTGCCACCAAGATTACGCAACCAACAGTTCTGAAGGAACGCATAGGAATAGAACCGGCTTCTGGAAATTCAAGAAGACCAGATGTGCGAAGGATATGAAGAAATACATCAGAAATAAGAGGATGAAGAAATTTCAGTTTTATAGATTCTTGTAAAAGTAAAAACAGATGGAAATATTTTGTCCTCAGGAAGATGATTCACAAGAAATTTTGGGAAGGCGGGAATAGAAGCCCGAAATGAAGATGGATGGGTCACGTATGGAGATACTCATGAGGGCAGGGACATTGATAGACCTGAGAATAAAGAACAAATGGACTGTATGTGAATCACTCGGCGTATGACGGACAGATGTCCTCTGCAAAGTACACGTTCTGTACAAAGTCTAGACTTCATTTCAAAGTCGCTGCAGCAGCTATTTGCTGTGATACTGAAAGAAACGGATTTTGTACCAATATCAGACGGATGATACTATAATCTGGAGATGAAGAGATTGCCGTACACATTTGAGAGAACCTTACGGGATGAAAGAGAGAATCAACGATGTGGTTCAAAGAATCCAATGCAATAATCTGGAAAGTACATATCGATGAATGCAGGGTGATTCTATACGTTTTCATCGCTATAGGAGTTCTCGATGATTTGATGGATATACATGAGGAAGACGATCAACGTACTCTTCGGATACAAATGGAAAATATTTTCAATGGAAATGTTTCAGAAAATTGTGTTCTGCACGAAATTGCTTGAGATGATTTTTTTTTTGTTTTAGTTCTGTAATATTCAAACTGACTTGCTCCAGTACTTGATAGTGTACTTCATACATATATATTTTCCAAAATGTATTCCATCTTAAGCGCCGGCTTTCTCAGTACAACAATGTTGATCAACCAATGTTGTATTCAAGTATTTCAAAATTTGAAAATAATCGTGAGTGACTATATGTTGTCCTTGAAGAAAAATTGAGCAATTGAAAATTTTGGGAATCATGAAAATATGTATAATACGAGAAAGTACATTTATAAACAAAGAAACAGCCAATAATTTTTCCAATACGTACTTCAAAGTAAACATTACTTTCTCCGTGAGTCCTGTCACTGCTGCTGCGATAGCCAACATGAATGTTGTTAGACCAAAAGATGCATGAATTGGCACAAGTGCTGCTCTGAAGCTTGCTGTGGCCCCTTCACAACATAGCAAAACCAAAAAGCTGAAGAATCCAACCACGAACTGAAAAATGAAAATATTACCAAATTAGTTTTCACGAGGAGAAAAATCAAAAAGATTGTTTTGACATTTTTTATAGTAATATTCTATTTGTGATTTTTTACAAAACTTGGTTATTGAAAAAGTCAAAAAGTAAACTAATCAAACCAGATTGAGGAGTTACCCTCTCTCTCATTGACTCTCCCCCACACCTGATATAACAAAAAAAAAGTGTTAGAGGATATTTCAAAATTTTATTGACAAATTAATGGAAAATTAGTATAATCTTTATATTTAAGAGAGTCATCTGTAGAATACTGGTTTCGGTGTATTTTGTAATGAAAATTTCTGTTGACTTTTTTTCTTTATTTTCGTTCAACTTGACATTACATTTTTTTTAAACAAATTCAACTTTTTCAACTCAATATTCTCTCATACAAACACAGTGAATAAACAATAAATTGCAATGACAAAATAATAAAAATAACGACGACGAATCTGCAACATTCTCCCCATCGTAAAAAATCTTCAGTTTTCACCTTGTAAATCGATTTGGGACAATCTGGTGACTGTACGACGATAAACTCCATTTTTGGCTTTAACCTGAACAACTCGAATAATTCCATCTTTGCCAGGAAATAACTTTTCAATTTTACCTAGGGGCCATGATTTTCGAGGGAGATTTCCATCAGACTATTACAATATCTCTAACTGCTATAGGTTTTCCGTCTCTAGTCCATTTTTCTCTCCTCGATATGCTTGGAAAGTATTCTTTCACCCATCCGGACCCAAATTTTTCTGCCAAGCATTGGGATCTCTGCCACTGCATGGCCTCTCAAATCTGGGCTCACAAATTTGTCGAGAAACGGACTTCGACTTTCTGAACAAGAACTGGTGAAAAGATGATTGGGAGTCAGACAATCTGGATCTGCAGTAGGAAATTGACGTTAATTTGGTGTTATGGGTAATTTGTATTTTTTGAAATTTATCACTTAACCGCACAATTGATTTTTGAAAAACAGAATAACAGGTGTTGTGGACTAAAGGTGATGGTGGACGTCATTGATGTTCTTTTGAAGTCCTCGGACGGTAAAAGAATGAGTCTTCAAATTGTTCCTTCCTAATTGAAAGGTATTTTGCTTCCGGAGCATTTTAATCTTTTCACTTTATCATTTGTACTATTGGAATAAGACCTAAAAATTGAAGGGGAAAGAAGTCGGAAGCTATCGACCAAACACGGAAATATGGATTAATGTATATCATAGCGCGTATACTCGATATGGTAGTATTTTACCAGACAATGGTGGAGACCATTTACCACATAAAAAATGGCTGTGGGTTTTCAAAATCTTCCGGATGACATCAGATTTTTGACCAAAATCTATGACCTCTGATAAACTTGGAAATCAAATTTTGAAGATCATCATGTACACTATTAACTCTGACTTGAATGTAACTTTGTAAGCTTGTAAGTTTTGCATTTTCAAAGATACTGGTGCACACATTGTTTTTACAAAAATCGTCATTACGCGAAAACGGTTGAACGGTCTGAATTTTCAGAATTTTATTTCATTGAAAGAACTTTGAAAACCTCCAAAGAACGTGTATATAATTAGGGATAACACATTTTTTACTGAATTATCTGTTAATTACAGCCCTGAAAGGTCGCCTTCGACTGCTATATTAACGGTAATTTCCAGTTTCCGCAACTCTCATAGGAGCAAATTGATAGCTAGAACACATATCATACTTTTTGATGCCGTCACGATGCCAATGAACTGTACAAATTGAGGATGTTACAGTTTTAATTTTTTTTTGAAACCTTCAGGAAGCAATAACAACGTATTCAAATGATGAATACGTCTTCGACCTTTCATGCGGGTTCCTACTATATAGCGATTAATTTAAGTTCGTAAGGAACGCCTTTCATGCTGCCTCAATATGTAAATGATGCCACTCCTTTTTGTCCACCTGCATGTTTAAATAAACCTCACCATGATTTACCTCAACATTTATACAACGCGGTTTGATTATTCATATAATTAAATACCTACCCTCGTACTGTTCTTATGGGAAATAGAGTTCGGTGAATCATGCTGAACTTGTGATAGATATGTATTGCATTCTTGATAACTTACTATTGCGTCAAGACAATCCCATAAGTAGTTTTGTCGCTACATGATCTCAAATTTAAAAAATAATTCGATTCAGTGGGGGCATACTGAATGAGAATATGGACTTCGTGAGTATGCTATATCAAAAAATGTGTTGGAAAACTTATCGTTGGGTACGATCAACCTAAGGAAAAAGTTTTTCGACCTAATTTTAAAAATGTTCAGCAAAAAAATAGAAATTTGGAAAGATTTTTTCTAAAACTTGTGTAGTAGAGAACGCATGAGGAAAACATGTTCGATGCAGTCAGGCCCCGCGACAGAAATGTTGAGACCCGTTACTTCGATTCCTATATGGGCCCTTCTGGTCTCTTTTTACGTCCCTATCGCCCGAGCAGCACATGAGCGAAAAGTAACTTTCCGCACGCGTGTGGATATAAACCACTTTCCGTGCGATTACGTCACTTTCCTATGTGGTCGTAGAAAAATGGTAATTTGGGGGCAATTCAATTGAGAGATCCACAGATTTATTCATTGTGGCTTATGAGAATAGAATCCAACACGAAATTTCAGTTAGTATATAGTAGTAACATTATTGTAAACTACGGACGTGTCCAGAAATGCAAAAAATGTTGCTTCATGGAAAAACTACGAGGTCAACGAATGACCAACAAAAAGGAAATGGAGGAAAATTGAGGTGTGTGCGATTGCTGAAAGTACCACCGTACAAATTAGTGCCAGTTTTATAGGTTTCAGTTAACTCAGTAAACTAATGGTTTATAATGTGAATGACATTCAATCAATGACGTTTGATGGTTCCTATTATAACCATTATATAGTAAGTCCATCTGGAGTTTAAACTGAGCGTATAAAACCGGCCCTGAACAGAAGTAGATCACTACCAGTCGGCGCCTTTGATGAATGGGGTTTAGATTTTATTTTTTTCTAGAAGGCGGTGGGTTAAGAGGGGTGAAAAAAAGTCACTGAAACAAGTGCGCAAAGTGACATTTTTCACACGAGTGAGAACCATTTTGAACTAACTGTTCAATTTTGATTTATTATTTTTAAATACTGTTTGTGACAACTCTGGTTATTTAACGAACAAGTGTATTAATAAGGGCGATTAACAATTGAGATATTTTAACGCGTTAGCGGAGCGAGCGCGTTAATGTTCATTTTACCACACGGCTGCGTGACTATCTAGCTATCAATGCTGCTGACAACTTTACTGATATATTTGATGTTTTCTGATTTTTTTTTACAAAACTTCGTCACTATCCATCTTTTGATTTCAAAATAAACGTGGAATTTTAATTAATTACAACAATGAAATAAATAATGACAGATAGTACTAACACAGCTACTTGATTTCAAAATAAATGTTTTATCGAGTAAGTATAGTTTGGTTGCATACGCCACAGGCCACTATATAAATATAATATGTATTGGAGCAATGTACGTTGGGTTGCATATAAGTGAATCGTTGATTAATAGAAAATCATTCATTAACAGGGGTCATTAATCAACGGTTTTGAGTGCGTTCAAAAACATCGTAAATAAACGGTCCACGGAAATATATCTTTAATATATTATTTGTTCCTTGATTTAGGAATTTATTGGATTTTATTGCATCCGAATATCTTTTCACACAACTACAACCTTCAAACATAACATAATAATTGTCACAGTCTTCTATTCCTATCCTCCCCTTCAAAAACGTAGCCCTAACTACCGAAACGCAAAAACTATAATAGCTCCCGATGATGCAAACATTGTTGTCAAAACGCGAGTGAAATTGACTTAAAATACTCTCCTCAAACCTTTTGCAGACGTCCTCTCACGAATATTACGAGTTCTTTCGAAACAAAAGTGATTTTTATGAAGGGTTGACTTTTTGCAACAAAGAACCATTTCTAATTTTCGTATTCGTGAAAACTTCATTTTGATATTTCCACAAATTCTTTGTACTCAATAACGTTTACTTTTTTTACATTATTCTATAAATATTAGGCGAACAAATTGTTTAAATTTCAGCTGATACTTTCCAGGTCATGTTATTAAGTTCATCACGACATTGAGAATTTGAATCACCAATTTTTATGAATGAATAATTTTGTTACACAAACCCACTCATACTATCTACCTTCCGCTAAGCGGGTCTTCAACCTCAATTGGAAACAATTGTACAAATTGACTTAACGTAACATACATCGTTAATGGTCCTGCTTTATGTACATTAGAAACTGGCATAAATAAACATTCAGAAGAGGCGTTCATAAGATGTCTACACATGTTCCATGTTTAATATCCAAGTTGTGTATGTCGACAGTTATTTTGATAAAAATAGACGGATTTGCGATGATGATCGTGTTTATTAGGCATAATAAATCTATATTGAAACAATTGACAATATTTATTCATAAAAATGAAATGAAATATGAATGCAATTGTAGGAAGTTTGCAGATATTTCGTTGGATATCGCAGTGGTGAAGGTTTGATGAAACTTGGTTAACATTTCGCATGAACAATACTCATACACAAAAGTGAAGAATGACAGTTTTGGATGCTTCAATAATTAACTGATGAACTAGCGTAAATGACAGGTTATAGGCCTCCAGTTATACAGGGTGAGGTGATTGCTTGAGTTCTACGATATCTAGGGAGATGATTCAAAAACCAAGGTAAACTAGACAAGAGAAGCTATAACCAAAAATTACTTTCGACTCTACAGGGCGAACCGAGATCAACCTACAGGGTCGAATGTATTTTTTTTAATGGAACGCCGTGCATATTAGCACACTTTTCCAAGCATTTTCGTGAACACCATCTACCCCTCTAATATGATTAACTATATTTGAACCACTTGAAAGTTGTGTTTTTTTTTTGTCAAAATAAAGCCATTTGCAGACGGGTACCGCAAAAATCACGGACTGAATAGTTTTGACATTTATATGGCAGAGGAATAACAATGAAAAACTATATCAGTAACATCATTTTATTAGGAAGGTATATCGTTTTTTACTGTAGTTTTGAAATTTATTTTTGCTAATTAGAAACGGTTCGGTGAAGAGCTATTGGATTTACGCAAAGGATTTTTGATATCTTGGGTATTGGACTCTTTTTTGGTTTTGCTCCCATTCATTTTGTTGAGTTTATGACAATGGTTTTGTAAGCCCAATGCTTACAATAGTTATAGCTTTTCATAGAATCCTGATTTTCTATCAAAATTTAACTCTTTTAGTGGAAGATGACAACTTTCAGTTTTTCCTTTTGATTTATCTTACCCATGTCAATTTTCATTTACATACAATATGATCAAATTTTATATAAGAAGAACAATAAAACAATATAAACAGCAATATTCATCAATAACATCGTTATAATAATCTTCATCAACAATAGGTTTATTCTATGGAAGAAAGAATTGAACTGATTGAAAAGAGGGCTGCACTACGAGTACTTGATGAAGCTGGTAGGTGATGTGAAAGTACTGGGACAATTTTCCTCAATTTTCTTTGCGAAAGGTTGCAAGGGAAACAGGAATTTCTTATCAATCGGTACGAAACGTTATGAAACACCATAAGTTTATTTCCTGTGGAATGAAAATTTAGCAAGAAACAGATGATGATGAATGGAGCCTGATAGAAGAACTTATGACTAACCACAAAAAAGTATTAGATTTAGTGATGAATGGCTATTTCTTTCTGAATGGGGAGCCATTGAGCCAAACTGTCGTTATCAAGGTGATGCAAATCCACTTCTTTTTAGTGAAAGGAAGTTACCATCCTCAAGAAGTAAATGTGTAGGCTGGAATTTATAGAGATAAAGTTACAGGACCTTTAATTATCGATGGTCCTCTGAATGAATAATGTAGGTACCTCAAGATGTTGAGAACTACGATAGAACATTCAAATGTGGATTTGCTAGAAAATGAAATTGATCTTATTTTAAACCGAGTCTCAACTGAAGATCAGCCTTCTTTCAACCGCATTATTACACGGCCATGTGTGACAATGGTCTGATAATTATTATTACAATCGTGCGGTCACCAAGATCTTCAGATTTGAGCACCTTAGATTCTTTTCTATAGGGTCATGTGAAATCAACCGTTAAAACATAACCAGCCTCAATTGAAGAACTTGTAAATCGCACTAGTCAAGAATAGTGGTGCGTACGAGTCTCGCATGGTCTCGTCTCGTTTCATAGGTAAGCTACCAGAGTCGTAACTCTCGAGAAAGGGAAACCGAATTGAAAAAGAGTAAAATGAATGAATTATGAAAAAACCTGTCAACTATGGCATCGACTGTTCTCAAAATCCTGTGGAGATTCTTCCATCATAATTTCAGGTTTCCATTCCATATTGGGTTTCCATTATTTCTATTTTATTGAACCTCAATATTTCTGTTAACAATGCACGACACTGCCGTTGGGGGAAGATGTCCTTTCGACACAAATTTCAATGCGTGTGCGATGATTTACTCATCTAAGTTGTGTTATTTGATCGGAGGGCAAGATCATTTGTAATCAGTATTTCTGTAAACAACGCACGACACTGCCGGTGAGGGAAGATGTCCCTTACAAACAAAGTTTTAGCCGTACGCGGCGAGTTACTCATCTAGGTTGTAATGTTTGATCGGAGAGTCTAGACGAGACTTTTATTGGTTCCGTCTCAAGTATCGGCATGAGGTCTCGCGTCTCGTACGAGAGTCTCGCAGGCGAATATTTCTACGTGCGGACTTGAAAACCTAATAAAAATATAAATAAAAAAACTGAATGAACTAAAAAGTATAAAACATTTTTTTTTATTGAAGTTGCTTTTTCATTTATTTCATTTCTAAAATAATTAAATAAAGTTAGGTTTTTGTTTTATTTAGATGTATAACTCTCGAATACATGATGGTATCTCTCAAACAATTGTAATTTTCTCTTCGGATTAGAACAATTATTTAAGTATTCCTTATTGCACTGAAACAACATTATGCATGACGATATTCCGAAACTTTTACGAGACTCTCGTACGAGAATCGAGACGAATGAGAGTGGAGGCTGCGAGACGAGATACGAGACTTATCATTCCATCGGCGAGACGAGACAAGAATTTATGAAAAGCTCGTCTCGTTGGTCTCGTGCAAACTATAAGTCAAGACTGCTACGAAACTTTCGCGAATGTGAGACTCAGAAATAAAAAGAGGCTTTATTAACGTTTGGAGAATAACAACCACCAGGAGAGTACGTACGTACTGAAGTAAATCACACGCCTGTGGATAATCTGTGAAATCCGTAATGTCAGTTTAGATTTATCGCTTCAAGCTATCCAATTTACAATTTCTGAGCACAAAAAACAATTAATTTGAAAAATAAATTTTTTTTCATCTTAAAAATAAAACAACAAAAATGACATCGGTGGCATTCGATCCCGCGTATTACCGGTTGCAAATTGAAAAAGTCACATCGCTCTACCAACTGAGCTAATTGGCCATATCGAATACCATTGGACTTAAATAGTATCACGGAATATTTGAGATAATAATTAATTACAAAGTGCGTCTTATGATTTTGATCTCGTATGTATTATGCCGAAGAAAATATTTTGAATTTCAGAACAATTATTCAAAATGGACGAATTTTGTTGATTTTCTTGATCACATGTCAATAATATCTTCATTAGTTGGTAAAATTATCTCGTGGTCGTAGCAAATATAGTGTACATTACTAATTCCCACGATCACATAGGAAAGTAATGTATAACGAACTGTACAGTCCCATGGAAAGAGGCTCATATCTACACGCGTGCGGAAAGTTACTTTCCGCTCATGTGCCGTCTTTAGGGTTGAGCGAGTGGGGCGGTCGCTCCAGGCCTCGCGCTAAGGAAGGCCTCGCTTTACGTTGTTAAGAAAGCTGGTTGTTGTCTAGCAACAATTTCAATAAACAAGGTAAACGGTCATCTTCATGTTTATCTGAAAAAGTGCGTGAGTGAACTCAACACGAAAATTATGGAATCATCAGATGAAGAACATAATAAAATATATACATACCAATGGAAATTTTGGAATCGGCTGAGAGTGCCAAACTCGAACTGCTACCAACAAAGTCAAAGAAACTTTACGAAAAGACGTACCTATAATGAGTTCATAAAATGGAGCAATGAAAATAATGTGAAGGTGATTACAGAAGATATATTACTGGGATATTTTTTTGAGAAGTCCAAGAATTGAAAACCATCTTCTTTGTGGTCATACTATTCGATGTTAAAGTCTACTTTGAATTTGTATAATAATATAAACATAAGCAAATTTCCAAAATTGATAGCATTTTTGAAACGGAAGAATGATGGATATTAGCCGAAGAAATCCAAAATATTTAATAGGGATGAAATCGAACTTTTTCTAAAAGAAGCTCCAGATAATGTATATCTGATGATGAAGGTATGTTATACCTACCTATATTCATTAAGTAATTAAAAAACTTATTGATTCTTTTATAGGTTGCATTAATATTTGGGGTACATGGTGCTTGTTGTAGAGAAGACTTAACAAATCTCAAGCTTGATGACATTCAAGACCTAACTTATGCTTTATTGATTACAATTCGAGAGTCAAAAACTAAAATACAACGAACATTTACCATCTGCAGTACTGAAAACCAGTCAGTTAATTATTTGGATATTTATAGAAGATATGCTAGTCTACGTCCCGCAAATACTGAACATGGGCGTTTTTTTATTTTCTGGAAGAACAACAAATGTACAAAACATGTTGTTGGGAAGAATATCCTCGGTCAAATTCCAAGAAAAATTGCAGCATTTTTGAAGCTACCAGGCCCAGAAGAATATACGGGTCATTGATTCAGGCGTTCTTCAGCCACTTTATTGGCTGATGCTGGGGAAAGTATCACCAATATCAAAAGACACGCTGGTTGGAAATCAACTACAGTAGCAGAGAGCTACATTGAACAATCGACTTCAAATAAATTGAATATTGCCAAAAAAATTGCCGGCGATGGTAGTGGTTCGCACGAGACCAACGAGACGAGATTTCCATAAAGTCTTGTCTCGTCTCGCCGATGAAATGATAAATCTCGTATCGAGTCTCGTCTCGCTTCTCGTACGAGAGTCTCGTAAATGAATCGAAATATCGTCATGCATAATCTTATTTTTTCAGTGCAATAAGGAATGCTTAAATACTTGTCCTAATGTAAGAGTCGGAAAAGAAGATTACAATTGTTGAAACATATCATCATGTATTTAGGAGTAATACATCTAAACAAAATAAAAACATAGCATTATTTAATCATTTTGGCAATGAAATAAGTTGAAAAATCAAAGTTGAAAAAAAAAACAACACACAGTCCTCATTTTTCACCTAGTCTTTAAGGCATAACAGACATCGTGCAGATTCATTATTGAGATGATTTCGATGGTTTCTTATAGTTAACGCAGCACGTGAGCCTATCTTTCCGTCGGGACAGCCGGTATGTTTAAGAAATCTCGTGCCATTAAACATATCTATAATGGAAAATTCAGAAGAGTGAATTTTCCACTATTGAAATAAATATGTTTCGTGACCATAGAATAATATTTTTGATGCTCCCGCATCCATTCTTCGTAGGAAAGCGTAGGATTTACTGCATACAAAATATCATAATCAATTACAAAATCCCATTTTTATCAAGTTCTCAAGTCCGCACGTAAAAATATTCACCTGCGAGACTCTCATACGAGACGCGAAACCTTATGCACGATACTCGAGACGAGACCAATAAAAGTCTCGTCTTGTCTTGTCCGAGTATCGTCTCGAGTATCGTCTCGAAAATGAGACGAGACCTTGCGAGACTCTCGAAAACGAGACTCTCGTACGCATCACTAGGCGATGGTGATGGACTGATACCAAATAATAATTATTTGGACCTACCATCCACATCTAAAATGAGTGGTGAGGATGTTTCAAAAGGGAATAATTATTTTCAAGAGAAAAGTGAATATCCCACCCTCAATATTCAAAATTGTAACAATTGCATAGTTAATATAAAATTCTAATTTTCAGGGTTATGGAGCAAATATGTAGATTATGAATAAAATTTGTTAAATGAGTATTTCTTTATTGAACTGAATTCATTGTTTCGTGGTAGGTCTTCCGTGAAATGATGTGCGTAGGTATATATGGACAATTTTAGCATATTGTCTACTTTACCGCCCGCGGGCCATGATGCGTCCACGGGCGGTAAAGTGCCACTTTAGGCCCGGCGAACCGGTATAACATACGAGTGTCATGTGTCACAGACAAGGGCCAGTAATTTTTCTACACGTGTGTTTTAGGAATTCGACACAAATCCTGGTAGGTGATTGATTTAACTATTTTTTTTTTTCAGTAAGCTATCAAATAACACTTCGAAACAAGATAAAACACTAATTGTATTACTCAGGAATAACAATATTTTCATCTCATTACCAATTTTATTTAATTCATATTCAAGCCGTAAGATGAAATGCCAAAGTTTGCTTTTCCTAGAAACGCCCAATGGCATCTTATGCGATATATATTGATTAGATTGTTTCAAATATGTCTGCCTCACGTCAAATAATTCATGACCTCTATCGATATTATTGTTATGAGTTTTGTTGTCTGGAAGTTGAATGACTATTCTTGATTTTTTGTTATTCTGAGTTCTGGGAAAAACTATGTACGTTATGTATATGCTATTACGCTCTTTTTTATAGCCCTTTAATATCATTACAAGAACCAAAATTGATGTGCATCCAGATTGGCGCTAGCATCATGATTTCGTTAAACAAAAATCAAACACCGCGAGACTGGAAAACTATCTTGAACAAATGAAGTGAATATAAAAAAAAATCACGTGTTGTTGACAACGGGTTGCTGAAATGAGTCTGAGATAGTGCTGATGGAATATCTGATGGACTCTCTTGTCGGTTCTCGAAGACACGCGACTCCTCGAATAGAACACTGAGGGAATAAAAGCAGAGCCCATAGCAAAGTAGGGCAGATTAGCTAATTCATTGCTGACAAGAGTTGAATATACAGTTGCATACATAGTGAAACAAATTAGTCATTATTCAGTTTGTGGAAATGATATTGTGATATTTTACCGGTATAATCAAACTAGTCAACGTTCCGGAAAATTTGGTCAAAGCAGAAAACTGGATTTATAAATTCATTTTGCATTATTAAAAATTCTCTGGAATAAATTCAAAAATTACTTATGTCAAATATTTTTTAAGATTTTTACCTTGGAATTTCATGTGATAGTCTATTGTAAAACTCCTCACACACATTTTGAAATGTCGCAAATAGAATTTTTGTTGTAAAAATTGGTTATATTGTAATTTCCGTCGACCGGCTGCACCTCTACACAGAGAAAAGGAATTTGGTAACGATTATCGTGTTAAATTTTCCAACGGTTATGTAAATTTTACATTTTCACTGTAGAGGTTACTGTGGTCCTGCAATCTCAGTTTCACTGGGCATTTGAGAATTTTTAGAATTTTTAGTGTGCTGTTCAATTTAATTTTGTATTTTCACAACTGTAATTTCATTACTTTCCGGTAATTCTACAAATATTTTAAATCAATTTGTTGTAATTCTACACAAGATATTTTACAGATGTAATTTCCGGATTATTTTGTGTTTTCACAAAAGTAATGTAATTTATCCAATTCCTGTATTATGGCAGTTGACATCTTTTTGTATTTTCACAAATGTACTTCAACATATTTTCTGTATTTTGGCAAATGTGATTTCACAAATACTTTTCACTGTTGCATATGTTATTTTATGACTTTTTTTGTGTTTTCACCAATGTAGTTCAACAGATTTTCAGTATTTTCACAAATGTAATTTCATGAATGTTCTGCATTTTCATGAATGGTATTAAACCAATAATATGTACTTTGACAACTGTAATTTCAGAATAATTTGTATTTTTACAGAACTCATTGCATGAAAGATCTTTAGTTTTGCAAATGTGATTTTATAAAAATTCTGTACTTTCACAGAATTTATGTCTTGGATGTTCTGTATTTTCATAAGATTTTAAAAATAAATACTGTTAATGACAATACGATTTACGGGGATAGAAAAAGGTAATGATTGAATGAAACGAAAAAAATATTGAAACAAATAATGTTATGGTCAATAATATCAAAATTGTTACACGAAAACAAAAAAGGTTATTCAAAATATAATTTTAATGATTGAATACGGCGTGATGAGTCATTTGAGTCAAGAATCAGAAATTGAATCGTTAAAACTGAAAGTTTGTGTTCACTCAAATTAATGCTATATATCGTCGCATTCAGTAACTCTCACACTGCGGAAAATGAATGAACAAACAAAAAAATTTCCTCATAGACTTATAATAAAATAAAAAAAACAACACAACATAAAAACTCAAAGATAATTCGAGTGGTCTTTGTCACATTTTAACAAACACGGTTTGGCAGTTAACCAATTAAACATCTAAACAAAATATTAAAACATAAATTCAACTCAAGAAAATTCGAAACTTTTCTGAAAAGTTCCAGAGTAGATATTGACAGTATTATGATATCATTCACTTATAAATACAGAAAAAAATTCGAAAAATTATTTTCAATTGAATTTTCCTACAAACAAATTTTAATACTTTTCAATGTGTTAAATAAGAATTTGTTGCTTGAATTATCTACTAATAACATAAAAAAATAGTGATGAAAGAGTATGAGCACTCCAGAATTTTTTTTAGTGGAATTTATGGTTCACAAGATATTTACCTCTTTCTTTGATGGATTTTTTCTCCCCACTATAATATGACTATTCACCAAAGGACAGAATCAATTTGGCTACAATAAATTGATAACATTACGGGTCTTTAACTTTGAAAATAAGTAACAGTTGCAAGTCCCAAGTTTTCACTTCATGTTCAGTTCTTTTGGATTTCCCTCCACTAGCTAGTTGAATTTTTATATGGTACGGTTGTATCACTTCCAGTGCAGCTCCAATTTTATTGACGAGTGAACATCAATGACCTGTCTCCTTAAATTTGTTAGACTTCAATATTTCTTTTCTATTGTCGAATACTTTGAATATTGATCATCTAAAAAAGAAAGGATATGAGAAATAATGAAAACAAAAGGTATGGGAATATTTTTTTTCTTGTCATAAACCTGAAAATTATTCAAAATTAGTAACTTTGCTTTTTAATTCAAATGCAAATCGTGCTCAATTTTTTTGTGAGTTCAAAAACAGAATTAGATTTACCTGGATATGAATTAACATTCTTTCTCCTCACAAGAGAAAATAGAAACAGCTTTTTACATCAACTTAATACTATACTGAATTAGGTACGGTACTGATCCATAAACAAATCTATCGAAACAGTCCTGAAAAATAAAGACACATAACAAAGATGTCACTTGAAAATATTGCGATCTTTACCTAATTTCAACTTTTGAAATGTTTAGTATTGTATGAAAGATCTATTCATATCATCCAAAAACTCTCCCCATTCAATACTTTTTTATCTATTGCATATTCAACAATTTTCTGAGCTATAGATTCAAAGCTTTTTTGTAATCTGATCTGACGTTGGTCACTTTGTTGAAATATGATTGTCAATTCCTTTATGACAACTGTCCACTTATTTTGTCTTTTTTTGTACAGAGTTCCCTTCATCCAGTGGATTCCAGAGCTAAATCGATTATGAGATATTTTATAACAGTATGTTTTTCATACATTTTGGAGACTAGGTACTTGCAATCCAACCCCAAGCACTTAAAACTAACAGAACATGCATTTCAGCGGTACCATGAATTAGGACTCACCAGTGATAAGATAATCAATTATATAAAATGTAACGAACTTAACAGAGACACTTCTCATCCACTCTTCTAATGGCACAATCCGTACAATTTTGTGTTGTTTGTTCGCTTATTAGAAGAAACATCCCGCTTTGCCTGCACATGCCACTTGTCATGTTACCTGACGTCAGAGTCACGCCATCAAAGGGGGAGGTATACATTTCATCAGTCCTGTAAATCTTTACCACTGTCTTTGTATTTTCACATATGTATGAAAATAATTCACAGACCCTTTTACATATTTACAACAGTGGTTCTGTAAATTGACTGAATATATGTATAGATACTTACATATCCTTATTGAAAACACAGAAATTTTGTATATATTAATATAATTCTTGTGAATAAATTCAGTGTTTCTGTAATATTCATGAAGCAATAGTTATGTGAAACTACATAACTTATTTGAAATAGAAGGAATTGACAAATAATAAATAACGCTCTTCGCCATCACACATCGATTCTGTGTTTCCAAACTATATTTGTGTTATCACATCTCTGTTGGATAATCATTCACATATTATTTACACATGTTTTGTGAGAATGTATCGAAGATTTGTACTCTTCCGTGTGTACTGTAGATATATTACAAACATTTTGTGAAATTACGCTACAACCATTAAAGTTTCAAGTTGTCTTGTTTTTAACAGAAATATTTTGTATTTTAGAGGCAAACGTCGCTGTGAAATTATTTCCCATGTTGATTGGAGTAATTTTTACATCGTTTTCGAAGTAATTTAACCATTGTAACTCGTCTATTTTTCTCTGTGTACAAGCAATCCTCAGAAGTCTTCGAGAAACTTATGCGAGGTAGAGAAGACACATCCCTTTCCTTTTAACGTGTAACGTCTTGCACGAGACCGGTGACCACGCTGGGATTAAAACCGATGCTCCTGCGGATAATTAGATTAAGAAGCTAACGCTTCACTCGCGTGCCACCAGGGCCCAGTCTAGAATAGATGAATATTCAAGCATTCTCGATTTTCTCGTTTGCAATGAAACTTCTGAATTTGGGATAATCAAGATGTTCGCTGGAGAATCTGGCAAACAGATAACTTAGTCGGCACACTTTGTCCAATCCATTAATCAGGATACAGCGGATTTGTTATCTCAGGAAATAGAGGTTGTATCATAATTCATAATTTCACTAAACTCTATTTGTCAATCAACACGTGGAGAATTTTCAATTTATATTGATAAAATTTACTTTAGTAGTATGTGAACGGACCGTGCAAAAACATCGTGCAATGAAGTAAGTAAGTAAGTAATTTATTCACAGATATTCACAATAGTAGTATTTCAATTACATACTCTTTACATTTATGTTTACAGTTACAAGTTGATGTTCTCAACTTTACTCTCCAATTCTTATTCGTAATCAATGTATACTGAAATTAAAATGAGGGAGAAGCCACCTAAGCCAGGCTTGTGTTGTGGATCTATCTCTCGCAAACAAACTTCAGTTGAAAGTTGAGTAAAGAAAAGATAGAGAGAGTCTGAGATAGAAAATGTGTAGGATGTGTAACCGTTTTCAACACAATATCGACTTGGCATACCAAATCTATCCTCAGTGTAGTCAGAACCAATTCTCATAAATTTAGTAATGAATTCCATCCAGTGTTTGCAACAAACGGAAAGTTCATTGAAAATCACTTCCACAGCGTGGTAACTTATCCATTCAAAAAAGATAGAAACTTTTGCTCAAGAGTGCGAACAATTTCGAAATAAATATCGAACAGGAAATAAACCCAATTACCGAAAAAAAAAAAACAAAAATAAATGTACAATTTCGTGAGACACACCTGCACAAAATAGTAATAATCCAAAAATTCCACCAATACAACAGAAAACCTTTTTTTCTGCATCACATACGATTCACTGAATACAGGTGGAGTTTTTGATAAATTCAATATAAAAAGTTGAAAATAAAAACTAACAAAATTAACCCATGTTTTTTTTTATTTTAATCTTTTAACTTGAATACTTACGAGTCAGTCGATTATACTTGACTCCGGTTAGAATGAAGAATAATATCAACCTTTTTCTGCAGCCGTCTCGAAAATGGAATTTTCGGTATGATTTATTAAATCTAAAGTATCACTTTACGCAAATGGTATCGAACTACTTTTGGGACGATTTTTTTTAACTTCCGAACCGATTTCTTTGCTTTCGGGACGATTTTGGGTATGTAGGCGGCTTCGACACGAGCTTTGTATTTCATTATAGATAGATAGATAGATAGATAGATAGATAGATAGATAGATAGATAGATAGATAGAATTTTATTTCCCAAAAATACATATTTATAATATTTCTGTAGGTAGCAAATACCCATACAGTTAGCTATAATCAATAATTATTTACCTTATCTTTGTCATCTATGTATTTCATTATGGCAGCGCTTGTAATGTAACACTGGTGTGTTTTTTCGCTTTTCATATCAAAAAATGAAAATTAGTAGAGAAAGTGAGGCTGAAATGATTCCACATGAGATTAGTGAATCTGCTAAAGCGGCTACTTATTATTGCCGGAGAAGTCAAGAGAGAATTGTTCATATTACTCATATCAAAAATGAAGCAATGATAAAAATGTGCATATTATAAATGAAAACCCGATTCTTGCATTTTTAATGTTAAAATCTAAAAGCCTAAAGTCATGCATCTGGAGCAATTACTCAATGCTTAGGTCCACAATTAATATTGAAAATAATATAAAGTGAATAGAGTATTTTCGATTCAATTCCGAGAGCTCACCATCCGTGGACAGCGCTGTTTCGTTGCTACCAACTCATCAGCACGGCTTCATGAGGTCTTTCGAAATTGAAACGAATGTTCTCTGAAAAGATATAATCCGTTATTTCAAAGTTATTGCTTTACTTAAGGAAAAATCCACTCGCTATAAACCAAAAAAATAAAAAGTATTGACTAAACAAGAAATAGATCACTTCTTATCAGAACCTGGAGATAACAACTACCTAATGACAAAGCTCATATAATTAAATCTAATTCCTCTTCTTCCTTGTGATTATTAATTTTTTATTTTAGGCTGCATCGATGATTCACATATAGCGTCACAGATTGAAAAGGGCCGTTACAAAATCAATATTTCTAAAACTAGTATTATCACTTATGCATCTGGTTCTAATTTAAACACTGCCACTTCTGTTAATATTCCTAATAATATTACCATAAATAATAGCCATAATTATGTGATTATTATTCATAAATTTAGTATGTATTCATAAGAGTGATTGTTGAATGTCTATATAGAGTTCATACGTTATTATATATCATTATCTTTTTTAACATATAAAACGGCCAATTGTGGGCTTTTCGTTGAATTTCTCGTAACCAAAAGTTCTCCCGCAGTTGCTCGTGTAATTGATATAATCAAAGGAAATTGATATTTTTTACATGATATTATACTCAAAAATCAAGAAAATATCCATTCGCAGAAAATATTTTTCATAATTAGCGTTAGTCAATCTACCCATTTTTGTAGCTCACGCTGTAGCCAGAAAAAAAGTCTAATGAAGAAAGTTGCTTGTTTTGATCTATAAAATGATATATCCAAAAATCAAAAATATCTATCGAGCCCCAGGAATACATGTATCCAGTGCCATGTCCTTTCCATGAAAACGAATTCCGTTACACCTATATGCCGATGATACAGCCATACATTCGCAGTCGTTTACAAACGGAAAACCAATAAAGAAATGGAAATCCATAATGTAAAAGTGTGCCGCATTCAGAAGTAAACAAGGTTGATGTCAGTACTGGAGAAATATATCGATTCTATTCCTTGAATAAATTTAGATAAGTGATGATCTTCGGAGAGTGAAATATCGGGCAGTAAGATATATTTCAACAAAATATTAAGAAAGAAGTGCACAAGAATACTCAGAAAACTCTTTCCTTTCTCAATTCAGCATGGTGATAAATTGTCCAACATAGTACAGAAAATGTGAAAATATGGGGTGAAATTTTATTATCTGACGATTACTCTTACGAATTGAAACTTATCCACGTTATGATTTATTATTTAACTTTGTTATATTCGGTGCGAGTAGATGTGCAGTCATCCCTCAGGCATGTTTTTTCTGCAACATTGAACTTATGTCTCAAATGTTTCCTCAAAGTAGGCAGAAAGTCTTTCATTTCACTAGGATACGTTTCTGGTGGTACTTCTTGTCACTATTGTGCAGTTGTCACGGTAGGCGTGTATGATCCCATTCTTCAGTTGTTCTGCGTCAATCTCAGCTGAAACCCTCATCTTCGAAATTATATCCTACAAATTTTCTTTCACTCCGTCCACCTTGAGGGCGTTCCTGTTTGTATTTCGGGGGATTTGACAGGTCCGGTCTAATTATTTCTTCCCATTTCGGCGATGTCAAAATGAGTCTGTTGTGTTTGTGACATTCTTTCATCCCTAGACAGATGCTAGTTTTCCCCAAGATAGCTGAAATACGTGCTAGCAATCGTAATGTACCGTACCACTTTCGCAAGATCACGAAAGTAGGCATGTATTCAGTAAATCCAATCTACTTGTCATACGAAATGACAAGTGTCTTATTTCTAGCGAAAGTATCCGTACTTTTTTCGAACTGTGGTATCTATTCACATTGCACCCAATTATGAGTACCTAGTATTTCAGAATCATCACTGAGAATATATCACGAAGCCATAACAACTTCTGCCGAATCCTCATCTTTTCTACAGCTAGATCACAAAAATAGAAATTGCTCATATCTTTTAGAGCATGATTTCAGGGCCCCCAGACGTTACTTATATTCTCGCAAATGAAATATATGGGATGAAGTAGTGTTGGTATAAAATTTGAGAGTGTGCATACCTGCTACCTTGGGCTGAAGGCCAATTTACAGGTACCAAGTGCTAAAGGTAAATGCACATAGTACTCACATTTCTCAAAGTCTCAGAGTTTATATTTATATATGATACTCGGTGAACTATTTCAATACTTTTTGTATGCAGCCAGAACAATCGGATGGGCAAAACATCCCCCCAGACACACCAAAATGGTCGCTATATGCATGAGCTTAAGGTCCTCATTCATTCGCTTGAGCCTGAGAGAGAAATCTGTTGGCATCAATATTTCTTCTATACCTATCGTCAATTCTCTAGTTGTGATTTAGTTATAATGTTTTCGACTATCTTATAAATATTTGCAGTGTTTTAATAAATATCATGGCAGAATCTTTGAACAGTCTTTTTTGTATAAAAATTCTGAGGTGAATTTAGTATTATTTACTTGAGATACTTCGAATAAGTGTCGAACAATATTAAAACATCGAAAGGAACATTACTTTCAATTCCAGCAATTTCTTCTATATCTGAGCCTATTACCATACCCAGTATCATATAGAAAAATTAAGACTGAGATTATAAGTACAGTTACATTTTTTTTGGTGGGCTGCTCTCAGGAAAGCTGCCTCGCCCCCCACCTGTCGTGTTCAGTCATGGATGAACTCCTGGGTGAACTCACTGATAAGGGCCTCGAGGCACAAGCGTACGCGGATGATGGAGATGTCCTAGTTAGCGTACGACCCAGTTGCAAGAAGTTGGAAGAACGTTGCATAAATATCTGTCAGATGTAGTTCAATGTCCGTCGTGGTATTAGCCATGGAAGTAGTTGTTTTCTAACAGATGTTTGCCTTTTATTTTTCACTTGGTGGAAACGCTTAGAGGGAAGGGTACCCCGTATTCTTTCACATTGTTGATACCTCTCTGGCACAATATATTCGAACTCGAATTTTTACATGAATAAATAAAATAATTTGGAAAGAGTAAAAAATCAAACCAAAACAAAACAAAATCTTTAAACAAGTAGGATGAAAATAAACAAAAAAAAACGTATCTCACAGACAAGCTGTGAGGGAGGTGTCTCCTATATTTTGGTACTAGCTAAATGAGCCTAGTGGAGACAATCCTACTACATACTCAATCTTAAGCGGTGTTTTGGGAAAGTCTGGCTTTGTAACATTTCAGTTATATTCTTATTATCATATTTAAAATTCCAGACTTCGAAATCAGAGTCTCAGTGGTTAGTTACAACAATTTTTCATATTACAGTTCTTACTCATCCTTGAATTATTAATAGCAGCTAGTCCTAGTTAATCGTCTGGGGAAAACACATTTTTTTATATCGATTCCACGTCCCGTTTATTATTATTATTTATCACAAGTCTAAGTTAACCTAAAAAACGTTAAAATTCCTCTTCGATGTTCAACACTAACTGCCTCCCGAAAACTCTTCCCGTCCAAGAGAGATTTCTCTATCCCCGTCGGCCTTTATTCACAGATTTGAAACCTCTCTCATTCGTCAGTTTCGTAATTTATTATTTTCTGGTACTAACAATAAAATTTGTACCACCCATTCCAAAATGGCTTTGTCGTAATTTTTGTTATATTCACACCATTTCTATCGAGTTTTCAAAACGTGTCTCAGAGCAAAATATCCCTCGCGTCAAAGTCTGTATCAACGATACAGTCATGCTTATTTGACAGTTTTCAAGTCTGTCTGGAACTAAATATTCATTTCAACGAAGTGTTTCCGTTGTTTAATGGGTTCAGATTAGCTTTTTGTATGAACGAGATCCATTCATTCAATCCCATATTGACTATCGCTTAGCCGAAATACATCACAAAATGAGTCGAGAAAGATTGATTATTTTCGCAACCAAGAATTTGTTCGATAATTATACCAAGTATATTTCGAGGTGGGCTTTTATACAGGATGGTATTTCAAAAATGTTTTATTACAAGTGCCTTAGCAGTTGTTGCACTAAAATGGATCAAGATTTTTTTGTGGCGACTTCAGATCATCGACTAATCTTGACGTAAAATAGAATATATTTTTGAAATTATACTGAAAACATTGAAACGTCAAAAAATAGCTTAGTCCTAAAGGCTGAAACAATGGAAGTTTTATGTTTTGGTTTTTCGACCATAGTGGGAATGATTGCTTTTCATTCATTTGATATCTCTCCGATATACACTTCTCTTACTTATGCTTACTTTGTTCGATTCATTCCACTGATAGTATGAAATATGTATTAGCCTTATAAATAGCGTTCAGTGGTCTTGGATTTAATTTATATTATAGAAACTGAATTATTATTCAATAATGTTACCTGTATCGCAAATAGTCCCATAGTGACGAGTCCAATCCAACTGTGCATCGAATAGAAGTTGGGTATCGGCGGCTGACTGAGATTATGCGAATCTAGGACAGCCAAGAACCCAACAGCCACGCATGGGATCGCCAGGGCGTGGAACACCGTGTGAAGGAGCTTGACATAAATTCTCCGACAGCATCTGCATATTCTGTATAGCAATATCGCTGGAATGAAACAAATTTAGTTGATGCATGTTTGAATGAATAGAATATCAGCAATTCATTGAGATATGGAGTTTGTTGAAACATTGCAGAAATAGGGTGGATTATTTTCAACGTAGGTATATTGAAAAACATTCGATGACTCTGATTTGAAAAAGAAAAATTTATCGAGCTGCGCTTTAAAATAAAAATAAGTGGTTTAACTTGTAGACACTTTTTTCAATCGCTAATCAACCTAATTTCACAACCTAGATGAGTAACTCGCCGCACACGCATTAAAGTTTTTGTGTAAGGGACAACTTCCCCCAACGGCAGTGTCGTGCGTGTTAACAGAAATATTGAGGTTCAATAAAATAGAAATAATCGAAACCTGAAATTATGATGTAATAATCTCCATAGGGTTTTGAGAACAGCCGATGCTCTAATTGACATGTTTTTTCATAATTCATTAATTATTCTCTTTTCCAATTTGGTTTCCCTTTCTCGATAGTTATGACACTGGTAGCTTACCTATGAAATGACATATTTTGATTTCCAGATTAAAATTTTCTTTTACACATTTCACAATGCTTTACCATTGCTCAGTAATAAAAACTAACGATAGTTTAGCACAAATCAACTCAGAATTTGTCCTTTATTCACGAAAAACACTCCAATAAGCCAAAGACGAAAACCAACCGAAATGTTTTGTTGTTGCTCTGTCAAATATCAAATGCAGCGTTGCCGTACTGACCAGACTATATTGACAACGAAGAATCTCCGTTCGGCGATGGAAATACTATCGTTTTTACATGCTCCCAACAAGCTGCAATGAACGTTTCAATTGCCTTCTTATTGCTATATAGTTCATCCAAGACTGTGTTTTTGGGTTTTCGTTGCTATAAATATACCCGACAGATATCAAAATCTAGCTGACGTGCTTATTGTATCCTTAAAAAATTGCGACATGGCAATAATGTCATGATTTGAGGGATAACATTATGAAAAAATGTTGTGTTACTTGATTGGAGATTAGCACCAACAACAAGCGTTTTACACAAAAAATTTACTTCTTATAACCTCAAACATAACTTCCTTTTCCAGTGTAACTTTCATTCTCGCGGTAGGTTGGTCACTTGGAATCTGTGCCTCTGATTATTCAAATATGAGCGAATACCTATAGCTTTGCCATTTGCTATATTTATTAAAAAGAAATTTAATGAATTTTTCTATTTGGTCAACAACATATTAGCAATTATTGATTTTCCAATATGGAGGCGTAAATAGCGAGCGAAGCGAGCAGTTTTCTCTTATATTATCAATCAGGTTAGATTACCAATTGTAGTGCGAAAGGATTGCATTCAACTAGTGAAAACAAATATTTCGTAAAACCGAAAAATACCTGTCTCTGTGGAATTGTACAAAGTCAAAATTAAGGCAGATATCTGACAGAAAACAACTACTTCCCCCTACGGATATTGAATTATATCTGTCGTCAATTTGTGCAACGTTCCTCACGGACACATAATTGCAAGTGTTAATTGATACAAAGCCATTGAATATTATCCTTCGTTTTGTTGAAAATGACCACTTGAATACATGCATGTTTCGAGGTTATTTTCCTCTCATCAGTGCAAGGATAGGTCAGACGAAAATGTAGCTAATGTAGTTAATTTGCACTTTGTGGAGAGACAGGTATTTTTCGGTTTTACGAAATATTTGTTTTCACTGAATTGGACTCTCCAATATACACACTAGGACTCTGTTGTTTTGATTTGCATTCAACTAGAATAACAACTTGAGTTTCAACCCTAAGCCACAAGAGAGCGAGCGAAGCGAACTTTGTTTCTGGATTGTAAGCAGACTCATAAGCTCTTTCTAGTCTATTTCCAAAATGAATTTTTTTTGTGAATAATTGTAACAATGGCGAAACATATTAATGAAAGGGAAGTTATTTGTGCATATTTAGATAGTTTGCGGAGCAGATTCCAAATGACCAACCTACCGCAAGAATAACCTACTAAAAAAAAAGGAGGTTTGCGTAATATGGTAGTTTTTGGTGTCAGTAATTTCAGAATTAGGTAGGTTAGCGCCTGAAAGAATTGTCGACGAAAAGAAGAAGGTATTTTGTGTGACTTTCAGTCGAAAAATATATGCCACCGGTTACTAGTGCTAGTTTCGCAAAACTACTTGTTGGTTTTAGCCCATTTTCTCGTGCATGACAAAGTCTTCAACATTGAAGAACACTACTATTAAAAGAATTTCTAATCCATCTATTGTTTAGTCATTATGATTTGATGATTGTATGTATTATTGGAATTTCACTCAATCCGTTGAAATTAGAGAACAAACGGCTAGAATTTGCCAAATTTTTGTAGTGGTCTTCATCTATATACTTCTGGAGGGCGACTGGTGTTTCATCAACCCCCACATCCATGGGGTGAGTAATTACTGGTTCCAAGAATCATGTGCCCTAAATAAACAGAGTGAACCAAGCATTACAGCCTTCTGCATTCTTCCGGCTAAGTTTTCTGCCACATCAAGGCAAGCCGATATGATTTTTAGATTCGAGAGCAGCGTGTCCATCAGTCCACCAAGGACCCCTATGATCAGAACCAGCATTTTGACAGAATGGTTTGAGTAAAGCCTGCGGAGTTCAATGAGTAAGTCTCGATATTTTGTCCGTTTTTCCTCCTATTTTCAGACGATGTTCATTTCGCCAGGAGCCGAGAACTCTATGATGAAAATCGTCCTACTTTGATGGTCGAGGAGAACTACATCAGGCTTATTGGCTTGTATTTGTCTGAGGGTGGGGAATGACAAGTTCTAATATATTCGGCACTTCTCATTCTCCACAACGGACTCAATATCCCCCGGAGCATAAGGCAACACCGGTGTCTCGTCTATACCGTACGAGTGTCGTAGGTGACAGTACAACACTCGTAGCGCCGCGTTATGCCTGTGGATATAGGCTGAGACCGCATAAGCTGGACTGGCTGACAGCAAATGCATTATGGTCTCAGCTGCCCCACGACACGCTCTGCATCTAGTGTCAGGGACATCTATACTCATCAGGCGACTACGGTAGGCGAGAGTGTTGAAGACACCATCTTGGTAGGCCTTTATGAATCCCTCGGTTTCTGACTTCAGCCCACTTGACCTGAGAAAAGCGAAGGTCAGGTTTCTGGATAAGCCAAGGTCTTCAATGTTCTTTCCTTATGAAGCTGTAAGAGACTCTCACTCTCCGAAGCTTCGACGTTGGTTTTTTGCTGAACGGGTTCCAACTCGGTGACAGAGTAACAGGTAATTAAATATTATTTTTGTGAACACCTTTACCTATGGAAATGAAATGAAATAATGCATCACGAATATTTTATTTACCTACTTGAAGAGGTATTTTCAAATTCTAAATATTTAGTTAGTTAGAAAAAATATAATACATAAATAAACTTACAAAACCTGCAAAACAGGGTTTTTACTTTCTATACACAATTATTAACATCTTGATTTCAAAAAAAAATATTTTTCATTGTTCACGGGGATATGTGCATCTTCAAATTCATTTATAAGGTAGATGATGGAGATCGTACTTCCAGCCACGTGTGCACAACCTAATGACCGGGCTCCAGATTTACAAGTAGTAGTACCATATGCAGAGGTGTTTCTCAAAAATAATATTTGATTACTTGTTTAATGAGGACAGCATTTTTTTACCAGCTATTGAATGATGTATCACAAGTAGAGATTTCTATTGAAAGTATTTGATTACGGGTGGTTGTACATTGGGGGGAGGGGGTGATGTAGCTGACAGGAGATAAGGGGGGTGATCGGGAGGATTATTCCATAGATCATTTCAGTTTGATTTTCATATCCTTGTTACAGTTATGAACAGTTCGTAATAATAATTGTTCTTGAAATATAGCATTTTTAAGCATTTAAACTGTCACACTGTACATGAAAAACTATATTCCGTTGGACAGGCAATCATACTTTTTCAATAAATTGTATGATTTCTAGTTTTAAAGGATAGAGTTAAAATCAAAACGAATATGGTATTGATATTCATCTATTTCTATAAACATTGTCTTGCCCCTTTGTGAGATATAATTTTTTGTTTGAATGGAGAGAGTCAATGAGCTATATCTCAGAGTTCATGACTATGAAATTCAATTTCGAATTAGGGCACAAAAATCAAATCGATGCATAATACCGAAAATGGCAAAAATCGAATTTTTGACACCTTGTATTTCGAAAAAATTGTTATTGGATCAATCTATAAATTGGACTAAGTAAAGAGGATGCCAGGATCAAAATTCGAGAAAAATGAGAGAGCCATTTTCTGCAGTAAATGTGCAGTGTCCTTCCCTGATCGTAGAATCAGTTTTTCCAAAAAACCAATGATTTTATTGAATAGATATTTCGGTGGTTTCATAAAGCGACCCACACACACTCAATACAGGATAATATTAATCGGTATATTGTCCATGTGCGGGTTGCATTGAGTTGGCTAGTATGAAGTCAGTATTAAATATTGACAAAATTTAAATATTTTGAAATCCAGACTTCAATAATTTTGGTACGTTTTGGGAATATTGATCAGTATTTTGCAGGGGAACGGCCTAACCCCAATATTTTCATCGGTATTTGCTTGTTTTATTTAGTGGATATTGTTGTGTGTTCTGAGCACGGTTTTTGAAGATTTTCAAACGTATATATGTACATTCAAAAATAGTTGCAGGAATTAGTTACATCACTTGAAATTATTTCCTTCAATGAGTTCATGTCCGTAATGTCCTTTTTTTTGTCATCCACTCTTCAACCCATCGGTTAACAATACATTCCATTCCGAAGAGTAGTAAAATAGTTAGATATGCTGTTTTCTTCTCATTCTTCATTATTTCAACCTCTCCGCAATGTTAATACACGTAGGAGCATGCCTGGTACGAAAACAACAAAACCTGAACAAAAATATTGACGTCAATAAGAGTTATGGTGTGCGGTGGTTTTAATATTGATACGTGGTTTGTTAATAATATTGACGATCCAATACTGATCAATATATTGAGCTGTGCGAGCCGCTTAAGAAATCAGGATTTTTTTTTATTTTTTTTTTATTTACATAAGTAGGCTACTCAACAGAAGGTTTGACTTATCCAATTACAGTAGCACGAAATAAAGCAATATATTAAACAGTTGTGAAAGTTGACTATAAACTAAGTTGTAATAAACAAGGTTTATATCTAATAGAAAAAAATAATAAATCAGCTCAGAAATAAATTTGAGCATTGATTGACGAGTTAACATATAACAAATTCGGTTGTATCCATAACAAGAACCAATTCTTAACATCAGTCGTAAAGTTAACTTAGTAAAACTATGAATTTGAGCACAAACTTAGCAGAATCAAAAATGACAAAACCAGCAGATATAACTGTGGTCTCGGCCTTGAGGCGATTTGAAACCTTCAATCGTGCTTTGAAACTTATGATAGAAATGGAGGAAATATCAGAAATTATTATAGGATCTCAGGCATCTAATGACTGGGGAATTCAGGTGTGCATTCGTTGAGCTTTGACCTACCACGAATAGAATAGAGGTCTATTCCTGACAAAGTGCTGTCATATACATTTTTTATTAAAAAATCATCATAACCAAAAATCAATGAGGTTTCCTAATTCACATAAATGTGTTGAATCATTTGCTTAAAACAATCCGATTTGCGTTTCATCAAGGTACTAGTGTTTGCTCTTAACATTACAAACTATTTTAGTCCTAACAGAATACTTCAACTAATTAATGCAAGACCTACTATTGATAAGTGGCATCATACAAGACCATTTCTGCCATGAAATTTAAACATTGTAAGGTGCCATATCCCGAAACAGTATAGTGATACGGAGGAATTCCTCGACTTGTTTACTTTGTTTAAGAAAGCACCCAACTTTGTGCTCGAGAGGTATGCTTTTCCGCTGATATGTAATTATTATTACCTGAAATTTACCCCTGAGAAGAATCCCAAGTTATGACTCTCGTGCCGCCAATGGTGATCTACTTCTCGAAAACTTGTTCTTTTTTTATTCGCTTCATTGACTGCTCGCTGTTCTTGATGGAGCATCACACGAAGAACCGTATGAAGGCGAGCACAAAAAGGAGAAACGTGTTCGGTATAATGGAGTTCCTTTTTATGAATATGGAACTTCAGCAAGAGATATAGCTCTCCGCTTCTCAGAGTCAACAAAGATGATGCGCATGAAATAGTCATCTTTACTATAGGATACGGAATATATTAGTAGTTGAAACGCACTCATTATTCTATGAGGACCATCTAAGCATGGCTTTGTCATCCAATATACAGTAGAGTAACGATAATAAAATAATGGTTTGTATATACCGATCCCCAAATAGTAGCTGTGTTTTTTTTTTTAAACGTCTTTGAAAACTGGTGTGAGGAAAAGATTTGTGATAAAACCTGCCCTGTAATTATAACAGGAGATTTTAATATTGACTGAAATTCAGATTGCAGTGCCTGTACCAAATTAGATCTAGTAATAACTAATCGTTCTGACCAATACATTAGTGAAGTTATTAAAACCCCAAGAATCACAGATCATTATATGATATTAATCCACTTAACCACTAAAACTAAACAAAAACCATTGGAAATAGAGAGTACATGTAGAAATATTGATTATGACAACATCAATTATAAATTGTCCCTCGTAAATTGAAATTATAACCTGCTTGATATAAATCAAAAATATTTACATTTTTATTCTAATATAATGAACGTTTTTGATGAAATTGCCCCTCAGGAAAAAAAATTTAATATATCCAAAATATTAAGAATGCTGGAATGACAGAGTGCGACGAGTACTAGAGATAAATATTATAAACAGTTCGTAAGCAACAGAACACCAGAAAATTTGGAGATATACAAACAAAAACGAAATATTGCTGTTAAAGTTATGCGCGAGGAAAAACGGAACCATTTTGAAAACAGTATCATGCACGGAGAATAGGAATAATTCTAGGACACTGTGGAAAATATTGAACTCACTACTTCCTAAAGAAAACAAAAACGATAATTTATTTCAACTCGAAATTGATGATGAAATTATTTCAGACCCAAATATAATGCCAGACTATTTAAACTCTAATACGTAACAAGTATAAAAACCATTATTAACAACATTGATAATTCTGGTCCAGATTTTCCTGTTTTACTTAGACATCAGAACATATTTTTAGAAGACTTTAAGCTCATTACTACAGATGAACTGAAAAAACATTGTTTTTAACCTTCCAAATAAAAAAGGCTCAGACGACATAAGCATAGATCTTTTAAAGAAATGTTTCAATAATTAACTCTGCCACTTGTCAATTTAATAAACACATCTCTTTTAGTATGCAAGGTACCAGATGAACTAAAAATATCAATAATTGTGCCAGTCCCAAAAGTAAGCAACTCACACAGAGCCAATGTAAAGCCCGTGGCTCACGGTCAAATAGTTTGGTCAAACTGCCTGCAAGTGACGTCATTTCTAGTGGTTTGCTTCAAGTTTTGTGAAATAAACAGATAGAAATTACGAGCAGTTTGATCAAACTATTTGACCGTGAGCCACGGGCTTTTATGCGTCCCATCAATATGCTCAGTTGTACTGAGAAGATTATAGAGAAAGTAGTGTATGAACAACTATTAGAGTTTGTAGAGACAAACAACATTATAAACTATGAGCTATCAGGATTTCGAGGGATAGCTGTGAAACTGCAATACAATGTGATTTGAACGACTGGAAGAGTAATTTAGATAAGAATCTTGTTACAGAGGCCGTCTTTTTAGATTCAAAAGGGCGTTTGAATAAAATGATGTCTCTTGAAATCGAAAATGATATAGGGGTTCCACAGGGTAGTGTTTTAGGTCCACTGTTATATCTCTTATATGTTGACGATATAGTGAGTGCAGCTGGACATGTTCCATACATCTATTTTCTGATGATACCCTCATATATTTTGCATGCTTAGATAATGAAGAGTTGGTAACAATACTTAACACCACTTTGGAAAATATCAACAATTGGTGTTCCTTTAACCCATTGAAGATAAACACACAAAAAACCAAATTTATGATAATTATCAACGAAAATAATTACAGATTGTTTTCCGAGAGTCAGCTAAATATTATTGTCAGTGACGACTCAATTGAAATGGTACAGAAATTTAAATATTTAGGAGTAATTATAGATAGACAGCTCAAATTTAAAGAACATGCAAACAATTTAATCAAAATCATTTCATATAAAATCAACTACTTATATAGATGTTCTACTTTTCTGACAAGATGGGCCAAAACTATTCTGTTTACCTACTGTTCCACAATACTTTACCTACTGAAGCAAAATGAAATGTCTAAATTTAAGAAACTTTAAAATCGAGCTATGAGAATCATACTCACATGCTCAAAGAGGACATCCATTGGGCATTATGGAAATGCAGTGGTTGTCAATAGATGACTTCTTTGAGTATAATACACTAATATTCATCTTTAAGATCAAATGAGGTACTACCCCAAGTTATTTAAGAAATATCGTTAATTACAATACTGATGTGCATACCCACAATACAAGATCACGAAATGATTTCCACATTCCACTAGTGGCAAAACGTCATACACAAACATCTGTATTTTTCAAAGGCCTGAAGAGATTCAATCAGCTGCCTCTAGAAATCAAATCCTCAAATTCCTTGAACAAGTTCAAACAGAATTTAAAAAATTTTCTTAGCTCTCCTAATGCTGCACCTTGAAAAATAATTTTTCTTCATAATTTTATTTCAATATTTTGCACAGGTATACTTATGTTTCTCCCTTCTCTTCACCTGGTTTTAATGTGTAGTTTTTAAGAGTGACGTCTATGTAGTAGTTTTATTTATATGACCAAATTTTAATGTGTATTTTCTTAAAATGATTATTTGTATTAGTTTATATAACTAAATAAAGGAATTATATATGCTAGCTTGGAGTGCACACCGACCACCCGAGGTGGCGCTGTAGGTTTTCCGGATTTTCCTACAGCTGAAAAGTAAATACGCCACCAAAAATCAGTAAGTTGCCCCGGAGCGCCACGGCAAATAATAAATAGCCGTCCTCTACCCGCACAGGCCAAGCCTTTGGGTACACTCAACGAGTAAGAGGAAGTTTTTTATTTTTTTGATTTTTTAATCCGTTAGGAATTACCCAGACAGGCCCTGTCTCCGGAGACCCGACACTTCCGGAGGGAGCGCTGGTGTATCATTAACCCAGGTGAACACTCCCCACGTCCGTGGGGTGAGTGATTACTGGGTCCGAGAGTCATGTGCCCTGAGAAGACGGAGTGAACCAAGAATTACGGCCTTCTGCATTCTTCCGGCCAAGTTTTCTGCCGCATCATGGCAAGCCGGTATGATTTTCAAGTTTGAGAGCAGTGTGTCCATCATTCCACCAAGGACCCCTATTATCAGAACCACCATCTTGACAGAATGGATTGGATAAAGCCTGCGGAGTTCAAAGAGAAGATCTCGATATTTAGTCCGTTTTTCCTCCTCTTTTCGGACGATGTTCGTTTCGCCAGGAGCTGAAAACTCAATGACGAAAATCGTCCTACTTTGATGTTCGAGGAGAACTACATCAGGCTTATTGGCTTGTATTTGCCTGAGGGTGGGGAATGAGTAGTTCCAATATATTCGGCACTTATCCACAACGGACTCAATATCCCCCGGAGCATAAGGCAACACCGGTGTCTCGTCTACACCGTACGAGTGTCGTAGATGGTAGTACAACACTCGTAGCGCCGCGTTATGCCTGTGGATATAGGCTGAGACCGCATAAGCTGGACTGGCTGACAGCAAATGCATTATGGTCTCAGCTGCCCCACGACACGCTCTGCATCTAGTGTCAGGGACCTCTATACTCATCAGGCGACTACGGTAGCCGAGAGTGTTGAAGACACCATCTTGGTAGGCCTTTATGAATCCCTCGGTTTCTGACTTCAGCCCACTTGACCTGAGAAAAGCGAAGGTCAGGTTTTTGGATAAGTCAAGGTCTTCAATGTTCTTGAAGAAGACCCCATGCATTGGCTTATCCCTATGTAGCTGTAGGAGCCTGTCACACTCCACAGCTTTCACGTGGGCTTTTTGCTGAACGAGATCCAACTCGGTGACAGAGTTTGGGTTCGTCCATTCAGTGTCGAATACGAGACCGAGTTCATCGGCTGCACGGGTTGCTGCCTTGAAAAGAAATGCTCCAATCCCTGCTTTTTCGTGATCGCATATTAAGCAGAGAAGGGCATCTGAACTCCTGATGACTTTACAGGCTCCATCCAGTACCATTCTGTTGTGTAGACACTCCAAACTCAAAAGTCCACGTCCTCCCCGTTGTCTGGGGAAGTATAACCGTGGAACAGACGATTTAGGATGCAAGCTCCTATAAAGATGCATCATTTTGCGAGTTTTTACGTCGAGTTGTCGCAGCTCTTCCTGAGTCCATTTCATTACTCCAAAGGAGTAAAGTAGAATCGGAACGGCACGCATATTAGTTGCAGCAACTTTGTTCTTGCTCGACAGTTCTGAAGACCAGATCTGTCGGAGTTTGTGCTGATACTTGCCGCCGAGAGTAATAGTAGCAGAGGTAGTATTATTATTATTATTATTATTATATATAAGAGGTGATTATACTGAAGACACTACATACAGCCGATGGCTGAAATACACTGACTGACGCGCAAATATCAGATAATACGTGAAGTTGTAATAACTGTTTGTGTGGTAGGTATTTATAATTAATCAAATTATTGTTAGAGCCTGTGGATTTTCTGATGGGCTATGACGTTGAATATATCTCTCACTCACACTCATTACCGATACGTAAATGTGTCCTCTGCTACGGTATGAGTCATAGCCCATAGGAAAATCCACAAGCCCTATATCCTGCACCCCAAATATAATTCATACTATTGTTTCATTATCGTAGTCTACGTAATTCCTCTGTAACTGTTCCTGACTTACATATTACAATAAAAAATATACGGTCTGTCCATGAAGTAACCTCCCCCCGTTGCTAACTTTTGAACGGGTTGTATTTTTTTTGGTTACATGGTAGATCTTATGTTACTAAATGACAACAAAAAAAAAACGGTTGCCCAATATGCCAGCTCAATCATTAACTTTTTGGATGTAAGTATGAGTTGGTAGAATGCGCGTAGAAATGTGGAGAACAGAGGTCAGGGCTCATGGAAGCTTACTTGCAACCCACATAATAATAATAATAATAATAATAATAATAATGATACTCCCTCATAAACACTCGTTGAGTGTACCCAAAGGCATAGCCTGTGCGTGTAGAGGACGGCTATTATTATTATTTGCCGTGGCGCCCCGGGGCGACTTATTGATGTTTCAGGTGATGTATTCACTTTTCAGCTGTAGGAAAACCCGGAAAACCTACAGCACCACCTCGGGTGGTCGGTGTGCACTCCAAGCTAGCACTAGACGAGATTGGCATCTAGACAACTCACAATACACTTGCTTTTCAACAAGGCATGCGGCCGCCTATCGAATCCGATATAAAGTAGTTGAGAAAAATTCTCGTACCTACATCGGATTCGAACCGACTATCGCTATGCTGGAGTTTCGAGCGGCCTGTGCATTAGACCGCTGATCCACCGACCACCTTGTACTTAAACCAATTGACATTTTATGTGTGGTGCCATTTTTTCTTTATAAAACCACTTACGTTAACGGTTTTCCAAGAACACATTTCATTGCAGTCGTGTAAAGAATGTATAACAAGTTGCACACTAATAAATTTGACAACAAACAGTTGTAAGTGATAATACTTTTTATATAATGTAATAATCCATTAATTTATTTTCTTTCTTGTTGAAATATTCGTTAATATAAGTTCTAAATCTCTGGAAGAAGTCAATTTCAGCATAAAGTGGAGTGGTATAGATGAATCGAGAAGAAATATCACAAAATCATCTCCACAACTTTGTTGATATTTCTTCTCTCTTTAAGTTCTGAATGTCAAAATTCTACTTGATTGAACTGCCAGAGTAACAAAATCAGCCAATAAATGAAAGAAAAATTTACGCTTTTTCATTTTCAAGTTGTCAATTGAATGCTTGGTATGGCCAAGTCATGTCGATTGATTTGTCAGTACGTTGAGAATTTTGAGTCGTTGGAATTGCAAATAAGTTCTTTCGATCACAATTTTGAGTCTTACAGTCAAGGGAATTTGGCTTTAAGTCATTGAGATTTGATTTGGAGTCTCTTCAGCCAATTGGATTTGGCTTTAAGTAAATTCAGTCCCAATCTTGAGTCTGAAGTCTTGTAAATATTTTGAGTCCTGTACAAATTTTAGCTACTTATGCATCAAACAGACAGTTTCCAAAATAAATATATTAGTTACAATAACAATTTTTTGATATACAAACTGCGGTCTACAGTGGTCTCTTGCTTCAGCCCTATATATAAGTACCTTATCGCCCTTTTTTGTTGTTCAAAAGTAGAAGTCGACAAAAAATTGCACAAAATTTTTCAGGTAACCCTTATGGAATGCCATCCAGAAATGCGGAGGACAGGTTCTTCCAGAATGCGTCGAAGAATTGCGAAAAAGACTAGACAAAGTTCATAAGTTGTGTAGGCATCCTTTTTGATAGAAACGGTCAGAGCGCGAGGTGAGGTGATGCCGTACTGCTCTACCAACCCAAGATAAAGAAGATCGACGATTTGATATACTCCATTCAGCTCATCCCAAAAAACAAACCCAAGGTCGTCCACGTGGAGAGGTAAGCAGAGTCCGAGGACCTGGTTTCAGAAGGATGACGTAAATACTGTCACAGACCTGGTATTCAATGGAAATATTTTCAATTGATTTGGAAACGCCGTTGAACATTCACAATACTTTCAAGAATGCCACAGAAGTAACTAGAAACACTCGTTCTTGTTCTAGTTCTCAATCTCTTGTTTTAGTTGAGAATTTCAAGAATTTTCCAAGGAATTTGATCGTGATATTTAGGTGTAAATAGTTGAAGTTTGTTTATAAGAGTTGAATAGCTGCATTGTTAGTGAACCATCGAAATCATATCTAATACTGTGTCGAATGTGTTTTTGAACTGTCGAGTAAATATAGTTTTGTAGACCTGTTTTTCATCCTGAGCTTATAAAACGTAAACATTTTTTATTCACAAATATTCATTTCGTAAAGGTTAATCATTCTGAATTCCAAATAATCGCTTCACACTGTTCTAGGTTTATCCCTTTGTCACGTTCAACTCAACAGGTCATTCGGTGTGTTTTTTGCAAACTTACCCACCTATAACACTGAAGGCCATATTTGAAAAAAAATCAACAGGTTTTTCCATTTGTAGTATGTTAAGTAGCCACTTACACGACAAATCGAAAACCTTTCATGTAATATGTAACGCTAATTATTAATGTTTCCTGTTATGCACAATTCGAAAATTGAAGGTTATCGGTATAGACACTGACTCCTTAATTATCAATAACAGCAATTATTTTCTGCATTGAAACGTAATATCTAAAATTATATTAAAATTTTTTCAATATTTTGGTTTTACTCGCTATTTCCAAACAAATTGGAGTTCATGTAAGTGTAAACGTAAATATTATTCATTAATTCATTAATTCGTCGAAATGACTTCATGACTGTTTCAGTTGTTTTATTTCATGCACGTGGCACTATGAATGGCATCAATTATTTTGATATATAAGCATCGAAAATATGTGTTCAGAATCAATCAAACTATTTACGTATCGAGTTTTTCTGATGAGGAGACAAGAGGTTATTGTAGAATATGATTTAGACAACTATAATAAAAGTTAGTGTGGCTTCATCATCGTGCATGGCAGTAATTCTTGTGTGAAATTGGATCCACACTTTTATCACTGTTTGATCTATTTAGTAGAGCTGCTGCTTCATTGAGAGTATAATGGACTTGCAGTTGCAGTACAGTTGCCAGAAATAAGCAAAAAACAAAATGTCAGAAAGATAATTCGTAATAATAAACTAGTTCCATGGCTCTGCTGATGGAGGTATAGTTATCATGGTCGGAATGAAGCTATATTGTAAAATCGTAATATTGTACTCGACGGCAATAGGGAAACCAGATTGTCTGAATCTTCAGTATTGTTTTCAAAGCGAAAACCCACACTTTCAATCCATTCAAGTTCGTTATAGGTTGTCATGAAAATGGTTGAATACTTTGTTTAAGTATATGAATTATGGGTGTAGGAGAATACTGACATCAATTGGATGATCTGTGCTTTCAAATATTCGATTATTTCAGTAAATTAAAATATCCTGAACTGGAGCAATTTGATGTGGAGATTTTTGTTGTCAATCTTCAGGTTACGTATTAAGACGATATTGTTTTTTAAGGGTCCTTTTTACAACTATTTATCAGTAGAAGTCTGGCTATCTCTTGATGCAATTTGCATCACACAGGTCCTTTTTTTTTATTTCAATTCATCATAATGTTGTTGTATCGTGGCTAAACATCTCGATGCAGTTTTCCCAAATCAGTTGTTTGTGTGCGTCCTGTTATACTATACAGTGAGTCCAAGATAAGGTTGTCCACCATGGGGATATCCGAAACGGTAATAGATACAGTTTTCGTAAAATGGGAAAAAAATGCGTTACAGACGGGCCATCCATATGGAAATATGAAATTTCTAAAAATATTTTGGATTATCAAGTTATTTTGAAAAATCTGAATTTTTCAATTTCTTAATTAACTTTTTTTGATGTTATCGTCACAGTTGGAACATAACAAAAAATACTTCTTCGCAGAAACTTTTCATAAACTTTCTTGAGACGATATCAGTTTTACTGTCCGACGTTTTTTCATCGAACAACCACCATCAACTTCATTTTTTGAAATACGGTCCTGTTTAGAAAATACAGTTTTTTAAAGTATTTTCTTATCTGAATTCAATGATGTATCACATCTGACGATTACATTACGTTTCAGGTCCTTTTCGGCCATCATTTTAATTAATTATTGAATATTTATTAATTATTGAATATTTATTAAATAGGAATCCTAATATAAACATATTAATGATATAAGAGAAGAATAATCACAATAAAAATCAGACAATATAATTTAGGCTGCAGTTTCAAGTACCTTTTCCAAAGAAGGTAAAGTATTTATACGTCTAAAATTCATTGCTTCATTATTATTGTTGATTTTGGGAATCGGTACAATAGTACTCAATTTAAGTTCATCAGGAAATACACCAGTGGTTAGGGATGTATTAACAAAATTTAGAATAACATGACCAATAACTGGGAATGCATATTTCAAAATTTTATTATTCATTATATCGCAGCTAGATTTATTATCAAGTGTAGGAATAATTTCTCTCAAGTCACTCATTGTTAAATTATTAAATTCACGCATTCAGCATTCAATTGGCGGAAGATCTGTAGCTGTCCAGCTATTCACAAGTAGTATGCTAGATTTTATTTCTGTTATACTGTTGATAAAAAATAAGTTGAACAATTCAGTTTCTCTGTATCTAATTTAACTTAAGTATTTTTACCTTGTACTTAAAAGATAATTTCTGTTGGTAACATTTCATTGCTAGGTTTTATCAATGATTTTAGAGTTTTCCACATTTTTTCTGGCATCAGAGCAATGGTCGATGATGTCGAATATTCATATTTTTTCTTTTTCATTAAATTGACCACCTCATTCCTGAACTTTTTGTAACTTTCCCAAAGGATGATTTTTTCTTCATTGATCACGGAGTTTTTAAACGATTTATAAGACATATCCATGTTACGAGCTATGGCTGCAATTTCATAATCATACCATGGTACTTGGTTTCTATTATTGGTAAAACACTTAATGGGTGAAACATTATCAACCACCTGAACAATATTGCTGACTACATCTGTATAAATTTTGTTAACATTTATGGAGTTCAGGTCCCATTCACAAAACATTAAATTTTCGTTGATTAAGTTAAGTTTAGGTTGGCTGTAGTCCCTATATTTTCTCATAATTTGACAATTACCTGTGGTTATTTTCTTCAGAGAGATGGAAATTATACTGTGATCAGTTATTTTTGGGACTTCATGTACCTTATAAGTTAGGTTTTCTCTGTTGCTTAGTATGTAATCAATTAACGTTTCACCAGCTATAGTAATTCTTGTAGGTTCTTGAATGATTTGCTCTACTCTAATAGATGATATAAAATTTTTATTATGACATTTTTGTTATTTTTATTGTTTTCCATTATATTCACCCACATTAACACATTTATAATTTTGGTGAAAAATATCTTCTGCCCATTCTTTGAAATGTTCAAAAAATAAGTTGAAGTCTGAGCTGGGTGATCTATACAATGAGCCTAGTAAGATATTTTCTCCACGAATATTTAACTTAATTATCAAACATCAGTAAACTTTATCTATTACAATTTTTTTGTATACTCTATATTTGAAGTCCTTTTTTACATATATCACTGTGCCACCTGTATGGTTAGTCTCTGCATCACATCGGATCATGTTGTAATAATCAATGTCAATTTCAAAATTTTCAATATCAGCTGTTGTCCTTGCCTCACTTGCTAACACTATGGATGGTTCGTAACACATAACATTTTTGATGAGTTGGTCATGATTTGCATATAAGCTTTGAATATTAGTATAAATGATATCGCAGTTGTAGGCTTTATCAGGATTCACTCGTATTGTTTTTTTTTGTCAACAATTGTCGGTATACCATTGATATATTTAATAGTTTTATTTCTTTCGCCACCAGCTACCAGGTCATTCAATTTCAATTTAACTTCTGAGTAATAATGTTGTTGCATTTTTGTCTGATCTGCAAACACTATTATTCCAGGAATATTAATTGAACTTCTATTCTGGAGCACAAAAGAAAAACATGAAATAACAATCACACACTTATACAAGTACTCAAATAAAAATTACCTGCTATCATCAGAAATTATAAAAACTGTTCAAACAAATGTCCATTATTCTCCAAAAATAAATAACATATTTTAACTATTGAATTTAAAACTTTATTCAACATATCGGGTGTAATGATTTCAAAAGCTTGAGGAACTAGTCTTCTTAGTTCCTCTTTCGTTTCGAAAATATGCTGGTAAACGTTATTTTGATATATCCCCAGAGGCAGAAGTCTCGCGGAGTGATGTTCGGCGAACGTGGTGGCCAGGAAACTGCTGAATGTGTACCTATCCATTTGTCCGGAAATCTACTCAATAAGTATTCCTCTACCATTTTGGCATTATGTGCAGGCGCACGATCTTGTTGGAACGGATAGTTCATAATATTGGCAAGTGGTAAGTTATCTAGGGCTTCTTCCAAATCGCGTTAAAGTAATGTGAGTTGTGGTAAAAATAAGGGCCAATCAATCGTGTACCAAAAATTCCAGTCCACATATTGAAGCCAAAACTGTGTTGATGTCTACCCATTTGAGCCCTGGTTCTCTCTTGACCAATAATGAGTATTTCGCCGGTTGAAAATACTATTATTGGTTACCATACTCTCGTCCGACGAAATAATTTTATGGGGAAAGTTTTCATCATCTTGGCATTTCCTCGTATACCATTCGCAGAAAGTTCTTCGCCTATCCTCATCGCCTGGTCTGAGACCTTGGCAAATTCTAAATTTGTATGGATGGAATTTATGTTTCCTTAAAATGTAATGAGCAGTAGATTTTGGAATCCCACTGGTAGGCTCAATTTCCCGAAGTGATATTTCTGGTTTTTCAGTCACAGACAACATAACATTTTCTTCGTTTTCTTCATAACAGCGTTTATTTCTGGTTAATACTGGTTTTATAAATGGCCCATACTGCTTAAAGTTTGTAACCAATCGTTCAAAAATTTTTCTCTCTGGATTATTATTCAGATACAAACGCTCAGCTTCCACAGCATTACTGTGGCATAGAATAAAACACTTCACCATATCAAACTTTTCCTCTGGTGAAAAACTACTATCCATTTTATAACAAGAGACAAGCCGGCATTCAACAATCAGAAGTCATAATGTGTACTGAATGACATTTTGGAGAACTGTCCACTTTTGTTTTTAGAATTCGACTTTCGTCAAAGCCTGCTATTTCGATTCAGTTTACGCATACCCTACATAAACTATAAAATGAAACTTACGAATACCTCTTTTGCGAAATTCAAAATAATTTTGTGACGTGGTAGGTAAAAGTTTAACATTCAACAATAATTAGAAGATGCCAATTCATATTTGATGAACATTTGTTGAAACTGATTATATAATTTCTCAAAATTGTGGATTTGTTTACTTCATTGCAGCTAGTGGGAGTGTGTAATTAATTTATGGTTGCACTAGGTGTTTATTTTAGCAATAATTACAAAAAGACAACGTGAACTTTTCATTTTCTTGATTTACGGTACCCGGTTTTGGTGAATTGTCTTCACTTCAGGTTCGTACTAAAAGTTTATAAAAAAAATCGTGATGAAAAGGATCTGAAACGTAATGTAATCATCATATTTGATACAACATTGAATTTAGAAAAGAAAATACTTTGAAAAACTGTATTTTTCCAGGGCCGTATTTAAAAAAATGAAGTTGATGGTGGTTGTTCGATGAAGAAACGTCGGACAGTACAACTGATATCGTCTCAAGAAAGCTCACGAAAAGTTTCTCTGAAGAAGTATTTGTTATCATGTTCCAACTGTGACGAAAACACCGGAAAAAAGTAAATTAAGAAATTGAAAAATTCAGTTTTTCCAAAATAACTTGATAATCAATAATATTTTCGGAAATTTCATATTTCCATATAGATGGCCCCTCTGTAACGTAACTTTTTTACCATTTAACCAAAACTGTATTTATTACCGTTTCGGATATCCCTATGGTGGACAACCTTATCTTGGACTCACTGGTATCATGTTCTATTCTCGTCACTAATTCATTATTCACATAATTGCAGTTCTTCGGTTTCTACATGAGTAATGGAATGTACTTTATCTCAGTCTTTTTTTCGAAAACATTGACAGTTTTCGAGATTTTTAGCATGACAGCTTTTTTTTTTCCAAAATTGGTCACTCATCATATTTCGAATTATAAAGTTGTGCAAAGTCCCATTCAAATCTAATCTTGATCAAATAATGTACGTTGGTGACTCTCTCAAACGATATATCTGAAATCGACCTGTGATATACAGGGTGCGAAAAACAGCTTGCCAAACATTGTAAAAAAAAATGTGCAAAATCTTCTTTATTTTAAATGGAAGACCCGGTATATTATCGATACATAAGAAGCGCCAACAGAGGCTCTACAAAATTCATCAAATATTCCCTCTGGTTAGAATCAATAGTTTTTCTTGAAAAGCAATTTTTTTTCGAAATTAATTGTATTCCTTCACCATAATTTTAATGAACGCCCGTTTTTATGGCGAAACCCATTTGAGTCGACTGATAAGGATTACACAAAAGATATCTTGTTTCAATTGTGTACATTTCATATACTTAACGTGACAAAAAAATTTTTGTAAGATACATTTTTTTAAATAGAAAACCTATTTTTTACATTGGACGCGGAATTTGACACATAAATCGTGCAATATAAAATCAAGCACGATTATAAAAAAAGTTTTGAATATTAGTAATAAATCAATTTAATTGATGTAATGGTGGATTTTCAATAATTATAAAGTCTACGCTTAAGGTCCAGGTAGTTATTTAAATTGTCAACTTGCAAATTACAAAACTCCAATAGGAAAAGTTGCAGTTGCAGAGCTGAATTATATGTTCGAAACACCGTTCCACCCTGAGCAAGATAGCTGATGTAATACAGCGAAAAGCATTCGTTATCTTAAATTATATTTTGGGATGAAGTTGGTGGCTCTTCGGAAACAAAACGTTTTTGAAATCAACATTTTGATTGAATTGTATCGAAACTTCTCGATACAGCAACATTTACTAAAGATTTCAATTGTTATACTGGCTTCGCCAAAGATTTCAATACTTATAGATACTAGCGGCAAATATTTTGACCTGCCAAACTAATTGATTTTCAAACCTGCCGAACTAATTGATTTTCAATGAATCATTTATTCGATTTCCTTTGAAAGGTTGTTGTAGACCATGTAATTGCATAAATTAAAAGGTAATTAAAATTATTGTAAATATTTCAAAATATTCATTTTAATGTGAATGAAAACAATAACAGAGGGGTGGTTGAATTCACAACTTGTTTATCTTCTAAATGGTAATTATAGACATGGAGCGATGATTTGAAGAAGGGTTTGGACAAAATCTATGCATCAAAATGAAGGAATTAGAAGGTGTTTCATTACGAGACAATCATAACATAACTCGCGATCGCAGTCGTCAAATATGGATTTAGCTGAAAAAAATGTCGTTCATTAAAATTATGGCGGAGGAATAGGAAAAATAGCTGTTTAAGAAAAACTATTGATTTTAACCATAGGGAATATTCGATGATATTTTTTAGCGCTTCTTATGGATCGATACTATACCGGGTCTTCCCTTTGAAATAAAGAAGATTTTGCACATTTTATTAACAATGTTTGGCAAGCTGTTTTTTGCACCCTGTAAATCACAGGTCCATTTTAGATATATCATTTGATAGAGTCAACAGCTTACATTATTTGACCAAGAATACATTTTTATGGGACTTGGCACAACTTTATAATTTCAAATGTGATGAGTGACCAATTTTGGGAAAAAAAGCTGTCATGCTAAGAATCTCGAAAACTGTTAATGTTTTAGAAAAAATACTTGAATAAAGTATTTTCCATTTCTCATGAAAAAACCGAAAAACTGATGAGAAATGCAGCTTGCCATTAAAAAAAAGTTGGGACCCGCCCAGAAAAATCTGGACACCCTGTGTAAGTTTCACCATTTTCATTTTGTAGAGCTCAAAAAATAGTATTATTTTTCCCATATAATCGTCCATCTATCTATTTCCATAATGGAGATATGGAAGACCGCGCACTTGTTGAAGGACCCTGTGTGCATGACATCGTTAAAAGTAAGGACTACGTCTTCCCTAGCTCGCACAAGTCCCCGACTTCTGAGGGTTACTCGTAAGGGTGCAGCCGGTTGACAGATATAACAATTTTAGCAAATTTTTCAACAATCAACAGTAGAATAAAAAACTGTGTTAAATTAAAATGTTAACTTGTGTGATGTGGAAAAGTACGTTTATAAACTTCACTTATTGATCAAGACATGTTTTGTTGAAGTGAAGTCGGACAGTTTCTCCATATGATTCAGATCGTTCTGATAATTTTGGTTGAATAGGTACACATTTTGTCAGTTTTCTTATATCATTCAAATATTAAGGCTTTCTTTCCTAAGGCCTCCATTTCTCCGTATTCCGAACTCCCAAACGATTATCAGTGAAAAATTGAAATGAAGCCTTCATATTGTTTAAATAAACGATGAAATTCTGTAATGATTACTCAATCCGTTAATTATCTGTGATTTGTCAAAGAGTATGATGTTGAAAAAAAGGAAACATTATTGAAATTTTTTTTATGGGAAAAACTTACCATAAAAATGAAGAATTTCTTGTAGAATTGTATATAAAGCGACACAACTGACAGTATCAGAGACCAATTAATCTGCACAGCCATAATGAAGCATCCACCTTCCTACCTTCTTGTTGCGATTATCTCTACGAGGTTAAATCATTCTGAAAGATTTTTTTCAGTTGTTGACTGTGCATGATGTTTCTGGATCAGTTTATATTGGAATATTATTCACAAAAATGCAAAGCCCTCGTACTCAAGTAGTAAAGTTAGTAAATATCATTAATTTTGGTTGAACTTTTTTGGGCCTTCTCAACAAACGAATGCTTACGTTTTTTTATACAAGACAGAAAGACCTGATGATAACGACCATTGCTGTTAATCGAACATATTTTTTTTCAGGTTGTTGTGTAAAGTAGCTGGGTTTTTCTCTCAATCAAATTTACAAGGTCGTCTGCATATAATCTTGCTTTAAGTGAGGCACACTTGTCCATGATTTTATTTATGGCTTTTGAAAATATTATTCAATTTCAGAATATTTTCTCCGACCTACCAGTTCTGTAAAGTGGTTATCTAGAATAAAGTACCGCCCGTTCTGTATCAAATGATTCTTTCGTGATGTAAAAAAAACTGCAATCTTGATCATTCACAAAGGATTTTAAATTTCGGATTTTAGTTCCGCTATGTTCTTCAGAGTGGCGCGTTGGTGGCAGAATATTATTATCCAATGCTCTGTTATCAATTGGTGCAGGATTTTGTACCAAGGTGTTCTCTGGTATTCACAAATGATTGATTGAATTTGTTGGATATTCTCTTCGGTTCACATTTGACCGATAGTTCGTCAATAGACAGAAAAATTTGGTAAAGGATTGTATGTCATAACAACGGCCTGAGGAATTGTGGAGTTATTAATTGGTGTGATCTAGGTTTGTCTGCTGAACCTTGGAAAAAACTCCTTTCAGATTATAGACCCTCATTTTGGAGATGATTGATGCAACCAAAATTTGGCATATTTTTCCATTTTCTATTTTCAATACTTTTTGGGAAGTTGTGGGATGAGTTTTCTAGAAGGATTCAATTGACCAGCTATGGAAGAGAAGAGTATGGGAGTATTTTAAAAATTCATGCAATTAGAAATTCAGAAAGTGGATTGTCCATTTATGTTTCAGAAAATCTTCCACCACTGCCCCAATGCACCCCTGGGTACTTAACGCGCTGTCAAGAGTTACTTTGTAGGCTTGAGTACAAAAATAAATGATAATATGTTAGTTAACTCACATATCACATATTTCTGAATGATGTTCAATATTATGTAGATTGAAGATGAACATATCTGTTTATGATGCACCGAATTAGGAAGGACGAAAGCCCTCCTACTCAAACTGATGAAATCAAATCATACATTAAGCGTTTAGGTAATATTCCGATAGGGCATATTCCATGATTAAAAAGCCTAAAAATGTCTGTTTTAATCTTTTTCTATGATACTGATTTTATACCCCATCACCAGTTCCTGGGTAGTCAAATCAGTTAATTTGCGCTGTATATGTTTCTGGCAACTTTTCTGTAATGTTTACTGATGTTTGATAAACCTTTCGTTTGAGTTATCTTTTACACACATGAACCTTGGAGTATGTATGTTAAAGAAATGTACCAAATTCTCCAAAAAGATAATATGGATGAACGAATAAAAATGCTCACGAAAGAGTTGCGGAAACAAATATAGGGTAAACTGGTACCGACTCCAAGCAGGAGCAGGTGACTTATTGTAGAAGACAAGCCAGGACAACGACCATAAGCGACAGGACTTTCTCGAAGTTGATTCACTTGGAGGAGGCCAGAGAAACAATAAAGAGGCTTTCCAGAAACAAAGCACCGGGGATAGACAAGATTGCTGCAGCCTATTCAGGAATCTTCCAGAAAAGTCCAAATAATACACTGTATCATAAAATGACAGCACTAGTCGCAGTGCTTCAAGCAAGCAGAAGTCATCCTAATTCTTGAACCAGGAAATGCTGAAAACAGAATCGAGAACTACCGCCCGATCTCGCCGTAGCGTAATCGCCAAGATTGTGGATAGGACCATTCACAAAAAATTGGTTCAGCTGGAAGAAAAACTCAGACTTATTCCGATGGAAAAGTTCGGCTCCCAAAAAAAAATAGTAAAAGGGCAAAGTGAAGAGTAAAAGAGAACTTCCACGATGATAAAAACAAAGTTATGGTCCAGCTGGATACCTAGCAAGCGCCTGGATAGGGGCATTCGTCATGAAAATATTGAGGGCAGGCATGTCTGACTACTTGGTGAATATATTAGACTCTCATCTCATCAACAGGAGGTGTAGGGTGGAGGTCAGTAGTACCAGCTCAGGTATGTATCTAACTGAAGCAGGGGCCCAGGTTGTCTCCACCCTTGAATACCCTATATACGAATTACTTTATTCGAAAAAACAAATACTGGTATATGCTACCCTGACGACAATGCGAAATTCTTAGGGGGACTCCAAAGCGAGATAGTTTCCAAAAAAGATGACATACACTTAACGCGATTGGTCATACCGTTACAAGATATTGTTGGATCCGGATAAAACGGAACAAATTTCTCGAGGAAATTGACTAACGCAAAAATCGTTGAGGCATTATGGCCCATTATTCCCATTATTCTATGGATCATACTGAGCCAAGCAAATATGGGGGTATCATTTACCAATCCCTTGATATTTTCTAGAAACACCCAGAAGAAGATTGACTGCAAAAAACATCGAGGAGCTACTTGAGAAAGCAGTCTCAAGTTGGTTCGCTAGACCGCTGATACGTGGTAGAGCAGGAGATAACCCATTCAACCCCCACCTGGACTTCTTAACCCACCTTATGGGAGACATTGGAGATAAGCTACCATGTTTTGGTTGTCAGTGTGGATTTTTCTTACATTGATGATTCAAATGAAATAAAGCTTATCGAATTTTCGAAATTCTGGTCAAGTGAAAACCACATGTGCTTCAACATTTTTTGTTTGGTAATAGCCAATCGATTAGGGTCAGAATTGGTTAACTAACATCTTTGATAAAATTACTTTTGATCATCTTCCGAAAATATTTTCTTTAGTTTCGTTACATTTTTTTTACAAAATGTAAGTACACAACTCAATCAGAGAATAGTCCACAAGTTCTGTTGAGCTTTTTCACATTGGGAATCTCATTGGAGTCAATATTATTGTGTTGGTAGTGAATTGGTTGCAACAGGAGATGAAAATCTCTAAGGCTTTGTCGAAAATTTCAAATATTTACTGCGCCACAATAAGAAGAAAGTTTGATTTGTCCTAAGGGACACGTTTGGGAATATGAAATATAGATGTATAGAACAATATCACCAATGTTTACGATTAGAATTTTCAAATGGTATTGATTGATTTATCAGACACGTCTTATGTTCCATTCATCCACCGTAAATCAACCGTAATTTTTCACGTTACAAATAATCCCACAAATCATACTTTCTTCTTGATATCATCTGTATTTTTTATATTGCACCATCTTCAAGAAGCAATCAAACTATTTCAAACAAAAAATCATGAAAATATACTCACAGAAACCGCTGAATGTGATGAATCCTGCTACCATGAGCACAGGATGTAGATTGAACTCTTTCGCAGGGTCGTCCTTCCATGCAAACCCTCCGCGATACTGTATTACCCAGAATAACGTAAGTCCCAGGGATCCAAGGAGTAGTATGCTGGCCAAAACTACGACTACCGTGTACTCAAACCAACTGCCACAGCCCCATTCGTTTTCGTCTTCATAATGCCGATGTCTGGAAGAAGAAGATGGAAATGAATATGGTACGTAGATCATTGTGAAATGGAAATTTTTCTAAAAATTTACTATTCTGTTGTACAACAGGAAGTTTGGAATCGATTCTGAATTACCCTGTACAGAAAACAATGTTCACTATTCACCAAATGTACGTGATCTTTCATGATGTTGCTAGCAAACTGTATACACCGATATGTCATGTTTATTTTTATTTTGATTAAGTTTGAAGGTTTGTTAATTGAAACCGCAATTTTTAATTTGTTGGAACGTATTGTGTGGTCACGATGTGGGGAGAACTATGAACGAGATGGTACTTACTGATTAAACCAAACAAATAATATACATATATATTTATTTATAAATAATATACATATGGAACAGTTTTCCTGTACCGCTGGTGAATGAAACGTTACAGATATTTACAATTATCGAAAAGATTCATGTTACGATATGAGTTGAGTAATTTGTCAAACGATGCCGTTAGGCCGAGTATGAAAACTTATGGATAATAGTAATATGAGTTATGATAAGAATATGGTTCAAGATATTTGCCATATATGTATCATAGAGATTCATAGTACGATATACGATGGGGAATCTGTCAAACGTAGCCGTTAGGCTGAATTTAATAAATCATCGATAATAGTTACTATGAATTTACCATACAAATATAGTACTAGATGCACGGTTCGCAGGTTCCCCATTTTACGGTCTTCATCGCTAAGAAAGAAGGGAGTCAGAAACGATTTTTCTTTTTTTGATTGTTGAAGATAAAAATAATTAAAAAAAATATAATTCTTCAAGTATTAAATGAATGAACAGTATATCTTCAATTATGGGCATTTTTGTTCATTTCCACCATCAAAACGAACGAATATTTTTGGGTGTTTTTATCTCGGTATTGAAGTCTATCGTTTACTCAGTTGAATGTCTATCTCACTTTTTTTTTCGAAGCTTAAATTTCTGTGTAAATAATTTTACAAGAATGTGTTATTTTTGGAAAATACAACACATTATCGTGAAATAATTTACACAAAAATTAAAGCTTCGAAAAAACAGTGAGATAGACGTTTAACTAAATGTATGATAGACTTCAATACTGAAATAGAAACACACAAAAATATTCGTTCGTTTTGGTGGTGGAAATAAAAAATTAGGCGAAATATACTGTTCATTCATTTAATACTTGAAGAAATTTTTTTAATTTTTATACGCTCATACATCCCTCCATAAATCAAAGAGAAAAAATTGTGTCTAACTCCCACTTTTCTCAGAGATGAAGTCCCTTAAATCAAAGATAATATTCGGTTACAGTGATCACCCAAAAAAAATTGTTTGTGATACTTGTGTATTTTGGTCTCCTGTACAAAAAATCTGAAAGATTTTTTTCTGGCGGTCACGACTGTTCTTGTATATACAGGCCAATTTCGTTCTGGAACTTCAACATATGACAGCTCGAAATCACACATAACGGAATAATGCGATGCAGACTATTTAAATTAAAGTACGAGCAAATAACTTTCTCTTAATTAATATGTTCAATGTTTTAATTTTTATACTATATTTATTACAAAAAAAACAAACAAATCTGAGCAATTTTTTTTAGTTCTGGAGTTATATAGGATAAATAGAAATTATCCAAGTTTTTTTTTGCCTCTATCTTTTTATATTGTGGAATTTTTTTAAAACTTTTGACACTTTGCCGTATCAACTTCTTGTAGACTATCCAAATGTGGGAATGATAATAATATACAAAGTTTCGTACAACTTTTGAGTATCAATTAAGGATCTGTATTTTTATTGCATTTTTTCAAATTCTAAAAGTCATGTTTCATATTCCCGTAGTATTCATCTGAACTACAGAGTGTGTTGGTAATTTCGAATATTTTCTAAAGAAATTTCAATTTTGTTAAAATTCTTTAACAGCTGTAATCAAAAAACGTCAACTTATCATTGATTCACTTTTCGTTTTCTGATATTTTTCAATTAGAGCTGTCATGGATTTAAAAAAGTTTTGATATTTTACTGCTAACAGTATGAAAATACAGATGAAGATACTACCCCAATATGAAACGTGACTTTCAGCATTTGAAAAAATATAATGAGGAATACAGGTGCGAATTTGAAAATAAAAAGTTAATGGTGGCCCCATTTTTACGATACCTACTTTGTATATAATTTTTATCCGCATATTTGGATAATCTAGTAATTGACCTCTGGAATACGCAATTCTGATTTCAATAAAAGAAATTGGAGCTGTCTCTCGTTGAAGTTACAGAATGGAATGGGCCTGTATTTTAGATTTCATGTACTGTAGACCAAAATACGTAAGTTCCAAATATTTTTTTATTCGAGTACCCACTGTAACCCAAGATGTAGAGGGAGACTTACCGAATCGGAAAATAATTTCAGCTTTGACATTTAAAGATCATTGCAAAGTAGTACCTGTAGAAAACTTTGCAAAAGAGTTATGAAATATTGTTCTCAAGCATAATTTATTATTGCATTATTCAGCTGTAATAGTGGAAATCTACCAATGGATCCTGATTAAGAGGATGATATTAGAAGCGCGAGGAAGAATTTCAATAAGTGCTCAAGAACAAAGTTTTTGTATGCAGGTGAATCTCAATCTCGATGCAGGTCTCAAGTATCTTAAGGCGGATTTATCGGATGCATAATGTATTCACTAATGTACAATTCATAAATATTTGAACAGTTATTAATGCATAAGAGATTAGAAAAATATGGTTTACTACTTCTTCAAGGCATAAGCATAAGTACTTGACAAATGACAATTTACAATTTCTCAATACAAGAAAAATTTTGGAATTCTTTGACAAAAAAAACATCCTACACACTCATTCTTAAAATAAAACACCGGCAAAACAACACTTTGCCTCTAGACCACCAGATTTGAAGTGAAATATGTTGCTATCTTCAAATTTTGAGTATACGCAGGCCCATCAATTATTTTTCCACTTCATTAGTGTATAAAGTTAAAAGTTTGAAACTTTGTAGTTATGCGTATGAGTATGATTATTGAAATTTTATGAATTGCACATTAAAATTACGCATATGCATTGAATGGTGCATTATGAAACCAGTAAATCCGCCTTAAGAAACGGAGCCTCAAATATTCTTAGTCACAATAATATTTGCGGTTATAAAAATTACCTAATTTCTACTACTAAACTAAAGAGCGAATAGGTACGCCACCAAAATACAGTGATTTCGAATAATTTTTAATAATTCAACGAGGAATCTGATGTTCTTTCTCTATATTGAGAAGTAATACATATTGTGTTGTAGTGATAGTTTTTGTATAGTGATAAGTAGATCTAGAGTGACAGTCAATAACGAAAGATAAGAGAGGAATAATAAGTTTTTACCAGAGTTCCGTAAAAAATTGTAAATTTCTGCGGAAGTTAATAGAAGAATTTGATCACCATGTTGTAGCGTAACGAATGTTTAAGTGAAAGAAAAACCATAATAAATATCTCGCCCCCTTCATTCATGTTCAATATTCAGCTTCTCGCTTCATAATAAAAATATTATTATAACACGCTGAATTAGTCATAGGTCTTGATGTTATGCAACAGCCAAGATGCGAATGTAACACAATTAGGCTCTCCAAATACTGCAGTATTGATACCAACGTTGTCGATTACTTATCTTACTGTAAAATCTTACATAACTCAATCTTTCACAAGAAAGCTTGAGGTTAACAACCTCCTACTCGCTGTTCACAATATCCATCCGTTTACGCTTCTATTCTTGATTCGTTATTTTATGTTCAATTATAGCCCATCACTACGGAATGATATGATTTTTAATGTTATTTGTTTAATGATGATTTAGTTTGAATTGAATTTCAGCTGAGGTTTACAATAAATTATTCAAATAAATGCTCGAAGCAAGAAATATGCAAATAATCAATTTTTCTTTTTCACACCATTGATCAACAGGTTTAATAGTAACTTTAGTGTACCACAAGGCTCGTTATTGGGATCACTGATATTGTAAAAGTACATTAATAATGCAAAATTCCCATTGTATGTCGTTGACAAAAATCAAATAACATCATTTAGTTTGGGAAGAAAATAACTTCTTGCAGAAGAAATACAAAAGATGAATAGGAATAAGTTCATTTAGTAGAAAATTAAGATCTCTAACGGTAGAAAATTTCAATACTGGATGAAATCAACGATTTGGATGTGGTATCCACTAGATCCTATCATTAAATCATCTACAAAACATGTATACCGCTCAAATCGGATGGGATAGAGATTGAATGAAGTAATGCTTTTCAATCTGAAACACAGAATGCACTCTCAAATGATGGAGAACATTTGGAGTACATTTTCAAGGTTTTTGCATTTCAAAAAGTATGGAACGTAAGTATTCCAGTTGTCAGTTGTTGCCTTGTAAACACTTCTAACATCAGAGTTCACAAAGATTCTGTTGGTTTTCCGTTCTTCAATTCTTTTGTTTCTGACTTCGCAACTAAGTGTTCCATTCACATCTTTGCAGTTGGTTACACCAAACTGATGATGGCCAACAGTCAGAAACACCTATAAATGGATGTTCAGCAATTTGAGGGTTATACCCAATTGATGTTTCTCTCATACATAACCATTCGTTAAATTAAACTTCATTAATACAGGGTGTCTCAGGATTTCTTTTTTTTTCTCGGGAATGTATAGAAGGGGGAAAAATATCACCAATAATTCCTATAACTTTTTTCTTCACTCGACCCTTGAAGTTATAAAATGAAAATGGCTTTCTTTGATAACTTTTAACGTAAATAGTAAAAATCAAACAAATATTGGTGATCGACAGAACAAATAAATTCATTTGATGAGGTGTCACTCATGAGTCAGTTGTTTTGCTACAAAGTCAGGGAGGTCCTCAAAACTTTGAAAGTTTTCAATAATTTTCAATGAAAAAAGCTTTCCTGGACCATTTTCTGAATAAAAGTACTAGTGTGAAAAGTCGATAATCTTTTCAAAAATCGCAATTCAGATGGTATTCGTAAAAAAGACAGATGGGTGACAATTACAGTTTTATAGTGGCATCGATTGCGACAGATACGACCAAGGCGACCATACGACTCTACTGCTCAAGGAGCAGTCAGGTCGCATTGTCCGTAGTGGACGCATGCATTGAGAAGCAAGAATTAACATTTTTTAGGTTATTAAAAATAAAATGGCTCCCCATTAGAGTGAAGATGATGAAAAACTATTTCTCAGAGTGTGTGCTTTTTAGTCCACAGAAACCAAATTAGGCACAAAATTAAATTGGTTATGATTCAGTCTGCAGTATTTTCGAAATATTTCCTCAACATATTTTAGATGCCTTTCAATGGAGCACATTGTATAAACCTTCAAGTGTTCGTGCTTTGTATAGTTTATTAATTCTTTTTTCAGTCACCAATACGTGAAGTAGGATTACATCATCATCTTCTTCTGTCAGTAATGACTTGCAATATCTCAACTTATTATCAGAATTCATTGTACTGAATACAACGAAAGTCAACAAACAGTCGCCAGTCGCAGCAGCATTAAGTCGCGGCCGCAATCATCGAAAGGCTACCTTTAGGTTAATTTGAACGCAACAGTGAATCGTGCAGGACTCACCCCAGTCAAAGCACGAGATTTTAACAATTTAATTGGTGAAATTAAATTGAAAAAATCTCAACTCCGACTGCGGCTCGAACCGGGACCTTTAGCCCCGAACTCGGACGCTATACCACTTGCGCCACGCCCCGTTGTAATTGGAGTTTTGTAACAGTATAAGCGGTCCCTAGAACAATATTGTTGAATAATAAAAATAAAATGTCTAAACAAGACAGTGATAAAGTCATTTCATCTATTTCTGAAGTCACACTGCTTTTTTAAACTTTTTATTGCAGTTGGTAGAATATTGTATGTTTTGAAGCCTTGGTATTTATGAATCTTTGTCCTACACTTTTATTCACAAAAAAAAATTTCAAATTTGTTGGTTTTGGTCGTGTGTTTTATTTGTGTTCTATTTCCGAGTTTGTGGTTTTATTTGAATATTTTCAGATTGGTACTGGATCAAATATTTTTGATGCCAAATATAAAATATCTACCAAGTAAGTCTGTTGTTTCTGGAACATTACTTTGAGAAGTATTTTCTGAATCACTATTAGGTTCTTTTCATTTTCTTGATCTAATATTATTAGGCAAACAATTTTTCATTTTGAATGCAAAGAACACGCATGGTGAAACAAGACCCACTAGTTGTCGAAAAACTTAGCTCTGACTCCCGTATTACCTGGAGAAAGAATTGTGTTAACCCTTCGACTAACGTAAAATGAATTTTGTCCAATATCAGTTTTAGTATCACGTAAGTGAAAATTCTTCATTTTGGCCAGTCCAATTGGGCCCAAAATCAAACAAGTATCTAACATCCACATATCGAGTCCAATATCCACAGACAAATTTGTGCCAAAACTGGAGGATGAATTGTTACACTATAAAACTTGGCACGTGACTTCTTGACATCATGTTTGGTTGAAAAAAAAATTGTTCACCAAAAAATCGGGGGTGGAACACAAAACAATTTTGACTTCAATTAACATAAAAAAAATGGAGTTTTCTCGGAAAGTAGAAAGGCTATCGAAAAACGGCTTCCATAGAATAATTGAAATTACAGTATTCTTATGATACTTTTAGGAGGCTGGGTTAGTTTAGGTTCGGTGAGGTTAATGCTTTATTTGAAGCAAATCTGTCTTTTCGAGCTCTGGAAACAGTGTAATCGTCCTAAAATTGCGATGAGGAATAGCTGTCATTGTAGACAAAATGTGAGAATATTTTTTGAGACTATGGATAGGTCTCACATCTCATTCATGAATATTATGAGAATTATGAGGATGGCCAGTCTCGGTGATATTTTGCAAAACCGCTACTAAATATACATGGGCTATTCTTCATAACTGCTTTCGAAACTTCATCCAAACAAGTAGTTGTCACTTTTTTAATAGTTTCGGTTGGTGCTCTAGAAACTGTCCTGAGCGGTCGATTTCATTCTTCTACAATTTTTGGACACAGACCAAACAGCAATGCGAGGAATCGAAGCTTTCAGAACTGTTCCTGCGTTTGGATTTTATTGGAGAATATGAACTGATTCGAGGGTCAGTGCTATGGAATTTGTCATTGCCATACTTGAACTTCTTGGAGCTTGAAGCTCTGAGTGTGTATATTTGTCAAAATTTTTCATTTACTTCGACGTCCGCTAGTATATCAAGATTTCTGTATGAGAACCCCCTTTCTCTGCTCACAGAAATCATTGTTTCCATCCCTGCTGGAGTGAATAGACACCAATCCTGGCAAAATATATCTGTACTGCAAATAAAAAAAATTCCTCCCTTTTGTAACATCCTACAAACAAACGTATTTTTCAAGATTCAACCATATTGAAAACGTATTTATTCATAAATTGTCTTGGGACGGAAAAATTCCTTTGATTTGTGTACGTACTCTCAATTTCTGTACACATTTCAATATCCTAAAAACAGATTTGTTGGTACACAGCTATACTTGCGTTTACTTCAGAGAAGATTAGTGCATGATAATATATAAGTTCCATTATTTTTTTTACTTCAAATGCCCCTGGGGAGAGAATATTCATATTACGCAGTTATCAACTCAAGTAATTCCTCTAGGAAAAACTTCCACATAACAAATTCAAATGGAATATCACTTCTTCGGGAGAGAGAAAATTATGGTATATGCACTTGACAATACTCTTGTTCTTTGCCAGAATAATTCAATACCCTGACACATTTCCACCCTACGTTTTGTAAATGATAAGTTCTAATAATTTCATAGGAACCACAGCATTCAATACAACTCCAATCCACTCTAAGGATTTTTGAGGTCTTGTCTGCTCTAAAATAAATTTCTACTGACTTTCAGACGGACAATTGCAGCTGGATCTGTTATAATCGTAATTACCATGAAATTTCTCAATTATAAACTCAAATTTTCACAGCAGAAACAAAAAACTTTGCATGACAGTAGGGTTTGACATGTCTATAATAAGCCGGAAACCGGACTCGAGATACTACGCCCGCAGCTCATAATCTGAACTGGCATCATACTGAGAAATCTGCTCCAAAAGTGTGGCCAATGTTGGCTTAGATATGATGGTTCGATGATCCTGGAGTATGTTGTATATATGGAATGAACACATAAATTCATCTTCTTTCGTTTCGGATAGTCAGGAGTTTCTGAAAATCCCGCGGTTCGACGAAATTATTCATTGTTTGAAAAGAATGAGTTTTTGGACGGCCTCTGAATTTTTTTAAATTATTAGGTATACAATTTTGAGTCGTTTTTGTATGTTCACCAACAGAAATGTAGAGTGCAAACCTCCAGTTTGAAATTGCATTTTCAACATTTACCGGATAAAATGTCGGAATTATGAGGGAGTTGAATTGAATCATCTTTAACCCTATTCAAACCATTTTCTTATAAACTTCATCATTTCTAAGGCGACAACAAAAAAGAATATTTTTTTTTCAACTCAATTCTTTTTTGGGTTCCACCCCCTGATATTTGGTAAACATATTTTTCTTGTTTTTCATGGTTTCAACTACTACCATGCCAAATTTGGTGGTGTTACAACCGATCTTCGTCTCAAAAACTGTGTGGACTGGACTAAGAAACATACTCGTGAAATGAGAAATTGACAAAATGGGCTGGCCTATAATCACGTTATTTGTCCTGCTCACGTAGGAATTTATAGTGATAGAGTGATGAATTAAACAGCTTGAGGAAAGGCATGCATAGAAGGGGTTCTATTGTTTTTATTATCTCATATATGAATGAGCCCATAGAAACAGTATTCAACAATACAAACGGGCGAATTAAGTCACATCATCCCATCTGGTGAAACAATAATTTACTCTAATGACATCATTTCAAACATAGCACTATGTTGGGATAAATTAAAGAACATTTTTGAAATTTAAGATAATACATTGGTAAAGAAGTCGAAGAAGAATATAGTATTGTCTATACTGGGTGAGTGAAATTCGAGTAGATGCATGGGGATCTCGGAAACGGTAACAGCTACAGAGAGGGTTAAATGGAGGCAAAGTTGCGTATTATGGAGCTCATTACTACGATGTTGAAAAATCTGAGCTAGCCCTCTCACTTTCAGAGATATACAGGAAAAAACGAAAAATTTGATTTTTGTTTTTCACTTATATCTGCTTTAATACAATAGATTTCCAGAAACCGTTTGCACTTTGTCATTACAACTTTCAATCAGCTGTAATGATATGTAAACGAAAGGGTTCAACAGGGTGTCGTTTTCCTTGGGCCACCCCTAACTATGAAATTTTAAATACGGACCTGGATTTTTTATCACTCTTTTTTAGGCTTCAATAGTCATATTTTATCATGATTATGATTACCACTTAAAATTTTAGTTGTTTCGTCAACAACGAAAATTGGATGTTTTGAGAATTGAGATGTGTTTCGGGTCATCTCTTGTTGAAATAATATTGTATTCAGTTCATGAGTAAGACGTCTCCGTTATTATCTGTTACATGGCCAGATTAATATTGATTCATTATCAACTTTGTTATTTAATGCTCTAGTGCTTTTTGCATGATATTTAATGGATTATTCTTTCAATAATACACAAACATTTAATCAACAAGAACAATTATTATCACTAACCACATACATTCATTTTTCCATTTATAAAAGATGTTAAAACTGGCGGCCCTCTTGTTCGATACATAAACGAATTCTTCTTTTAATATTATTGATGGAGCGTGTTACTTCCCTGGTAGTTATTTTGGAAAATTCGTGAATCACAGAATTCCTTAAATTGTCGGTGTCGTGATAATCATTTTCATAAACACGATCTTTAAGAGTACCCCAGAGGAAGAAGTCAAGTGGAGTTAGATCCGGCGACCTTGCAGGCCATTGAGCTACTCCTTGATTTCCTATCCATTTGTTAGGAAAATGTGTATTCAGAAAATCACATACAATTGCTTTGTTATGGTGAAACCACATATTTTGGACCTGCGCTAATGGAATATTCTCCAAATATCCCATAAAGGTGGTTTCCAAAAAGTTGAGGTAACGTTCGCCATTCAAATTATAGATAAAAGGGCCTAATAATTGATTGCGATACATGCCTGCCCAAACATTAAAACTGAATCGCAACTGAGGTCGAACCTCCCTGAAGGCTCTGAGATTTTCGTAGCTCCAAATATGAGAATTGTTTCTGTTGAAAATTCCGCAATTTGTGAAGTTGCTTTTCATCTGTCCAAATGATATTATTTAAAAAATCTGGATTGTCTTCGATGCTGTTGGATAACCACTGACACCATACCAACCGTCGATGCGGATCATTAGGATGAAGTTTCTGGGCACAATGTATCCGAAAACACTTCAATTTATCACATTTGAATACGCTCATTACTGCAGACTGAGGTATTTCTAGTTCTAAAGCAATTTGCCGCGTTGATTTCGAAGGATTATCTCTGATCTGAAAAAGTATTCAATAGTTTTCTCAAAACAATGAAAACAAAAATTGTATAATAACTGTCCCGGAACATTTTCTTTCATTTGATTGGAAATTCTATTCCCGTATTTTCTTCTGTTTTTCTCAAAACTGCCAAACTCACATAGATTTTTATCTAATTTTCTGAACATATTTCTGCACGGCTGCTGTCTTTCCGGATATAATTCATAGTACTTAATTTTTGCTAAATCACAATTTCTATTTGATTTGTAATAAACCATAATCATATCACGTTTCTCAAAACTTGTGAAAGGCATTTTCAGTCGGAAACAGAAACGATAGTTGATGAATTTATGACAGATGTCAAATAACCAATCGTCATGGCCTACTGTAAGAAATCCTCAGGTCGGTGCGAGTAATCGAGGTATCGATTTGGATTTCGAAGAAAACCAAGAATGTATCTTTCAATTTTATCTCAAACTAATGAGCGTTAGATTTTGATCATAGCAAGATGAAAAATAGATTTGTCCATTTTTACGATTTTCTATAATAAAACGAAAATGTTGAATATAGAATGATACACGTATTCAGATGTAAATATTCCAAACACTTGAGAGTACTTTTTATTTGAAAAAATAATGCACTCAATACAATAAGAGATGTCTCGAAACACATGAATTTAAAAAATCATCCAATTTTCACTGATGATGAGCAGACACCATCGAAACGACTGAAAATTTCAAGTGGTTTTTACAATCACGATAAAATATGACTATTGAAGCCTTAAAAAAAGTGATAAAAATCCAGGTCCGTATTCAAAGTTTCATAGTTAGGGGTGGCCCAAGGAAAACAACACGCTGTAGAACACTTTTGTTTCAATATTTTAATAGCCTATTGAAAGTTGCAATGATAAAGTGCAAACAGATTCTGGAAATCTATTGTATTAAAGTAGATATAAGTATTTTTCTTTTTTTCCTGTATATCTCTGAAAGTGAGAGGGTTAGCTAAGATTTTTCAACATCGTAGTAGTGAGCTCCGTGATACGCATCTTTGCCTCCATTTAACCCTCTCTGTAGCTCTTACCGTTTCCGAGATCCCCATGCATCTACTCGAATTTCACTGACCCGGTATACAGGCCGTTTCTTTTATCATGTGGTGACATTGCTATCTATATTCTAAAGCGTAACAGATATGAAGACGATTGAATAGGAAAAAAGGTATATATGGTGGGGAACAGTACAATGATCAAAAAACATTTACAGGGACTCTCGTCGTTCCCGAGTTCTACAGAGAAAACTAAAAATGCTGTTTTTGGTTTGTATTTCAGTAAATACGAAAAAATGGAAAAGGAAAGTTAAATTGTGTCCAAAATATACTATAACGATTCAATATCACCTAGATATTTTCCGTGTCCATTTCTCAAAATGTTGTTCGCCATCTTGAAACAATTATTCTTTTTCGTCTTTCATCCATAGAATGAATCATTGTCGCGAACCAAAAAAACTCCAACTAAACTTAAGCAATGAGAAAGAATGGAAAAAGTCACAAAACTGAAATGTTTACAACCCAAAAATAATGTAGTAGAAATACACTCAACCATTTTCTACTAATTTATTCAAACTTGTAAAAAAATTGTTGCTGATTCATTTTAATCAACTATAGTAAATATTGTCGTAGCCGCTAAGCCAACAATGTATTTTCTACTTACAAACTCTTGAACTCAGACTGTCTGTAATCAACCAACGGCAGTCTCTGGTCAAGGGTCTTGCGTTCTTAACGATTCGACCTCGATTATTCCGACAAGCGATCAGGTCTGACTCCACGATCATTACAATAACTTGATAAAATGAAAGAGAACTTCAAGAGCAATACCTAGGTATTCAAGAATCCAAAAATCCTTTGCGTAAATACAAATAACAGTAGGTACGTAATTTTGAAACAGCTATAGGCAATATTCCTACCTGATAATCCGAAGGTACAATTAACTTTCGTATTTGTTAAAATACAACAGACTCCAGCAGGTCTGAGTGTTGAGGATAACCCTCCTAAGGGTAAACCCGGTATCTTGTTCTTCAACCTTAAACCAACCAGCCAACCAAACCAACCAATCATCCATTCAATTCATTGTTCTTTTTTAAGTTCACGACACTTTATTTTCTCAATGGAAGAAAGAATTCAAGTATGCAAGACAGGATATTAATTGTTATAGAATTGATAATTCACTTAAACTTGTAACTGAAATTTTTTTGGGTACAATCAATCTATTTGCATTTTATGAAATGATGGCCTTTCGCTAACCACGCCCAATTCTACATGAGAAATTTCCAAAACTAAACGTGATCAAATTAGACAAAAATATCCCCACACCCCCAAAATTAGGTAAAAGTGAGAATTATTTCATAAGAGCTTTCATGCATACACGGAAGGTTGCCATTTAAATGTTTGAAGAAGGGGGTTGATGGGGCAAGACTATCAGACAAGGACATTTCCTGATATCTTTTTTCATTTCCAAGCTATTCCTTAGAGCCACTTTTATATTTGACACACTGTATATTTATTGTAGAATGAGAATATTGTGAAAAATAGGTGGTATTTGTTTATTATTTAATTTTTTTTGTTCTTTCCGTAAAACCGGCTGCACCCTTACGAGCTTTGGCTTATGGTGTTATAGTAAAAAGTAAAAATAATTGTTTTTTCGTGAAAATAACCGCTTCAGTGTCGACCTCGGTGTCGACTATATAGAGGAAGAATGATAAGGTCACAAGTAAGAAAATGAAGAATGAAAAGTGTGATAACTACCTGCGGTCTCCCCCATTCCTTATTGCTAAAGTAATGTCAATCAAATATAGGTACCTATTTATGCATGTTTACTGATCGAGATTTTCAAAGAATGCGATACCTACCATGACATCCGTGGACCATGACCTTGACTGATAATTGCCACAGGGAGTAGCTACGGGTGGCTCCCGAAATAACTTGACAGACCATGAAAAATCGTGTTCTAATTAAACCCTATTTACAAAGTCAGGTGCTATTCAGTTCAGGGATACCAAGCTCTATTGGGTACTACTCCCCGTCGTATTTGCAAAGCGGTTCTTATATGAAGTGAAAACTCGTTCCATTTATATTTTTTTATTTCTCGAGTGAATGAAATCGTTCCACTTCATGTCTACAGAATTTTAAACAGGCACTGATTTTTCCTCCGTTCTGATCAACTTACTATCAACTGAAATTATACACATTTTTGACATTGTTTTTATGGATGTCTATCACTTTCTTCTAAATAATCGTAACCTCAAGTTATTAGAGTTATAACTAATTCAAGAAATAACACTTGAGAGAAATACCTATAAACAATTTCTTCCTTGAAGAACCCATCGTTTCGCCTGTTCTGTGAGAGAGAAAGAATCCACAAATGATAGTTGATGTCAGTATCCATGATAAATGGTTCATATCAAGTAAATGTCAGTACTTTCTAAAGCCGCTTCGGCTATATTCTGTAACATCGTGTTATTTAACGATTCACAACACGAAGATGAGATCGAGGAGGAGCACTAGAAACTGCCTTTCATATCATCGTACGAGTCATGCCGCATAAGATGTTTAATTGGATAAGTCTGGCTATCTATGAGATGAGTTACAGGTCAAACGGGTGCGCCCATGTGCTCCTACCCGACCTACATAATACATACAGAATATGAAAATATCCATAAATCAATTATTCCTCTTTTAGGTGAAATCAAAGAAATGCAACTCAACTATGGGAACGAACGCGCATTTGACACTTGACATTTTGACTATTTTGAGTTTGAGACTGATGCAGGCAACCCGTACGGCTTCTTTGATTTCTCATTTCTTCGTTTTCTGCATTTTCATTTTTATGTTGAATATTAAACGTGTCGGTTTTATAAAACAATCAACTGTTTTTATTATAGAATGAATCGTTGAAGTGTTTATTGTAATTTATTCGTGTAACGAACTGTTGAAAGCATAAACTATAATACAATCATCCCAAAGTGTGTTGCTGAAACATTCCTCTGTTCGATTACCGGTGAGTCAGAAATACCAAGTTCAAATAATCTCCCAATTAGGTTATGATGGTTGGTTCTTGATAGCTGTTATCACAATAGTAAAAGATAGATAAGTATTGTGTACCTGTTCAAGAGGGTTCCTTTGCGATCGAAAACACAATTGTTTTGCCTCGTTAGAGTTGCATACATGGTCGCCATCACCCACTCGCTTTACCATCGCACTATTTCACGCGTCAAACCAAATTCGCTAATGGAATTTTACTGTTTCAACAACATATTATTAGAGGACTCATTTTCAATACTAGTCCTAAAGCAAATAGGTAGGTATACATATATTTACATGCCGTTCGGAATTCAAGGTGAAGTGATAATGCTACTTATTTGATAAGAGTACACTTGGTAATATTCTGTGAAAAAATGGTAGCTAATTAAAAGTGAACAAGTATACGTAGGTAGGTTGACTGGTGGAAAACGAATAAAATTAGTGAATCTCTGAAACTCGTGTCTCAATTATCATCAGCGAATCTACATAACCGCAAAACATCAATAATTCACGACAAAATCATATATTCAATTTGATATGTACTTATTCACTCAGTTCACTCATGTAATCCGTGATGAATTCTAGATTTACATAAATTCTGACATATACGGTGGGTTACTTCGCATACGTTGCATCTTCACCACTGCAACAGGGAGAAATGATACATTTTTATGTAACAGGTGGATATTTTGTAAATGGCAAATCATATTCAGTTCTATTCATTTCCGGAAATTATGGATGTAATAGCGAATTCAAGTAAATGTGGTGATCCAGCAGAAATATAAATCGGTAGCAATAATGGAAAATGAAATAAAATATAAATCAAAAGAAGTATTTATAGAGATGAGTGGATTAATATAACAACTAAGAAGCTGCCGATCAAAATTTTAAATTTTATATTTTATTATTTTTACTTCTTAACTTAAAGGTGTTGTGTAGTTTCATATTTTTGAATTATTTTGTTCTCTTCTTCATTTTTTAATTCAAAGCATTCATGCAAGTACCTACTTAGTTCTAAGTTCTAGACAATAATAGTATATTGAACAAGTTTAGAGAAGCAAAGTTTCACAAAATAAGTAATGCTTTTGAGTATTAGCGAGCATAGCGAGCAAATAACTTAAAAGCCATATGAGCTCAGTGAAACTGCTTTTTTAAAAAGGTTTGTTTATTCTATTTTTTCGCATTTTATATTAGTAATTATAAACAAAAATCATCATGGATATTTAAACATAACAAAGTAAGGAATTAAAAAAATCATAGTAGGTACCTGTGTAGAATTTCCGTTACCTAGTAACCTAACATGGGCTGTTTATTAACATAAAAGTTAACAAGTTTCATTTTGGGGGGTAGATCGAATTGAGATTAAGTTAAGTAAATTTTAATTATGAAAATGAGTCTCGCTAGTGCAAACAATTCAGAAAATCGTTTTGAAGACATTTCAAATGCCGCTCAAGAAGCGTCTTCGAGATTACTTTTTTAAAAAATCGGAGTGTATGAACAATTTTTCTGTGTTCTATTGACAGTAACAGGGTGTTTATTTAGTACTTCAAAGAGCAAATCTTTGACTCGTTTCAAGATAAAAAATTCATATAAACGTGTCCGCAATCAATGTGTCAAAAATCAGTTTGAATAACTTTTTCTGAAAATAAATTTTTGGACAAAATTTGGTTAACGGGGTTTTTTAAGATGAAATATTATTGCTACATCTTTTTTGAGCAAACTAGGACTTTGTGCTAGGGGCAACCGTTTTTGAGAAAATTACAAATATCTGCATCGATGCAGGTTATGTGGTCACTTAATAAAAAAACTAAGTAGGAATGTGATAGATCTCGCTGAAATGAATAATTCTTCTTTTTCAAGTTGCATCAAAAAATTATTCGTTCTCAAAATACAGGGTGTTGAATTATAATAAACTATCGTTTTTTTAACATCTTGTCTCTTGAGAAGGAATCATTTCTCGATAACTCTTTGTAGAAAAAAAGTTGTTTATTTTATCGACATCCCACATACAGAGTTTTAGTAAAGTTCTAAGCAACTTCATTTGGCGCCTAAGTGTAATTTACAAATTTCTCAAAAACGGTTGCCCCAGCGTTATTGAGCGGGTATTCTTGCTTGCTAAGAAGAGGTGTAGGAATAACATTCAAATATAAAAATCCCAAAAGTTTACTGTCAAAAAAGCAATGGCAAAGCATAATGAATAATGATAGCGTATGCATTGCCCTCTAAGTGCTACATAAAGAATAACAAATTTTGATTTCTCACTTCAAAAAAACCCGTGCACCAAATTTAATTCAAAACATATTTTTTTTCAAAGGTTATTGAAAATAAAATTTCAACTTCAACACCCTGTATCTCCGTAACGATACATTTGCGGAAACATGTTCATATGAACTTTTCATGTTGAAATAAGTCAAAAATTATATCTGTGGAGTTTGTTAAAGTCTCCGATCAAGTAACACAACCTAGTTGAGTAATAATCAAATAGTACTGAAGGTAACATCTTTTCATAATGTAATCCCTCAAATCATGAAATTGTTGCCATGTCGCAATTTTTTAAGGATACAATAAGCACGTCAGCTAGATTTTGATTTCTGTCGGATATTCATGGCAACGAAAATCCAAAAATACTGTCTTGGATGAAATATATAACAATAAGAAGGCTATTGAAACGTTCATTGCAGCTTGTTGGGAGCATATAAGAACGATAGTATTTTCATCGCCGAACGGAGATTCTTCGTTGTCGATATAGTCTGGTCAGTACAGCAACGCTGCATTTGATATTTGGCAAACGTTTCTGTTTGTTTTCGTTTTTGGCTTATTGAAGTGTTTTTTCGTGAATAAAGGGCAAATTCTGAGTTAATTTGTGTAAAACTATTGTTACTTTTTATTATTAAACACTCTTAGAGCATTGTGAAATGTCTAAAAGACCATTTGAAGCTGGACATAAAAAATGTAATTTCATAGGTAATCTACAATTGTCTTAACTATCGAGGAAGGGAAACCGAATTGAAAAAGAGTAAATTGAATGAATTATGAAAAAAAACATGTCAATTAGAGCATCGGCTGTTCTCAAAATTCTGTGGAGATTCTTCCACCATAATTTCAGGTTTCCATTTCTTATCGGGTTTCCATTATTTCCGTTTTATTGAACCTCAATATTTCTGTAAACTACGCATGACACTGCCGGTGAGGGAAGATGCCCCTTGAAAACAAAGTTAAAGGCGTGTGGGGTGAGTTACTTAATCTAGGTTGTGTTATTTGATCGGAGGTTAAAGTATTTAGTAAACACCCTGTTTATAGGAAGGCAGAAATTTTGTTTAAGGTACAAAGAATATGTTTATCAGATAAAAATCAGTAATGTATGAACACACAAAATTCAGAACATTAAATAGATTAACATAACTTGAAAACCCTTCACACCTGCATGCAACAAAGGGGAAATGGATCTGCTGGGATCTTGGGATATAAACAAGTCATTAATGGGATAATGAAATGTTGTGATAATATTGGTTTATCAATGTAACATTACGGAAGTTTGTTTGTTTGTTGTTTATTGTGTTACTACATTTTTAAATGTTTACACTTGTCAAAATATAAATCTACAATAAAGATAAAACTATCACAAAAAACGTATACATACTTAAATACACACCTATATCATTACACATATACACAAATATAAAGTAAAAAAAAAAAATAAAAATTTTAAAATATAAAAACATAAAAAAAAATTTTTAAAACTCATTTTACAATAATATAAAGGCAGTTTCAAGAAATTGGATACTATAGATCATTTGTCGCAGTATTTGTGAACTCTTGAATGGAGTAGAATTTTTTTTTTATTAAATATTGTTTTAATCTAATCTTGAATATTTTTATATTCAATATTTTCATATCATCAGGGAGTTTGTTGAAGAAATTTGGGCCATAATAGTTTACACCTTGTTGTGAATTTTGGAGCTGGTTTGCAGAAATAGCAATATTTCCTCTATTTCTTGTATTGTAATCATAAAACTCACTGTTCTGTTTATAGGTATCTAAGTGATCTTTAACATAGACCAAACACTGATATATATACATACTATGTAGGGTATGAAGATTGTACTGAATAGGTCCTTACAGTGTGTCCTTGGAAGAACACCGAATATGATTCGAATTGCTTGTTTTTGCAGCGTAAATAGGGTTTTTATGTTGGCACTGTGACCCCAGATCAAAATTCCATATTGTAGGTGACTAAATATAAAAGCAAAATACGCCATTCTCATCATATCATGAGACACAGATATTCTCAATCGTCGTAGCTGAAACAAACTCGATGATAGTTTTTTTGATAGATGCTCAATATGCGAATTCCAAGAGAATTTGCTGTCAATATAAAAAAGCCCAATAATTTAACTGGTTCTGTATTTGTGCTGTTCGGTCTAGTTGAAATAGTTATTTTTTGAGTTTTTTCCACATTCATTTTCAGTTAAATTGACGAAAAATATAGCTCAGCCGCTTTTTCTACATCATTAGAAAGTCCATGAACAGTATTGATTTTCTTATCACAGCTTATGAAAGTAGCGTCATCGGCATAAAGAATGATATCACTATTTTGTAACTGTTGATGTCATTAATGTATATAACCTGTGGTAGAAGTCCATTGTGTCTCGAAGTGGAGTGGTATAGATTCACGATGAAGAAAAACTCAAAATCATCTCCACAAATTTAATATAACCACCAAATGTTAGTGCTGTTAGAACGATAAATGACTATTGATCAGTTCAATGGTTTCATAGTAGTACATGTTTCGAACCTATATAGGTTCATCATCAGCTAAGTTTAAAATTATGGAGAGAAAATTATGTAGAAAATTATTAAAGAAATAAAATGAGTGTTACCACATGATTCCCCAAGGAGTTATGTTGGCACTGAAAAGTTAAGTGTTTTTAAAACATTAATTAAAAGTAGTAATAAAGGAGGCTAGGAGCCTGTATCCCGTTTTATAATTTAATGAGGGAGGCTTAGCCTGTAACCCTGTGATTTTTAAGGCGTAACATCAGTAAGGGACAGATTTTTCTAATGAGGAACCTACATAGGTTCGAAACATGTACTACCATGAAACCACTGAACTGATCGATAGTCATTTATCGTTCTAACAGCACTAATATTTGGTGGTTATATTAAATTTGTGGAGATGATTTTGAGTCTTTCTTCATCGTGGATTAATGTATATTATAAATAGTAAGGGGCCCAGTATTGATCCTTGAGGGACACCATAATTCGTATTTCTGTGTTCGGACTTTTGCCCATTTATATCAACAAATTGTCCCCTATTACATAAGTATAAGTTATAAGTGGCATGTGTAATTAATAATTAGCACTTTAGTTAGTTTTTAGTATGCTGGGTTCAAATAATTAAATACCTCTTTTTCAAAGAGAGAGAAGAAGATACAAAGAGAGAGAGCAGAGAAATAAATGAAGGAAGTAGAGAAAGAAAGATAGAGAGGGAGACTAAAACCAATCACCATTATCGTAATCAATTTATTGATTTATTGTTACCTGATAAAAGCAATGAATAGTGGTAGATTAACTGGTATAGCACTTTTTTATTGAGACGATATTGAGAGGGTGTTGGATATATTGGAAAAGTCAGAAAAAAAATTAAACATTTGAGAGCTCTGAATTGATTTGATATTAGTTTTTTCTAGTTATTTGAATAGTTAAATATATGTTGAATCACGTATATTATAATTGGGATCGCATCGTTAGAGAGGTAAAGCCTTCGTCTTCCTTAGCTCGCACGTCTCTCGAAGACTTGTAAGGGTTCCTCGTAAGGGTAAGCTGGTTAACGGAACTAAGAACCTCTGAGAATTGTACAGGGCTATTCAAATTCGAGTCAATGGCATGGGGATCTCGGTGACGGTAAAAGAAAGAAGGGTGGGTAAATGGAGGCAAAGTTGCGTATTTGAGAGGTCAAATACGTGAAACAAAGAAATCTGATCAAGCTGATTTGGTTCTAGAGTTATACAGGAAAAATTTCAACATTTTTTTGACAATATATTTTTAATTTCTGAATATTGTTTGAAACTTTTGGCACTTTCTGAAGACTATCCAGATATGGAAATAAAAATTATACACAAAGTATCGTACAACCCAGGCCACCCTCAACTTTTTATTATCAAATACGGACCTGTTTCTTGTATTGCATTTTTTCGAATGTCAAGAGTCACATTTCATATTGGCGTAGTAATTTCATCTGAGTTACAGAGTGTTTTGGAAGTAGTGAACTATTAGCAGTAAAATTATTATTTTTTCATTCCGTAACAGCTGTAATTGAAAAATATCAACTTATCATTGGTTCACTTTTTATTCTTTGATATTTTTCAATTATAGCTGTTATGGAATTAAATAATGTTGATTTTATTGCTAATAGTTCACTACTCATAGAGTGTACCCAAAGGCATAGTCTGTGCGGGTAGAAGACGGCTATTATTATTATTCGCCGTGGCGCTCCGGGCGATTTACTGATGTTTTCGGTGTTTTCAGCTTTAAGAAAACCCGGAAAACCTACAGCACCACCCCGGTGGTTGTTGCGCCTTTCAAGCTAGCACCAGACGTTGGGATTGGCATCTAGGCAACTCACATCACACTTGATTCACAACAAGGCATGTGGCCACCTAAAGAGACCCGTGTACTTGAGAAAAAAGATATCTTACCGGAGGCTCGCAAGTCTGTCTGATGCGAGCCAGAAGTTCCACTGCTAAGTTACCTTAGCCACTGAGCCACCGACCACCACATCTATGAAAAGTTGCTATGGCAAACTGCCAACAGTTTCAAAAAATCTTCATAAAATAAAAAGATATATACAAAAAAAGAATTTCGAAATTTTCGATTTTTCCTATATAACTCCATAATCAAAGAAGCTATATCAGATTTTTTGTTGATCAACCACCCTTCCATTTTTTACCGTCACCGAGATTCCCATGCAGACTCGATTTTGAATAGCCCTGTATATTTAGCTAATAAAATCCTGGCTACGCTACTCATTCAACTGTAGTCTTAAGATTATGTTTTCACGAAGGTATGTATACAATTTCCTGAGTTAGTACGTGTATTCACTTGTTTAAATAACCGAAAATGACAGTAGACGTCTTATAATGGTTGATGAAAAAACAGAGTATGACAAATATATGATAATGTTCCCCTATCTTTCGTACCTACTTCTCTATAACTATGAAAGAACAATAACCCGCATCATTGACATCATCTCTATTGAGAAACTAAATTTCGATGTAATCCATGTACCTTCTGCTTTGAATTGAAGGTAGTAGGGACACTACCGAAGTCATAATTATATAAATGGATGCATTGTGTAGGACCGAAATACCGTTTGTACAATGTGGAATATGAGGAAAATATCTGAAAGACACCAAGTACATTCCTCGCAACGGACATTTTATATCTCATATACAGAGTGGGCCATTAAAAACGAAACAGCGGCTTTGTAGGTCTGCAGAACCGAATTATATAAAAATGTTCGGACACGTAGACTAAGTACATTTTCGAGGGGGACATCGTTGAGGGGTGGAATTTATAATGTTTTAGGATTCGGCGACTACTGGTTCTACTGATATTGGTTACACTAGCCAATTTCCTTGTGCTTAAGTCTGCATGAACTTGTCCTGAAACTGCAACTTCAACAGGTACATTTTTCAACGGAAATTTACGTTCTGCGTCTCGTTTCTTGTTGGCTACTAATTCAGTTTGACGAAATTTTTGCACTAACTCTAGAGCGTATTTTCTAGCAAGAAGTTCGAGAAAACGCCTTTTTATCGATTCTTAAAAAGTAAATAAGGATAAAATAAAAGTTGGAAACGAAATTGCATGTTGATTGTTGGTAAACAGATAGATCATTTAATTCCTTGACACTGATGATTATCTTCAACAGTTGCATTAATAGATCTTATTTTTATTGAATGAGTTAATAAAAAGTGATATCCCAACTTGAACTTCCTGCATCTACAAAACGAATCGATAGAATTAATTCATTTTTGTTGTTTGATATTAAGGAGGTAAATACCTTTCAAATGAGGTTTCACATGCCATATGTTGCCATTGGAAAATTTCTCGAAGAATGTATTTAGGGTTAATTTCAATGTCCCCTCGAAAATGTAGTTATCCGAACTTTTTAATATAATTTGGTTTTGCTGACCTACAGAGCCTAGTTTCGTTTTAATGACCCACTCTGTATATTCGTGCAAAGTTCTTCACGGACAAGACTCATGCGTACTGACCACGTGCAGATCATCTGGCTTCTTTAGTTCAGGAGAAATATCGAAAATTTTGAAATTATTCTTTTGCCAATATCATTTTATTTTCCGAATAATTTTCAAAACTTTTGGCACTTTCCCATATCAATTTTTGTAGACTATTACATGCAATGTATATATGATACAAATTGGACCACCCTTAACATTTTATTTTCAAATACGGACCTGTACTTTTTAATGCAGTTTTTTGAATACCAAGAGTCATGATTTGTATTGCCATAATATTTTCATCTGAACTACAGAGTGTTTAAGAAATTTTGAACTATTACCAGTAATTTTTTTTTTAAATTTCAGCTGTCATTGGAAAATATCAAAGAATAAGAAGTTAATCAATAACAGGTTCACATATTTCAATTACAGCTGTAATAGAATCACAAAATACAGAAATTTTACTGGTAACAGTTCAATAAACCTATCCAAAACAATTTGTAGTTCAAATGAAATTACGAAACATTTATAAAACTGCAATAAAAATACAGCTCCATGTTAAAGAATAAACAGTTAAGGGTGGCCCAATTTTTATGATACTGTGTAGGTATATAAAAAATGTGTTATGGCAAAGTGTGTCAAAGTGCCAAAAGTTTCATCTGAAATTGATCTTCACGAAATTAAAATATATCGACAAAGGAAGAATTTAGAATGTTTTCCATTTTCCTGTATAAATACAGAACTAAACAAGCTAGATCGCATTTTTTGTTTCACATAATTTACCTCTGAAATAAGCTGCTTTTCTCTCATTCAACCCTCTATTGTTTTCGTTACCAAGATACTAATGCATACTGAAATTTGAACAGCTCCGTATATCTGAAAAAAATAATTGAGTTCTGTGAGGCAACTTTTCTCCAGTTGTATGGCTGAAGTTTCTGCTATATTTCATCTCGTCTGGGTAGGGCTGGCCGAGTTTGATGGATACATATCCATAATAATTTTTTTTCCTTCTCCTTTCCAGCGATATCCAGTGTGCTGGCTTGAATGCATGGCCAAATAATGCTGAGAAATGAGCAGACTCAATTTATTCGTCATTTCTCATTTTCCACCACCTACGGAGCCAATAACCATCAGAAAAGTATGAAGCACAAATGTTTTCTCTTTACCCGAGAGGTAAAAAAATTGTTAAAATGCACCCTTACGAGCAACCCTCAGATGTCAGAGACTTGTGCGAGCTCGGGCCCTTACCTTTTAACGGATGATGCCATGCCCGAGACCAGTGACCTTGCTGGGAATCGAACCCACGCCCCTGTGATTGAGAGGCGAGCGCTCTACCATCACGACCACTACGGAGTATCCTGACTGACCAGTAAAAAATAATTATCAAACTATTATTGCGTAAAAAACGGAAAGATGTAAAGAAAAAGGAAATGTACCCTTCTTTATTCGTTGTTTCAGCTTGATGTAATGTTTATTGTCTTCCAAAGAATCACAAAATTCAAATTAAATTGAAAACTTACAAAATTGGAGAAATGGCAACAGTAATCACCAATACGGGGTTGTCATTTGATTTTTTTGGTGGGCATGAAATTGAACTCCAGGGGTGTATGAAAGTGGTTTGGTACTCAACTCATGTTTTCTCTCGAAAGCTGACCATATCACGAATTGGTAGGTATTCAAATATTTCTCGATACGAATATGGAGATTGATATTGGGCGCGTAGCCTTCGTCTTAGACCTGTATCATAAAATTTCCATTAGAAATTTTTTCATTCATAGTATTTGTAATGTATACAATGATAGATAAAACATACCATGGATTCGATGACCAAACTGGTTTTAAAATAGTATATTCCAGTCTGCAAGAAAAAATTCACTAGGTTGTGGTACTACATATTAATCATTGAGATGCAGCTATCGTTCTGACATAACTGGCGGTACCGCTTGTCGAGTACTACTTTGCCTGACCTAGTATTGAGTGTCTACCTACGCTTTGTTTGTGGGAATAAAATAAACGAAACATTATAATGTCATCTTCTTCGTAATATTAAATTGGAGTATTTTATATATTATTTAAGTCACAGTTTGTACAGAGAGAAAGTTAATTTAACATTAAAGCTGATTATCATTTGTGGTTTTGTAAATAGTAGAGTGAAACCGCTTCAGTTGCTGATGTAAAAGTGAGAACCGTTTAAAAGAATTAGACTCCGACAGATCTTATGCATACAATCTAGACAAGATAATTTGTTTAAGGGTAATAGTGAAACAATGCACGGTGACAATAAATTATGACATTTGAGAATATTTCTTTAGATGCAGGTAACATCCAAGATGTTCCAAGACATCTTTATTGTCCATATCAATCCTGCAGATTTGAAACTATTATTTCCAAATAATTCTTATTTTCAACCTCATCAGCAAGAAACGTCATTAACGCTTTTTTGTTTATAATATGATTATAAATCGAAATACATTAAAATAAAATGCTTCATTAAAAAAATATATAATTTTATGAAATATTTTGAGAACGCAATCGTCAATTTTTGTGTCTTGAGCTTGACCATCAAGGTGGCCCTGAAAAATGACACTTGTTTGCCTACTTAACTGAATTCGTAGCGTTAATAATAACGGAGTTGGCAATGGTGCCGACTTAATTTGGAACAGACTGTACATGGCATACATAAATAATTTGATAACGAAGTAAAAATTTAGTCAAATAGGTACCGCATTTGGCATCAGATATCAATTCCATTGGTTTTCATCAAAATATCTATAAAAATTATTTCAAACTTGGATCATGAATATGATCGATAGAGTTTGCCATTGTTCCAGTTATTTATTATTGGGTTTATTGATTGTTCAATACCTTGATAAGATCGTCGATTGGAAATCTATAAGACTATTCAACATTGTTTTTTAAATATATTTTCACCACTCATTCAAACAAATATGTATATACCTTGCATTATGCGGTGGTCGGTGGATCAGCGGTCTAATGCACAGGCCGTTCGAAACTACAGCATAGCGATAGTCGGTTCGAATCCGATGTAGGCACGAGAATTTTTCTCAACTACTTTATATCGGATCGATAGGCGGCCGCATGCCTTGTTGAAAAGCAAGTGTATTGTGAGTTGTCTAGATGCCAATCTCGTCTAGTGCTAGCTTGGAGTGCACACCGACTACCTGAGGTGGTGCTGTAGGTTTTCCGGGTTTTCCTACAGCTGAAAAGTGAATACATCATCTAAAACATCAGTAAGTCGCCCCGGAGCGCCACGGCAAATAATAATAATAGCCGCCCTCTACCCGCACAGGCTATGCCTTTGGGTACACTCAACGAGTGTTTATGAGGGAGTATTATTATTATTATTATTATTATTATTATTATACAAAATAATTGTTTAATGAGGAAAAAAATCTTATGAAATTTAAATGATATTTCACTCTGTGTCTATTTGTTAATTAATTTTTTTATGTGCTTTTGGTGGAGGAGTGATGTCATCGGCAATTTTTTATATGGAACCATACGTCATATTTATTATCGTTAATTATACTTAAAGCATGTTATTTTCTCATTTTACTTGTACTTATATTATCTCAACCCTCTCGATGGATAAAGTGTGTTTTGTGCTTTTGTGTCCACATCTGTAATTTACTTTCCTATTGCTTGATTTGTTCGATAATTTTCTCAATCCAGACAGTGGTGCCCGTAGGTATAACTTTCCCACAAGATTATTTTTCGGATAACAATACTAGTTTTTTTTCTATTGGAAAATTCCACCAGAAAAATTTGTTACAGAATAATGCAAGTAGGTACTTCAATCCTGAATTTTTCCTAAATAGAAGGTCAGAAGGAAAACACAAATATAGTTGCATACAGTGGAGGTGAGATTGATAGTGAATTTTCCACCATAATATGGTAGGTTTGCACATTGTGTTGTTATTCATAACTCTTTAGTAACCGTTTTGTTTTTCCTTAGATCGACTTGTAACTAAGTCAAATTTTGCTGAAGATGAAGGATTAATATTTCGAAACATGTCCTCCCTCTCAATGTTAGTCTTCTGACTACATGATATCAACGTGATGTTAGTCTTCTGACAGCTACAATAAAGAATATTTTTGGTGGAGTTAGACTGTAAGATTTTTCACTTTCCTAGTAATTATTATTTGTTGCAATAGTTCAGAAAATGACTATTTTTGGATGATAATGTTGCCTAACGACGCGACGTATGAAGAACGGCGATCTATTTATGAATCCTGAAAACAATTTTTTTTTTTGAACCTATTATATGCGATAAAAAAACGTAACGTCTTGAATGGATGAGCCATTAAGGAAGATTTTGGAAATATTCCATAAATATTTATTTTTATATTGAATGTCATGTTGGACTTTAAAACTCGAGTAAGTGCAATTTGTAAACGAAACAACTCTCAACGTATCATAATCATAAATGAAATACATTTGTATTAAAACTTACGTAAGCCTCTGTCTGTCTCTAGAATATTCGTCTGGCTACATTCCCGAATTGAGTAAATTTCTCAATAAATCAAGAAATAGGTAAGTGAATTCAGAGGTAGACACACAAATACGGAACACACTTCATCTATCGAGAAAGTTAAAACAATATCAGTGCTACTGGAATAAAAAAAACAGGCTCTCTAACGATATTACAAAATAGTGCCGATGACGTCTCTTATCCAAATAAAAAAAATATTTGAATTTACAAAAAGATGCAGAACGCCGACCGTCCGCGACCGCACAACTACGACCAAAATTTCCAACCCGTGTATTCTTATCGGACAACTCACACTGAATGATCGTCCTCGTCCGGTTTTCAAAGACCATGTTTAAAATTCCAATCTGCTATAAATTTTGGTCCATCACCCACCCCATATCACGAATAACAACACTTAATTAAAACTTGTTTGCTTGTTCTCATCTGCACACTTTCCACACAATAGCTAATTTCGTGTATGAAGTTGTGTTCAGAAAAAGAGTTAAGATGAACAATTCACCTATGTATTGTAGTAAAACTGCACTAAACTAATTTTTATTATTTATTTACAAACGTCTTAATCAATAATATACCGGGTGGCACAGACCACGTACGTTTATGTTCCTATTTAACCTAGAACCTACAGGATATAATTTATCATTCCACATTATTTTTAATGTTATTTTTGCGTATGGCGATAATCAATTTGTTATTTGAAGAATAATAATTGGATTTTTTGGTATTTCATTTCAAAAAATTACTTTCTATTATATCATTAGAAAGGAATGGTTATGCTGAATAGTACAGACAAGAAAAAGTTGTATGTTCCTATTTAAGTTATGGACCTACAGAGTATTGTTTTTTTCCCAATTTTTCCAATATTTTTTTTGGCGGCTTTTTATAACGCCGACGAATGAAAATAAAATATCACAGTAGTAGCAACTGTTATGAAGTGACGTATGGTTTCCATAGCCAACTTTTCAATTTTTGGCTTTCATTTTGCTTCCACGGCCTACTCGGTGAATTTCAATAATAATAATTTTTTTCTGATCTAGTTTCTGGTTAGATACCAACTTGTGATATGTCATTAGAAAGGGAATTGAATGCTGAATAAAGCGAAAAGAAAGAAAAATAGGGTTTCCATTTAAAATAAGAAAGTTGATGTTACTTCCGGTCAGACCGGAAGTTAACTTCGACATGTCAATATGCTCAAATTCTAGCTCTTATGTCATTATATCGACGCTCCAAATTTCACAAACCTACTTCATACAATAACTGAGATATTCCGTAGGCAATACTTCCGTAGCCACCCGGTATATCACGAGTCACTATTTTAATTTATCTCTACTGACACTCTCTATTATTCAAATATCTTACTCCCGCTGATTCCAAAAACTGTCGTCTCGCCGTGGAGATTCCTTTTATATTGCGCTGTGAAATGGTTTCCAGTACTTTCTCGAATTTCTACTGGCGACTAGATGTCGCTTCTCGAATGATGTTGTGTCAATCGCCAGCGGCGAAGTTAATGGTGACATCATGGGCTATAAATAGCGCTGTTTTCTATGCTGTTTACGAGCTCCGTCAGGACCGGCTTGAGGAGAAATCGTCACATTGCCCCTTCTTAGAGATATTTCGTCCCGAAATGATATCCTTGGGGTGTGCCGATATTTGCATGATTCTCCATATCTGCACCTTGCTGTTTGATGGAAGTAGCACTCTACCATCTTCAGGTTTGGTTGTGGACGATGATTACAGCATACCAAAATCCTAACGTCGGTGAATTGGAATATCGTCTCCAACATGCTCCTTATAACTCTCCAGTCCAGTCCGTCGAGCCCGCAGGACAATTTTTAGATTGCCAGGTCCACGAGATTCTGCTCCACCATCATGTCCCTTAATTTCACTTGTCTTCATAGGACGGTTTGTCTCGAGACTGCTTCTTGGTGACTAGATAGAAGATGCTTCTCTGGCCTTTCCGCAAATGTAGCACCCCTCCAACTTTCGGGTTTTGTTGCCGCAGTTCATGGAGACGACCGTACTTCTTGGAGAACACCACAGCGATGCCTCTGGACATTTGAAGATCTTCTGCTACACAGTGGGCTAGCGCGTAATCGGCAGGCACCTTAAAAAGGTCTCGTGGTTCCTCTCGAGTCAACCCATGTTGAACTTTCTGTCCATTTGAGTACAAGGACATGAATTTCTGGAACGTCATCGCATCCTCCGATGGTCTGAGGGTGCGGACTTGGTCGTGGTTTCCAGCGTAAGGGGCCAACCTATTGAAATGGACGACTCTGGGTTTTCCTCTAGGTGGTTTTTTGATTCAAGATCTCATAAGGGCCTACCCATGAGTTCCGCAATTTTGGTGATAGGCCACGACGACATTTGGGGTTGTACAGCCAAATCAGGTCACCAACCTTAAATCCTCCGGCATCAGCCTTGATGTCATAGGTCTCTTTCATTCGGTCGCTGGCACTCTGGATGTTCAAACGGACTCTTTCGTGGATGTCTTCCATTCTCTGCCGAAGTTTGCTGACATAGTCTTCTCCCGCAGTGTCTTGTCCTGGTGGCGTTCCAAACTTCAGGTCACATGGTAGTCGCAGCTCTCGGCCCATAATAATACTAGCAGGGGTTTGGCCGGTCGACTCGTGTACTGCAGAACGATATGCCATCAGTTACAAATGGAGATACTGGTCCCAGTCTCTTTGGTGGTCAGAGACTACCTTGGATAAGTGGCGGTTCATCGTCCTGTTCATCTGCTCCACCATTCCATCAGACTACGGGTGTAAAGCCGTAGTTCGCGTCTTCCGGATGTTCAGTATTTGACACAATTCCTGGAACAAGTTGGACTCGAAATTTCTGCCTTGGTCTGAATGCAGTTCCAGTGGGACACCAAATCGACAAATCCACTCCTTCACCAGGACGTCGGCGACGGTTATGGCTTCCTGGTTGGGCAGGGCATAGGCTTCAGCCAACTTACTGAAGTAGTCCATTGCCACGAGGATGTATTTGTTCCCGTGGACAGATTCTGGAAACGGTCCGGCAATATCGATAGCGATTCTTTCAAATGGGCTACCAACGTTGTACTGACGCATTGAGGCCTTAGGTTGCGTTCGAGGTCCATTACTTGCGGCGCATACAGCGCACTTACTGCACCAGTCTTGAACGTCTGCCTGACAATTGGCCCAGTAAAACCGTTTCCTCACTTTCTGGAGAGTCTTCGTCACTCCCAGATGTCCTCCGGCGACCCCATCATGAATTTCTCGAAGCACTTCCGGTCTTCTGCTTCTGTGTACAACTGTCTGACGTCTTTCTTCTCCACCATCCTCAGACTCCAACACACGATTCAGAACTCCGTTCTCCAGTAGCAGGATGGCTGTCGAATATCCTGCTACTTCCTGCCATGTCGGTCTTTGGTTACTCCTCTTCCAGCCGATAACTAAGCCAAGATCTGAATCTTTCTCTTGGTCTTTCTGGAGCTTGCTGTCATTCCAGTTGTCATCTACCGCCATTGTTCAACAAACTGTCGCCGCTTTCTCCTCTGCTCGTCGGCAGTGCAAACAGTCTTCTGGGCATGGTCTTCGCCATAGGGCATCCGTATTCTTATGGCTGGTCCCTGCTTGATGTTCTATGTCGAAGTCGAATTCTTGGAGTCTCTCAATCCAACGTGTCACCTGACCCTCAGGATTTTTGAACTGTAGCAGCCACTTGAGGGCGGAGTGGTCAGTTCTCAGCAGGAATCTCCTACTTGTAAAAGTGCTCTACTCCTTCGACCACAGCCAGCAGCTCCCGTCGGGTGACACAGTAATTTCGCTCCGTTTTACTGAGGGTCTTGCTGAAGTACCCGATGACTTTTTCCTGTCCATCCTGGATCTGAGATAGGACAGCTCCAAGTCCCACGTTGCTGGCGTCCGTGTCCAGAATGAATTTTCCGTTCGGAAGAGGATAACTTAGTATTGGCGCGTTGATTAATGCCCCCTTCAGCTTCCTGAACGAATCTTGGCATTCTTCGGACCACTCGAAATTTGTCTGTCCTTCCGTGAGCCTGGTCAATGGTTTGGCGATGTTAGCAAACTCTAGCACGTACCGACGGTAGTAGGTACATAGGCCAAGAAAACTCCGAAGCTGATGGATATCTTTGGGAATGGGCCAGTCTTCAACAGCTTTAATTTTCTGGTCATCTACTGCTACTCCTTCCCCAGAGACAGTGTGGTCAAGATAGTGGACATCTTTTTGAAATGAGTGACATTCTTTAGGGCTCAGTTTCAATCCGGAGTTCCTCAGACGCAGAAATACCTCCTCCAGATTTTTCACGTGGTCTTCGAATGATCTGCCGACTACAGTGATGTCATCGAGGTATACCAAACAAGTCTTCCAGGAGAGTCCCATCAATACCGTCTCCATTAGTCTCTCAAAAGTGGCTGGAGCGTTACAAAGTCCGAATGGCATAACGGTAAATTGCCACAAGCTTGAGCCGATGGTGAATGCTGATCTTCTGGAGCCAGTTCTACCTGCCAATATCCGCTCTAAGGTCTAAGGTGGAGAAGATTGTAGAGCCTGCGAGCGTGTCCAAGGTGTCATCTATTCTAGGTAGTGGGTAGCTGTCTTTCTTTGTCACGTTATTCAGTTGTCGGTAATCTACGCAGAATCATGTTGATCCATCTTTCTTCTTTATCAGTACAACTGGAGATGACCAGGGGCTATCAGATGGTTCAATCACTCCTTCTTTCCCCCATGTCCCTGACTATATTGTCTGCCTCTTCCTTTTTGGCAAGAGGGAGTCTTCTGGCTGATTGACGGATTGGTTGGGCATCTCCAGTATCGATTATGTGCTGGACCACCTTTGTTCTACCCCCTTTTCCTTGTCCGGTGTCAAAGATGTCTTGGTATCTCCTCACTAAATCTTTTAATATGGGCTGCTGTGACGGTTTTATGCCTCTCGATGATATGGCAACTAGCTTTTCTAATTCTGCGGGTAGATTGTTGGCTTGGCTAATGGTACCGGATACATTCCTGACCACAGAGGAAATTGGCGATCAGTAGCCCAAAGTTGTTCCTTTCTTCAACGTCACTGGATGGTAATTAACATTCATGACCCTTACTGGTATACATTTATCGGCGTGCAGTGAGGTCATCCCAAAGGCAATTCCTCGTCCGATTTTCTTATCATGGAGCCCGGGCTCGAACATCACCATGCTTCCGTTGCTTACTCCGCCATCCATACGAGCCTCCAGAATGGTTTCAGCTCTCTCGGAAATGCTCATATCTTCAGCCAACACAACCCAGATCATTTCTTCGCTTCTACCGTGAAGCACCAGCTCTTCTCCGTTGACGTAGGACGCCGTCTTTGAAGTTCAGCTCGAACCCTCTGGAATTCATTATGTCCATTCCAATGATCGCATCGTCCTCGATGTCCGCGACCAGTGCTCGGTGTCTTAGTTTCGTGCTGCCTAAAACCAAGTCGATCGTTAACTCGCCATAAACAGTGGCTGGAACCCTTGTTGCTGTGCGTAATTTCCAGTTTGTTGGTTCAATTCTTGCCGGTGTTTTGGCAAAAGTAGGTCGAGAATTGTTCTTGTCGCACCTGTATCTAGCAGCATGGTGCGAGGCTCGTTGTTAACGAGACCGTCCACGAATACCTACACCTTTGTTTTGTCGTTGAAGAACAGCGACATATGCGTTATTAATTGGGGCTTGCTGGATACAGGCCGACGACTGCTCCTTCTCATCGACCTTTTTTAGTTTTCCTGCGTTGGTGTAGACTATTTGAATGTGGAGCATTCGCTACGCACATGCCCGATCTTACCACAATTCCAGCATCTTATTTGCCTTCTTTCAGGTAGCACTTCCTTTATCAGCTTCTTAATGGTCCCTTCCAGGTCAGGTGTCTCCTGTGGGTCCTCCTCAATAAATCGAAATTTTCCCTGGCTTTTGCAAGATTCTTTTGCCGCCTCGAGCTCCAGGGCGCGTGCCAGTGCATCTACAAGGTGGGTTAGTCGAGCTAATGTCAGTGCTTGCCGGGTTTCATGGTCACGAAGTCCATATAAGAATGCCTGCACGGCTAATCGCTATATAACATTTTCTGGTGTAGCTGTATAAGCAAGACGAACCAAGCGTGCAATATCAGCTTCGAGTTCTTGCAGTAATTCGCTTGATTTCTGACAACGATTTTTCAGCTGTGAATGGTACACGTGTTCTAAGTGGACTTGGCCATACCGTAGTTCTAGATGTTTTATAAGCTGTTCATAGTCCTCCTGTTGCTGGGCGGTAAGGAACTGTAAAATGTTTGTAGCTTTTTCCCCAGCATTCCTTTATCCTGCCGATTTCTGTCTCGATTCCGCCTTTGATTTTCTCCATCTCTGTTTCAACAGTTTCCATTCTTTCTTCTGAACGATTTGACACACCACAAAGTTCTCTTTTCAAGCCTTCTGAGTTTTCTAGGAGCTTCTCTTCTAGGATTCTCGAATTTTCGTGAAGTTTTTCTTCCAGGCTCTTCACATTCTCTTGGAGTTCCTCTTGTAGACTATTAAAATTTTCGAGAAGTTCTTCTTTTAGGCTATTTTTATTTTCCAGAAGTTTATCTTCCATATTCTTCAAGCTGACCGAGTTTTCTAGAAGCTTTTCTTCCAGGCTTTCTGAATTTTGAAAAAAAAATTCCTCCAGACTCACCGAATTCTGTTGAAGTTCCTCCTTCAAACTCACAGAATTTTGTTGCTATTTCAAGGTATTTACAGCAGCTCCTCAAGCTTCAATTCCTTGAGGAATTTAAGGATTTTGGGGGGGTCTGTTCGTGGTATTCCTCCCACAGTCAGCTGGTGTGATCCCAGTATGTTCTTTCTTTTGTGATGTACAGCATAACACTCCATTAATATATGGTGTGGTGTTTCTGGATGTTCCCCACAGAATTTGCAGGTGCTGTCCTCCTCTAAGCCTAGCTTAGTTCTTTGAGTCTGCAGTGCCCCGTCAGAAATCCCTTGATTGTCTTTAGACTAGTTTTGCTGAGGTTAATCAGTGTCTTCGATCTTGCTCGATTGAAGTTGCCGAGGAGATCTTTGGCCTGCCTTAGCCCTGGAAGTCTTTGCCAGTATGTTGCTCTCATTGCTTCTTCAGTTTTATTGAGTTCTCCTTGGAAGAAAGATTTTCCAAATCCGCAGAATGGTTCTGGCCCGATGAATTATGTAATTAATTGCGCATACAAAATAAATTACTCATGCATTATGAATCCGGTAAATCCGCTTTTATCTCAACAGCTCCGTTTACGTGTCTAATACAAACAGCACTACAAATACAGAATTTCACATTTCTGACTTGCAACTAAACTTCCGATGACCCAGTTCAAAACTTTTCTGAATATCAAAGCCATAATTTCTATTAACGACATACTGAATGAATCGAGACAAGATATTTACTGGAGAACTGCAATAGAGGGTTGGGTCTCTCCAGAGTAACTCAATAACCAGAAAATGTTCAAATATTAGTCTAACAGCTTAATGAGTTTGGCGTCACTAGCCGGTAAAGTGTAGGAACACATATATAATGCTTGCGAAAATGAGCATTTAATACATCTCGATTACGGTGATCGATAAGGGAAGTTGTCAAATGGGTTTCATACGACCACAATAGGAAAGTAACGTATATCGCACTGAATAATTCCACGGAAAGTGACTTATATCCATACACGTGCGGATAATCTGTCAAATGCCTTATTTCATGCAGAGATTTACCACCGCCGTCAAGCTGTCAAATATATAATTTCAATTCTGATTTACACTGAGGAAATTGTTTGAAATTCACAACGTATTATTAATGATAGGAGCTAAACTTTATTTAAAATCCATTGGAATATTACTTCCATTGTTGACTTGTTGAGTTCTATGAAGTATGTGTGAGTCTTCCCTAGCTCGCACAAGTATAGCTTCTGAGGGTTGTGCTCATAATGGTACAGCCGGTAGACGGAAATAAAAATCCCTACAATTTTTTTTTCAACTGAATTATGTTCTTAGTCAGGAGTAGATTTTCCCGTTTCAGTCTGAAAAAAGTTATTTTAAATATCCTTCAATTTAGAGAACATCCACTGTGAAGTAAAATGAACATCCATCTGGATGTAAATTTCCAAGATGATTGCAAATTACTAATGAAGAGGGTGGAATCAGTTCCTTGCTCCTTCTGTTCATTTTATTTTGTGCACTTGCATTGGCAATTCAATTGAAGTTGAGGTAGCAAAAGTAACAAGTGTATTTTGTACATTTCATCATCAACAAAAGGTAAGTACCCACGAACCCACAAATCGTAATATTTTTATGGTCAAGGCTATTCTAAAATATCCTTAAAAATGTTACCTTTTCAGTGTCATTACCGCTGGATAAACAAACAGTCTTTGATTGGAGATTTGTGAACATCTAAAGTACTTGATGTATTCTCAGCCTGAATATATGTATTCAACTGAAGTCTATTATCCGAACGTTATTTCCATGAATGGAACATTCGAATTAGCATGTGTTCGCGGTTGCTGTCAATCTGAAGTAGGTCAGTCAATCCTCTTCAGTAAAATAATAGTAACAGAACTGGCAACATAATTTTTACTGGCTTGCTGAGATTTCTCTAAACATTTTCACTTTCCATCTCAACCATTAATTTATACTCCCGAGTAGCAGATGTTTGATATTCTTTATGAATATCTTTGATAGTATAGTGGCGTGGGTTTCTTTTTTATCACAAACAATGGTACGGTTCAGTTTAGGAATATATGTTACAGGTCAGTACAACTGATGACATTGATTTCAAATGAGTGAAATTTTGGCTCATTTATTGACAAAATAATCATTTCAAATATTCTTTTGGGTTTTCTTGGTTTGATTTTGGGAACGATTTATGTTATGGTTTATAAAATGGACAATCAATTAATCGAGATGATTGGCTGCTTAATCTCGTATGAATAATAAAAATTGTCGTTTGTCCCCAGTACGGCAAGGTTTTATGGGTTTTCTTACAGCCAAAAAGTGAATACGCTACCAAAAATCAGTAAGTCTCCGCGAAGCACCACGGTAATAATAATATCTGTCCTCTACTCGCGCAGGCTACGCCTTTGGGTACACTTTGTGAGTGTTTCTGAGGGAGTATTATCATTGAGGCCCATACCCCATCTGGTTGAGAATGACCACCTGCGTACATGACATTTTTCTCATAAACTTACTCTGAGTAAGGATTGCTTACTCCGAATTGTTCAAAAACATATTCTAGCTTCATGGATGTGCATTGACAATCGTTCAGAAACTTACTTCGAGTAAACTCGATCTACTCTGCTTTTGAATGGAGTAATTATGTACTTTGACATTTATGACAACGACAGCAGACTTAATTGATGGTTTGTGTTTATAGTTGTTCAAATGTTATTACGAATTGAAATGCATGAAAAAATATAGGGTGTTCCATTAAAACAAATATCATTTTATGAAATATTCTGAAAACGCGACTGTCAATTTTGTTTGTTTTCGGCATCGAGAAGGCCATTAAGAATGCTACTAGTTTTCCCATTTAACCGAATTCGTAGCATCAATAATAACGGAGTTGGCAATGGTGCCGACCTAATTTGGAACACCTTGAATATGTATAACTACATAGTTACATCAGTGAGTGTTAATATTTGACCTATTCCCCCTATTATGAGAATTTGAGAAAGGGTTTTGCTGACAGACAAATAAGAAAAAATCAGTAATGTGCATTGACCCACAAAACCAGTCAATAGATATATGAATACAATACATATTCCAAGGTATACTCACGTTAAATATGCAAGGTAGAAAATGATACACGTTCATGTTGCGGTAACAATATTTTTTTGATTATGCAACCACAGGTGCACAATTGCCCAGAATGCTGTTGTATTGACATAGTTTGAGTATTCTAAACGAACACGACACGATAGATGTTTTGGGACTTTTCTCATTTTACTACTAGGTATCTAGCAAAAATGCACGCTGACCCTGAATAAAGTGGTATTTGGATATATCGAGTTGATCTTTTTGCTACTAGTTCAAAAATTTTATGTTCAGAGCCCTTCCGGAACAATATTTCCCAATTTTGGTTTAAGTTTCATTTTAAGGGTGTCAAATTACGTGAGTCACTATCATTTTTAAAAATGGAAAATGTTTGCCGCAAAATTACTACATTTACTCTCGAGTTGGAATACATTCCATGCACAAGAGCAGAGGTAGATTTGGAAACAATTCTAGATAGTGAAATAACGAGCGTAACGGAAAACACAGTGGAGAAAATCGAGAGAGGTATATTTGTGCCACTCCATACCGACTGCTTTGCTAGACTCAGATATTCTTTTATTTAGTTTTGTCCCAGCAACGTTGTAATGTACTTCGAATATAGTGGAAGGTGAATTCACGATATTTTTTTGCCTTGTGCGAATGTAAGATAATATTTGATATTTTGGATTTAGGTATCAAATAATTTGTTATTTTCAAAAGAGGAAATTATTTCTTTTCTATGTGTTCCTCGCAGTTCTTTCGTTCAAGTGGTTGTTCCGTGGATTTTTAGCAATTTTGGCTAGATCCAAACTTTCGTATATTATCAGATAAGTAAGTACAAATATTCGGCAGTGTTGGGATTGACACATTTTTATACGTTACAAGGAATAAACTTATTGAAGCCTCAATTTAATGTTTCCCCAAATACCACTTGAAAATTTGCAATCTCCCTGTATGTATGTAAACTGAGGGTATCTTTATATAAAACTAGGAATTATCCACTATTTATGATAGTAAATCGAGTATAATAACATTATATAGTAATATTCCATGACATCCATACTCATCAGCGAATGTCCTGTTTTCGCGAGTTATCTGCTTCCAACATGCGTATTTTCGGCCTCCAAACAGCGAATCGAGGTATTTGACATCAATGACATTCAAAAATTGGGTTATGTTTTCGTTAATTATTCAAAGGTTCACTGAACTTTGATTATTATCATTTAAATATGAGACGATTAACATATACCCGCACGCAATTTAGTTTGGAAAGTATAATTTTTCTGCATTAATGTGAGAAATGTTTTCCCGCACGCAGACATCCATTTAGTAGAAATAAAAGCGGTATATAATATCAGCAGCCGTTACATGTCAAGTTGCAAAAATTGCGCTAGTTCTGGGATGACTGCCTTGATACTTCATAAAAACAACTTTCCTTCGTTTCAATCCAAAACAAAGGATTTGTTAATTCCACCGAATACTTTACTTTGTTTGACCCGACTAAATATTATAATTGATCTCAAAACGCAGGTATATTCGCCTGATGGCATCATTAAATTGCGGTGACAAAATAAATTTCTCAATGCAATGATCACATTTTTTTGATTTGAATTTGAATTTTCAATTCATGCTGAATGAATGTATTAACACGAATATATTTGCTTGAATTGAGCGATGGAAATGAATTGATTCAAATATTCACATATTGAATGAAGAGTATAGTCATTTACATCAAGTTGATAATATCAAATATGTTTGTCAAAGCAATCAAAATTGTTAGTATATCAGTCAGTTTGAGTCGAGCTAGTTGAGGGTTGAGGAAATATCAAAACACATTATTCGTAATTTTGTGGTAATGAAAGATGTTGGAATTTTCTACGGAGTGTAATTAGTTTAAGAAACCCACGGAAAATGTGTAACAATATAATTTCTGTAGGTATTTGAACTTGAAAAATTAATTTAAAACAAGCCTAGATGTTTCGACATTAATTTTGTAGTTTCCTCCGATCAAGTAACACAATCTAGATAAGTAAAACTCAAATAGAACTGAAGGTAACTCTTTTCATACCGTTATCCCTCAAATCATATTATTGCCATGTCGCAATTTTTTAAGGATACAATATGCACGTCAGTCAGATTTTGGTATCTGTCGGATATATTCATGGCAACAAAAACCCAAAAATACTATCTTGGAGGAAACATATAGCAATAAAGCAATTAAAACGTTCATTGCAGCTTGTTGGGAGCATGTGAAAACGATAGTATTTCAATCGCCGAACGTTGATTCTGCATTGTCGATATAGTCTGGTCAGTACGGCAACGCTGCATTTGCAAAATCAAATGCCAAATATGACAGAACAACAACAAAACATCTCTGTTTTTTCGTCTTTGGCTGATTGGAGTGTTTTTTCGTGAATAAAGGGCAAATTCTGAGCTAGTTTGTGTTAAAGTATCGTTGGTTTTTATTATTGTGCGATGGTGAAGCTTTGTGAAACTTGTAAAAGACCATTTGAAGCTGGAAATCAAAATATGTCATTTCATAGGTAAGCTACCAGTGTCGTAACTATCGAGAAAGGGAAACCAACTTGGAAAAGAGAAAAATGAATGAATTATGAAAATCATGTCAATTAGAGCATCGGCTGTTCTCAAAATCCTGTGGAGATTATTCCATCATAATTTCAGGTTTCCATTCCATATTGGGTTTCCATTATTTCTATTTTATTGAATCTCGATATTTCTGTTAACAACGCACGAAACTGCCGTTGGGGGAAGATGTCCCTTAAAGGTAGCCTTTCGATAGTCGCGGCCAGTGCAACCGTTCCGATCGATGTGACAATGCGCCCGGTCGTATCTATACCGCTTTAATGTATTAAGATAGGTCTCCTTAAACAGCATCCGACCGCGACAAGTGCGACAGAGACGACCAGGGCGACCATACGACTCTACTGCTCAAGGAGCAGTCAGATCGCATTGTCCGTAATGGTCGCATGTATTGAGAAGCAAGAATTTACATTTTTTACATTTTTGTGTGCTTTCAAGTCTACAGTCACCTAATTAAGCACAAAATTAAATTGGTCATGATTTAGTCTGCAGTATTTTCGAAGTATTTCCTCATGATATTTTAGATGCCTTTCAATGAGAACCTTCACCTGTACGTGCTTTGTATAGTTCCTTAATTGCTTTTCTCTTTTTTTTAGTCACCAATACGTGATGGAGGATTACATTGTCATCTTCTTCTTCCAGTAATAACATGCAATATCTCAACTTATTATTAGAATTAATTGTACTGAATACACCGAAAGTCAACAAACAACTGATGATATACCGAATCGTTCAGGTCGTGCCGTACAAAGTCGAAGCTCTCGAAAAGGGGGTACAGATACGACAGATCGCATTGGTCGCCAGTCGCAGCCGCATTAAGTCGCGGCCAGTGCAACCGTTCGGATTGATGCGACAATGCGGCCGGTCGTATCTATACCGCTTTAATGTATTAAGATAGGTCTCCTTTAACAGCATCCGACCGCGACGAGTGCAATAGAGACGACCAAGGCGACCATACGACTCCGTGGACGCATGCATTGAGAAGCAAGAATTTACACTTTTTAAGTGATTGAAAATAAAATGGCTCCGTTTTCGAGTGATGATGATGAAAAAGTTATTGAATATGTGGCTAAGAATCCACCAATTCATGACAGCAGCCTCTCTGCATATCGAGACAATGTTTAAATGTTTTTTTTTAGTCACCAATACGTGAAGTAGGATTACATTGTCATCTTCTTCTTCCAGTAATAACTTGCAATATCTCAACTTATTATTAGAATTCATTGTTCTGAATACACCGAAAGTCAACAAACAACTGATGATATACGGAATCGTTCAAGTCGTGCCCTACAAAGTCGCAACTTTCGAAAAGGACCGCAATCATCGAAAGGCTACCTTTTCACACAAATTTTAATGCGTGTTCGGCGAGTTACTCATCTAAGTTGTGTTATTTATTTGATCGGAGGAGGTTTCACTACATGTTATGTTGGATGAAAATTTTTAATTTGGCTTCACCGGAGCATTCTGCAATCAACTTGGTCTTTGTTATTCTAAGAACACGTTGATGTTGGGTCCGAAAATAAAAATATTCAGGACAATGTTCTGTTGAATAGCCAATTTACGTCATCAACTCCTGACGTATGCTAATAGGCAATATCAACTATCCACGGGGAAGGTATCCTCAAAAATAACAACGCAATAAAGATAAATATATCAGACTAGACAAAGTTGTAATTGTTGAAAAAAACAATCTGGTTCTTTCAAAAGTGTGATGGGTGGATGTATATGAATTCATATTATGAAAAGAAGAATGGTATTTTGCAGTTTCTATGTTTGCTTTTTGGATTTCGAATTGGATATTTTGGGAATTTACATTGCTTTGATTAAGCACAACCTGATTTAATACAAATCAAATCATCTATTTTAAAAGGCTAGTGTTTTGAACACGTTTGTCAACATTATTCCAAAACCTGCCTTGCTTGTAGCAGTCATTGAGCGATTCCTACAAGTTGAAGGCATTCTTTTCAAGAACGGTATTTTACCAAATTTGGTCAATTGGTGCCTAACTGTGCAAGCCACTTAAATTCGTCGCGTCGGCATCTTTACGCTGCCTTCATCAGTTATTAGAGTTTTTTCTCATTTCTCTGGTTACTTAGCCTCAAGCCGATGCATCCGCGCGCATCTTTCAGAGTTGACTGCCCACCGACCGCCTTTTTAATGCATGTGCCATCTCTCGTGTAATCAAACTTGTTATTTTATTTTATCCGTTTAATTGGAGATGTTAGTCACATCCTGTTTTTTAGTTGCGTAATTTTGTGGGTAATTCAAATTATTCAGGTTTTTAGCTGTCATGAAATTACGTATACAATGATACTCACATTCAGCTCAGAGCCGTCCGGTAGAAATTCTTAGTATGATAGAGATAGATTGGTTATATTATCTGTCTGGAATACATACCACAAGTACGTATACTATGCATGCACATTAAAATATGCCATTAATCTCAAATTATGTCACAATAAAAAAAATCGTAAAATAAAATACATCACAGTCATAAAATAACATCAAAATTCAATAGCACTATAGAAGTATCAAAAACTATTATCATAAAATTCTTCCAGAAACTTTCAAAAGTTTTATCCATAGATTAATAAATAGATAGATAACCTTTATTGTCAAAAATTTCAACATTTTGTCAACGAAGTCAATAAAAGTCACAATATATTTCTTGGATAAATAAAATAAAATAAACTTATATGAATAAGGATATCATAGTACCACAAAGATTATGACGTAACGACATTTTGAAGCTTGATAATTAATCGTAGATGAATCTCACAATTCAAAGAAGAACTAGAATTGATATTTCCATATATTCATTTAAACCATGAAAGCAATTTTCTTTCAAGAGAACCTTAGTCTCATAATATTTTTCTTGAATTTAGTATGATTGGGTAAGTGATTATATATTTTGAAGCCAATGAATATGAAAGAGTCTATGACAAGTGTGAAAGCGGCCAAGTTTATAGTAGATTGACATTGTTTATTACTCATTGATCAGGCAAACAGTTTCCAGAATAAAGATCAAAATTGAAGTATTTTGAGTTCTGCAATCAGCACCCTGCAAGATTGTAACCGATTTGCTTTATATATGTTTGCCTAGGAGATGATTTCCTTAATTTTTTTTTCTGTAACGAATCTTACAGGTTTTGCCAGAGCGAGAAACCCCTCAGAAGCTCCTGAGAGCTTGTGCGAGCAAGGAAAAGGTCCGGGACTAGTGATCGTGCTGGGATTTGAACCCACGTCCTTATGATCGAAAACTGATCACACTACCATCACGATCACCACGGCCCTAAGTCGATGCTGAGATTAATTTGAATTTCTTTCGAAGATGGAATCATCTACCATTTTGAGGAACAAAGCAATTACCAAAAAATTCTTTTTTATTTTGCTAGAGCTTGTTGATAGCCAAGACAAATATTAATAATAGTAGTCCTCTACCAGCACAGGCTGTATTTGGGTATACTCTATGAGTATTTATGAGGAAGTATTATTATTATCTATTCCAAAGGATCCTGATATAAGAGTTCTATCATATGTTCCACTAGTTTGTTTTACATGAATATTTTTGTCAATAATTTTGCTGTTATACAGAGAATATTAAAAGAAGTATCACTCCACACAAAATAACTTTTGAAATGGCGGGCTGACGCCATTTTGAAAGATGACATATTTCATAATAGTTATAAAGCAGGTTATGAACAACCATTTGACCAAAAAATAATCCAAAGAATAATTCAAATTCGTTCAAACGATAACAGGTTTGTTTACTTTATGGACTGACTGTGGATTTGTTACAATAAGATTATCAAATTTGACATGAAGTGAATCAGCTGTCTAAAAACTCTTCACCCGAATAAAAACATTTGCTTATAAAAAACTTCTTTATATGTCTTATGAATACTTTGATAGGTTTTATCAGTAGTAGTAGTTCCTGATAATTTTATCGAAAGCTCTACTAGAATCAATACTATCTGTAGCTCTAATAATGTCGTTCACACCGTAAAGCAAAGCAGTGAGTGGTGTAGCTGTAACCTTTCCTGAAACTAGACTGCAAGTAACAAGTTTATGTGTTTGAATTTAAAATCTGTAATTTTTGAGTTTGTTGGTGACACTCTGACGCCACGTAAATCGTTTCTATGGGATTCGTTTTTTACTTTGAAGTACCCAAATGACTGTCTCCTTCCAAGATAATGGAAAGATATTCTCCTGTTAACAAATATCAAATGTATGTTCACTTCCAGTACTCCTAATTTCACGTAGGTATATATTCCCTTTAATTCGAACTGAGAGTTGACACAGTGATTATTTTTGTGAACATCACTGGTTCGAGTTCGCAAAAAAGATATTGATTTTATTGACCATTTTGAAAAATTCTGTACTTTTCTCTACCACATTGATATTTGTGTACCTCAAAGGCATCGCCTGTGCGGGTGGAGGACGGATATTATCATTTTTTTGCCTTTTCGCCCCGGGGCGATAACTGATTTTTGGTGGCGTATTCACTATTCAGCTGGAGAAAAATCCCGAAAATCTACAGCACTACCCCGCTTCCAAAGAAAAAATAAGCAAACCTTCAAAATACACCTGTTTCACAAAAAGCAAACTTTTTCCTAATTTGTTCACGAAACAAAAATATTGGATTGGAATATCTAGTGAATTTCAAGCCTCAGACACAATGAAAAATGTATGCAGTATGTTTTAAAATTTGCATTTTAGGACATCAGATTTAGGAATACAACAGAAAGCAAAGCAGGATTGAAAAATAAATCTCAAATTCTACCAACAAGATTGTTTGTCAGGCGTTATCAGAATAATAATGGCAATGACAGTTTCGTGTTGGAACAAAATTCAGAATTATTGAATTGAAACCAAAAACATGAAAATTCCATTGTGTTTCAGCCTTGAGACTAAGTAATGTGCAGACAGCTGCCGCGCTTAATATAAAAATTCAAAATCTCCCAAAAAAACTCTTTCATTGCAAAAATGGTCCCGATAAAAAAGTTTTCACGATGTGTTTTCTAACTGATCTTCCACATAAGTAGGTATATATCTCGATTCAGAAAGTCTTCGAAGCTGAAATATTGAATGCACATTTCGCACTCGTATTATTTGAACTTTGATTTTGTTTCCGTTGAGTATGATGAAATCTCAATCTCAACGATGAGAGTGCCTAAAGAGATCAGGCTATCGAATAGTGAAGAAGACAGAATTATCGAATCGGGTTTGATCCCCACTGAGCTACAGTGGTTCGTAAGGTGTAGGTTCCAGATCTCTCTTGTTCGCACAATCTCTGCTTTTGAAGGATTTTCTCTGATAACCTGGGTGATTCGTAAAAGCAACACAATTTTGTTTTATATAAATGAGCCAAGAAATGCGATTCACATTAAAAAAAAAAAGTATTTTTTTCTTCGAAAAATCTATTTTTTCCATAGTTCGCAACCCCGGAGACCAAACTGGTTCCCGGATTTGGATTCGGCATGTGATTCTGCATAGTACATACTCATTTTTATGATATATAACGTCCGACTTCAGGGTCCTTCGTTTTAGAAACGTCTTTTCGATGGGTAAATTCCTGATACTAACTGAACGCTTTATTTTTGGTTTTCAGATTTAGCCATAGTTGCTCATGGTTGCTTGTATATTCACTCAACCCCTGGGTTTTCTTCAAATTTATAAGATTTAGTCCCATCTTTCTCTAAAAAATTATACCATAGCCTCTCTCATCTGATATGTGGTGATGATGAAATCTAGGTGATTTGTCAATTGATTAGGTTTGAGCTGGTCAGTCAAAGGTCTGTATGAAAATAAGCTATAATAACTTCAAAAACAGACAGCAATATGTTCAAATTCTTTCTGATTTTCCATTCGATTCTATGTATTGATCGTTCGGGAATTTTTGTTTAATCGGCTACCCGAAGAATGTTGTTTATGTGTAACAACTTTATTTGAATTTATTTGAACTGATACAGGTACACTACCTGAACGTTTAACCTTGCACCGAGTAACATAACAGGAATTTATACATACATAAAATCTGTAGGAATACGTTTTAATAAGTCTCAATTCTACTAGGATGCTAATTATAGGTGTCCCATAGTTATTATGGAGATAGTTCGATAATTTGAGATAGAAAAACTAGAACCACTCATGCAGAATATGCTTTAATATGAAAATTAGTGTGTGTTACTAGCAGTGCATTATCTAAATTGATAAATTGAAGTATGTTCACTTTCATGCGTTATTATACTATTGATGTAATATTGAATAAGTGAATGATTGAATTTTAAATTCGAGTAAACTGATAATATGATTAACGAAAAATTGAGGTAAACACATATTTCAGCTTCATTTACGATGATTTTTCATGATGTACCTACCATCTGACGTTTCGTCTGTTTCCCACCTTCATCTACTTTATTTTTTCTAATAAGTGCCATATTGGATTGATATGATGTAAAAACATGTAATACTTCGCTTTCTCACAATTTCAAACTAAAATATAAGTATACTTGTTTTCAGCTGTCCTTGACTCCATATAAACAGGCCCTTCCTAAATTCTCGAGAGATTTACCATATCTGGTTTTCTTATTAACAGACATTGCTCATGCTTTTCCTGATATCCTCTAACTCCGATCAAATAACATAACCTAGATGAGTAACTCGCCGCACACGCATTAAGATTTGTGTGTAAGGGACATCTTCCCCCCAACGGCAGTGTCGTGCGTTGTTATGGAATGGGAACCTGAAATTATGATGAAATAATCTCCACAGGATTTTGAGAACAGCCGATGCTCTAATTGACATGTTTTTTTCATAATTCATCATTTTTCTCTTTTCCAAGGTTTCCCTTTCTCGATAGTTACGACACTGGTAGCTTCAAATGATTGTTCTGTCAAATATCAAATGCAGCGTTGTCGTACTGACAAGACTATATCGACAACGAAGAATCTCCGTTCGGCGATGGAAATACTATCGTTTTTACATGCTCCCAACAAGCTGCAATGAACGTTTCAATTGCCTTCTTATCGTCATATATTTCATCCAAGACAGTATTTTTGGGTTTTTGTTGCCATGAATATACCTGACAGATATCAAAATCTAGCTGACGTGCTTATTTTATTGTAACGGTTTCGAGACCGGCCTCGAGTCCGGCCCTGATCATCGTTAATTCGAAATGTAAACAAGTTCTCCGCTGACAAACAAATATATCATGTGGAAGAATCGCGAACCTTCTAACGAAGGTTCTGGGACATCTTAGAACTCGCCCGAAAGGCTCGAATGGCCGAGAACTGTAAATACTAGTATATAAGCCACTGGGTATTAGATGGCGGGAGAGTCATAGTCAGAGTTCAGAGTTAGTTACAGTTCCAGAGTTCGCAGACAGAGACTGACAGTAGAAATAAATATTTTAGTTAAATAATTGTTTTAAATAGTGTTTTAAATAAATTAGAAAAATTAGTTAGTGCAGTTTTACTACAGTATCCTTAAAAAATTGTGACATGGCAATAACGTCATGATTTGATGGATAACATTATGAAAAGATGTTACCATCAGTTCTATTTGAGTATTACTCATCTAGGTTGTGTTAATTAATCGGAGTCCTCTATTATATCAAATTCTTATTGGATGTTGACCCGGTTTTTTAACTTGCTCCAAAAATAGAATCAGGTTTTTTATGTGAGTTCACGTAAAATAATCCTCAAAATCTTCCCGAAGAAACTCTAGATACGTTTCTCCATTGAGCCACTTGAAAGCGGGACACCTCCCTCCTCCCGGGCAAAATATACCATTTTCAAGATATCAAAATTGTTTCGTGTTTCGTAGTTGTCTCATTAAAAAAAGACACTGCCTAATTTGGTTACCGTATTATTAATATGTTTTTTCCAGGTCATCTTATGGTCCATTGTGACTCCTAGAAATTTCATTGATTCAGTTAGTTGAATTATTTGATGATTCATTTTCACACTAGGACTGGAATCAAAGCTGTTATTTTTAGGCTAGAATGTCATCAAATGAGTTTTATCTTCAATAACAGATAATTCGTTATTGTGGCAGTAAATGTAAAATGCCTGAGCACTTACATTTGCTTTGGCAGAACACTTTTGTGCTGTTGAGTTCCTCAAGCAGATATTTGTGTCATCTGCATATACAATTTCTAGATCTGCTTCTGTAACTGAGTGAGTCAGTTCATTCATGAACACTATGAACAATAGTGGACCAAGTACTGAACCCTGTGGTACCCCCTGTGTAAGATATTGTTTATAAAATGTATTATTGTTTAGTACTACAGCTTGCCTCCTTCCATGGAGATAAGAGCGTATCCAGTCATTGCCTATTCCTCTTATTCCCAGATACTTCAGTTTATATATGATCCACCATATGCTCTACTCAGATCAAAATAGAGTGCGATTGGAATCAAACAATCTTGAATAACAACGTAATATATCAAAGACTTTGGCTAATTGACTCTGCAAACACATGTTTCTGTACTTTTTCGGGTGATGTTTGTTCTTTTATTTCTATAAATCGGTATTGATTTCGACAACTTCAGTATACTTGGGTATTGCCAACTCAGGAAGGACTCATTGACGAAGAGAGCATGAGCAGCTGCACTCATCACTTTTACACTTATCTCACCAATTCCAGGGCAGCTAGTAACGACTGGGAGGAAAAATTAGATTTTGAATGTACGAGATGGAAGTTTGATGTTACTGTCATTTGGTTAATTGTGTGAAAAATCAGTAAAGGACTTGTTGAATGCATTTTCACCAAATATCGTCCAACTTTCCTTCACAATTTTTGTGCTAGTAGCTAATCTGTTATATTTGTTTACATGTGTGTTTTGTTGTATTTTTCATTTGATTATTATATACAATTTTCAGACTCATATCTATTTTTTATTATGCCTATCATTATCAGTGGATTTTCCCAGTCGAGACATTTCACATAAAGTATTATTTAATTCTTTTAGTTCATTTGTGTACCAGGGCTTCGTTTTATGTTTTGGTTTAATTTTTTTGTAAGGAAATGAATTATTGTAATGAAACATGAGAGTGTCATAGAACTCCTGAGATTTTTTATCGACATCTGAGACTGTTTCCATTTCCACCCGTTTCTTTCCATTGAATGCTTGATTGTTATTTTCATTGCTGATTCGTTTGAATTTTGGTCTATCTGTTATATTTTGCTTAGGGATTCCAACTATGATGCTACATTTCTCTACTACTTTTGTATCAAACTTGAACTCGGCAAATATGCAAACATTTTCATGAGTGGAGGTTTTTCTACAGAAATGTGATACTTATTAGGGTATATATTAGATGAATATAAGTACTTGAATTTATCGCCTGATAACTAGTGTTCAGTATTGTACCAGATATCAATTTGAAATTTATCTAGGATAAGTAATATAGTCATCAATTTCATTTGAGGCAAGCCCCTATGTGTCACACATAAAGTTCGCGACATATGGAAGTTTTTTTATTAATAGATATAAAGAAAATTTTACTTGAGTTAGTTTGTGCTTGAACTACTACTCTAAACCTGTCAAATTTAACATTTTTTTCGAAAATCCTCAAAAATCAGTTTTTTGTAAATTTCTCCAAATTTGGACTCTCTATTGTCACTTCGACTTTTTTCCATTTTTTTTTTATTTTTCGAATCATGCTTCAAATTTCATAATTTTGATGAGTACGAGTATCTTGCCCAAAAAATACCCACAATGGCCTGTTACCAGAAAGTAAAAAAAATGCACCTTCAGGAATTCCTCTTTGTTGTTGAAAAGTTCATCTATTTTTTTCATTTCATTGTTAAACTGATGTGGATTTTCAATGCATGGAGGTTAATATGTCAGTAATAAAATACACTCGAAAAAATAGAAATTCGAGTGTATTTTATTACTGACATATTAACCTCCATGCATTGAAAATCCACATCAGTTTAACAATGAAATGAAAAAACTAGATGAACTTTGCAACAACAAAGAGGAATTCCTGAAGGTGCATTTTTTTTACTTTCTGGTAACAGGCCATTGTGGGTATTTTTTGGGCAAGATACTCGTACTCATCAAAATTATGAAATTTGAAGCATGATTCGAAAAATAAAAAAAAAATGGAAAAAAGTCGAAGTGACAATAGAGAGTCCAAATTTGGAGAAATTTACAAAAAACTGATTTTTGAGGATTTTCGAAAAAAATGTTAAATTTGACAGGTTTAGAGTAGTAGTTCAAGCACAAACTAACTCAAGTAAAATTTTCTTTATATCTATTAATAAAAAAACTTCCATATGTCGCGAACTTTATGTGTGACACATAGGGGCTTGCCTCAAATGAAATTGATGACTATATTACTTATCCTAGATAAATTTCAAATTGATATCTGGTACAATACTGAACACTAGTTATCAGGCGATAAATTCAAGTACTTATATTCATCTAATATATACCCTAATAAGTATCACATTTCTGTAGAAAAACCTCCACTCATGAAAATGTTTGCATATTTGCCGAGTTCAAGTTTGATACAAAAGTAGTAGAGAAATGTAGCATCATAGTTGGAATCCCTAAGCAAAATATAACAGATAGACCAAAATTCAAACGAATCAGCAATGAAAATAACAATCAAGCATTCAATGGAAAGAAACGGGTGGAAATGGAAACAGTCTCAGATGTCGATAAAAAATCTCAGGAGTTCTATGACACTCTCATGTTTCATTACAATAATTCATTTCCTTACAAAAAAATTAAACCAAAACATTAAACGAAGCCCTGGTACACAAATGAACTAAAAGAATTAAATAATACTTTATGTGAAATGTCTCGACTGGGAAAATCCACTGATAATGATAGGCATAATAAAAAATAGATATGAGTCTGAAAATTGTATATAATAATCAAATGAAAAATACAACAAAACACACATGTAAACAAATATAACAGATTAGCTACTAGCACAAAAATTGTGAAGGAAAGTTGGAAGATATTTGGTGAAAATGCATTCAACAAGTCCTTTACTGATTTTTCACACAATTAACCAAATGACAGTAACATCAAACTTCCATCTCGTACATTCAAAATCTAATTTTTCCTCCCAGTCGTTACTAGCTGCCCTGGAATTGGTGAGATAAGTGTAAAAGTGATGAGTGCAGCTGCTCATGCTCTCTTCGTCAATGAGTCCTTCCTGAGTTGGCAATACCCAAGTATACTGAAGTTGTCGAAATCAATACCGATTTATAGAAATAAAAGAACAAACATCACCCGAAAAAGTACAGAAACATGTGTTTGCAGAGTCAATTAGCCAAAGTCTTTGATATATTACGTTGTTATTCAAGATTGTTTGATTCCAATCGCACTCTATTTTGATCTGAGTAGAGCATATGGTGGATCATATATAAACTGAAGTATCTGGGAATAAGAGGAATAGGCAATGACTGGATACGCTCTTATCTCCATGGAAGGAGGCAAGCTGTAGTACTAAACAATAATACATTTTATAAACAATATCTTACACAGGGGGTACCACAGGGTTCAGTACTTGGTCCACTATTGTTCATAGTGTTCATGAATGAACTGACTCACTCAGTTACAGAAGCAGATCTAGAAATTGTATATGCAGATGACACAAATATCTGCTTGAGGAACTCAACAGCACAAAAGTGTTCTGCCAAAGCAAATGTAAGTGCTCAGGCATTTTACATTTACTGCCACAATAACGAATTATCTGTTATTGAAGATAAAACTCATTTGATGACATTCTAGCCTAAAAATAACAGCTTTGATTCCAGTCCTAGTGTGAAAATGAATCATCAAATAATTCAACTAACTGAATCAATGAAATTTCTAGGAGTCACAATGGACCATAAGATGACCTGGAAAAAACATATTAATAATACGGTAACCAAATTAGGCAGTGTCTTTTTTTAATGAGACAACTACGAAACACGAAACAATTTTGATATCTTGAAAATGGTATATTTTGCCCGGGAGGAGGGAGGTGTCCCGCTTTCAAGTGGCTCAATGGAGAAACGTATCTAGAGTTTCTTCGGGAAGATTTTGAGGATTATTTTACGTGAACTCACATAAAAAACCTGATTCTATTTTTATATATATATATATATATATATATATATATATATATACAGTGAGGACCAAAAGTCCGTCGCCCCCCCCGTAACTTCTTCATTTTCCATATCACAAAAAAATGTTAAATACATAAGTTGTAGGGTTTCATTCGATGTCTTTAACGGTTTAAGTTTCATTCATACAGAGTGTCTCAAAAAAGCACGGTGACTTAGAAGTTAATTTTTTTAAATGGGATACCCTGTATTTCATTGCATTATTACATTCTACGTTGAATTCTGAACAAGTTTGATAAATGGTTTTCTATCAAAAAAGTTAATAGTTTTGGACTTATGAACACTTGTAAATAATTATTTCGACTACTTTTGCGCCAGTTAAATGAGAAAATCGTAACAAATGGATCACAATGTATTCCACTTTCCTATCGTAACTTTTTGAAAGCTATCCAATGTTGCAAACTGCTGATGGCACTATGTGTAACTTAACTCGTCGTACCATTTTACAATTGTTAGAGTTGTTGAATCTCACGAAAAACTAGTACAAATGAAGTTGAAACATTTCATTAACAAATAAGGTAGTCCATAAATACAGATCAAGAATCATTAAAAACTGAAGAGATATTTTAATTTATAACTAAAAACGGTGAGTTTTATCTATTTCAAAAGATGTTCGACATGTCCACCATGCATTTCTTGACACATAAATAGTCGGGTTGTAAACTCTTCCCTAACATTAATCAAGGTTTGAGGTGTATTGATTGAGGCTTTCGCGGCCGGGATTTTTGATAATGTTACTCTTCTTCGGGTTTGTTGGCCGTCGTGATATGGAATTGCTTCCTAACGTTTCGCCCGCACGAGTGGCTGGCTTCTTCTGAGGTTCCATCTTGATCGGAAATCATCGGAAATCATCGGAAATCTTTCAAGATGGAACCTCAGAAGAAGCCAGCCACTCGTGCGGGCGAAACGTTAGGAAGCAATTCCATATCACGACGGCCAACAAACCCGAAGAAGAGTAACATTATCAAGGTTTGAGGTGTTATTTCTGAACACACTTCAATAATTCGACGGCGCAGTTCATCTAACGACCCACAAACTGTCTTAAAAACTACGGATTTCACATAGCCCCAGAGAAAGAAATCAAGCGGTGAGAGGTCCGGTGAGCGAGCTGGCCACTCTGTTGTACCTCGACGTCCAATCCACCTACCTGGATACCTTTCATCTAAGTAATTTCTCACCTCCCGAAAATAGTGTGGTGGCGCTCCATCTTGCTGAAATGTTACATCCAAGTAAAATTCATGTGTGTTTTCCGCAACGATCTCATCGATACTGGGACTTATTGTGTTTTGCAGCATTTGGAGGTATCTGGGACCATTTTTATTTTCTTCCAAGAATATGGGACCTACAATGTGGTTACCTAAAATACCAGCCCAAACATTAATTTTCTGGGGAAATTGAGTATGCCCCTCGCGGAATTCATGGGGATTCTCATCACTCCAATTTCTACAATTCTGGGTATTCACATTTCCATTTAGGTAAAAAGTGCTTTCATCACTAAAGCAGATGTGTTGCAAATAAAGTCGATTTGCAACAATTCTTTCTGCCATGGTCTCGCAAAATTCAAGTCGCCGGTCTGGATCATCTTCAACCAATTGGTGCAAAATTTTTATTTTGTAAGGATGGAATTTATTTTGTTTTAAAACCCTCTTTACTGATGTTTTAGAAACATCACATGTCTCAGCTACTTGCTTAGTTGATTGTTGTGGGTTATTTACCATTTCGGCTAGTACTTGAATTTCAACTTCTTCCGTAATTATTTTCGGCCTCCCAGATCTCGGAGCATCTTTCACGGTGCCAGTTTGGTTAAATTTTGCCACCAATTTCTGCAGATATTTTCGACACATCGGACGTTCTGGAAACCGTTCATTTTAAATGCGAATAGCAGCGTGGTAATTTCGGTTAGCTTCACCAAATATGATAACGGCTTCAACTTTGTCTGCTACTGAACGAGTCATATTAATCAACAAGAGAAATTGAAAACCGTTTGAAACAAAGTTTTGAAAACCTACAAAATGACATTTGGCAAAAACAGATAAGAGTTTTTTTTCGTTGTCATGGATAAAATAAACGCGCCTAGCGTGCATAGCCTACCTCATTAATTTATTCGTGAACTGGTGCAAAAGTAGTCGAAATAATTATTTACAAGTGTTCATAAGTCCAAAACTATAAACTTTTTTGATAGAAAACCATTTATCAAACTTGTTCAGAATTCAACGTAGAATGTAATAATGCAATGAAATACAGGGTGTCCCATTTAAAAAAATTAACTTCTAAGTCACCGTGCTTTTTTGAGACACTCTGTATGAATGAAACTTAAACCATTAAAGAGATCGAATGAAACCCTACAACTTATGTATTTAACATTTTTTTGTAATATGTAGAATAAAGAAGTTACAGGGGGGGCGACGGACTTTTGGTCCTCACTGTATATATATATAATATATATATAATAACCCGAAATATCATACTTTTCTGTAAACTCAACAATGACCTACAGTTTCATAACTATTCAAAAGACTTTCGTTCTAGCGATTTGTATTGAACATGAATAATTTTTCGTTTTTTGAAATAATTTCATAAATCTTATACTCTTTATTTCCACCATTAGATGTGTAAAAAACATTAAACTAAAATAACTATAACCAAATTTACAACAAAACATCGTAACATTCATTGATTCATCTCAATAATCCCATTCTGTATGCCGCCGTTCGCGTTCTATACAAATTATAGTCTTTCATTCACAGACTTTGTGGCATTTTTAATAAATAGGGGATTTATGTTAGCACAACACTCCCGAATGGTATTCTCTAAATGTTCTTTGTTTGCAAATGGTCTGTATTTATACACTTTTTGTTTCAGATAACCCCATAGAAAAAAGTCCATTGGAGATAAGTCCGGTGATCTTGGTGGCCAATAATCTTCCCAATCTCGTCTGACCAAGACACTGTTTCACTGCTACCGTTTGGTGGATCGGTGCTCCGTCAAGCTGATACCACAAATTTCGTCTAACACTTAGAGGCAGATTATCCAAAACTTTTCTCTAAAAAAATATGGTCCAATTATTTGGTTCTGTAATAAACCACACCACAAATTTGTCTTGAATGAATATTGGTCACGGCATTCTATTACAAGATTTGGATTATTGTTGGACCACCAGCGACAATTTTGGGAACTAACTGTTCCGTTCGACGTGAAAGTTGCCTCGTCAGTCCATAATATCCTGTAGGGAAATGCGATATCATTATCTTTCTCACCTTGGAACCAAAATGAAAATTCTACTCGAATATCGGAATCTGTTTCTTTGAGAGTGTGTATGAACTTATAGGGATGGAAATTATTTTTGTGCAAAATTCTTCTCACAGTTTCTCTGCCAACCCCTGTATTTTCACTAATACTGCTAATATTAGTTTTTCCATTTTCGTCAACGCTCAAACAAACATTGAGTTGTTCTTCTTCATTATACTTTATTGGATTATGTAGTTTCTTGAAACGATTGTTCACAGAGCCAGTTTCTTTGAATGTTTTCAATATCCTTCCCACGGTACTAAAGTGAATATTTCTTTCTGGATGCCGGTGATTGAAAATACAAGCAACATCTCTATATGGCACATTCTCACCACATAAAGGAACGATATCCACTTTGTCTTGTATGGATAACATTGTACATAAAACTTTTTGTGAATTATAAATGTAAGAAAATCTGTACACAAAACAACTCGATTTATTAAACGCAATAATTTGGCATTAACCAAAACTAAAAATTTGTTTCAAAAGCCTACTAAGTGAAAATTTTATTTCGATTTGATCAGTACATACTATTTTCTTCCCAAAATGTTGCATTAGTCTTGTATTGTTTAAAATCTCGAAATTTTATATCATGTCTAGTATAAATCGCTAGAACGAAAGTCTTTTGAATGCTTATGAAACTGTAGGTCATTGTTTAGTTTACAGAAAAGTATGATATTTCGGGTTTGTTTCTAACTGAATTATTGGTCAGAAAAATAATTGAACTGGATAAAAATCTATTAAAAAAAGAATTACGAGTGTAATAAGAATGAAGAGAAATTCGTTTATTCGATTACTGACATATTAACCTCCATACATTGAAAATCCACATCAGTTTAACAATGAAATGAAAAACTAGATGAACTTTGCAACAACAAAGACGAATTTCTGGAGGTGCATTTTTTTTATTTTCAGGTAACAAGCCAATGTGGGTATTTTCTGGGTAAGATATGACATTGAAGTCTCATATTCATCATAATTATGAAATTTGAATCATCTTCGTTCGAATCGATAGAGCGAAAGATTCGAAAAATAAAAAAATGGAAAAAAGTCAGTGACAGTATAGTTCAAATTTGAAGCAAATGTATGAAATTGGAAACTGAGCAACTGTTTACTTTGGCATTTTTCGAAATTTCCAAATAAACTGATTTTTTGAGGATTTTCGAAAAAAATGTCAAATTTGACAGGTTTAGAGTAGCACATGAAAAAAGGAAAGATGCTGTATTTTACTCATTTTTCAAGCACAAACTAACTGCGAATTAAAATTTTCTTTATACCTATCTATGAATAAAAAACTTCCGTATGTCGCGAATTTTATGACACTGAATATTGAAATGCATTAGGTGGTATGAATACAAGCTAGCAAATGCTTATACTATAGGTCTGTCTTTTTCATAACTCAACAAAATGAATACGTCCGTTTCATGAATTCTGAGTAAAAGCATTTACTCAAACTTTATTCATACCACTCATTGGGTTTATACCTTTACTAGCTTCATCAATGTTTTCCGATTCAATCAGAGTGGTCTGGATATGATTTGGTGTTACCGTTGAGTGAGGTGGGTCGTTTTCCAAGAGTCATTCATAAAAAAATATTGGACGGAGATTATCTTTTAATTAATTCCCACTATGCTGTGATTTGTCATGTAGAAGATTCCTGCCTCGATTGAAATCGACTGAACAAAATGTTCTTTGACCAGAAGCTGGGCTTATAAACTTGGTCCTTGAATTGTGGTTCAACACCTATCATAAATGATTGGTCATCAGCACGAGTGCTTCCGATTGCCAATTTTGTGACACAGCCCCGGTAATCATCGTATACGATCTCATATTGCCTTTATTATTCTTTAATCAATTCACAACTTTTCGAATGGTAAATATTTCTCCTAATTATTCACGAAAACCGAGGTATTAGACTACCCTTTGTTTTAGAAGCAATTACAAAGTCGGGGAAACTAGTACCGTGAATATTATGCAGACTGCAGAACAAGTTTTAGCATTGTTTCACTCATTGTATAGATATTCAAAACGACCCTTGTTTCGAAGTTGCCAGCTTTACAACAGCTTTACACTGTACAGCCCTATACTGTTTGCTCTGCTGAACGATCACAACGTTCACAGACTTTTAATTTATGCATAGGATCTTCAAAATGACACCCGAGTCTACGGATATCTTATGGCTGATTCAGATCGAGTTAGTCAGGTTCGTATAACATGATATCACGAAGCGAGAAACGCGAAATATAATAAAAGAGCAAAAATCTTGGCAGTTGTATGAAATTTCTGATGCGAGAACGGAAAGTTCGTATTTGCTTGCATCAAGAATGCAAAAGAAATTTCTGCCGGAGAGATGAGCTCTAGGATTGTAATGAATTCTTGAATAGACGGAGATTGCCTTGATATTGTTTTGGTTTTCATTGGTAGGTTTTAAGCTTTTTGTTTTGATGAGCTGTTTCAGCTCGCAGCGTTGCTGACGTAGAACACGAAACCTGAAAACCATTATAATTTTTTGTCGAATTATATTTACGTGAAGCACCATGGAAGTATCCTTACCCTTTTTCTTTCAACCGATTTGAATGATTATTTTTCCATAGGTAGACTTTTCAGGTCCAACTATTCATATTTTTCAAGACCAAAAATAAAACAAAAATATTAGCGATTTTTTTTAAATTTGACTACCACTGGATTCGCGACTTTTTCAAATTGTTTATGTCTATTATCAAAAAAATTATAAGTGGATAAAATTTTAAAAATCATCATTATTATTTTTAAAACTCTTTATTGTTCAGAAAATGTGTTGATACATTGTTTCAAAATAATTGTAAATAAGTGGGCATATCGCTAGGCAATTTCTTCCTGCCGATCTCCACCACATTTAATCGTTTGAATTTAGTGCCGACAACAATTATTAACGCAACCCTTAAAAAAACAATTACCGTCTTCTGGATCAGTTGAGTAGGTTCAATAATTCAAAAAGATAACATTGCGAAAAATCTTTTCTTCACAGCTTATACAGTGTGACACACTTAAGATGAAGACACCCCTGTATTTTAGTCATTTTTGAAAGCAGAGATTTGATTTTCGGTACAGCCGTAGACATTCATGGGCCGCACTTTTCGCAATACTCAGCCCGAGTGACAGCCTTAAACCCAGCCTACTGCGATCCCGCGAAAAGGGCAAATTCTCGATATTTTGCGTCGCGTTGGAGATACCGAAAAAAGTTGCTTATAAATCGATTTTGACCCTACATACCGAATTTCAACGCAAAATTCGAATTTTGAATTTTTTTGTAATTTTCATATTAAAGTCCGAAAATTATTTTTAAACGCTACAATGGAGAAATTCCCTTTTCTTAATAATATAAACCCTCATCAATTGTCGAATGATAAAATCTAATTTGTCGTGGAAAGTTGAAATTTCCTGAAGCTGAAAAACTACATATAATTGGTAAAATTCAATTTTTTCCAGTCTTTCGGTATTACCAACGCACTGAATGATGAGTAAATATAATTTTTTTGGACGGAAATTTATGGAACAATTATTGTCGACGAAAACATATTTGTCGTGGAAATTTTCGTTCTTGAAATGCCGGAAATATACTTTAAAAACCTAAATAGCGGAGAAATTATCCTTATAGGCATGCGGTTTTGCCACTTACTCAAAATTTTCCCGAATATCAAGAATTCCAATAAAAAATACACATATAAGCTGTAAAGAAAAGATTTTTTGCATTTTTTTTTTACTTCAAATAGACTTCGACAATTGTTGGTCACCACAGTGATAAAATTTGATGTTTATTTGTCAAGTTATATCAGTGGCAGTGCTAACTTAATATAAAGTTAGCACAGCCACCCCATATAAAAAAAACTATAAGCGCGACAAATTTTATTCGTTCACGACAAATTCTCGACAATTATTCGACAATTACTGGAATTGGTTTAATCGATTTTTCGGCAAGTGGTCTTGCTAACTTTATGTACATCTCTTCTTCAATACCATCCACATAGCCTCACCGCCAGAATGCAAAAAAAATGCGCCTTCGCCAAAACCTTGATGTCATATAATTCGTTGTTTCCCCCACGAGGGCGAACATTTTAAATAACAGGAGATTCACGAATCAAACTCCATTTTAGTTTGTCCAGTGCCACGGTCATCTACTTATAAGGTACCTATTTAATGGTGCAGTATTGAAATGTGACGCAATTGTTCGCAAATACGGTATTACCTCGGACTTCAATCCGGAAAGTGTCAACAACATCGGTGGGTATAGCCCTACTACTGACCTTCAATTACTTTCCATAATATACCAAATGAAACAAATTGAATAATGATATCCCTTTAAGTTTGAGATGAAAATTAATACCTACCAAATTTTAATTTCTCACCTCGCAAAACACCGTTCACCAAATTTTGTTGAGAAAATTTATTTTTTGCGAAAGATATTAAAAATAAGTGAAAATAAAATTTCACAACACCCTATACCTACTTATCCGAAACGATACATTTGTGGACACATGTTCACATGAACATCTTATCTTGAAACTATTCAAAGATTCACCAGTTAAAGTTTGTACAAGTACTTAATAAAATGATATGCAGTAACGGATCGACAGTAGAGCTATTTTTTCATAGATATATACTTGATTCCATCAAAAGTACGTCAAAAAACAAATAATTGGATAGTTAAATTGTTACGTTGATGTGACTGATTCACTTAAGCCTTGTCTTTGTTTGGTTATTACTGGACGTGGGTTCAGAAGCTATGTATAATTGGCCTTCGTAACTTCAAGCATTCATATCACATAGAGTTAGTCATATCTGTATGGAGACCGACCCTGTACCTACTCAGAAGGAGTAACTACTACTTAACCATCAATATAAACATAGTCGTCCGATTTTGAATGAAACGAGAGCCGACTATGAAAACACCTGTACAATGCTCAGATGGGCACTATGTTGATTGCAATTAATCATTCGAAGTAAGTGCCGACAACAATTATTAACGCAACCCTTCATAAAACAATTACCGTCATCTGGATCAGTAGAGTAGGTTCAATAATTCAAAAAGATAACATTCAAATGAATTTTATTGCCTTCTGTAATTCACGGTTCACCAACAATTTTAGCCTTGATTTTCCATAATAAATTATTGGTAAATATATCATAACTCGTGATATGTAGGAATACCTCAGAATGTACGTAAATTCTACGTTGATAAATATAATACGTTCACATTCCAAAAAGCATGTTTGTTCACTAATCACCTTCGTTTATTTAAGAATTTTTTGAGGTTATGTAATTAAAGTACGTAATATAAGTCTTGATTCTATACACCGTAAATAACGGAGTCATGTGTGATCAAGCAAATTTTAGGAAGTGGTCGGTGGTCCATAATAAAATTATCTCTGTCGACAGACCCAAACGTTCGAAACATGGTTGTCGAAGTTATGACTTCAAGGTGGTAATGTCAAGTTCACATTTGCATATGAGATTTTTTTCACCTGTGCGTGTTCTGAAACATGTTTTCTCTACTGCCTCGTCATAAACAATGCTATTGTTTCATTAAAACTAATTCCAAAACAAAAGCATTTTTCTGAGGTATTATTGGAAAATGGCACTACAATTCAAACGATAATTCCGTGTTTGAGTAAATCTTGAAATATTGAATCCACATGAGGAACTCTGAAGATGACTTGTACTTGTAATCAGACATGACTAATATTTTTTCAAAACAGCGTCGAAGGTATAGACCGACATTTTGGTATCTATGTTATTGGGGCATTGGTATTGGCTGTGTTTTATATAGAAACTAACAATCATCATGTCGAACCGTTCAAAACTGCTGCATACTTTTCGAATTTTTCGTTTTTCATAATGACATTTTACTTCAAACTTGTTTGTAGATAACTATTAATATATTTTCAGAACTAATAATATTTTTCAATGCGAGTACTTTCAAATTAAAATTTTCTGTATTACACGAGCATACCATAATTCGAAAAATTATTTATCACCATGACCATTAACGGATTGATCGAATGAGAAGAAAACAATTGAATCGAATTATAAATGGTACTTAGACTTCATTCGCCATATTTCAGCCTCCATATTCAAATTTCATTTTAACTGGCTTGTGGGAAGGGACGGTGGATTTGTCGACAAATATTTGTGTAATATAAATGTAGATTCAACTAGAGATTGGTCAGGAATGAATCTTCAACGTTTTTTTAATGAGTTTCTCTAATATTGAACCAATGTTAGAAATGGAAGGATAGATAGGATTCTTAAGTCGCGGAAAACTCATGAAACATAAGTCGAGGTGAATTCATCTGTCATATCACTGGTAGGTCTAAATTGTTTCAACTTTTTTATATCGTATTCTATCACTGTAGAAAGTAAATTAATGTTATTTGAACCTAATTACAGGTAATGTTTAATTGGGTTATAAAAGTCTGTGAGCTCGTTAAGAAGAACAGACCCAATTGTCGGTTGATGATTCTTCGCAATTTCAATGGCATACATCGAACTAGTAGTAGGAATAGTAGTATTTATGAGGAGGCTGTTGTTACAGCCAAGCAAGTAGGCGCCCCATGGGCTCTTTTGCCATCCCCTGCTCTCCTCATGCATGGTGTTCTGCCTGCCTATGGATCTCAAAGTCTGGGTGTGTAGTGTGTAGTTGCTTGTCAAGGATGCGAGTTCCTTCAATCCGCCTCCTCAAGCCCTGGTAGGGCTGGTTTTCAGTCGGGCGGTGCTGCGGCCACAGGTGAATCCATCACCGGCTACCAGACCCGCAGTATCCAATCCGAGGCCCCTCCCCAGCTTCCATTGGAGAATAGTTCTCCAGTTCTCACTACCAGCTCCTTCCACCCGCATCTTCGTGAAAGTCCTGGTATATAGGGCTGGTTCTCAACCAGGCGGAGCGGCGGCCGAGGGAAATTCATCACCTGATAGCCCGCAGCACCCAATCCGAGGTCCCTCCTTAGCTTCCATTGAATGAAAAATTTTAAGTTCCCGCATCCCTCCGTAATGGGCCGGGGATCCACCATGTGCCCTCGGCGCCGGGCGACGGGGCTCGCGGTGACTCCAGCCAGGCACATGTCGGACTAAAGGTCGAGGTTTAAACCGCAATCAAAGCAGGAATTTCAAAAAAACACATTATTATCATTTCGTAGCTCAACTGGGGTTGGTTCGCACGATTCATTGTTGCGTACGAATCAACTGTGCTCCTGGTGCCTTGTGGATTTACTAACAAAGCCCACCCGTGAACACAGCAATCGATGCCACTCTAAATACACACAAAAAACAGCTGCACTGCTGTATTCAAATACCCATGAATGATTCAGTCACCCCTGCTGTGAATACTCAGCATAATCTCATCAAAATACGTAAATTCAATCTAACTGAACTTTCAATTGATTCTCCCCTTACTGCAGGGTGGCTCCATGATTCAAATTGACTTTCGTATTCTTGAAAGTGTATCGTAACAATTTAATAAGGAAAACATTTGTGAGCATGAAGTTTCTAGAAGTTTTAGGGAGAAGAGATCAGTTGCTGTCTTTATATCGAGACCGATTTCCAATTAACCTTCCGTAATTTGCATGAGCCATTCGACATTGAAATATGATACTTTTTAGAACGGCCCTTATTCCAATCGATATTCATTTCAGAACATAACTAATTTTGATATACTAATATAGATAGCGAGTAGATTCAATAGGAATATATCGAATTTAACTTAGATTTGAAGATGCTAATGAAATTAGTGCCATCAGTTAAAAGTATGATTGCCAGTATCTGATCCAGTGAAAACGAATTACCTACATCGAAAAAAGTCTTGAAAGGTAGCCCCATAAAAATTATGAAAAATACAAGATCATTAGATTCACTTAGAATTTGCACTATTTATATACGCAAAATTTCAGGGTGAATCCGAATCATACCACAAAAATAAATTTCAATGACAAATTCGTGATAAAGCCCTCATTTATTCATTCATGAAAAAATTATATAATTAGGTATCAGGAATTGTTCGTACAAGTTACTAGGATATGAAATTCAAACTGAAATGATTCATGGAATAATCCTCCTCATCATCCCTCCTCATTTCCGTGACCCCCATTTACAGCCCCCCGCATTCGAATAATTTCAATAGAAATCCCAACTTGTGATATCTCATTTAATAGCTGGTAAAAAATGCTCTCTCCTCCCTCCCCTACCCCTCCTCATCAAAGAAGTAATCAATTATTATTTTTGTGAACACCTTTACGTATGGGAACGAAATGGAAAAACGAGAGCATTTTTTACCAGCTATTCAATGAGTTATCACGAGACTGTAAGTTAGGGGGTGGCTGGAAATAATGGGGGTTGACGCGGAGGATTATTCTATGAGTCATTTCAGTTGAACTTTCATACTTATCCTAGTAACAGTTACGGAGAATCCGTGATGATTATATAATTTTTTCATGAAATTGTCACCCTGTACATGGAAAACTATACACTGTTGGATAGGCAATCATATGAACCCTCATGTCGAGTGGGTGACCACTCATCAGAAAACGTACACGTATTGCCGAAATCCCTTATGATTTCTTGAACTATTTGGGAATTCCGAGGATTTCCTGGAAATCTTATGTGACTTCGAGAGATTTCCGGGGATTTCGTGGGAATCATATAAGATTTCGAGAGATTTCCGATGATTCTGTGGAAATCGCATGATTCCGAGAGATTTCCAAAGATTTCTTGGAAAACCAAACCGATTTCGATGAATTTCCTAGAAATAATAAGAAAATGATTGCGACACGTTATTGGAAATGGGAGATTTTAAAGTTTTGGTGCCTGAATCACAGAAAATTAAAAGATTTGTTATTTCAAAGTCATTCTCAGTCAAATTTATTTCATTAATTTGATCAAATATCACTTAATCCGAACAACATGTGTATTCTTGAGACCGAAATATTATTTTGCAGCAAAGTAATGGAATTCTTGGTAAAAATGTTTTTGATGTACCTATCATTTTGAGAATATATTTATTAAAAAAAATCGAAAAGAAATAAATTCTGGTTTCATCGAAGTTTATATACCTATTGATCCAAAAAATAATAATTTGGTTGAATGAAACAATCAAATTTGATCGAATCAAATTAATACCTATTGCACGAATGCTTGTCAAATTCGCCGTATTGATTCGACACTAAGATATACTTGAGAAAATTAACAAAAAAATGTTACCTAGTTGGACCAACGAATGATTTATTTGATACAATGAACATGCGCTTAAATCGAGGCTTGAATTGAGAGTTGACATTCAATAATTATTTTTCTTGCTTCAACAAATTATTTTGTCGTGCATATATGACACTTTTATTTCTTTAGTTCGAATGATTTTTGTTCAATGGGACCAATTTTATTTTTTTCTTCCAGATAATATTTTCCAGGAGAGCCAAAAATAGTTCAAATCATTACACGGAGATGACCTTGCATTTATTCTGAATATTGTAAGTAATTCGCATTACAGTCTTCTAGATGATTTTATGTCAGTTGCTTTAAATGAGTAGGTACAGAATATAATCAGGACCCCAAAAATGTAATGAGTCAATTTTGTAGAAAATGTTGGATACTTTGTTTTACCATAGAGCAGCCGTTATCTCGAGTATTATAGAACTCGATCAATCCTTGTGATTCTTATCATATATACGTGGATGGTAATACTAATAGACGATATAAAAAAGTATAGCAAATTTCCATTCACATTGCTTTATTCAACCCAAAATTAACTTACATTGACTAGTTTGAAAATTCCACACTCAAACATGTTTTTTTGTTTTTGAATATCTTTTCAATTTTTGTTTTTTCCTCGTGGTTAATGCAAAACGGTCCGTTTCCGATTAGGTTAACAGGCCCAAAAAATATATATTTCTTTTGAACCAACTGAACATCCTCACACTTGGGCCATATATATGAATCTAGTTCCCATTTGAGGAATTTTATTTTGAATTGATTGTCTGAGATGATGTCCACAATACGGCCAATATACCACGTGTCGTAATATACAGCATAATAGTGTTCTATCATTTTTTTTAAACTTGAGTCTTCGTCTCGGTCTTCGTGATTTAGATTCTCTTTTATTACTTTTGTTTCGATATACTCATATTTTTGCATCGCATATTCGTGTCTGAAGAAAAATGTCCTTTCTTATAGGAAAAGAGCCAACATAAAGTTGATTTTCTCGCAACCATTTTTTAATTATTTGCATTCATGGTCAGAAATGAACAATCTGACTCCATGTTCTTATTTTTTTTGTTTCGCCTCACTATAGTCCCTAATAACTTCAGGTTACTTCTCCTTGTCGGACTCTGAATCCATTTCTATCGTTTCCTTAACACTCTCCTTTTGCTTCTTCATATTTTTTTAAGATTTGAATAAATATCTTCTTCACTAAACACTGGTTGGTCCTTGGCCCTTCGACACTTCACACTTCGACAACTCAAAACTCGATCTACAATGACTACAATCACGGCCTTCGAGGGATTCATGATTCGACAAGTTACTACAAGGAAAAATATGTTTCCCTAGCATCTATCAATCGTTCGTTTCTTCGCATGCATTATAATTTCGCATTTCTCTAGCGACTGCGATTTCCGAAGAGGATTTCGGTGATGATTTTGAAAGTTTTGTCAGTGATTTCCGGATTTCCGATAGGATTTCCGGGATTTCAAAGTGATTTCGGATTTCTGGAGCGATTTCTTAAGTGATTGCGGGATTGCGGCCAAAAATCAAGCGATTGCGGTCGACTGCGGGGCAAATTTGTACACGTATTGCCAGAGTGGTCACCCCCTCGCCTCATGTAGTTGATGAAGTCCCAAACGTTTTCAAAAATCTGCAAATTTTAGCAGATTGTTTTCCAGTTTCAACGGATTGAGTGAAAATCAAAACAATTGTAGTATTGATATTTATCTATTTCTATAAGTCGACACTCCCAACGAACAAAGACCTAACTCATTTTTTATCATATTTCAGGAGAGCCGAAATACGCCTACACCTGTAATTTTTGTTCGTTGGGGGTATCGAAATGTTGTCTTGCCATACTGTAATGCAACACCCTTTGTGAGATTTTATTTTTTATTCGACTAGAGGGACTAAGTTCTCTAATAGAAATTAAAATAAAAAAAAATTCACTTTCAATGAGAATTTTTTAAAATGTTTTAAATTGTTAAAAATAAAGTTTGCGAAATTTCAAAGTAGCGTTCAATCGTTTACTTAATATGGTTGACACAAACAAGAAGTATGTGATTCCCTAAAATCCAAGTAAACACAAATATGCTTCAACTGCGCAATTGATTAAGTAGATGTTGACTATTTCATGAGAGCGATGAGGGTAAATATTGAAAAATAAAAAAATTGGGAGATTATTGATGGTTGAAAAAATGAAATGAAAACATTTCTTATGCCATGTTTTGGTAGTTAGCAATAACTTAAGTGAAATCGTCAAGCTGTGTGCACGTGCCAATATACTTGGAGGAAAATTTTTGTATTTTGTGCAGAAAATAATTTATTAAAATTGTAGCAGAGCGCTTTCGACTATCGTAGTCATCATCAGTGCTTACCTGAAAGTAAGTAATTAGTGAAAATAAAGTGAATTGTAAGATATTTTTTTGTGATTTTGTTACTTACAGGTGTATGAGAGCAATAAACATAAAAACAGCATTTGTCCAACGGACGATGGGAAATATTTAAAACATTGTGGATTTTTTTTTAATTGAATTCTGGACCAGGATAATGCTGGGTAAAACAATTCTACTAGGACATTTCGTTCAGACGATCATGTTCTAGTAGAATTGTTTTACCCAGGGTTATCCTGGTCCAGGTTTCAATTGAATTTTTTTTTTCAACAATGTTTAAAATATTTCCCATCGTCCGACGCATCGTTTTTATGGTTACTTATTGCTCTTGTACACATGACGAGTAAGTAACAAAATCATAAAAAATATTTTACAATTCACTTTATTTTCAACAATTACTCACTATCAGGTAAGCACTATGATGATGACTATGATAGTCGAAGGCGCTATGCTACAATTTTAATAAATTATTTTCTGCACGAAATACAAAATTTTTCCTTCAAGTTAGCAATAACTGTCCACTGTAAACAACTTTTCCTGATTTTACTGAATTTTCACTCATAAACAATTTGTATTTTTTTTTTACCTATTCTGTATGCTGTTTGACTTGTAACCATTGAAAGGACACCTAATATGAACTTTCGGCAATATTTGTGTTTTGGTTGAGAAATTATTTGAAAAAAATCCCATATGTTGCACACTTTAATAGCCACACTGTATACCACATTGATTGATTAAAATATTTCTCAAACTACCATGGGATATCAAAATTGTACCTACGTTGAATGCATTTTATTCTTCGCCATGGTCATTTAAACTTTAAATCCACCAATTCCAAAACAAGAAACTGTCAAATACACGCACTTTGCTCACATGTAACACTGCAACAGGTAGTCGGCTGCGCGGAAAATAATCACGCACTGTAGGGCCAATGCAACACGAGGACTTTGAGAGACTTCGAGAAATACTGAGAGCGGAGAGACGCGCCAAACTAGCTGAGCCGTGAAAATGGCCACCGCGCAGTGTTGTCAAATCGCCCGAAGAAGTTTCTCTTTGATAATAATATATCGTAAATTCACCGACACCTTTGTGGTGAACACAACACATCTCTGTAATGTGTTGTGTTGTCTGTAATATATTTCAAATATTTGTGTACTTTGTGACCGGAACTATTTGAAACAATGCCCATTATCCACTTGAATGAATGCATACACGATATAGCTAAATTATAGCTTGGAGAAAAGAGTAATGAGCAAGTTATTCTGACGGTAGAAAAGTTCAAAGGAATCAATTGTAGATACTAAATTATGATTATACATATCCAGTGGGTTCTTTTACGAGTAGGAGTCGGTCTCTATGGAAGTCTGTTGGTTCATATTGGCTGGGTATTTTAACATAAATCATAATAATGAAGAATCAGCTGAGACCGACTCACTGAAGAGCCAAAACTTAACTTTTGACTTGAGTATGCACGTTGACGTAGATACTGCCAATTCTCTAACAGTTGTATTGATTAAGGAGCAACCTTGATGAGCAGAAAGTGTCATGCTCAGTGATCCCATCAGGTTTATCTGATCATGAAGTAGTTACTTATACTGCACATCTAGAATCAGCAAATAAACAAAGTAAATGTAGGTTTGGGAGGTTGTATTACAATTGTCTGAGAATTAACTGGGAAGGAATACTATTCCAGAATGAATCTTTCCTCATATTCCATAATGAATTACTGAATGTATTTGAGAAATCTTTTTCTATTCAGAAAATAAAAAATTAACAAAAAAAGCTTTGGATTACATCAGGTTTGAAAACTTCTTCGATAAACTTACGCTTGCTCCACAGCATACTGATTACCAAAGCTTCCATAATTACTTCAATAACTATCGCAGAATTTACAGGTCCGCACTATCAAAAAAGCAAAGGAAAACCACTATGACAATAAAATTGATGAATCAACTTATAAGATGAAAGAAACTTGGTCGATAATTAGTGAGATAACAGAAAAAAAGAAAAAAAAATGTCGACTTGTCACTTAGCCCCAATAAAATTAATGAATACTACTGCAGTGTGCACAAAATCTGAGTGAGAAGATAGTGATTCCGTATGACCCACTCACAAATATGGCAGATGTGATAATTGAGGAAAACCTAATTCTATATGATACCAATCATTCTGAATAAGTCGAAACATAGGCGATCCTTCAAATCTTCGCCCAATATCCCTCATTCGAGTGAAAATCAATTTTGTTTAAAACACAAAACTAATACGCATGATGCAGTATTTTCTTTCATGTATAATATTTACAGTGAGTTGAATTCCGGTAATGTTGCTGCAGCGGTCTTTTGTGATCTGTCAAAGTCGTTTGACTGTGTCAACCATAATACTTTGTTAAAAAACTGTACCGTTATGGCTTCAGAGGAATCACATACAAATGGTTTGAATTATACCTTTCCGGAAGGAATCAGAGGGTGAGAGAACAGAATTGTCGAGCAGGAAAGAAATTATGTCAAGAATGCCTCAAGGATCGGTCCTAGAACCCATTTTATTTTCACTTTATATTAACGATCTAACAAATTTAAACATCTCCGGAAAATTACGAAGAAAATTCACTCTTTTCGCTATTTTCGTATTATGAAATACCAAAACTTTTGATTGGAATTGTGCAACGCAAATTTGTTAACCTTTAATATAACAAAAACAAACATAATATCGTTCAAATGTATCATTGATGACCTTCTGTTCAATGATAACACAATCATTGAAAAAAAGGCCCAAACAAAATTTATGGGCTACATAGATAAAAAAAACTCAAATTTGACACTCTTATCAAACAACTAAAAAGTGAAATTTCCTCTGGGTATTATGCAGTGAGAGTAACATCAATAAATTTGGGAATTAAAACAGCCAAAACGGTGTATTATGCTCTCATACAGTCTCATTTACGATATGGTATACCGTTTTGGGGAGTTTGCAATTCAACAGCACTGCAGACTGTTCTAGTTCTGCATAAACGGGCTATCAGATATTTATGTAAGCTAAAGCCCAGTGAATCATGCAAACTAAAATTTGCCGAAGAAAAAATACTGACAGTAATTTCATTGTTCATTTTGGAATTGGTATGTCTTATAAATGAACATGTATCCATGTTCCAAGCTCACAGCAATCCCTATGGCACACGTATTACTGGGTTAAAACTAGCACTTTCCACAACAAACCTTAGTAGGGATTCCATCTATTATAAGTTGTCAAGATGTTCAGTCACTTGCCACAATATATCAAGAAGGCGAACACAAAAAACTTTAGGAAAATACTGAATACATTTTTAGCAGATAGGCCCTATTATAGAATTACAGGAGTACTACGGAGACAAAGGACCCCGCAAAATCCTTATGTAATTTGGGTCTCAGTGGATTTTTTTAAATTTTTGATATGATGTAGTCCATGTAATTCTCAACTAATGTTACCATTGCGCCAACCCCAAAACATTAACAGTTTTGCCGCTAGGGGTCGTTAAAATCACTTTCTCAGAATAGACTATTTATTTTCGAAACCGGGAACGACATTTTCACCTGTTTCATTGATAATGTTGCATATGATTACGCTCTTTTATAAAAAAATCTTCAACCCCCTCCCTCTTCCCCCCCACCACATATTATGAAACACAAAAAATTATATCTTGATTACTTTGAAATGCATCGTCAGATGTTTGAACATGCTTGAATTAGGGAAATAGCACTTTTTCATGATTTTCCCCTCCCCCCCCGAGGGGTACAAAACAAAAAAAAATCGGTGGATTTTTCTGAATTTTCAATATGATGATGCAGTTTGTGAATAGAAATTAATCAGGTGATAAACCAAAAAAATTGATAGTTTTGGTGCTAGGGGGCGTTAAAATCACCCCTTGCTCAGAATTGACTATTTATTTTCAATACCAAGAACAACCTTTCCACCAGTTTCATTGTAGCTAATGTTGCATAAGATTGTGCTCTTTTATAAAAAAGATTATTCATCCCCCCTTTTCCCCCACCTCCTATTATGAAACGCAAAAAAAATATATCTGGATTATTCTGAAATGCATCGTCGGATGTTTGAATAAGCTTGAATCAGGGAAATTGCACTTCTTCATGATTTTCCCCCTCTCCCGATGTCAAAACAATTTCGCTGGATTTTTCTGAATTTTTAAGAAGCAGTTTTAGTTACTGTAAATAGGAATTAACTAGGTGAAAAAACCCAAACATGGGTAGTTTTGATGCTAGGGGGCGTTAAAGTCATACCTTGCTCAGAATAGACTATTTATTTGCCGCAATTTCCTCGCCTTACTTTGGAATATTTAAAACGATGAGATTTTGGCTTCTTTGTAGTAATAGAATAGACTTGAACTGGATTTTTAACTTCTGGTATCTTTTTTAATTCACACCTATGATTTTAGGTGTCTATCAAGTTGGGCTGGCTCCATCCTATATTCAGGACAAGTTTCAGAGAGATGTGGGTGAAACTATTCAAGTAGATGAACATTTGAATGAGAATGCGGGTTTATTAGAATGCGCATTTACTCAAGATATACCAGGCTCTTCAAACATCAGCTTTGGATTGCTTTTAACCCCAACATGCAAGACGAAGAGGAGGTTATGCCAATTTTAGGATATTCCTGCACTTGCAAAACGGGGGCAAGAACTTTAGGCTCTAGTGTGTTATGGTTCTTGAGCTTTGCACGCCATGAATCGAATATCAGATACCCATGGACGACGCACTTGGATGTAGTAATGGATGCCGCTAACAGGCCTGCACAAATTGATCCAAATCAAACACTACCCCAAATTCAAATTGTTGATGTTTGAACTTATACAAAGTCTTACAAGACTATGACAGTACTTAGTGGTCAGTGGATCAGCGGTCTAACGCACAGGCCGTTCGAAACTCCAGCATAGCGATAGTCGTTCGAGCCCGATGTGTACAAGAGAATTTTTCTCATCTACTTTATATCGGATCGATACGCGACTGCATGCCTTGTTGAAAAGCAAGTGTATTGTGAGTTGTCTAGATGCCAATCTCGTCTGGTGCTAGCTTGGAGTGCACACCGACCACCCGAGGTGGTGCTGTAGGTTTTCCGGGTTTTCCTACAGCCTAAAAGTGAATACGCCGCCAAAAATCAGTAAGTCGCCCCGGAGCGTCACGGCAAAGTAATAATAAAAGCCGTCCTCTACCCGCACAGGCTATGCCTTTGGGTACACTCAATGAGTGTTTATGAGGGAGTATTATTATTATTATTATTACTTAATATAGGCATGATACGATGGGCGGCAAGGCCTGAGTGTCACCGGGGGCAATAGCCTGACGGGCCTACATAGAGGAGGAGGTTTTAGTGAGTAGCCCTGACATCTGAGAATCAGTGGAGTCTCACAGTAGGTCTTGAGTTTTGAGACTTTGAGACTCATTACCTCTTTATAAAATATTTCCTTCACCACATACGAAAAAAAAATAAAATCGCGGCATTCACCCTAATTTTTTTAACTGGGGCGGTATAAATGAACAAGTATGATTTCCCTCATTTGAGCTGAATAAAACATAAATTTTGACTACGCCTTCAAAAGTATAGCAAAGAATTATATTTTAGTGTTTCAAAATAGGGTTTGGGGGGAGAGTTTAGAATTCTTCTTATGAAATATTACAATATCACTCATCGTGATTTAAAATTAAACACGTTCAAATATCATTCCCTCCTATAATAATAAATAGTCTATCCTGAGCAAGGTATGACTTTGAAGCCCCCAAGCATCAAAACTATCCATTTTTGGGGTTTATCACATAGTTAATCTCTATTCACAATAACATGAACTGCATCATATTAAAAATTCTGAAAAATTCTCCATTTTTTTTGGTTGGTACCCCTCGGGGGAGGGGAGATTATCATGAAAAAGTGCTATTTCCCTAATTCAAACTTATTCAAACATCCGTCGATGCATTTCAGATATATATTTTTGCGTTTTATAATAGGAGGTGGGGGGAAGAGGTGAATAATTTTTTTGGTGAATAATATTTTTATAAAAGAGCACAATCTTATGCAACATTAGCTACAATGAAACTGGTGGAAATGTTGTTCTCGGTCTTGAAAATAACTAGTCAAGTTACAAAGTTTAACAAATGAAACCAGCATTTTTGAACTTTTGTATCAAACGTATAGGTAACCCCACTGTCATCTGTATCTCTGAACACTGGATAGTGGATGTTTGAGGACAATCCAACGTACCTCAGGATAAATAACTCAGAATTGGTGTTTAGTTTATGCTGATCTCAACTAGACCATGGTGACACTGCCATTAGATCCAATCTAAATTCCATAATAATAGCAAATATTTGAAATAACCCCTTGATAACCATTCACTCACGTTCGACTTTGAGTGCATTGCTGTGTAAAGAAACGGCAACCTTAATCTAAAATAAACATTCTGAATATTTCACAATTTTCTATCATGGTTTGATGGCTAATTATTTACTTGTGGTGTCCATTTTCATGTTTTTCAAATATACATTTATTTCATTATCCACTTCCAAATGATAATATGTAGTCGTGAGAAGACATTTCGTTTTTTATTCGATCAAGGAATCAAATTATTATACAAAAAATTCAACAAAAAAAATTGAGAACTTTCTGCTGCACACAGCCCCACTGCTCCGAAAGAAAAACTTAAATGAGGTCGGTAAGTGGTTGAGAGCTTCTTCAGTTTATTTTTGAAACAGTTTACACTGAGGTTAAAAATGTCCAAGTCATCAGATATCATAGTGTTAAATGTTACCGTACATCTAATCATTGGAGAACTACCAAAGTAATTCGTGGAAAAATAAGGAGTAAAAAATAATTGTCTATGACGGATGTTATATGAGGAACAGTTCAGTGAAAAGAGGGTTGTACATTCATTGGAATCAATTAAATTATTAAATATTTTGTAAATAAAATATATATCAGTAATGCCTATATCTGAAGAATGTGTAATTTATAATATTGATCAATTTCTTTTGCACAAACTCCAATCTCTTTATGCATCTTTGATATGATGGGTTCCAAACTGCACTACAGTATTCAAGGATAGGCTTTATCAAAGTGTTGAACATAATCAGTAAAGAGGAAAAATTCTTAAAATACCTAGTATTTCTCGATATGAACCCGATGGTTCTGAGAGACTTCTTGACAATTTTTTCAATATGACTGTCAAAGGTCAACTTGGTATCCAAAGTTACACCTAAGTCAACTATCTCATCAGAGATGGACAGGCTATCATTGTTAATCTTGAGCGAAAAAATATGGGGATTCTGACTACGGGTGAATATGATTTGACTACATTTCTTAGTATTTAGTGAAAATTTATATATATTACATTAATCTGAAAAGCGATCTGGGTCCTCCTGTGTTTTGTTGTAGTCAGTGGAAGTATTTCTCCACGTCACTTAAATAAATAATAAATAGTAGAGGTCCCAGATGGGAACCCTGAGGAACCCCAGAGGTAACTGGCAACATGCAAGACTTTGTATTATTCAGTGCTACGTACTGGTATCTATCCTGAACATATGATGGAGAAGTCCCAACAGGTAACCGTGCACACCAAAATTTCTGAGCCTTGTTAATAAGGTTGGATGATGAACTTCATCGAAAGCCTTTGAAAAATCGGTGTACACAGCACAGGTTGAGATCCCCTTCTCCATATTACTATAAATATTTTGTACAAATGGCACCAGGTTTGTTAGTGCAGAGCGTTTTTTTGTAAAAACCGTGTTGAGTAGTGGTGATGGAATGTTTTAAAATAAAAAACATTTTCATACAAATTATGGATTCGAATGTCTTACCAAATACACTCAGTAATGATATCGACCTATAATTTCTAGCATCGTTGATGTCTCCAGATTTATGTATCGGTATTACTTGAGCGATTTTTCTGACTTTTGGGAATGTACCCTCACGCAGACATCTGTTATACAATAAGTGGAGAGGTTCAACTAGGCATTCCTTACATGATTTTGAAAATACTGCAGGGAATCCATCAGGGCCACAACCCTTATTATTATCTAACCGTGACAGTGAAACGAGAATTTCTTCCTTAGTGATTTGTTTCATATCAAAAATGTTGGATGTGCTTGATAGTTCCAGGAGGGATTGAGTTGAGTTGGATTCGTACACACTTCCAAAATACTCGCCAAATATTTTACAAATAGTGGGACAATCGGTACCATGCCCATCATTGAAAGGTATGTATCGAGGAAATGAGCTGCATTTCCTTTTATTTGACACAAATGACCAAAAAACTTTGGAGTTGGACTTTAAATTATTTTCAGATATAGCAACGTATATATCAAAATCTTGTTTGATACATGTTTTAATATGTTTCCTTAATGTAGAGAATTGTTGATAATCTTCTGCATTCCTATGCTTTTTCCACTTATTGTGAGCCTTATTTTTGACACAAATCATTCTGACAGTTCTTTTTGCAAACCAATGAGGATATGAGCCTTTTGTGATAATTTTATTAGGAACGAACTCCTCTACGACATCATTCAGAACATTATAAAACTTTTGAACGCCAACCTCGATATCAGTATCATTAAGAATATTTTTCCAATTGTTGTTGCCGAGGAAAGTGTTAATTCGATCGTAGTCAGCTTTTTTGAATAACAATTTCTTATAGTTATTGTTTGATAATAATTTTTGAGTCGACAGTTTAAGTATGGCTTCTAAAGATTTGTGATGTGAGTCCTCCTAAACAAACGGATATTTACAATGTGTCACCAACATGTCAATTTTGGGGGACATCAGCAAGTCTTGTATTCTACCATTGACATTACTTATATTGTTATATTGTTTAAGTTGTAGCAAAGAGAAATAATTTATAAAATATTCGCTCAAGGCATCCGTGGCATTAGACGGGATGAAGCTATACATGTCAGAGGCGTCGGGTAGCCAGGTGACGTTAGCTAAGTTGAAGTCCCCAGTTATTATGATCGCATCGATTTCTATTGAAGATATTTTCGACTTTATCAATAAATTCATATATAAATATTTTATCTTTTGGCTGACACTGAATAAAGCTATTTTTCTGCATATTTAAACCAACAGAGGCCTTCTCAATTGGCAACATTAGATGTTGTTTGTTGTTAGTTATTATACATGACTTGCCGTTGATTTCGAACAATAAGGTAACTTTAGTGGGCATAATAGAGTACTTGAGTCAGCAATAGCAAATATTTACATTTCATTCACCGAACAAATACCAATTTCGAGTGTTACTGCTTTAGAGAACATGAATCATATAAAAGCTGATAGTGTTTATAGCAAACAATGATAATGCTTGTTATGGATGCAGAATTTTCGGATTAGCGATACTTAGGTTCTTCACAATTATGGAAAACGATGAATAAATTCAGTTCTCTATAACAAGAACAATTCTTTTATTGAAGTAAATTTGTATGTATTCCGTTATTTCATAGTTTAATCAATAATTGAGGTTTTCAATAATTCACAAAACATGAGATTGTAATAAATGACCTAGTTTCACTTCAGCCATGCATGTCGGAGTTTTTTCGAGTTATTACTACTGAAGTCATGTGTGGCGATTTGAATTATTATATCTCCATCCGTTGTGTTCATATAAATTCATTTTTTGAAAATATGCCTCATGAAATATCAATTACATGAACAGATATTGTGACGTTACCAGTATCACAGTGTAGCCCACTGTTGAAACTAGTTACCAGAATTTTAATCTTTATTAAATAATTTTGAACATTAATAAATATTAATATTAATTAATAAATAAAAGTTTAATAATTACAGTGTGTGAAAACACCCTCGTATCTTCTGTAACTTTTGACGAAAAATTATGAAATTTTCAAAATCGATTGATACACTAGAGATGAACTCTGTGCACGAAAGGGGTCATCCTACGTGATATAAACTGCACGCCAGCAGCGATGAAACCAACCATTTTTCTGGAAAGTTATATTAGGGGGCAAAATTAGCCCGAAATTACTTCGGATTCGTGTTAAGGATCCCCAAATTACTACTAGTACAATTGTCTCCTTTAATAATTTTGGTTCCAAAAAATTCTAATTTGTTTCACTTCCCATGGAAACACCCCCGTGTATACCACGTATGATGACCCCTTTCGTGCAGTTAGTTCATTTCTGGTGTATCTATCTATCCTGGATATTTTATGGTTCTACGTCGAAAATTACGGAAGATACGGGGGCGTTTCCATGAGAAGTGAAACAAATTAAAAATTTTCAGAAGACAGGTGTATTAGTACTTATTTTGAGATCCTGAATACGACTCCTGAAGAATTTCGGGTTAATTTTGACCCCTAATATAACTTTTCCGGATAAATGGGTGATTCCATCGCTGTTGGCGTGCAGTGTATATCACGTAGAATGACAGCTTTTGTGCGGTGAGTTCATTTTTAGTATATCTATCGATAATGAAAATTTCATGGTTATACGTTGAAAATTGCGGAAGATACGGGGGTGTTTCCATGAGAAGTGAAACACACTGATAATATAATTGAAATAATACTGCACATTTTCTATGTTAATTGGCATTCTGCTAATGTTTTGATATTTGATGTAGATCCTGTGGCATTCATTTTACACAATCAAATTAACAAATCGATCCTAATACCAGGTCCTGAGCTACAGGGTGTTAAAATGCAATTTTTGCCGTATGCAAGGATTTGCTTTATGTACTGTAATTCGGGAATAATCTTTCTTAGAAATGGACGCATCAGGTCTGAGTAATAGCTCATGAATCCATCTATTCGAATAATAATAATAATACTCCCTCATAAACACTCGTTGAGTGTACCCAAAGGCATAGCCTGTGCGGGTAGAGGACGGCTATTATTATTATTTGCCGTGGCGCTCCGGGGCGACTTACTGATTTTTTTGGTGGCGTATTCACTGTTCAGCTGTAGGAAAACCCCGAAAATCTACAGCACCACCTTGGGTGGTCGGTGTGCACTCCAAGCTAGCACCAGACGAGATTGGCATCTAGACAACTCACAATACACTTGCTTTTCAACAAGGCATGCGGTCGCTTATCGATCCCATATAAAGTAGATGAGAAAAATTCTCTTGTACCTGCATCGGGCTCGAACCGACTATCGCTATGCTGGAGTTTCGAACGGCCTGTGCATTAGACCGCTTATCCACCGACCAAATGATAATATTATACGAACGGTGCTGTATAACAGCTTAGCAAGACAATGTTCATAGAAGTGGATAAATACCAATGACATACTTGTGATTTTCACTCAATTCTTTAACACCGGAAGAAAACTGCTAGACTTTGACAATGCCTTGAAGTAATAGGTATGAGCTTTATCATTGATATAAGGATTCATCAACGATTTAAAAATTCACATGATTGCATGACAATAAAATATAGTTTTCCATTAACAAGGGTGACAGTTCAAATGCTTGCAACTACTGGGTCCTACGAACAAAATGGTATAAATCACAAATGGTCCATCACTGTTTATGGAATATGATAGAAAAACTGAAATGACTCACTAAATATTCCAACATCATCAACGGGATTTCCAGCCACTCAACTAATTTCAATAGAAACCCCGTACTTGTAAAACCTCATTGAATAGCTTGTAAAAATAATCTCCTGTGGTAATAATATACATATACTTAGAACATGGAGAACCAACAGAAGAGATTCATCATCAGTATCATGCTGGTTGGGGTAACTGTGTTAAGATAATCAGAAGATTTAACTCGTAATTAACTAAGTCAATATTCAAATAAATGAATATTGAGAACTTTTGGTGTGAATTAAATTCAAGGAATAGAAACTACCCAACAACACCAAAAGAACTCAGGTTCACCCGACGTGCGTTTCACCAACAAAGTTGTCATCCTCAGAATCTCAAAGCGAACTGAACTCTTAATATTCTAATCCTATTTATACTACTTATCTGAGTGGCTAATTGCATTCATTATCCTATCACCTTCTCTAGTACCTACATTATATCTGAATACATTGAATTGTGTACCTACTTTGCTTATTTACTCCATTTTATTCACCTGCTATAATCTATCTTCTCCCTATTTTGTTTTGGGTTCAATAGCAACATTCTGGAAAATTATGGACTGACAATTTCTTTACTGTACTATGAACTTGAACAAGGGACTGTATACTATATAACTGTATAATAACTTAACAATCATACCGGCTTGCCGTAATATGGCAGAAATCTTAGTCAGACGAATGCAGAAGGCCGTAATTCTTGGTTCACTCCGCCTGCTCAGGGCACATGATTCTCGGACCCAATAGTCACTCACCCCACGGCTTGGGGAGTGGTTACTGAGATGAACGGAAGTGTCGGGGCTCCGGAGACAGGGCCTGTCTGGGAAATTCCTAAAGAGTATTATTATTATTATTAATCTTTCCATAAGGAATGTACCAGTAAGGCCCTGTCCCCGGATCTCCGATACTACCGGAGGGCGCGCTGGTGTATCACTAACCCAGCAAACACTGCCCACGTCCGTGGGGTGAGTGATTACTGGGTCCGATAATCATATGCCCTGAGTAAACGGAGTGAACCAAGAATAACGGCCTTCTGCATTCTTCTGGCTAGGTTTTCTGCCGCATCACGGCATGCCGATTCGAGAGCAGCGTGTCCATCATTCCACTAAGTACCCCTATTATCAGAACCACCATCTTGACAGAATGGTTTGGATAGAGCATGCGGAGTTCAATGAGTAGATCTCGATATTTAGTCCGTTTTTCCTCCTCTTTTCGGACGATAATCGTGTCGCCAAGAGCTGAAAACTCAATGACGAAAATCGTCATACTTTGGTGGTCGAGGAGGACTACATCAGGCTTATTGGCTTGTATTTGCCTGAGGGTGGGGAATGAGTAGTTCCAATAGATTCGGCACTTCTCATTCTCCTCAACGGACTCAATATCCCCCGGAGCATGAGGCAACACCGGTATCTCGTCTACACCGTACAAGTGTCGTAGATGGTAGTACAACACTCGTAGGGCCGCGTTATGCTTGTGGATATAGGCTAAGACCGCATAAGCTGGACAAGCTGACAGCAAATGCATTATGGTCTCAGCTGCCCCACAACACGCTCTGCATCTAGTGTCAGGGACCTCTATACCCATCACGCGACTACGGTAGACAGGGTGTTGAAGACACCATCCTGGCAGGCCATTATGAATCCCTCGGTTTTCGACTTCAAACCACTTGACCTGGGAAAAGGTCAGGTTTCTGGATAAGCCAAGGTTTTCAATGTTCATGCATTGGCTTATCCTTATGTAGCTGTAGGAGCCTGTCACACTCCGCAGCTTTCACGTGGGCTTTTTGCTGAACGGGTTCCAACTCGGTGACAAAGTTTCGGTTCATCCGTTCAGTGTCGAATAGGAGACCGAGTTCATCGGCTGCACGGGTTGCTGCCTTGAAAAGAAATGCTCCAATCTCTGCTTTTTCGTGATCGCTTACCAAGCAGAGAAGGGGATCTGAACTCTTGATGACGTTACAGGCTCCATCCAGTACCATTCTGTTATGTAGACACTCCAAACTCAAAAGCCCACGGCCTCCCTGTTGTCTGGGGAAGTATAACCTGGAACGGACGATTTGGGATGCAAGCTCCTATGGAGATGCATCATTTTGCGAGTTTTTACGTCGAGTTGTCGCAGCTCTTCTTGAGTCCATTTCATTACTCCAAAGGAGTAAAGTAGAATCGGAACGGAAAGCATATTAGTTGCAGCAACTTTGTTCTTCCCCGACAGTTTTGATGACCAGATCTGTCGGAGTTTGTGCTGATACTTGCCGCGGAGAGAGTTTTTAATAAAAGCTAATTTTGGGTGTGGCGTTGTTCCATCCGTAGGTAGGTATACGTCTCTACGGCATCCAGATGATGTAGGATGCTTCCGTCAACGAGCTGAACGTCCTCTCCGTATTCCTAGCATCGTCCTGTTTTGAGATGAACCGTGGCACATTTGTCGATCTCAGACTCCATTCCGATAGCATGCGTATACTCTTGCACCACCCTTAAGGACTGATGAAGATCCTTTTCTCCGGAGGCATAAAGTTTAAGGTCATCCATGTAAAACAAATGGGTGACCTTGTGCCTCCGGTTGCTTGGGGTGCCGCAGTTGTATCCGCGGTTATTCCGTAGTGCAACGGACAATGGCAGTAGTGAGATGCAGAAGAGAAGAGGGCTGAGGGAGTCTCCCTGAAACACGCCCCTTCTAAAGATAACCTGCTCTGTTTGGACTCTGACTTGACCCGATGTTATGGTAAAGCGAGTCCTCCAGAGCGGCATCAGCTGTTCAATGCATCTCACTATTTGATCGGGTACCGCTAGGCATCTGAGCCAATGCATGATGAGTTCATAATTATCATTATCATTATTATGTTGGGAGTATTCTCGTACTAGTAATCGATGGAACCAAGTCTGCATATTGTTCCTTTTTAATGAGGCATCGAATTTGTTCCTGATACCTTGATCATCCCATATAAGAGATAAAATCAACCACATGTGCACAATAACCCAACCGGGTTTCAGGTTTTGAACGTTCTATGCGTTGAATGAGACATACCTTTGTGTCTCAAATAAATCCTAAGGCGTGCTATATTTGGATCTTCCGATAATGAAAAAGTTAAAATTCATATTTGTTATGTCCGTTCTTGCATTGTATCTTGTACATACGGTGGAGCAAGATTTATTTGATAGCTATTCAGGCCATGGTCCGTATATAATCTTGGTTACTGTACCAAACATAAAATGATTCAAGTGGGCATTTGTCGACCTTCCTCATCACCAGTAGCCTCTCCGCTCTATATGGTTCCAAAGAAAGATCCAAATGATTGGAGAACACGTGGTGATTATCGTCAGCTCAATGCTTTAACCATTCCAGACATGTATCCTTTACCGCACATTCAAAATTTCATCTTGCATATCAACAATTGTAATATTTTCTAAGATTGACCTTGTTAGGGCTTATCATCAAATGCCCCTAGCAGAAGAGAACATTTATAAAACTGCTGTAACCACACTAAGTATTCGGATTATTTGAATTTATCAGGATGCCAAAATTGCCAACGATTTTTGAATGAAGTCTCCAGGGTCTTGATTATTTTTTATTCATCTCGATGATGTTTTGATAGCAAGCAAAAACGAGGTCGAACACTATAAACATTTGAAATTAGTATTTGATAAATTAGTTTCTTTTGGAATTAATTTGAAACCAATAAAATGTGAATTCGGTGTATCGAAGATAAAATTCTTGTCATACAATTTCTTCTGAAGGTATTTTACCATCTGAAGAAAGAGTACAAGTTATTCGAGAAATTCCAAGACCCCAATATTTTGAAACAGTTACGGCGTTTTGTTGGTATAATTAATTATTACCATCACTTTCTTCCTGAAGCTGCTAAAATTCTCGTACCAATTTATGGTTTGATTAAATCACTCCAAAATAATCTGATCCGAAGAATGTGAATATAGTTTCCAATCAGTCGAAAGAATTTTAGCTGATGCTGCTTTTCTAGCACATCCGGTACAAAATGCTGAACTATTCTTAACAGTAGGTTCAATATAGCTCTAGAGGTTAGGAATTTTACAGTTTTAACAAATCACTTACCCCTGACCACATCACTTACATCTAAAACTGATAGAAGTCCTAGAAAAATTCGTCTTATGGAATATACCGGGTGGCTACGGAAGTATTGCCTACGGAATATCTCAGTTATTGTATGAAGTAGGTTTGTGAAATTTGGAGCGTCGATATAATGACATAAGAGCTAGAATTTGAGCATATTGACATGTCGAAGTTAACTTCGGGTCTGACCGGAAGTAACATCAACTTTCTTATTTTAAATGGAAATCCATTTTTTTTTTCTTTTCGCTTTATTCAGCATGCAATTCCCTTTCTAATGACATATCACAAGTTGGTATCTAACCAGAAACTAGATCAGAAAAAAATTATTATTGAAATTCACCGAGTAGGCCGTGGAAGCAAAATGAAAGCCAAAAATTGAAAAGTTGGCTATGGAAACCATACGTCACTTGATAACAGTTGCTACTACTGTGATATTTTATTTTCATTCGTCGGCGTTATAAAAAGCCGCCAAAAAAAATATTGGAAAAATTGGGAAAAAAACAATACTCTGTAGGTCCATAACTTAAATAGGAACATACAACTTTTTCTTGCCTGTACTATTCAGCATAACCATTCCTTTCTAATGATATAATAGAAAGTAATTTTTTGAAATGAAATACCAAAAAATCCAATTATTTTTCTTCAAATAACAAAACAGATTATCGCCATACACAAAAATAACATTAAAAATAATGTGGAATGATAAATTATATCCTGTAGGTTCTAGGTTAAATAGGAACATAAACGTACTTGGTCTGTGCCATCGTCCATAGATATTCTAATATCTACCTATGGACGATGTTTGTGCTATTCAGAATAATCATTCCATTGCAATAATCATTCGAACCAAAATATTAACAAGTAGGCTGATTAAGATGTATTTTGGAATGAAACAAAAAAGAAACGAGAGCTCTCACGAACGCTGCTATCCATATTATTTTGACGTTCGAAGTAGTGTTTTTGATTCTGCCATTTTAAAAGGGTTTGGAAATCGAAATCAGTTAGTGGAATATTCAAAAAATGCCCCGTTATTCACGAACCGAACAAATTGACATGCTTCTCATTTATCCAGGGAGGCAGCAACCGTCAAGAAGGTATTTCCAGTGGCTTGAAGAAAAATTAAGAACTGAGCCTGATGTTCACGAAGACCAAGAAGCATTTGTTATTAATGATGAAACTGAAATTAATGTATTAGCTTTAGTACAATATGATAGCACAATTTCCTCAAGGCAGATTGGCGCCGAATTAGCTATAAGTAAGGACTCTGCTAGGAAAATTTTGAAAAAACATCGATTTAAATCCTTCAAGTATCAGTTGCATCAACATTTGCATGAAAATGACGGTGAAAGGCGCCTGGAATATTGTAATTGGTTTCTTCGACAAAATGCTGAGAATCACCTATTTAACTATTATATCTTGTTTACGGACGAGTCAAGATTTACCAACAATGGATTATTTAACAGGAATAATACAAGGTAGGTACTGTATTTTATTTGGATTATTGTCGATAGTCGAAGTGTAAAGTGCTAAAAGTGTGAAAGTTCTTTTGTTTCAGGTACTGGGCGATAGAAAACGAGCACCGGTTTCGACAAGGTGGCTTCCAGGAGAGATTTGGTGTGAATGTTTGGGCAGGAATAGTTGGAACTCATATTGTTGGCCCCATTCTTTTTCAAGGCCAACTAACTGGAGAGAGATACTTTAATTTTTTAACGAATGAAATTTCGGAATTCATTAACAACCTACCAGCGGAAATAACTGAGAGAATGTACTTCCAGCAAGATGGCGCCCCTCCGCATAATTCAAGAATAGCGAGAAATTATCTTCAAAATCGCTTTCAAGAGAGACTTATAACAAACCATGGTCCAGTCAGGAGGCCACCAAGGTCACCTGATCTTACTCCGTGCGACTTTTTTCTATGGGGGCATCTTAAAAATAGGGTGTATTCCACACAGCGTACAACTCTACATGAGCTAGAATTAAAAATTCGTAGAGCTTTCCAAGATATCACGCCCCAAATGTTGAGAAACGTTTTACATGAAAATATCACCAGAGTCAATAAATGTATTGACGCTGAGGGAATGCATTTCGAACATTTGTTTTGAATTTATTTTATCTTTAATCCTATCAATTTGAATTTTTTTTTTCGATAAATCTGTTTTTTTGATATTTGAATAATAATAATTGGATTTTTTGGTATTTCATTTCAAAAAATTACTTTCTATTATATCATTAGAAAGGAATGGTTATGCTGAATAGTACAGGCAAGAAAAAGTTGTATGTTCCTATTTAAGTTATGGACCTACAGAGTATTGTTTTTTTCCCAATTTTTCCAATATTTTTTTTGGCGGCTTTTTATAACGCCGACGAATGAAAATAAAATATCACAGTAGTAGCAACTGTTATCAAGTGACGTATGGTTTCCATAGCCAACTTTTCAATTTTTGGCTTTCATTTTGCTTCCACGGCCTACTCGGTGAATTTCAATAATAATTTTTTTCTGATCTAGTTTCTGGTTAGATACCAACTTGTGACATATCATTAGAAAGGGAATTTAATGCTGAATAAAGCGAAAAGAAAAAAAATAGGGTTTCCATTTAAAATAAGAAAGTTGATGTTACTTCCGGTCAGACCGGAAGTTAACTTCGACATGTCAATATGCTCAAATTCTAGCTCTTATGTCATTATATCGACGCTTCAAATTTCACAAACCTACTTCATACAATAACTGAGATATTCCGTAAGCAATACTTCCGTAGCCACCCGGTATATAGCTCAATTGAACGTTGTAGTTTGATACATTGTCTCAAATTCGTGAATCATTTTCCTCTTCGAAGCCCTTTGGAGTAAATAGAAATCATTACAAAAAACCTTTTCTTCCACTTGATTCAGAAACTTGCGACGATGTTTTTGTCAGGATAGAAGTCAAACGTTCTAAATTATCACCCTCTTATGAGAGCCCGTATGATGTAGAATGTCGCGTCAATAAAACCATACAGCATGAGAAAAATAACTCACTCATTACTGTAAGCATCGATCGAACAAAACCGACTTATATCTTTCAAGAATCTCTATTGCAAACAACAATAGAAATATCTCTTGAAAAAGTTAGATTTGTAATCAATTAGTTTTCGTTTTTTCTTCAATTTTTTTTTTCTGGGGGAGTATTATGGTTTACCTTCCTCAACTATAAACATAATGTTGTACAATGAATAATGTTAGTATGAAAAAAAGGATTTTTAATGAATGTATGAGATTTTGGATGAACGTAACACATTAATTATTATAACTTCATAATCTATTTCCTGAAGAGATTTATATACAAATCACATATCAATTTTGTGATACTCCGTTTATAATTTGACAGTCCGTAAATATCAAATTCCCGAAGAATCGGTGACTCATCTGTCACCAGAGCTACCTTTTTTTTTCTGGCTTGTTTTGGGAATCGCTTGTCATTTGTTTCAATTAATCAACAGTTTTGAAACTTAGAATCAAGAAGTTGAAAGTTATTTCAAAAACTGCCTTTCGATTTGAAAGTGAAAGAGATGCTTGTTTTCTGATGAAAGAAATATATTTTGATAAATTTATTTCAAAATACTCAAAATAAGGAGTCCGTATGTGCGGAGCCGGTTGCCAGAAAGCTTGGAAACCGCTAGATACCTAATTGAAATATTCGGCGATGTACGGACCATAACTTTAATGAGGTATCATAATATGTAGAGCGAGTTTCTGTTGAAATTATTTTAGTGAACATGGCTGGAAATCAGAGGGTTGATGGGGATGAAATGTTTTATGATTCTAGTTTTTGTTGCATATTCCAAAATCATCTATCATAATTCCTACTAGTTATATCGTTTTATTCATTAGCTACATCACTTGAAAGCATTTTAATTGCCACCCTGTATATAGAAAATCATATATTGTTGGACAGGGGAAAATAGGAATCTTCATATTGTTAAGAAAGACACACATTTAGAAAAAATGGCGGACTCTAGCCGATTGTTTTCCAGTTTCAACGGATCGAGTGAAAATTAAAACAACTATGTTTGATATTTATTTATAACTGGCTCAAAGATCTCGGTCGATGGCCCATTGGGTGTTTCTTGCCACGCTATAATGCACCACCCTATGTTTTTCATTAGAATAGAGAGATTCATGAGCTATAATTCAGACCGGATGAGTTCATTTTCAAGAAAGATCAAAAATTGTTTCGGAGACTATATTTGCCTCCGTAAGATTTTTATGGACAAAGTAAAATGAAATCTGATAAGAAATTCTTTAGAGTGACATTTGCTATCTTGATACGTAGGGTGTCCCATATCAATTAATCACCATTCTGTTACTTCTAATCTCCAAAAAAATTGTGTTTTCAAGTTTCAAGAACTGAGACAGCTATAGTCTCCGAAACAATAATGTCAACGTTTTTGGAAAAAGAGAAGTATGTTTTAATTTACCTTCTCAGATAAATTAACAGAATATATTTGTGAATACGTTTATGACAAAATTCAATTACTTCATTCCAATTCACACTTGTATAGATTTCCTTCAGACTGTGGAAATTTGAAACACCCAAAAAGCCTTATAAAGAATCAATTTGTATACGTTTGTTAAAGGTAAAATTCCTTTTTTTTTTTGGTGTGTCTGTTGAAAAGCGACAATCAGCCCTATGCTGTATAACTTCCGTTGAAAATAACGTCACCGGTATTCGCCATTTCCGATATTTTGCTATTACCAATCATAGCAAAATAACGGAAATGGCGAATAACGTTGACGTTATTTTTAACGGAAGTGATACAGCATAGGGCTGAATATTTCATGATTCTTCATTAGCACATGAACCTTGTTGATATTATTAATACAATGTAGCATTACAATTCTTCTACAAATGAGTTTCAGACAATATGATTCATTGAAAGATCATGTCATGAAGTGAGACTACTTTCTGCAATGAAGACAAATCTTACAGAATGGAAGTTAGAACTTGACGGACATCTACTCTCTAAGCAATGAAAGTTTTTTACCGGAATCATGAAGCGAAATTATCAGGACTCCTTGGACCGTTTCACTCACTTTCTTGTTAGTTGCAAGTTCGTCTTGCGTTAATTTTAATAAAAGAAAAATTAACGCAGTCGTGCATGCCGTAGCAAGCTGTGAACATAAAATTAATATTCGATGGGAATGAAATGTTAGAGTAATTTGATATTCAACCTGAAACTATCACCATAATGAAGAAAAATGTTGAATAAAGATAGAGTTATTTTGTGTTTCACCCAATACGAAGAGATGATCCTAATCACACCATCAAAACGAGTGAAAAGCTAATAAAATTTGTAAAAAAAATTATTTTGAATATGAAAGATAGTGCCGCTTCTGAATGAACACATGTGAACAGCTAAAGTCGGTGTTCTTCTGTTCATCCTGCTTAATCCAACGCGGGATTGAAACTGGTGATTTGAAATGAAAAAAATGAAAAATGACTCCTAATAAGAAGTTGTAAAATGAATGAGCTTTGAAGTTCACAACACTTCATAAGCATGAAAATTATTGAAGTAAATGGTGTCGAATGAATTTTCTGTTCTTTTGATCACGATGTTATTTTGAGCACAAATTACATTCAATCCTTACTTATCAATGCCTTTTGTATAATAGATTCACAAAAATACGTCAAAATAATGTCTCAGTGAACACGGTAATGAACTAACAATGACAGAACTCGGGTACCGTTGTTTATTTGCGTGGAACCACAGAGATTGAACATCAAGATAGTGTAGGCGTATATAATTAAAAGATACATGTAACAATTTCATAGGTTTGTTTCCACATGATAAGACTAATACCAAATTTTATTTTCGCTAAGTGGTAATAGTTCACCCCGTATGGTGATGAATATACTGGAGATTTATTCCAACACCAAATCGCTATTTTCGCACCTAAACACGTGTTTCAGTCACCAAGTGATCATCTTCTGGAGGAAAGATTTAATCAGTTTAATCACGTCACGTGAGTCAGCTGATCTGTTCAGAGTAGACCATTTAAAAATTTTTTCAAGCAAAACCTGACGTCCCAATCAAACTTCCAAACAACTAGCTATTAAAACTTTTTTCATATGATGAGAAACTCTTTAAAGGACTCTGTATAATGCACGCATATTGCGTGATAATAATAATATTATTTTCCAAATGATAAAAGAATAAGATGTAGTCTGACAGCTGAAAAAACGTGTAAAAGTTTGAGTTCTAAAAGAGGGAGCGGTGAGAATTTTCTTGAATCTTACAGTCAAGTTGTGAATATCGATTTTGTGAGTGACTATGCGATTTATATACAGAGTGGGGCATCGAAAACGAAACAGATCGAATATCTTCAAAACACATGTGAAGAAAATGCAAAAACACGTCGATTTTTAATACAAGGGGGACATCTTATCATCCTTCCTATCAACTGTCATACCTCTCCCCCCACCCCTTGGTCAATATCACCCAAACAATTTGAATAGGGAAAGTAGTAAGTGTGACACATCATTAAAAAGTCAATTTCATAAGAAATTCATCCATGTCAATTTTCGCTTCCCAACTTTATATTTTGGTGCCCTCTTGCGAAAAAATCAACTGATCTGTATTCCAAATTATGATACTTCATTTTGAATTTGACATAAATTCGGTGACAATGCATTATGAAATTTTTTTAAAGAAAAATACAAAATGGCGGACAAAATTTAAAATTATGATCCGATTTGATTCAAACTTGATAAGTGGTGGTTTTCAGGGTCGAAAATTATAAATTGTTTGTCAATACAAAAAAAAACAAGATGGTGGCTCTAAGATGGCGAAGACGAAATTTGTAATTATGGTCCGATTCGAATCGAAATTAGCATGTGGGGATTTTCAGGGTCAGAATTTATGATTTTTTTGTCGATACAAAAAACAAGATGGCGGGTAAAACGGACCATAATTACAAATTTCGTCCGCCATCTTCTTGTTTTTTTGCACTGACAAACAATTTATAATTTCCGGCCCTAAAAACCACCGCTTATTAACAAGTCTGAATCAAATTGGACCATAATTTTAAATCTTGTCCGTCATTTTGGAGCTGCCATTTTGTTTTTTTCCTTAGAATAATTTTATAACGCATTGTCACCGAATTTATGTCAAATTAGCTCGCAAATGAAGTATTATAATTGAAAGAGAGAGAGAGATATATTTATTTCAGTAGAGTAGTCTACATACAAACATACACAAAGCACATTCTATATACACAGTCTAAGAAATACTTGGAATACAGATCAGTTATTTTTCCGCAAGAGGGTGCCAAAATAGAAAGTTGGGTAGCGAAAATTGACATGGATGAATTTCTTATGATATTGACTTTTTAATGATGTGTCACACTTACTACTTTCCCTATTCAAATTGTATGGGTGATAGTGACCAAGGGGTGGGGGGAGAGGTATGACAGTTAAGGTTATGATAGGAAGATGTCCCCCTTGAATTAAAAATCGATGTGTTTTTGCATTTCCTTCACGATACATATATTTTGAAGATATTCGATCTGTTTTTGGTGCCCCACCCCGTAAGTGTACCTTCGCTAAAATTTTAGATACAGACCAGCACTGAGAAGAACTTTTCTGTTTTCCATATTCAGCCACTTTGCCTCGCAAAGTTTATGAGAAATACATTTCCTTTTTCGATTTCCATAAATGTACCTTCTGTTTCTGTCTTTAAACGGTTTTGTGAGATAAAGTCCATACATAATGTCTGCATAATTGAACAATGATGAAACAAGGGTCTAATACAGCGCAGATTTAATTGAGCTTGGAAGAAGACGTCTGTTGCTATATATGAGTTTAGTTGATGAGTACGGTCGTTGAATGAGCTTATCGACGTGTTTTTCCAATTTCATGTCAACTTTTAGTAACACACCATTTCTTGCTTCCTGGACTAATTTAAGAGACCCATTGTTAATTTCGATAATCATTTCGAGGCGTATATACCATCACATTTGATTTTGAAGGATTAGTCAGTGGATGCATTTTATACTTCAAGTTCAAGAAAACTACAATAAAACAGGTCTCATCTACGTGTGAATGAATTGGACAGTTTTGCAAACATTTCATTAAGTAAGCTCAATACACTGTGAATAATAACGGTTCTAGAAAAGATCGTTGAGTATTATCTATATGAACCTTTTGTTTCCTATTGGAGAAATATTACTCCATTGAAGTTATACATCTGCGTGGAAGTCCTGAGTAGTGAAATATTTCAATCATAAATAATTCATAGGTGATTGTGTCGGACGCCCAACTGAACTCAAGTAATACCGGTGCAGTGGATAATCCTCGATCCTTTGCCCTGAATATGTCATCTGTGAATTGAATCAAAGCGGTCGTGCAACTTACTATACCCTTTGCTATACACTTGAAAAGTTATGAAAGTAAAACATTTTTCATTTTATAACTTCTAGGTCCCGTAACTTAGTAACAAAGGACTTTAGAAGAAAAAGTTACATGAAGTACCAAAGCTACTTTGAACATTTCCGAAATCAGTAAGTAGGAACTAAGACTGTCTCTGAATAATTGAAAAAGATTTATGTGGAAAAGTGATGACATTTTGAAATCCATAAATCCTAACATTTCTGGAGTTGATTTCGGCCCATTACTACACCTTTGAAATGCTTTAAATAAATTGAAGTTCATAGAGGCTTTTACACCCTTTTCTACAAACCAATAGATATTCACAGATCGAAGAACGAGCCATTCGGGTTTCCCTGCAGCCAAGTTAAAGCAAATGCGCTATCATATTCGAAATGTTTTCACAGTATTAGTTAGTGTTTATACTAAAAATATTCTGAAAACAAATTCATGATATTCGGTTCGGTACAATTGAAACTTCTGCACGAGTGTCTGATCGATGAAATTCAATAATGTTCAAGTATTAGACAGGATTCATTTCATTATTGATTCCAATAAAAGTCCTTTCGTAAACAGTTTCATGAAAGCCTTGGACTCTACATCCACTTGTTCTGTTTTGAATTGAATTCATATAATATGTTTTCGGTTTGATTTGAAAACATTTCCAGGATCCAGCTTTCGGAAATGATCTTAAATCATTATTTTTACTTCGGACAGTTAGTTGAGCCGAACCATATATACACGGTATACCACGATGAGCTAGTCGATATCAATATGGAAAAATCCTGTGAGTATATTTTTCTCAAAATTTTATACCAGTTAGTGTTAGCCAATCAGATGCCTGCATTTTGACATGTTGCTATGACAATATCCTAATTTCTTCGGAAATTTCCCTGCGTAGAGGGAGAGAAATTAATAAGTGGAAACTTCCCTCTGGCTTGACAGCTGTCATAAACACAATGATAGATATTTATTTATAACTTATTTATAGGTACATATTATTATCTCCTCCACGGTGAAGAAAAACTCAAAATCATCTCCACAAATTTAATATAACCACCAAATGTTAGTGCTGTTAGAACGATAAATGATCTTAGGCTTAGAGCCTATATCCCTCTAAGCCTCCTTCATTAATTTTAAAAAACAGGATACAGGCTCCTAGCCTCCCTTATTACTACTTTTTAATAAATTTTTAAAAACACATAACTTGTCAGTGTCCACATAACTCCTTGTGGAATCATGTGGTGACACTCATTTTATTTCATTAATAATTTTCTACATAATTTTCTCTCCATAACTTAGCTGATGATGAACCTATATAGGTTCGAAACATGTACTACTATGAAACCATTGAACTGATCGATAATCATTTATCGTTCCAACAGCACTAACATTTGGTGGTTATATTAAATTTGTTGAGATTATTTTGAGTTTTTCTTCATCGTGAATCTATACCACTCCACTTCGAGACACAATGGACTTCTATCACAGGTTAATATTATTATCTGTTATTTACAATATTTGACAACAAATCCGAGATAAATAAATGAAGGTGCCGCCGATGTAATTCATTAGCGTCCGATAAAAGTAGACCTCAACTTTTTTCCCTTTCCTCTAGTACTATAAAATTATGTGATTTTGGTAGAATATTTGCTTCTCTATTCAATTATTTAAACCACATTTCACTAGAGCATAGGGGAATTAAAATATTTGATATCAAATCCGCAAAAAAAATTATTCGCAATTTGCTGTTGTGAGACAAAGCCTTAACAACGGCCTACTATGATGTCCGTTACATGGATAATAATATGTCACCTAAGTATGTCACCAATTTAATTTCTATTTTAAAAAAGTTTCAGTATAAAATTTTCTTACCGAATCTCCCGTGAGCATAAATTAATTTTCCTCAGTTGTAAATTTTTTAAGTAAATTCGCACTTCGAGAAAATTTCTGGAAATAATTCATACTGAAGGGAGGTTATGAGTGAAAATTTATATACGAGAGTTTTCCGAGTAGCTTGTTCCAGTTAAAATATTTTTAGGTGTTTACGATTTCTGGTTATACCGGAAGTGGATCACAACTTTGATTTTTAACTGGAACACCCTGTCTTTTATTGCATTTTTATAGTCTGGGACGGATTTAAATATAACTTCATTTGAAACTTCATATGTCAAAGGGCATCAGTTTTCGGTAATTTAAATTTGTTTGAATATTTTTACAGATGCAACTCTTCATAAAGAAATTAATTTTTGGGTAACAAAGGGAGTCAGGTCACAAATTGCCTGAACTTGCCTGAATAAGACTTCTTAAATCTTCGAAAACTTTACGAAAAATTGTACGGGGTGCTCATAAATTGGCGCCGAATTTGGTTATCTCAAAAAGTAAAATTCATTTTTCTACGCTAAAATATAGGGGGAATTTATGCTAACAGCCCTATATCTGAATTAAATGGTTTTTGTAGAAACTTGAAACAACTACCGTGTGGTTATTAGAGATATCTGAATATATCAATTTGTTTTTGAGTGTAGTGAAAAATGTATCACGTCCTGTTCAGACTTTAATTGTTGATGAAGAATTTGACGTGGTTATTGAAACAATCTGTGAAACCTTGTCTTCGCGATATCCGGATAGACCAAAGCACACTGAAGACATCATGACGTAGATTATTCACAAATGTAAAACACACACAGAAACAATCAAGAAATTGAACGCTATATAAATAATTGAACATGTTGCACCCGCAACTTTCTAAAAATCCGGGATGTATGGCACCCGTAAAGAGATCGAAATGCATTCCTTTCTCTCTCTCCTGGCAATCTTTTTATGTTGTTAGCGGCGCAGCAAAGACAATATTAACGGATTTTTTACACCATCCTTAGATCTCCAATAAGTTTACCATTAAAATTTTCATCATAAAAATACACCACAAGCACACCGTCATTCAGCAGTAAATTTCGAAATACGTGTGGATTAGTATCACTCCAATAACGTGAGTTATGGCGGTTGAACATTTAATTTTTCATTAAATTTTCCTCATCTTTCCAAATCACAAATAGCACACAAATGTTCGTCTTCCTGAATTTTGATTAATATGAATTTACAAAAAATTATTCCTACTTTGATCTACACCTGCTCTTAAATTATGAACTGATGAGAATGAATACGCGGATGACACGTTTTTTTAGAATCCTCTGAAAACTGATCACATGTATTTCCATATCTCTTTCTGCATCTACTAAGGAATTTTAGGTATACGCTCTGAAGTATGCTGAGACTGGTAACTTCATTATCTCCATTATCTACGACAGGTTTACTTTTTTCTTGCTTTTTCTCAAACTGCCTGTATTTTTTGCAATTGTTAATAAGCCGCGTCAGGGTGTCATGAGGGGGTGTTGGTATATCCAGATGAAGGTTTCACAGGTTCTTTTGTCACATTACCTGTAAATTATTAACAAATTGAAGAAATCTACTGATAAAAACGAGACATGTTAAATGCTTTCGATATAATTATTTCTTTACGTCAAATTATCTTGCTTCAGATCTCATTCAAGCAAATTTGGGCAGATTTTGACCTGACTCTCTTTGTTTCCGAAAAATTAATTTATGTGTCTGTCACAATTTTCAAAAATTTTAAACAACTGAAAACTGAAGCCGTTTAGACATATGATGTTTCGAATAAACTTATATGAGAATTCATTATAGATTCTATGAATGCAATGAAAAGCAGGATGTTCTATTCAAAAAACAATGTTGGGGTCCATTTCCGCTATAACCAGAAGACGTAGACTGAAAATATTTTGATTGAAACGAGCTCCACGGAACACTCCTGTACAAAAATTTTGGTAAAAATACTCCAAATAGTTTCTCATATACATATCGACTCAGCTCATCGTGTACACCATTAAGTTTCAATAGAATATTATCGAAATAAACACGGCAACTGCGCATCACGTCTTGCATTAAAATATATTATACTTTCTTGTAAGATGTGTAGAAGGAAAAATTTAACGAGTGAAAGGAAATTGCAAATACAAATCAGTAGAAATGTTCGAAGTTGAACGATAGCAGCATTCCAAATACAGTCAATGAAAGAGTAATTGTTTCGACTCAAGGAAAGAAATAGATAGTTAAATTCGAAGTGCATAGAGAATTGAAAGGATTCATTCCGATTAAAAACTATACGCTGTTTTGTATAACAACGAAAGTGGTTATATATAAACGATTGACCAAATAACCTACCCAGGGTCTTTCGTTGGTAGATTTTTATTTATAAATAATTCTGATACTGAGGACTGTGAGGAAATGATCTGGAACGATATGATAACTGGTCATTAATTGATCAGCTACAAAATTAACTTAAATTCTACTGCATTTCTGTAGAATGAAATGTAATTATCCCTTGGTAATATTGTGTATGAACGTTTTAAAAATGACATTCAGTCACAGCCATGGAATCTTACCGAGGAAACGGGTGATATTGAAAAAAAAATCTCTCTTGAATCACAATATACACACTAGACTTGACGTACATGCCACCCATGGGATTAGTTTCACCAAAGAAATCTTGTTACTCACCTTGAATAACAGATAACATCAAAATTATGCGGAAGTACAAGAATAAAGCTTTACAAAAATGTAGAACACAGTTACCTGAGCACTGGTCATGAAACAATTAAGAGACTTAAGAGACTTTTCTACTAGCGCTTTAAATTTTTTAAAAAAGAAGATATTTGAAATATAATTCCATAATTGAAAACTAACATTTTCCAAAAAAAAAACAAAGAAAAATGTCAATATGCTCCGAAGTTAATGGAAGGGGTTACTTTATGGACTGACTGTTCAACAGACGATATTCCACTTTCCTTCGTGCCACATATTGAGTCTATCCTGGTTTCTGCGAAGAGGATGTATGGATTCATAGCTCGAATCTCGAGAGACTTCTCCGACTCGCCTACATCGAAAACTATGTATACATTTGTTAGATGAAAATCAGAATACGCATCCACAATCTGGAATCCATCTCATCGGTTATATTGGTGATTCAGCCAAGTATTCGCGGCCTTGTATTATTTGTAGAAAAAACCATAACGTACCTTATAAACTTTTTCAATGGATTATTGAAAGCCATTAAGTGACTGATTTCAATTATCTACACATGTTGTCACCTTTCAAAGATTTTCATGTCAACTTTTTTTTTCCAAATGAATATTATTTATTTTAAATTATGACAATATGATGAGTTCAACCATAATAGTTATTTATGTAATATGGATCACAAAGACGATCATTATGGTACAAGTCGTGAATGTTATCGCGCGAGGAGTAGCGATTGTTTATGAAATTGTATCTGATGGCATTTATATTAGGTAATACGTATTCGAAGAATACCCGGTTTTTTCGTTGTTTTTCCGGGAAATCCTTAAGACACTGAAAACCCGATAATAAAAGTCCAATAAGTTCATGTTTTACATACGATCCAAGAAAACCCCCCGGCTAACTAGGAAGAGGCGGGAAGACACCACTGAGACTTAGCGCGTACGGCAGAGGATAAACTACATAACAGCGTAGTGCCTGCCATTGAGCAGGTATGAGCAGGTTTGCCCAGCCCTCTGAAACACAGACGCAGTCAAACTTCCTCCATCACCCCATACCCTGTGGCGAAGTGATAGTTTTACGGTGTTTTATTTATTTATCTGTTGTAATGTCGCTATACAATTTTATGAAAACGTAATCAATATACCCTTTTTGCCTTTTGCCTTTGCCTATTCGAAGAATTAAAAAGTGCATTTTTGACATGTCACAATGACAACTATTTTCAAAAGAGTAAGCATAATATGTTTAGTTTCAAATATTAGTAGGTGAGTGAGCTGTGCTTTGCCATTTCCTTGACAACGTCAAGTTGTAACGGCAATATTTATTTATCGCTGTCAAACACAATTGTCACCTAGAATTCAATATAATTTAAATAAACTGGTAGTTTACCTTCTGATTTGGAAGAAATGACGCGAAATATCGTGGACTCCCTTTTGCCGAAAAAATTATACATGAAATGGTGTTTAACGGGTACGAAGAATGGTGTTCTGCTAAGAAAATCAAGAATATCACTCATGAAAAATTATTGTTGGCTTACTTTGAATGCTTATCTAAGGGAAGAAAACCATCTTCTTGTTGGTCGTATTATTCGATGATAAGAAGTATTTTATCAACAAGAAAAAACGTCGATATTAGTAAGTACCTCCAGCTGGTTGCATTACTAAAACGTAAATTAGAAGGTGACAGAGCTAAAGTATCCAAAATATTTACTAAACAAGATGTTACAAAGTTTTTAACGGAAGCATCAGATGATACATATTCATTTTAAAAAGTTGCTATTATAATTGGACCAAGTGGAGCATGCAGAAGAGAGGAATTGACAAATATGCTTGTTGAAAATGTAATAGATGAAGGAATCGTTTTTAGAATTACTTTACCGTATACAAAACAAAAACAAAGGTTATGCGGGAATTTTATGTATATCCGGGGTATATCCCAGGATTGAATATGGTAGATCTTGTCAGACAATATGTGAAAATACGACCTTGCAACACAAACCATCTTCGTTTTTTTGTCACTTATAAAAATAAGAAATGCAGAAAACAACCAGTTGGAATACACACCTTTGGTAAAATGCCAAAAGTTATTGCCACTTTTTTGAATTTACCTTACCATGAAGAATATACCGGACCTTGTTTTCGGCGATCGTCTGCTTCATTTTTGGCTGATTCTGGAGCTGATCTGTGTACCGTGAAACGCCATGACGGATGGAAAAGCAAAACTGTTGCTGAAGGTTACATCGAAAATTCGAAAGAGCAAAAGAGAAATATATCCGAAGCAATTTTTGGTGCCAACAACCACACAGGATTATAAGTTTACCGCAAAAATCATCCACTACTAATGTAGAAACTCTAAAATCCATTGGAATTAATATTGCAAATTGTAGTAATTGCTCTTTTTCCTTTTATAATAAATAGTTTTGTACATAGTTATGCATTTTGAATAAACTTTTTTGATCTCACCATTACATGTTTTTTGCTTGGTACCATAATAAATTCATTATGGTACTTAGCTATAAAAAATTCATTATTTCATCAAAATGGAGTGACAACGTTGTCATTATGACATGCCACCAGATAAAAAATATTATAAATTTTCATAATGGAAACGTCGAGTAGTATGAGTGTTAAAAAGGCTGCTAGGTCGCTATGACTGTACTTTTTTCTCTGGTCTTATCTCATATGATTTTTTCACATTCAAGCTCATTAAAATATGGAAGTCCTATACAATATAATACGCAATGAGTTTCCGTCTCCGAAGAGAATAAGCACTCAGGTTGTTATAACATCAGGGAAAAGTTGAAAATAATTGGGGATGTCACTTCGAACATCTGATGGACTGAAAGCGATCTTTCATTTTTTTTATCAATTTTTATTTTATTCTTGGTGTTCCATATTTCAGGAAAAAATTTACGATTTTCCATGACGTTACATATTCAAAACTCCCGTGTACAGTAAATGACTGTTGACTAATATGCATAAAAAATATTCAGTTCAATTTCAGAATATTTATTTTCTCGGCGTTATTATGAAGGGAATGTTTGAAGTTTTATATATGCTGCTTAAACTCAGAAAGACAGCATCTATATAAATTTACAATAAGAAATATGTCAATGCATTAAAAAAAAAGTTGTCGTGAAAATCTTTGATAGGTGAGTACTTGGCTGAATCAACCGGTATTGGTATATATAGAATCAGTACAATGGCATTTCGTGAAACTTTTCTTTCGCAGAAATGACAACATATTATATCCACCAATTGGATTTTTTTCCACGATGCATTATTATCTAGACTTGCTGTGAATAGCTTGAGTTGCAATCGCCAGTCCACATTTTTTCCGTTAAAAATTATCAGCCTTATGATATTCGACCCACATATTTTGCAAAAACTCGATTTTAATGTACCTAGACTAACGTCAAGAGTAAATAATCAAAGGTAATACCACGAGTGCTTGAAATTATATTGATAATTTTTTATTTTCCACTGTAAAACTGATAACACGTTTCATCCAGGCAGTTTTATGAGTATAAAACCGAATGATTGGCCAAAATTATCTGCTGCTATTGGCTGAAATACCAGAAACATCAAAATTTTAAATGTGACAAAAATAATCGGATTTCAACGGATTTTGTTTGAAAATTTATCGAGTTGAATTCGGAGATTCATATTCTGAATAAAACCCGATTTTATTGTTTGAAACATAAATCTTCGAATTTGACGAGAAAATTTTTCTAAAACAAAAATGTTTGAGTGAAAATTCCAAAATTTATTCGATTTAATAAACCACGGTTGAGTTATATTTGATCAGATTATTCAATTAACCAATAACATATGTTCCACAAGGTACATAATTATTTTTATTTAATTAATGAACATAATATGTCACACGAATTGTGAAATGTGTTGCATACATTCAGGCAACTGTCAAGAAGGACCATGCAGTTTATTCGCAAAAAGAACGAAGCATGTTTATCAGCGAATAAATTTTGACAGGTGAGGGAAATAATGGGTTGTATCTTTCAACACCACGAAAACATGTTTTGAAATACTGGTCGTTGCATAATATGAATGTCAAATGCAATTCAGCAAGTTGTCAGCTCGAAATAAACATACTTACTTATCTTTTGTAAACAAATATTTATTTTTCTTGGAATACATGTTTCAAATATACACATGAACTTCTCAATATAAAAATTATCAACTTAACAATATATCCATCAGAAACAACCAAATTTTTAGGATTACACGTAGATTCTGGACTAAGTTGGAAATTTCATATAAACTATGTATGTAAGCGATTAAACTGCAGTTTTTATGCATTGCTACAACTGAAAAAGATTTAGGAAGAAAACTGTTTGAAGGATGTCTATTATGCAATGGTTCATTCAGTTCTCTCTTATAATATAATTGCATGGGGGGATGGAACAAACATAGAAAGAGCTTTTGTAGCTCAAAAACGTATTATTCGCGTATTATATGGTCTTCGTTATACAGAATCCTGCAGACCCATTTTTAAAGCAAAAAATATTTTAACATTACCCTCTATTTATATTTATAGTTGTCTACTTTATGTAAAACAATTAATACAGGATGGAAACTAACGCAAAGTGTCACATATATCCAACTAGAAACGGAAATCTTTTAAAATTACAACAACACCGTACTGCGTTGTTTCGAAAGTCACCTTCTGTAGCAGGTACAAGACTCTTCAATTGTTTACCATCAGCCATAAGAAATATTTCAGAAATTCCTTTATTCAAACAGGAAGTTAAAAAATATTTGTGGGAAAGAAGTTTCTATTCTATTAACGAATATTTGGAAAACTTTTGAAATAGTAATGTGTACGTCTCGTGATAATTGTGATGAGATTCAAAGATGTTATGTCTGATGAGTTTATTTTAAAATTTTTCATTTTTATATTTTACACCGACGATTTCTATGTTTGATTCATGTTTTGTATTGGCTATTTTTTTATCATCAGATTTATTCAAGGAAGGAATATTTTAATATTATTTATATTATAAATCTCAGGGCCTCTTTACCGTCCCTTTTAATGTGAATAATTATATTTAAATGTGTTTATGTATATATGTATGTGTATATATAACTCATATATATATATATTTTTTTGACATGTCTAATGTAATATGATCTGACTAGATTAAATATATTATTATTATTAATTCGGAGGGCTTCGAATATACCTTATCTATATCATTAATTCCAGTACTTACATTTTTAGAATATCACAACTTTACTGTTTTTGAGTGAAATGTATCTGCTAGATACAATTTAATTTTCAAATTGGTATTACTGATTTTATTCAAATGGCAATATGGTGGCTTGTCGGATCAGCAAAAATACATTTTATTACGATTAATTCGACACTATTAGGCTTATAACACAGGAGTCAAGAAGAATACAAGAATATCTTCATACTCCTCGATCATAAAGCAATGACAAATCCCAACCGTTTTTTTGGTATTTGAGGAAAATGTTTTTGATACCGATTCACTTGAACATGACCATATTAGTTGTGAAACAATTTTTAAAGGAATATTTCAAAATAAGACTTCATCAGTATGCTGACTGAAAGGAGGTAATACATGAATAAAATAAAGAAATATTGAACAAATTATTTTCATAATCGAGTCGGATTTTGTTTTGAATGAAAAAAAAATATACAAAATTGGTTCAGATTTCGAAGTTCTTGACGTGAGCTGTGACATTCATCTGGTATTTAACAACCGAATTCAAATATATACCAGAAGTAGTATGGAATACTTATATGTATAAGTTCCCCAGTAGACAACATCATGACACCATGAGAGAATCGAAGAAGAAGAAGGCTTATCTAAAAACTTAGAAGTTTAGAAAATCATATGTCATTCAATTTAACTGTACCTGGCAAGTTTCTCGGACTTATTCGATACAAAAAAAATTATCCAAATCTGCGATGAAAAATTAACAATAATCCAAAAAGCAAATGTTGAATATGGGATTATAAAATTATTTTTAATACCATTATTATTATAAGGTCGTGCTCAATCAAAATATGTGCAATTTTGGGGAATGCGCCATAACACCTCCATTTCTCCAGTTTCCATTTTTGACTGCGTTTCAAACTCTGACAAGTTTAACAGAATGATTGATAGATAATACGGAAGTGTTTTGATTGCGACAGTAATCGATAGACTTCAATATTTTGAGTGTACCGGGTGACTTCTAGGCAATATATCAGGTAGTGACTTACTGGAAACGATTAGGAAAACGAATATTATTTTTACGTTAGCATGATGATTAGTAAATAAATCACCTGTATCGCATACAGGGTAGATAAGAAATGAAGATTCTTGAATGCGTTCGCGCATTTATGTTAAAATACATAATACAATTTTATCGCCACTACATTCCCATATCTACCATATTTTGTTATTTTTACAACAATCCAAAATACCACAAGTTGGCCGCAATATAAATGCACCTGAACAAGAACTCCCTGCTTGCGTTGAGCTCGCTTTGAATATGAAAAATTGTTTCAAACGTTTATATAATAGCAAATTTTGTACTTTATGAATACCTTTCTGATACAATATGGTCATTTTGTAGCTGTCTTGTTATAGGCAGTCTTCTATTCAGACCGTTAATAATTTTTTTGTCCACCTGCTGCAAATCTAAACTAATTTGCAAAAGTTCGCTTTCGATGTGCTAACCATTTCGTCTTACAAAACTTGTCTGATGCCTCAAGATATCACTTTTGATTACAGTGGTCATCCAGAAATGACCTGATTTATACAAAATTGAAAACAAGAATTATTAAAGCTGACATACTCTCGAACAAATATTAATCAAATTATAAATAATTTTTCAGCTTTTCCAACATTATCGTGAATTTTTTTAACAAAAAAACTCTCTGCAATAAAAGTTTTCAAAATAAACGGAAAAGTGATACGAAATTAAAAAAGACCTTTTTGAGTTAATGATTCAAAAAACAGTTTTCATTTCTCCATCAAAATAAGAAATTAATTGACTTCTTTCTCTATTCACTTGAAGAATTCAGATTCAGATTTTACCTGATCCGGAGTTACTACTTCATTGGAAGTAGATATAAAATACTCTTTCGTGAATTGATACCGATGGGTTTAAGCTTAGGGACGATGAGCATGAATGATTGGACTTGTGTGGAATATTTCCATCACAAGCACAAGCTCTTAGATGAGATTCTAAGGAGTTGTCTCTGAAAACCTCGGAGATTCGTAAAAAAAAATATTAAAAAATTAATGGAAAAGTTAATAAAAAATTTCAAACTTTGGAAATGAATGTTTTTTTTATATAATTTGATCCATGATAGAAAATCACTCACCCTTTGCCCATTGTTCAAGGTATCCTACTCCCGGAACGAAATAGAAAGTGAATACATGTTCCTCCGATGTACTTAGCAAATTTACATCCGATCGTTGGTTTTTCGAAAATGTGAAACTCGCAACTGACACTCGGTGGCAAACACTCGCGGTGCGTGGTGGTGTGAAAACACTGAAAAAAACTAGAGGTCGACGCCGCGGCTATAAAAGGATGTAACCAATCGAGGAGTCACAATGAGGAAGTTGTACAGTCGCTGATAGAGCACACAGCTCCCTACCAGGAATTTTTTAATGTGCGATCCCGAATTACGAAATGCCATTTGTTTAGTTTGAAGCTGTCAGATGTTGTTGAGCCAATGTTCGCAAGGTTGGGAACTGAACGCAAGCTTTACGAGGGTGGTGCTTGATGTTCACGTAATGGAAGGTGTGAGAATTCAAGAATACATGTAATCAATCATTATCAGCGTAAGTACATATTTCATATGTGCCCCAAATGGTTCATTGCAGACCTCAAAACAGGCGCTTCTTTTGATATACAGGGTGATTATTATTCGATTGCCCTAATCATTCGCCATTGTTTCAAACGGAATCTTCCTGGATTCTATGTGTCGAAGAAAATAGGGGGCGAAGAGCTTCACTGAAATAATATGTTCTCTACATACAGAGCAACTGTCAAGTAGGATTTTCATAAAAAAACTGTGAAGGAATCAAATACTCATGTGAACAACAAACACTCCATATTATTATTAATACCAAGTCTAGAATTGTATTGTCGTTTATGACTCTAATTGGCTTCGATTTTAGTTGATCACCATCTGATGGTAATAACATTGTTTTATGATATATTTTTTAGGTGTTTCAACCTCCACGGTTTGAAAATTAAAAAAAATATGTAAATTCAAGGATCCTATACAGGTGCCGAAGAACAAATGTTGCTGCGTTGAAATTAAGTAAAACTACCTCTTCTTTCAAAGAACGTGGGCTTTTGTATGCTATCTACCTTTCTAATCAAAAGTCACTGAAAACTGTATTTCTATAGATTTGCTTGAATTTACATCTTAGTAATTTTTGTTTTATTATATTGGTGGATTTACGACGAAATATAGACGATAGCAATATATTTGAGTTCGTAACTATGTACAATTGTCTTTCACTATTATTTATTTATTACACACTAGATATTTCATGAAGGCATATTGTTCATTATGTTTAACAATATATATTTTCTGTATAGGTGGAAGGCTGAAACATCCAAAGAACCATGTCAAAAACGAATTTCCTGTACGAAATAAAACTCCAAATCAAAACTAACATTTTTTCAATTTTTGCTACATAAAAACTTATAATTAATAGATATACATTAATAACCAACTAAAATACAACCGAAATTACAAGTAAGAGTTTCCACTTGCTCTAGGAAGAAAACTTCAGAGCTTGGGGACTGATGAAAACATCCAACTAACCACTTTCATGTACTGAAATCCAGTTTTATTCAATATGAAAGGTTTGTTAATTGAGTGAATTATATTGTCTTCTAAATAGATAATAAATCAGAATCAGAATATTCTTTATTGTCAAAAAAAAAAGTTCTTGCAGACAAAGAAACATTTGAAAAATTCAACAGGTAACACAGCAAATATAAAACATAAGTACATAACATACAATAATACAAATTTAAAAAAGTGTTAAAATAGAATATGGCATAAGGAGGCAGCATGTGGTATAACGATTTATATTTCTAAGATTAAAATGAATACTAAAACACATCACTATAATATTCCTTCAATTCAGTTTGTTCAGCAAATAGCTGTTTGAGACCCTTCCTGAATTTTTGGTGGTCTTTAATGTCATTAACGTAAATATAGGTAGGTGGTTGTACATCTTCAGTCCATTATATATAACCGAGTCTTTGATCAAGGTAGTCGATGGTGAAGGTAACTTCAGATGATTTTATTGCCGAATTATATGTTCTGTTGAATTGTTTTTCGATTTAATTTTATTTTTATCAATTAGACTCACTGATTCCACAATGAAAAGTGAAGTTATAGTAATAATACCTTGACGTGCAAACAAAGGCGAAAATAATTCTCTGAATTTGGCTTTACACAGATACCTAACGGCTTTTTTCTGTAGAGTAAAAATTATTTTAAAAAGTGCTTTGCTGCAGACTCCCCAGAAGGCAATGCCATAGCTTCGATGAGATTCTATAAGGGCTGACTTGGTAGCAGTATATCTCAAATTGTTGGAAATGATTCGCATGGCATAGCATACCGAAGCCAGTTTTTTACTGAGACTTGAGATGTGAGTATCAAATTTCAATGTGGCATCAATCTGAAGGTCAAGAAATTTTTTATTCTCTTTACTATCTATAGTAGCATTGCCTAGTAGCAATAAGACCCCCCTATTTATTGCCTTGAACAACTACATCTCAAGTGAATATAGCCATCTAGTTTGATTGGAATCTTCAATTTCATCGGTAAATCACGCTTCACGTAGTAATACCACTTTGAAAGAGTACCTAATAAGCTAACTGGGATTTCATCAATTTTCATTCAATTTAGATAAATAGGTACAGTATCAGTGCTGAAGGGTATATTGTTTCTTATGGAATGATAGAAAAATGAATGAATGGCTGACGATATTTCAAGGTGTTTCAACAAGAAAAAAAAAACTGTGCTGACAATATAACCACGTTGTTGGTCCCATTTAAAAAAATTGAGCTCACAATTCAGCAAGTGAATCCATTGAAGTGCACTGTGTGGTTGAGCAATGCATTTGAATTGGATAACTGAATGGTCTGAGTTTATTGTTAAAATTGTGGGCTGTGTATAAACGAAGAATGTTCTAGCAACGAACTTCAGGTTCTTAAGATTCATAACAGTATCATCAGTGGTAGGAATGATTGAGTGATGAATGAAAATTTTAATTAAGGGGTACTCCTTCCTCATCCTCTTGTGTTTCTGCACTTTTCAGAATACCATTTGCTAGAACCGCTTCATTTGACATAAACACATTTTTTCTTCGTCATCGAATTTCACCGGTGAATGAAACATTGTTTATGAATTTTATTAGACATAAACACAGTTTCCAACGCCTGTTGAGTGGGGTTAGTTACATCAGCAGTGACCAAATAATTTGTCGGTAATTATCTGAATACGTGTTCCAAAATTATAACCTGCCAATATTTGGTGAAGTCGCCATGTTCATTTCCTCCCAAATCTCCAAATTGTGGTGTTTGTTGAAAGTTTTTGTCTCGCATAAGGATGTTACGGTGATGAAAATAAAAAATATGAAGAACGGAAATTGATGTTAAACGTTCACTTAAGATGTCGTGCGGTGATAAATCTAATTTATTCTGATAGTTCAATGTAAACAAGGTATTATCAAGGAGCAGTTTTATCAGTATAATACCGAATGATTGGCATCACCAATATATCAGATTTGGATATACGAAAAATAATCATTGTTAAATGCCCCCTCCCATTTATCTCTTTGTCTTATTCACAATTTCATTGGCACTTTGGTTTGTATGACCTCGGTAATGTTTAGGACTTACTAGGACAGGATTCAATGTTTCGGAGATTTCTACTTTTCACCGAATGAGTAAGAGCAATATGGTTGTATTTATGGAAGGAACATTGTCATAACTGTCGAGTATGATAGACATAATCCCATCCCTGGACCTTCCCATGTCATTGAGCGGGTTCAACGTGCTAAGAGAAACATTTATTTTTCTCGGACGCCTGTTTCAGGCAACAAATGATCACTAAATTCTGATTGGCATGTTTTAGGATTTTTGGTTTAGTGGCCATATATTTATTATCTCGGGAGTCAATCAAGTTGCTACTGAATTCTCCGAATAGAAATTCATTGCGAATGTACGTAATGGTCGGGTGCTCAGCTTCTTGATATCAAATTTGTGGAAGCAATTTCGACAAATGAATCGCTGTGGAATATTTACAATACTATGAATGGGCGAGAGTCAGACCATTTTTGGTGTTCTATAGGCTATTTGCGATATATGAGCGATAAGTCAAAGCTTAAAATGAGTCGGGTAGTAGGTAATGACATAAATGAAAAACTAGTGTTCCAATAAGAGTTGCTAAATTTTTGTATCGAGTGTTGTTATTTCAAGTACCTACAGAATATTTGTAACAATATCTGAACTGGAACAAATAAAGAGGCTGCCGTACATTTTGAAAATGAGCTGAGGGAATTATGCAATAAGTATTTCATCAGGATAATTCACATATTATTAATAATCTTGTTTGGAAGTTATGTTCACTCGTGTTCTTAATTATTCGGATACAACCCTTCGAAGAAATGTGTTAACAAATATTCCAATTACACAGACCTACTGACGTCGAATGATTTTTTTTTTCAGTTGATACTCAGTTACTATCTTCAATCATTAGTCCCCATTCCAATAATAGTGCTCCCACCTGTTAGAGCATTACAAAGAAGTGTAATATGTATATTGAAAATGCGCCAGCCATATACCTAGTCACGCAACCCATGATACAAGTTCTCTGGAGTTATGGCTGCCGTACTGGTGCATTCAGTTGTGAAAATTTTCTTCTGCTGTATCAAACAATTGAAGCAGCTAGCTCTTCCAACGAATCAATTCAAACAACATTTTTATATCATGAGACGAAAAAAGAACTAGCTGAATGATTCATAAATAAATGAGGTGAAAAACCTTTTCTTGTCTGTCTTGATTAATTACTTCATTCGGAATACGGCGAATTATTCTATAATAGATTCAGTCACGCTACACAGAGGTGTTACCTACATTTAACATTTTTCTTGAAATTTGAAAGGTTCTGGAAATGGTTTCCAAACGGACAAGATCCAGATGGGCAAATGGGTCATTATATATAGAGGTAGTGGATTTTCTTAAGAGCTATGACTCATACCGTCGCAGAGGACAAATTTACGTTTCCATCATTTTCTATCCATCATGGAAAGGAATCGAAACTTCAGATAAAGTTCAACGACTTTAGTTTGTACTTCCAGGGGAGTTGAGAATAACTGACTCGAATCACCTATAGTAGTTTGGTAAAGTTCTTCACCTGTCAAAATTGTTTTTTTTTCTAAATAATGCTAAAACTGAGCTAGGTTATTCATTTATTATATGGTGGTCGGTGGATCAGCGGTCTAAGGCACAGGCCGATCGAAACTCCAGCATAGCGATAGTCGGTTCGAGTCCGATGTAGATACGAGGATTTTTCTTAACTACTTCATATCGGATCGATAGGCGACCGCATGCCTTGTTGAAAAGCAAGTGTATGGTGAGTTGTCTAGATGCCAATCTCGTCTAGTGCTAGCTTGGAGTGCACACCGACCACCCGAGGTGGTGCTGTAGGTTTTCCGGGTTTTCCTACAGCTGAAAAGTTAATACATCACCTGAAACATCAGTAAGTCGCCCCGGAGCGCCACGGCAAATAATAATAGTAGCCATCCTCTACCCGCACAGGCTATGCCTTTGGGTACACTCAACGAGTGTTTATGAGGGAGTATTATTATTTTTATTATTATTATTATTCCGGAAGTTACTCGAATTATTATTAAGATAAAATGGTTTTCCCATTAGGTGAAGCTGAACGGATTAAAATATTAATCTATCGTGATTACGGTGCTAGAATGGAAAGCTATCAAGAAATTCGTGAATTATTTAATGCTGTACATCTAGAGAAGCAAATTCAAAATCTAAATTTCGCCGATTTATAAAAAGATATCAACCAACAAACAGGAAATGTAAAGACTATTCTGAAAGCTGGTCGACCTAACACGGCCACCTCAGAGGATAATAAGTTGAATAACCTATTATCTTTAGAAGATAACCCTAAAATATCTATAACAGAACGAAACAAAATTTTCCGGAAGATGTAAGTAAATCTTCAATTCACAGGATTCTATAGACAGAAAAAATTAAGCCTTATTAATCAATATACACTCAATAACTCTTGAAATGATCCTAACCGCCGCGCCGTATCGATGTTTCTGAAGTCATAATGAATAAAACGAACGATTATCCAGATTGTAAGAACAACATATTGTTTATAGATGATGAATTGACTTTTTCTTTCAATGGGCAGACAAACAGGCATAATTGTAGGTTTTGGAGAAGAACTAACCCTGAATGGATGGAACGAAAACTCACATACGCAGCATCCACAAAAAATGAACGTTTGGGAAGGAATTACCAACACCACAATTGTTGGAACTTTTTTTTCGATGGAAACTTACAACTTCTGAAATGAAACTTGGTCCCTAAATTGCAAGAATGTAACAATGACACCCATTGAATATGGTTTCAACAAGAAGTTCGGCAATATTTGGCGAGGTATTCGTAGAAAAGGCGATTAGACGAAGAGGACCGATAGAATGGCCAGCACGCTCCCCGGATATGACCCCTGTGGATTGTTTATTGGGGCATCTGAAAGATAGGGTGTACAAAAATGGACCACTAAGTTTAGTTCACCTGAGGGAAACAATTCTATACGAATCGACTCTTGGCTTGGTTATTTTTGGCAAATAATGGCCAATATTTCGAAAACTTAATACGTTGAGCCTTTTATTTTCCCGTTGAGTTTACCAAGACCTGTTAATGTTTGTCTTTGGATTATTTAAACATATTTTAGTTTATTGGATACCAGTTTAAATTAATTTAGTACTCAGGAAGATTTTATGGAAACAATATGTAAATTTCATTGACATACATTTTGCGATATTTGTTAAAGGTAGTGGATTTTCTCAAGAGCTATGACTCATACCGTAGCAGAGGACAAATTTACTTATCGGCAATGAGTGTGAGTGAGAGATATATTCAACGTCATAGCTCTTAAGAAAATCCACTACCTCTAACAAAATGTTGAATTGCCATATTAACAAAAATTAGGTAAATTGAAATAAGATATTATAGGGTCATAGTAATTTGAACACGACAAATCGAATGCGCTAAAGATAAACATAGCATTACATTTGAAGAAATAAAGTTGTTGGCTCCATAGGAAAATCTGCTAAGGGTTTCCACCAAGTGGAAATGCAATACACCTCGAAACATGCATGTCTGCAGGTGGTCATTCCCAGCCAAATGAAGGATAATTTTCGGTTTAATTACGAGACAAGCACTTGCAATTGGGTCTTCTTTGAAGAACTTTGCACAAATATCTGTCAGTTGTAGTTCAATGTCCGTCGTGGTAGTAGCCAGGGAAGTAGTTGTTTTCTGACAGATGTTTGCCTTTATTTTTCACTTGGTGGAAACGCTTAGAGAGAAGGGTACCCCTGTATTCTTTCAACATTGTTGATACCTCTCTGGCACAATATATTCAAACTCGTTCGAATGTTTATAAGGGTTTATTCATACATAAAAATATCGTCGTTAGCAGTGAGGCGAAATATATTTATCACTTACTTGTTACCAATGCATATATAGAAATGAGCTTTTGAGTTCCACTCCTAGGCGGTAGCCATGCAGGAGTTTTGAAAAAAAATCAAATGTAAATTTTTTTTGGACTCTCGCAAATGTATCTCAGAGGGGATGCATTTTAGGATATACATGATAAAAAATTTCTAAGTTGAAATAAGGTAAGGAATCTGTGTACGGAGTTTGTCGGTCTTATTCTGACTAACCCTGTATATAAACTATGAATCTATTTCCATATAACAAAAAATGAAGGAACATGTCTAATGGATTTTTCCATAGATAGAGTTTAACAGTGACAATTCAGTGCATATACTGATAATCCCATAAGCAGCTGTTTTTGTCACTATGATGGCGATAAATGTTTGCCCTACTTTTCCAGGGACAAAACGGAACCTAACTTTCAAAACGGTGTTACTAGGTCTAACAGAATGATGATGGTGCAGTTCAAATCGTAAACAACTTTTTTGTTAGAATTGTCAATGTGTTATGAAAATATTTCGATTTGGAGAATCTCCAAAAAAAAATTCATCAATTTGGCGGCAAATCACGATGTTTTGTTAGAAGAAAAAATACACAATAGTAATAGAAACGTTCAATGAAGAGTTAGCTTCTGTTTTATGTGACAGAACATATAACATGAAGAGGAATAATGGTGAAGACTACAAAGAAAGTGCAGTTGATATGGAATACTACAGCAACAATGTTACAAGAGAAGTAGATACTTTAATGACTATAAACTATACAATTTAAGGAAAAAAGAGACGCCCGTGACACAAAACGCAAAATTTCACAAGCAATTCCAGAAAAGAGAAAGTTGAATTCTGAAGCACTCACGGAACGAGAAAGTTTTGGAATGAAGAAGAGCCTCCAAAGAAAATTCTTACCATATTGCCTACAAATATACCTGGAAAAGTGGAAATGCGTCAAACTGTAAGGTAATCTATTTTAAAATAGAGAGATAAAAATGGACAAGGGATCGGAATGATTGAATATAATCCAGTATTTTCGAAAACAACGCAATGGGAAATCAAAGATTGGCCGACAGTAAATATATGATTGCAAACACCAGAGAAGAAAATATACCGGGTGACCACGAGGTGAGGTACGCCCCCCAATTTTTCTATAGTTTTGAAGATACAGGTTTCAAATTTGGCACGTCGATATATTACTCAAATACGCATATTTTGACTCCATAACCGAAAATTCACCACTTCCGGTTTAACCGGAAGTGACCCCAAACTTTTTTTTTCAAATGACACCCTGTACAATTTTTTTCATTATCAGGAAGAACACGCAATTTGTGATAACACTGTTCTCCAAAATTGAAAATCGGTTGAAAAATGGCGGAGATACAGTTGATTGTTCAATCGAACAAAGTTGGCCGTGAACATCAAACTCAAATCATCACAACTGACGAACGGCGTCAGCATTTACGAGAGGAAGGTTCGAGGTAAGATACAGCTGAAAATTGAGCTTCCCATGTAATTGCAGCAACCATATTTCCCATCAATTATCAAACATTTCCTCAAAACGGATTAGTACCCATAAAGAAAGGCTCACAACTGCCATTTCTCAAATAGCAACATACTCTTTTCACATTGTTATGTTGAAAGATGATGAATTATCAGATTACTCGAATGAAAAGATTTGAAGAATTCCGAAAGGAATCGAAGATACGGGATGTTTCATTATGAGTGTTCTCAAAATTGACTATTCTTAAACATAGGCGGCTTGAACCTACGAAAGCTAAACAAAAATTCATATTTAAAAAAAATAGTGAAAATTTGCGGTACATTCTGAATAATGGAACATTGTGAGTTGTCGAAAAACATTCTACGGCGATGGAGCGAACTTTTTTCTCATTACTCGTATGCTAATCGTAATTGATGGTGGATTCATACAGCAGTTTTAAGATCGTTGTTGGAATAAATATTCCATTAAGGAACATTCTTATGACTTCTTACTAGTGACTAAAAACTCATGAATTGGAACTGCTGTATAAATCCACCATAAGAATATACCTGCAGAGTAAAAAAAATGTATTAGATATTTATTTCAATTTCTAACATTTGATACAACTAATTTCTGAACGAAAAAAAAGGTATGAAGTAAATTGTTTATTGGTTCTGGTCACTTACTACACTAACAAAAATCAAAGTAATGAAAAAATGATTTACAAGTACTGTTCAAAATGTTCTCCATTATGTTCTCTGCACAAAATTGCACGTGTCACTATTGCTTGCATAACTCCATTTAACTGAGCTTGAGTAATACTTGCAATTGCTTCTCTAAGGCGATGTTCCAAATCCTCCCTTGATGTAGGACTAGAAGAGTAAACCTTGTTCTTCAGGTAACCCCATATGAAAAAATCCAGTGTCGTGAGGTCCGGTGAACTCGGAGGCCATCTTGTAGGACCATTCGTGCCAATCCATCGATTTGGGAATGTTTCATCTAGGTAACTGGTTACTATTCGGGAATTATGGGGAGGTGCACCATCCTGCTGAAAATACATATTTTGGTAGACGTCGAGAGGAAAATTATCCATGAATCCTTCTATTTCGTTTCGTAGAAATCCCAAATAGCGTTGCCCATTCAACATACCATCAAATATTATGGGCCCAATGATTCGAGTTCCTATCAGATCTATCCACACGTTGAATCCAAAGCGTTCCTGAAAATTCCCTTGTCTTATGAGCCTGGGGTTTTCAGTTGCCCAGTATCTGGTGTTGTTTCTATTGAACATACCAAGATTCGTAAATCTTGATTCGTCGGAAAATATAATGTTTCTCGTCATATTCGGGTTCCTTATGTGGTTCTCAAGTAGCCAATTGCAATATTGGACCCTTCTTTGATGATCATTTTCGTAAAGGCGCTGATGTATCTGATATTTATACGGCTTAAACCCATGTTTTTTTAGAATTTTTCGAGCTGATTCTCGTCCAACTGGTAATTCATGTTCGATTTGTCGAAGTGATATGGTGGGATCTACATAAACAACAGCCAAAACATTAGTTTCCGTCTCTGCATCAATAATAAAACTATCCTGATCATGTACATTGTCATCTGGTTCTATCCTGAATTGCCTTTCCAATCGTGCGAAATAGTTTCTACTTGGTTGGCGTTGTCTGAGAGGGAATCGTTCACTGTAAAGAATGCAAGCCGCAGTTGCATTTTTTCTACACTCGCCATAAATTAGCAGTAAATCTACTTTTTCATTTCTAGTAAATTTTCGCTCCATCGGAATGTTTTTCAACAAGTTACAATTCTCTTGTATTGAATGAGTAGAACAAATTGTCACTTTGTTGACAAAATATGCTTTTTTGTTTAGCTTTCTTATGTTCAAAGCCGCCTTCGTTGAAGAACATTCAATTTTGGGAACACTTATATTGTATTTCTGGTTCCTTTCGGAATTCTTCAAATCTTTTCATTCGAGTAATCTGATAATTCATCATCTTTCAACATAACAATATGAAAAGAGTATGTTGCTATTTGAGAAATGGCAGTTGTGAACCTTTGTTCGATCGAACTTTGTTCGATTGAACAATCAACTGTATCTCCGTCATTTTTCAACCGATTTTCAATTTCGGAGAACAGTGTTATCACAAATTGCGTGTTCTTCCTGATAATGAAAAAAATTGTACAGGGTGTCATTTGAAAAAAAAAGTTTGGGGTCACTTCCGGTTAAACCGGAAGTGGTGAATTTTCGGTTATGGAGTCAAAATATGCGTATTTGAGTAATATATCGACGTGCCAAATTTGAAACCTGTATCTTCAAAACTATAGAAAAATTGGGGGGCGTACCTCACCTCGTGGTCACCCGGTATTTCTTATCGAAGTCTACTGAACATTTATATTACTCAAAGAACTGCTAGAAAAAATTATTCATTGTAAATCTACTGAAAATGCTGAATGCTGGCATGTTGAACGCAACAGTGAAACGTACAGAACTCACTGCCAAGTTCGAGCCCCAGCTCCGACTGGGGCTCAAACTCGGAACCTTGGATCCCAGAGTAAATAAAAATTTTTTTTATTGTGAAATCAGCCTTAATGAACAACTGAGTTGACTAGTTTTCAACATTGCATTTCACTTTAATCTTCACCCTACGCAGACTTGGGTTTCCAGGGGAAGGAATGGATGCACGAAGAGCCGCTTCCCCCCATGTCCATTTCTGAGAAGGGGGTGAGCGCTTTGCTCAGGAGTACCTAGATTCCTGGTTAGGGCTGATAGCCGCCTCCGCTAGCGGGGCTCAATATCGTGTATTCGGAGCCTGGTAAAGTCTCTGGTTAACGAACTCTTCAGTTGGTGGAACTTGTGAAATGTTAATGACAAGTTTTTTACATGTGTAGGGATGGAGTCGACGTTGGCAAGGTCGCGCAGCGAATCCAGGCGAATGTACCTATCACTTGGTCCCAGAGTCGCTATGCCCTGGCTTCATTATTATAATTATTGTTAGGAAGATTATATCATAACTTTTATCATATTTTTAATATAGTTTACTGTAATTACTGTTCTTTACTTTAATCAATACGTTTCTTTGCTTTTCTCATTTATTTATTATTATACCTTTATCTACAAATGACAATTTGATTCCCCATTTATATAATTAAATATTGATCGTACCCATGAAAGCATCATAGATCATTATGTTGAAATGTATATTAGCTGTTTTTCCCCACCAACGCGTTTATGATAACTATAAAGGAATTATTAGTTCTCGGTAACATTATATTGTGAGATTCAAACGATAAGGTTGGGGGTGACTAAATGCATGTATGAAATTAAAACATTAAACGGAAATATACCATTGGCGTAGTAGGAAATGATTCATGAATTTGTATATAAATTAAAATCAATCCTGTAGTATTATTAGGATGAAACATGTAATTGGGTACATTTTTCTCTTTGAAATATTTGGCTTCAGAAGAAGTAAACACTATAGTAGGACTGCCCTTTTTAGAATCTAGAGATGGCGCTGGATATAAACTTCAGTGTTCAGTTGCATGCTATGATATTTAAAGAGCATTGTAAAGTAGTTCATGTATAGAACTTCGCCAATTTGTTAATTTCTGTTGGAGATTTAAATTTCGAAATTTATAGAGATGGATGGAATTCATTCCATATTACTGTTTCCAGAGGAAGTATTCCTTCAACCATTCCAGCTGGAAGCTCTTCAAGTGGCTTTAAAGGTGAGTCGTATGAGACTTACCTACGTGTTTTTCATTGTCCTAAAAACCACCTACCAATAGTACCAATTTTGTAAAGAAGTACTTTTTCTAGACTAGACCTATTCCTTGAAATATCTATTAGCCATACTAAAACAACCAATGACGTTCTGATCAAGAGGTGCGATTGAACTTTGATATTTGATAGACTGCTCACACGAAGAAAGAGTAAATAAAAAAAACAACCTTATGCTATCGAAATAGACACAAATTCAACTGAAATAGATTAGTGATTGACATATGGCGGAATAGGGATATATTTCTGTGACGATTCTAGTAACCCATTTTTTTATATAGCGAGTCGAAGGTGAGATAAGGTTGTCCACCACGCGGATTTTGGAAAAAATTTGCGTAAAAGAAGGGCTCTCTATAATGAAGGATTAAATTTTTCAAAACATATTCAATTTTTGTATTATTTTATAAAAGCTGAATTTTTTGATTATTCATTATATATTTTTCTAGTTCGGAGTTAATTTGATGATGGTTCTTCGATAAATATAAACGTTGGACAGTTGAACCGATATAATCACGTTTCTGTAAATAACAATTTTTTACCTCATTTAAGCTCTGACGATAACCAAAAAAAATTGAATGAAGTATCAAAAATTTTTGTTTTTCCAAAATAATAATCCAAAAATACAAAAAAAAAAACTCGTTTCCCATTCAAACAAAACTGTACCTATTCCAATCTTATCTTGGACGCACTGTTTATTGGCCATTGTCTAAAAGCTTGAACATCGATGCTCCTGAAATATTCAAGATATTTATAAAAAACAACTGAGGTTTGCAATTTAAAGAATTTATATTTTCAGGATTAAACGTGTTTGTAGAAAACAAGAAGTAGTAATAAGATTAATATTTTGGTGGATGCGCCTCCAAACTAATATTCTAAATAAATTTGCCTTCCTTCAAATTCCTATTTATCCGATTGAATGACATGTCTCGACCACTCGAACTGAGAAATTGATGCATGACTGGTCGATATTTATGCCAATTCCTGGAACATTTCGATAAAAATTTGGAACCCTTACACGTCTGTTCTGGTGATACAAAAAGTTCCTGAGTACTTTCTTTTCTTCAACTATTCAAATTTTTTTGACATCGTCAGGAGAATACGATTACGTTGGAGTTTTTCATAATGGAGAAATTTTTATATTTATTGATATTTTTGTCCCTTTATAAAGTTTGGGCAACGTCATGCTCACATAAATAGAGAGAGATTTTATTTTGTTGAAAAATAAAAGTATTTATTTCATAATTTTTTTTTTGTCTTTCTATTTATTTATTTGATTTGTCAACACTGCTGTAGAGCAGATGTTATGGATTCAGGTCCTTGTTTCAGAGCTTATTTGGTTATTTATTAAATTTATACTAAAAAAATATTTTGTTGATGTATTTTGTTGAAAAATTAATGCATTAATTTTTATATTTTCTTCATTTGGTCTTTCTATGTGGTTATTCAATTTGTTTACATTCATATCTGGCAGATATTATGTATTCAGTTCCTTGCTTTAGAGTTTATTTGGATATTTGCTTTATATATTAATCAAGAAAAGTGGTGGATTACGTCGTAATCCGAATTTTCCGCTAAAGATCCTATACATAGGCATTGTCGTGGGCAAGTATTCAACTGAAAACAACTACTGCCTCCTACGACTATTGAATTATATTTGTTTAATACTTGGCAAAGTTTTCTACAAGAACAAATTTTGCAATGCATTTTTATATCAAAGCTGAAATTATTTTTCGATTTAATTAGGGGAACACCTTCGTACCGGTTTCATCGGTACCGGTACCGATTCATCAGCAAAGGCTACTTCGACCCAATTGAATCGGATAATCCTTTCAGCCTGATTGGAAATCACTGAGACAAATACTGAAGTATGAATTCAGAGCCATCTCTGGGTTCCAGAATTGAAGGGCACTCCGACTGCATGTCGACTTCAATATGAAGCCAAAAACATCATGAAAAGAAGCGACTCTACTTGACGGAAGACCATTAAACTAATCAAGAAGAATGGTGGATTAGGTAATCCAAACCTTCCGCAAAAGATCCTACACAATAGGCATTGTCGCCGGCAAGTATTCAACAGAAAACACAACTACTACCACCTATGACCATTGAATTATATCTGTTTAATACTTGGCAAAGTTTTTTACAAGAACAAACTTTGCAATGCATTTTAAATATCAAAACTGAAATAATTTTTCGATTTAATTGGAGGAACACCTCCGTACCGGTTTTATTTTCCTTGCCAAACATCAGCGAAGGCTAGTTCGACCCAATTGAATCGAAAAATCCTTTTAGCCTAATTGGAAATTTCTGATACGAATAGTGAAGTATTAATTCAGCGCCATCTCTGTGTTCCAGAATTAAAAGGCACTCCGACTGCGTGTCGACTTCAATATGAAGACAAAAACAACATGAAGAGTGGCGACACTACTTGACGGAAAACCATTAAACCATGAAATGCGATCCATTAAATGGATTAAGACCGGCTCATTGGGGGGGTCCCAATTTTTCAAAAACTAACTGAGATAAGCCAGCTCGACATAATCTTTTCGGCAACTGTCATAAACGTCAAAGTAGCCCTCAAATTAGAAACAGTATTCGTGTTCATAACATATCAGATATGGATGAAATTTTGTATTGCATTTCATATCATTAGCATATAATAAATACATCTTGAATCATTTTTAGTGTTCAGTTGCTCATTTGAGGACAAAAATATGCAGATATACTTGAATGTTTATTGTACAATATTCAGAGCAACTTTCTCCGGCCGACAACAGAAATATATAGTATCAGCATGATGGTATCATCCCACGTAATTGTCATACGGTGAATAATTTTCTGCAAAGAATTTTTGGTGATCAGTGGATTGCCAATTCTGGTCCATACCACTGGTAATCACAATATCCTTAGATGTTTTCATCTGGGCACAACTTGAAAATGTTGTTTATGCTGATCTACTAAAGAATGACTCCAACAGAGGGTGAGGGATGCTTTCCAATCGATAAATGCCGTTCAGTCCAGAAGTGTGAAAAACTGAAGTGTAAATTGAGGGAAAACTCTAAGCCAAATATAAAAATTTTGTTGAAACGAGATTATTTCGATAACGTTTTTTCAATAATGAAATTTGATATAGATACATTTAAATTTTTTCGACTAAATATATTTGTTGAACTTACATTGAAACAATATTTTGTTTTTACGATACAATCTTTTCTCTTGATATCTCTGAGAAGTTTCTGAAAGTTGAATGTATTTCAGGAAAAGTTGCTATAATCCAAAAGAGTAGTTTTGAAAAAATATCAAATACAGCTTAGGTCGATGTGTGACTAGACTTTGTTCACTTCATCAGTGGCTAAAATCTGCTACCGCATAATATACCTACATCACTCATAACACAACCTTCAAATGCTACAGGTGAAGACTGATGTTTGAGAATGTGTATGATTCTGAAGGGCACACGCCTCTTTCGAATGTTGCTCATTTGGTTGTTCATTTCTTGAGCTTGATTAGTGGATTAGAGTACTTCCATACCATGGTTGGAAATGAAAAGAATATAAAACAAACAGTGAAACTTACACGATGACATGGACCATTGCCACTCTAACGTGCCGTTTCCATGGAAACAACATGAACTGTTTCCTTTCAATTTCTTTCAATAACATATATCTTCATTCAATAACATATTAGAGTTGATGTATCTCCTTCACAGTTTGTTATACTCGAAATCCTTTTTGTTTTTTCCCTCGCCCCATCCTGGATCTGCCCTTATCGTTGTTTTCAAAATCTATTCACCCGCTATAATTTATGGATTCAGGAGGTGTGTTCGGGCCTACGTGTACAAGCTAATGGGGCACGGGGGAGAGCTAGTATATAACTTGTTTACTCCGGGTCAACCTACTAATTTAATTATTAAATAGCATGTACATCGTGTATGTAATCCAGAGTGAATTTGTGTCACACACGTTGTCAAAACGGTAATCAGCATCCATAAATTTTTGATTCGTTATCATTCTGATAAGAATATTCTTTAGTTCGGTGATGCCAAATGAATATATTCCTAAAACAATTAAATTAGAGACAATAAGAAAAATGAGTAATACTCAAATAGTACTAAAGGTAACATCTTTTCATAATGTTATCCCTGAAACCATGACATTGTTGCCATGTCGCAATTTTTTATGGATACAATAAGCACGTCAGCTAGATTTTGATTTCTGTTGGGTATATTCATGGCAACGAAAACCCAAAAATACTGTCTTAGATGAAATATATAGGCAACAATAAGAAGGCAATTGAAACGTTCATTGCAGCTTTTTGGGAGCATGTAAAAACTATAGTATTTCCATAGCTGAACGGAGATTCTTTGTTGTCGTTATAATCTGGTTTGTTCGGCAACGCTGCATTAGATATTCGACAGAACAACAACAAAACAATTCTGTTTGTTTCGTCTTTGGCTTATTGAAGTGTTTTTTCGTGAATAAAGGGTTAATTTTTGTTAAACTATTGTTAGTTTTTATTATTGGGCAATGGTGAAGCATTGTGAAATGTGTTATAGAACATTGAGAAGCTCGAAATCAAAATATGTCATTTCATAGGTAAGCTAGCAGTGTCGTAACTATCGAGAAAGGGAAACCGAATTGAACAAGAGTAAATTGAATGATGAAAGAACTACATCATCGGCTGTTCTCAAAATTCTGTGGATATTCCTCCATCATATTATTAGGATTCCATTCCATATTATTGGTTTCCATTGTTTCTATTTTATTGAACTTCAATATTTCTGAAAACAATGCATGTCTGTGAGGAAAGATGTCCCCTACAAACAAAGTTTGAGGCGTGAGCGGCGAGTTACTCATCTAGGTTATGTTATTTGGTCGGAGTAGTCGACAGAAAGTCAGAAACAGATTTCAACATCCAACTTCTCGATGGTAGAACGTTCGCTTCTCAAAAAAAGGGACGTGTGTTAAAATCATAGCATGGACGCATCACACGTTTAAAGGTAAGAAGAGCCTCGTCCTCCCCATGTTCGTGCGAGTCTCTCGAATGGTTCTGAGGGGTTGCTCGTTGCCGAAAAGAACAAAGAACCCCGTATCATTTTTGTAGAAACTAGGTCCAAGTGGAATTCGCTGAAAGTTTGATAGTATGTAGTTAGAGATTAGCTGATCAAGAGTGTCCATGGACAATTTTTTTCTCTACAATGTTGAAATAACGGCAGAAACCAGGTACCATTATTGAACCGGTCTTTGTAGAATAATATCCCATATAAACCCATCTACTGATATTAATGAGCTCTGGTAATTAATAATGATTAACTTGCTGACGTCTATTAGCAGTATCAAAAGAAACATTCTTGAGTCTTGCAGAGGAGAAGTAAATATTTTGTTCATGTCAAACTTGTTTTTGCTCTGACCAGATGTTATGGTGTAGCGAGTCCTCCAGAGAGGCATCAGCTGTTCAATGCACCTCACTATTTGGTTGGGTAACGCAAGGTATCTGAGCAAAAACATGATGAGCTCATGCGATGTTGTATCAAATGCCTTGCGGTAATCGAGGCTATTGAAAGGTTACACTCATACTGTACCAAGTTCTGCGTGATACATCTGTCGATCAGCAGGTTCTTCTTGCAGCCAGCGACCCCCTTCATTGACCCACTTCGCTAATATACCGTTCATATACCGGATCAAATGCGGAGAGTATTCGCATGAACAAGATGCGAGTAAACATCTTATAACATGCATTCAAGCATGCTATCGGTCTGTGATTCTTGGGATCAGACAAATAAATGTTCGGAATCTGTTGCCCCCCAGCCTTGAATTGAAAACTTTTACCAGATGGTGGTGGGTGCTTGGAAACTTTTTCCATCAATAGTTGTTTAGTCCATTAGGTCTTGGAGCAGCGAAGTTATTCGAGCCTTTGAGGACCCGTCGAGTTCCTTCCGGAGGTATCGTAGTGCGCAGTTCATTGAGCTCAGGCTGACAAAGCCTCCTGCAGGAAGCTTCAGACTGCGCTAGGGCTGGAGTATCTACGTTGAGTGGTTGCGAATAGGATACTCATAGATTTTCTTCCAGACGGTTTCAACCCGATCAGCTGCCGGCGGGTTATCTACAACACAAAGAGGTTCTTGAAATGAGCGTGAAGGTTTATCGCAGAACTTCATGTTTTCCGTGTTGCTTCTTGCCAGCCTCACTAGTGACTTCTTTGCAGCCACCAGCATTCGTATCTCATCAAGTCAGTGCTGTTTAATGGTGAACAGCACGCCTTGATTCTGTGTGTGGTGAGCTCATCTCAAATTTGCCGCAACTCGCCGCACTGCGGGTGTGAAGAGCATATTGGCCGCCACGTAGTCCGCCACACACTGGATACGCGACGCGTGTTGTCTCGCCGACTTGATCGTAGCTTACATGTTGTATACGCGTCGCTTATGGCTCCCAATCAGAGGGGCGGTATCACTCCTCTGTGTTTGAGACAAAGTCTGAGCGGTGTAATTTACGGCAGATTTGATTTGCCAGATGTCAACCTCTTCTGAAAGGGCATCGTGAATCACCGCATCTACCCGTGCCAGTTGTTTTGACTCCAGGGCCTTGGTATCTACCACTTCTGCCACTTCGTTAAACGGCTGAGGAGGGGCTCTGACATAGCCTCGAACCCGGAGATGAGATGAATAATCCTTCAGATTTGGAACGGAAAAGGCAGCATGCTCTAGATATATCCCACACCACAGATCATGCATTCCTGCCACATATCATCTCCAGGCAGGCTCACTAGTCATATAGCAATGCAGAAGACCCTTCCTGAATACATCTGTCCACTCAAAGCACCCCGGTTGGTCAGTGTGCACTCCAAGCAAGCACCAGACGTGATTGCCTAGATCGGCATCTAGGCAACTCACCGATTACAACAAACTTGATTTTTTTTTCTTGAACACAGGAATTGAACCTGGCCCAGCGCTAGCATAAGTATCAACGGTCGATATCGAACCGCTGCGCTAACGTAGGTCTCTTTCGTTCTTTTAACGAACAGATTCGATATTCACTGCCTCGGGATCTGTTCCCCACACCAATTGAAGAAGAACTCTAATGGGAATAAGAGTTCTTCTTCAATTGAAGAACTCAAATTCCCATTAGAGTTCTTCTTCAATTGGTGTGGGGAACAGGTGGGAACCTGCTTTCCCTCGGTTCTCACGATATTCTTTTACAGGATTTTCGTGGGAACCAGAACATATAAACAAATATCTGGATTTTTCAAAACAATCTATTTTGCTATAATTGTGTCAGCGATTCGAAATTTCTTCCTATTTATTGCCTACCGTACGGTTTAAATTTTATGATCATATAATAAACCTTGAGTTTACAATATTTCACGAAAAGTAGTTGTATAAAAATATGTATTTGTTTATTATAATAAAGAATGAGTTAAGTCCAAAAACTTGTCGGAGAGCGATTAATGTGAGGAACACTAAATATTTGCAATGAGTCGAGAATACGCATTTCATCGATAAAACTAAAATGTATGTTACGAGGAACATGTGTAACCGACTTTTGCAACGTTTTTTTACCAGTTTTTCTAGTAATCGAATGACAGAGCGACTACTCAACCATCTGCAGACCCGTTTCAGAGTTCTTGCTCCTCCCCAAGGCGGGTCTCATTGGCGATATTTGAAACCATTCAACGGCTGAAGTAATCAGGACGGTAGAATTTTCCAATGACAAAGACAAGGCAGATCGTCAAGCTGAGATCTTCGGTATTATGTACTTATGCTCTAGAACAGCTGATCGAGATACCTACTTTCTTGCTTTTCTTGTGTTGACAAGGAGTAAGTATGCCAATAAACTTGATCTTTTTCTCACCACTAATCCTGATAAAATAGAAGATTGTGCTCCATTTGGTTATGTTAAATTTTTGCTTTTTCTACACCATCAACCAATACAACACAACGCTAATGCTGGCGATGCAAAAATCAAGTAAAACTTCATCTGATAAACCCTTATTTAGCATGAATGTCTCCGGAGCTGTCACCTTGAAGCAGGCAGCATACCATCGATGGTACAAAAATGCGAGTTTTGAGACCAGATAGAAATATGTTGAAGCTGAAAGAGACGAAGAAAAATTCAAAACTCTTTTCTAATCCTAAGGGTCCTGCTCGTTTTGGTATTATTTCAAAGCTGTGGTGAGGAATTTTGCTTCCAACGCATTTCCTTCCATATCCAAGAAAGATGGAACACTAGCGGCGAATGCCAATGAAAGAGCCAATATTTTTGACAGCCGTAGGCCTGAAATAACTTTCGGCCAATAAACTATCGGACGCATTTTGCTGGATCTTAATACCAACAAAGCCAATCTTTCTCATGAAATGTGCCGCTGAACTAACACCATTTCTTCCCGAAATATGGTCCCCTTATCTTATGGCTTGCCCTCCAGTTGCGTTCGTTACTGTCCAGCTTTTTCTTAGACCACGTGGTGATTGATGGAGTTTCATCCGATACTCTACTCATAAATGCTGGTGTTTTACAGAAATTCTCATTGGTACCAACACTCTTTCTTCTTCAAATGAATGATGTGTCAATATGTACCTCATGCCAAGTGCACAGCTTTACGGATGATAGAACCCTTCATACTGCTTTCTCTTTCAATATCAGCATTTGAAACCAGTATAGAACGAAAGAGGAACATGAACAATTTAAATGTGGAAAATTCTAGAATGGGTATGTAACAACTTGCGAACAAAACCCAAGATTGTTTTTTCTCTAAAAAGACTAGTCACAAAGTGGCAAGCATCATTATGTCATCAATGGTTCCACCGACAGCGGTGCCATCAAGACTGACTTGTCGAGCTCATACTTTGTCGCTTCTTTGGAGACATGTTCGACATCTGCTTCCCAGGGCTCGTTCTTCCAACTAACGTCCAAGCTTTGGGGCTCACTGCTTTGGGAGGTATTCTCTGAGGCATACAACCTACAGATAATCAGAATGTTTCGGAGGTTCACGATGTTCTCTGAACTGTATACAGAATTTTTCTATTCGTGGGATACTAGGGGAAAATTTCAATGTGAAGTTGAAAAGTTATGGTCCAATCGATATGGTGGTGAAAAGGGATCCAACTCTACATTAATCAAACATTATCAAACATGTTGTTTGCTCATCGTAGCCAAATTTGGTGCATATTCATTTTGGTAAAAGAGAAAATTCACTTCAAGAATCATCGACTACTAACTTTGCTTCCAGGACCAACAGCAAAGGAGATGCAGAGTATTAGAGAAGGGATAAAGTTCCAGCAAAGTTGTCACTTTGGATCGCACAAATTCTATGAAAAATTAATTTCGGTCAATATGCTCCCAAGTGAGCTATGATTTCTAATTGCCTGTTTCAAAAAGTTGGTTAATATGTACTGCACAATGTCGTGTGGAATCGAAATGTGACATTGGGAACGTTTTTCTTTTCAGCGTGAATACCTTCCTCGTTTGATTTTATAAACATCATGTTCATATTTTCAAAAAAATCGTGCAGATTACATCAAGTACATCCACCAACATTATATGTAGTTAATCTATGAAAGTTTTTTTGACTGTTTACAATAAGTCAGTTGCAACGCCATCCGCGAGGGGAACAAACTTCGTGGAAGTGTGTGTGGAGAGAAGAGTATTTTCGACTGAAATAGAAATTATTTTATTGTATTTATTTAGAAACACATTTTGAACTTTGTTCGATTAATTTGAAAGTATTCCAGATTAAAAAAGGTTCTTCTCCACATCTACAATGGTGATCAAGCATTCTCTGGTATCACTGCTTCATACAAATTTTGAATTAAAAATGAACTTCATGGCAGCAAGAATGGTGAATATAAAAAATGAGAGTAACTACCATATCTGATATTTATTTATGGACGGATTTGAAAACTGTTTTGAGTTGGCTAAACATCGCTAAAATGGCGGAAATTTTGGTTCCATGTTTTTAAAGCAGCCCGAAGAGTTTTGGCTATTAAGGATAAAGGAAGAAAAAAGTATTATAGAGTTGAAGGAAGAATATGTGGATTAAGTGGAAGAGAATTTTCCATAGCCGAAGACTCTACAGATTATTGTGAACAATTCCCAGTAGAGATGCACAAATTCGAAGGGTCAAGCTAAAAGAATCCAATTCAACTTTTGTTCAATCGGTTAACTCATTAATTAGGCTGGATAATGTACAGGATAAAATTTGCTTCAATTCTTTCCATTCGCATACTTTTGGATATGGTATGAGAGATAATAGACTACACCAGTTAAGCAGCTGGTGAAATCTTCGGTGAAACCCCTTACCCCTCGGTAAATTCTTCGGAATTTGCGTGAACGTTTCGATTCAATTAAGTAGTAAGTAAGCAACTTAAATAATTTGAATTTTAACATATAATTTTTTTTCAAAGTATTGGGAGGACAGGTATAATAACGAGAATTGTAAGAGCATTCAAAAGCTTCTTCGAACCCCAATGCCATTTAAACATATTGGGGTAATTCTTCCTCTCGCTTGGGGCTGATAGTAGTGGAGGCAAAAATACCGGAAAAGCGTGCCCCCCTTTAATCAAAAATCCAAGGGTCTGAGCGTTTTTCAAAAATGTGGTCTAGGTTCCTGAAAATGGCTCTGTTTCATTTTCGATTGGCTACCCTGTATACATATATATAAATGGGTGATTAAAGTAAATTGAAAAATCTTGGAAGCTTTACTGTGTTAAAAGTGATTTGACTGGTAAATGAATATTTTCCAAAAAACCATGAAAATATTTATATTTTCTAAAAAGCGAATCGCCGACTCTTCCCCAGTGTTTCAGTAGAGTGAGCAATTTTGTGAAAAAAATTGGATGTCTTCATTATGAATCTCATGTAGCTGAGGATGTGTAGTAGCTCTTGGCAAGTAATAAGAAGATCGGGAGATAAGACAACGATTTCGGGACCGGCCCTGATCGCCTCATTAATTATGCACCCCAAGTAAACATTCCTCCGCTCGCAAACACATGAGTCACGAGTAGAAGAAACACTAATTTGCTGATGATAGAAACCGAAGTTTCGAAAGACATCTAAGAAGTCGCCGTATAGACTCGATAGATCGAGAACTGTAAACAGAATCTGCTTGCGGGTATATAAGGCGCTCGCCAGCAGAGGGCATAGATATAATCGCAGAGAGTTGCATATATAGTTCCAGAGTCCGCAGACGGACAGCGACAGTGAAAATAAATTGAAATAGTTAGTGAAGTTAATGTTTTAGTTGAATAATTGTTCAAGTAGTGTTTTAATTAAATTAGCAAAATTAGTTTAGTGCATTTTTACTACAATAACTTAGTCAGAGGTGCTTTTTGCGAAGGACTTTACGTGATTCCCTCGAGTAAACAATTCAGCTAGTAATATATAGTTATTACACAATATGAAGTCTACGTAATGATGAACAGTCATCTAGAATTTTTGCCAGCTTCACCTTTCTATCGTTCACATTCTTCCCTCAATTATTAATAGTTTTTATGAATTCCAGGGTCGAATATTCAGCATAACTTTCGAAGATATCTGTTAGGAATTATGTTATTGTTTTCCGCAGGTAAATTTGGGTATGGAGGGATTCAAAATATTTCACAAAGATAGATGAATTATTGTAGTTACGATATAATTTTTGTAAGAATGAAAATTTCCAAACATTTTGTTGTTTCTATTATCAGTATTTACGTAAAATGTCTCCGTTTACAATTTCTTGGGGATATCCCAAACAACCAAACAAACTAACATAATGGCAAAAACAGATACATTCGCTTCCAGTCGAACAACTACCTCATCATCAATTTACTCTAGAAACGAAAACAAAGTTCCAAGTTCATGATCCAGTAAAACCAATCTGTTCGATTCATTCCGGTTCATCGGGAGAGACCACCTAGCCTGATCACATTCATTAACATTCCGCACAGTTGGTTAACAAATACATGTCTGTTCATTTTCAGTTCACACGCCCTCACGTTGATAAGAAATCGAAAGTGATCGCGTTTAAATATGCGAATGATCCACCTACTGTTTTAGCTATTTTCACCCACGTTTCACACGATATCAACAGGACCGTATTCGAAAATTCTTCGGAAATTTCCCCGCGTAGAGGAAAATTAATAAGTGAAAATTTCCCCCTGACTTGACAGCTGTCATAAAGACAGTGGCGTAAAATATTTTTGATAGATATTAATTTATAACTTACTTACCGAGATTAATAAATGAAGGTGCTGCCGATGTAATTCATTAGCGTCCGATAGAAGTAGACCTTAACTTTTTTTCCCTTTCCTCTAGTACTATAAAATTATGTGATTTTGGTAGAATAGTTGCTTCTCTATTCAATTATGTGAACCACATTTCACTAGAGCATAGGGAAATAATTAAAATATTTGATATCAAATCCGCAAAAAAAATAATTCGCAATTCGCTGTTGTGAGACAAAGCCTTTACAACGGCCATCTATGATGTCCGTTACATGTATAATAATATGTCACCTAAGTATGTCACCAATTTAATTTCTATTTCAAAAAAGTTTTAGTATAAAATTTTCTTACCGAATCTCCCGTGAGCATGAAATAATATTCCGGAAATTTTCCTCAGTTCCGAATTTTTTAAGAAAATTCGAACTTAGAGAAAATTTCCGAAAATAATTCATGCTCTAGGGAGATTATAAGTGAAAATTGTATACCAGTTGATTTTAGCAAATCAGATGCCTGCATTTTGACATGTTGCTATGACAATAACCTAATTTCTTCGGAAATTTTCCTGCGTTGAGGGAAACAAATAAGTGGAAATTTCCCTCTGGCTTGACAGCTGTCAAAAACACGGTGGCGTAAAATATTTTTGATAGATATTTAATTATAACTTAATTATAGGTACATGCTATTATCTGTTATTTAATTATTCAAACCACATTTTAATAGAGCATAGGGAAATTACAATATTTGACAACAAATCCGAGATTAATAAATGAAGGTGTCGCCGATGTAATTCATTAGCGTCCGATAGAGGTAGACCTTAACTTTCTTTTTCCCTTTCCTCTAGTACTATAAAATTATGTGATTTTGGTAGAATATTTGCCTCCCTATTTAATTATTTAAACCACATTTCACTAGAGCATAGGGAAATTGAAATATTTGATAAAATCCGCAAAAAAAAAATAATTCGCAATTCGCTGTTGTGAGACAAAGCCATAACAAAGGCCTACTATACATGGATAATAATATGTCACCTAAGTATGTCACCAATTTAATTTCTATTTTGGTATAAAATTTTCTTACCGAATCTCCCGCGAGCATGAATTAATATTCCGGAAATAATTCATGCTCTAGGGAGATTATGAGTGATAATTCATATATCGCTAATAATCACACGGAAATTTTAGTTTTTTCAAGTTTCTACGAAAACCGTTCAATTCAGGTATGTGAGCATAAACTCTCCCTATTTTTTAGCGTAGACACTGGCGTTGAGAAAAATGGAGTTGCCGTTTGAAAAAAAATCAGTCAAATTTTCTGAGGATCCCGTATAATTCACGTAGTTGAACTCAAAAATAGAGCAGACGCTGCTATTACTTCCTTATTAGAGTCGGTCAATTTTGTGACTTGTACAATGTTTGCCTTCCTTGCCTCGAATAGACTAGCAAATATGAAACATGCCGTCTGTACATTTCTTAGTGTGCGATTATCAAGCAAAGACCAAAGTTTCTACAAAAGATCGCTGAAATGCTGGTCAAGGCTTGCCAAGCCATCTGTAGCCGGCTTATTATGGGTTGCTTCTTCCCAGCCCTCTTGCGGGGTTGTACCTTGGAATACACAATAATAATAGCCATAACTTATTCCCACAGGTTTAAGCCATCCGAGTCGCTCTTGTTTATGATGAAGGGTATCATTATAATATAAAGTGAATATTATTAATGTTGTGAAATAGAACCGATCCTTCCGAAAGATGTCTATTATCTTGGGTCTTCCTGTATATTCGAGTATTACATATGACATGGCACGGGAGGAATAGACCGTCAAATAATGGGGTGTCCCTGAGCCATAATCCCCGTCATGTATTATCGTGAAATCATTCCGGCTAATAGCGCACCTGTAGCACGTTCATTAAACAATTCCGAAACTATGTCATCGTTCTTTCACATATTTATTTCTAGCTTATCGATTTCTATTACTTCATGAAAAATGAATAGTGTACAATGCATGTAGGGGAAGTTTATTTCACATTTTATTGACAAACCTAAAAAAACTTTTGTGTATAATTATATGAGTATCCCGTATCGATTTTAGGCAACGATTGTCCATTCTTTATGATTATTGTATGTATTTTTCATTCATGAAATACATTATCCGCGTAGGAAATGATTGAGTGGTCTAAAAAAAGAGGTATTAGTGTATTTTTCAACACTGCAATATCGATAAAATCCAATAGTGAGTTCGGAAAATGTATCGCATACAGTTAGTTACCAACTGTAGAGTTTGGACGAATTTAAAATATTTCATCAAAAAAATATTTAAATGTGGAATTGTGTGAACTTGACGAAAGACAATAAATTCACAAAATGGAAATTGATCAAAAATAATCGAGCCTTTCGCTTATTTGCTATACAATAGTTTTGTTGGCAAACGGCGAATAGAACATAATTCAACATCCCCATACGACTGCCGAATCACTCCAGTCCCATACACGCCTGGCAAAGTTTTCCTAGTAGAATTCAATCTGCAATACTTCCTGTAACAACTAGGTAACAAATGATAATCGAAAACAGCTGTGACCATCTACATACTAGTTCCACGGTTCACCCAATCATCAGTAAAACCCGGTCACAACATGCAAACGATTTCCAATTGGTTTTGTCAACTGGCCCTACGATAACTCCATCATCCATTAAGAAAGTGAGCATCAGAGCCATCTACAGAAACCACAAAAAGTACTCCAAATGATACACCGACTTCGTTTGAAGCCACGGAAACTTACTTCATCATGAAAACTATTTAAATATTTTTCATGTGGAATTGTGTGTACTTGACAAGAAAAAATCCATAAAAATAATCGAGCCTTTCGCTAATTTTCTGTACAATAGGATTGTCGGCAAACGTTAAATAGAAAATAATTGATCGGCCTCCTACGACTGCCAAATCTCTTCTACCAAACGCCTGGCAAATTTTTTCTTCACAAGAATATACAGTCCCCCCCTGTTAACTTTGTTATTCTTTAGACACTGGAAGCCCTGAACAATTCTACACAAACTAACACCTTGTCAACCACCTTCAAACAATTGTTTGTAAATAATATACGTTTTATAAAAACAAATCGTTTTTATTTTTTTTCTCTATCATGGTTTCATAAAATTTCATATGTCGAATGTGCCCAGTTTCGATAAATGCCAATCAGATATGTACCTAAATATTTAGAGTTGACAAATGAAAATTATTTTTCAGAAATATCTTGGAAAATCACTTTTAGGAAACTTTTTGCATTCACAAGGTATTGCTCAATTCACGCAAAAAAAATCAGGAGGTGGATTCCCCATGGTGAATTATGAGGTTTTGTCTGTTTTTTGAAAAAATTTATCTTAATGGTGCACCCAGAATCAATTTTCGAGGAAGTGAATTACCCATTTTGATGAAAATGATTTTATGTATGATGTGTGACATGTTTATGGCCGGTTCCTCATCAAAGTTCGTGGTTGGGGCAGAGGAGAGATAGATGACACCATTACCACTTCAAATTCCGCAGGAGTCGTACTTTTTTCATTTCAGTTAAGGAGTTTTTTAGAAATTTTCAGCTATTGTAGCCGATAAATTGATAACAAAATCACTTACGCTTCTTTTTCTTTTTCTTCCTGAACGTTTACGGTGGTTGGTGGTGGGGGCAGGTCATCCATCGGTAAAGTATCTTCTGGAGGTGTTGGTGGTGTCTTGTCGAATTCGGCAATAGGTGCTAGCTCCGGCATCGGGGAAACCGAGTTGCTCTCCATGACTACTACAAAGAACTAGTGCATTACAAGTTATGTTGACCATTAGTAATCGACAGCTTTCAATGTGTTAACCAAAGATTTGTAATCACAGATAAGCTAGGAATCACAATGACCGACCAGCATCGACCGTCCGCGACCGTCCAGCAACGACCAAAAATTGAAAGGGGTCAATAAAAACTTTCAAACTCACACTGATCGACCAAAATTTTCAGCATATTGCAATTTAAAACATGGTCTTCGAAAACTAGTTGAAGACGATCATTCAGTGTGAGTTATCGGATAAGAATAGACGTTTTGGAAATTTTGGTCGTAGTTGGACGGTTGCGGACGGTCGGTCATGGTTGCTCTGTGTGCCTGCTGCCTAAATGTTTGGATTCGTAGAAGGGCCAGAGAATATTTTGTTTATTTGAACTGCCATAATTTCGACTTTTATCGCGAAATTTTAAACTCTCCGACACAATTTTCGAACGTTGTTCGAATTTATGCATTTGCTCTTTCCGCAATCTGTGCTACCGAGGAGTGATATCCAGACACTGATGAAAGGAAACATATGTCATAAAAGTCAAAATTTCGAGAACAAAGTCTATTTTATGGCGGATCAAATGAATAAGTAATCAATGGCCCTTTCACGCTTCCATAGAAATATAAATCATTTCTTATGTAAATCCTTTGTTCATTCAGTCCATTTGGCTAATTTGATAAATACTAAAAATAATGTGAACATACTAAAACATATGAACAGCTGTCATAGTTGAAGTTTTAAACAAACTAAACAAAATGAAGAAGTGGCTACAGGTTTTTTTGTTTCAAACAAAAAAATATGGATGAGTAAGGTCCCGTGATCGAGCCAGATCACACCGATCATTCCATCTCCCACAATATTCCTCATCCAAATGCAGTATGGGGAAAATCCGTCCTGTTGAAACGTCTAGATTCATCTAGATTGTCGTCCATTCCATGGGTATGAAGTAATGTGTGAAAATGATTGCAAACAATTGCTGTTCTTGGACAGAAATGGCCACAGCGCGCTGGGTTGGCGTAATCAAATCCGCTCTCAGCCTGGCGACTGCGCTGTCCCTGGCACTGGATGTTCAAACGGACTAGTTTGTAAATGTCGTCCATCCTCTGCCAATGTTTGATGAGGTATTCCTTTCCCGTAGTATCTTGTTCCGGTAACGTCCCAAACTTCAAGTCAAGTCAGTTCAAGTCAGATTAAGTCGGATCAAATCAGGTTAGGTTAGGTCAGTTCAGGTCATCGCTTTCGTTCCATAATAGCAGTGGTTATGCTGGTTGACTCATGCACTGTAGCGGAACGATAGGTCATCAAGAACAAATGTAGGTACTGGTCTCTGGTCTGAGACTACCTTGGATAAGTGCAATTTTTCGTCCTTTTCATCCACTCCATTATTCCATCTGACGGTGGATGTGAAACCGTGGATCTCATCTTCCGGATTTTCAGCATATTACACATTTCCTGGAAAAGATGTACTCGAAATATTGGTCTTGGTCCGAATGCAGCTTCAATAGAGCACCTCATTTCTTCCTATTCTGGGTACCAATATTTGACGTTTTTCTCTTCCCCGATCCTCGTACTCCATCACCGGACCCCATTGTCGGCTGGCGAATATATAACTTACGATTTCCTGTCATAACAGTTCTGTATTATTTATACCAGGTGACTAAACCAGGACTTTTCTCCAGTTATCATCTACCGCCGTGGTTTTACAAAATTCTCGATTCCTTCTCATCTGCTCGTCAGTAATGTGAGCAGTCGTCTAAGCATGGTCTTAGCGACAGGGTATCTGCAATCTTATGGCTGGTCCCCGCTGGATGTTCAATCTCGAAGTCAAATTCTCAAAGTCTCTCAATACAGCGTGCTACTGGACCCTAGTGATTTTGGATACATGTAGTTGTAGAAGTTCTCCAGTCCTTTGATAACTGCCAACAGTTCCCGCCTGGTTATTGTTGTACTTCAGTTCACTAAGGTCTTGCTGAAGTAATCGATGACTTTTTCGTGTCCCTCGTGGATCTGAGACATAACAGCTCATTGGTTCCATATTGCTGGCTTCCTGTAAAAACTGAAGTTTTCGTTCAGTAGTTAATAGGTCACGAAAGGTGCGTTGATCAGAGCTCTTTTTAGCTTCCGTATCGAATCTTGACATTCCTCAGACCACTGGAAGAGTGTCTGTTCCTCCGTGGGTTTGGTGAGGGATTTTCCGATGTGAGTAAACCCTAGCGATATAACAGGTGCATAAACCTAGAAAAATCTGAAGCTGGTGTATGTCTTTTGAAATGGGCCAATTTTTCACTGCTCTGATCTTTTGCTGATCCACTGCTTCTCCTTTCTTGCATTTCTTGGGGCTTGGTTTCAATTCGGAGCTTCTTAGTCGCAGGAATAGCTTTTTCAAGTTTTTCATATAGTCCTCAAATGAACGCTCACTATGATTATGTCGATGAGATATACGAAAGAACATTCATTTCAGTATAAATATTTCAAATGTGGCTGGAGCATTGCAGAGCTCGAATGGCATAACTTTGAACTGCCCCAGTCCTGAGCCGATGATAAAAGCTTCCGGAGCCAGTTCTACCCGCCAATGTTCACTCTTCTTGTTCGGATGGCGATAGTTTTCCATCTTTCTTCTTCACCAATTCCACTGGGGAGGGCCAAATAAACTGCAAGCCCAGGCCAATTTTCTATATTTAGAATTATAGTGCAATACGAAACAATTCCTTTCCGTACTGTGCCGTCAGTTGTGAGCGGTGCGGATGAGTACGCAGGTCAAAAAAACTTTCCATCCAGAGGAGGGATTTTTGTGCAAAAAATAAATAAAAAAATAAAATGAAAAATTACCTCTTTTAGGGTGGTTGAATGTGATAATTTTTCCGTTATCTATCATGCTGAGAAATGCCGTCCAAGAATCTTTTGTCGAAAAATCCCTCCTCTGGATGGAAAGTTTTTTTGACCTGCGTACTCATCCGCACCGCTCACAACTGACGGCACAGTGCGGAATGAGGTTGTTTCGTATTGCACTATAATTCTGAATATAATTCATGCTGGGTCAAATGACCCCCCCCCAAAATTGGCCTGGGATTGTAGTCTAAAAGTCTGTCAGATAGTTTGATAAGAACGTTCTCCATATCGTGTTCCCAAATTTGCTGCCTATTTTGGCAAAGGAAGGCCCAAGAATTGTTATAGTCATACCTGTATTTAGCAAATTGGTGCAAGGCTCAGGGTTGATGAGACCGTCCACTAAGGCACTTTTGTTTTGTCGTTGGAGGATAGTAACATAGGCGTTGTTAACCGGGGCTTGCTGTAGAGGTTTTTTTAATGGTTATTTTGAGGTTCTCTTCGGAGGTTCCCCTGCTAAATTATGTTTTGGGCGTAGCTTCGGTTATGCCTGTTTCCTTTTTATGATTTCTCACCTCAGCATCTAGGGCTGCACCTCAGACGGTTGACTTAGTTCCCTTCGACTGAGATCTAGAATCCCCTGCTTTTGTTCCCTCTGAAGGTGGTTTGGGTTTTTCTTGGGAGGTTTCGTAGCTAACTTATGTTTTGAGCGCACCTTTGGTTCCTCTGGTTCCTTTTCCCGGGTGCTCACCTCCGTTTCTCCGAGGCACCCTTGGAGTTGCTCTAGTTGCTCCCTTGACTTGGCTCCCTTCAAATGGGTTTCAGAGGTCTCTGCTTCGATTCCCCTTGTATGTAGGTACTTTCCTTTTTCGACAAACAGATCGGTGTGGTACCTACATAACGTGAAGCTATATAGCAATTGGTATTATATATGTGTTTCATCAACATATTCAAAGAGTACAAAATGATAATTTAAAAAAACTCTTGAGGACAAAAATATTCATTTGAGGAAAATCAAATCCTAAGGTTGGAAGTCATCTTCTAACGGAGATAAAACTATTCAAAATGCCTTATTTCCTATAAAGGAAGCAATATCTAAATAGGAAGTTTATACAAAAAGACATATTTGTGGAAATATGTCTTTTTGTATGAAATTCCTGTTTAGATATTGCTTTCTTCATATGAACTAATGCCTTTTTGATGATTTTATCGCCGTTAGAAAATGCCTTTTGACCTAAGGATTTGTTTCGTCAACAGTTTATGTTTGGGTGTATAGATGGAAGTATGGCCTGCTTAACTATACTCAACTGAAAGGTTTATGAATGAAACTGGAATATCAAAGTTTTTGATATTTTCTCAAAAACTTGATGCGAGAAACACTGGAAATACGGCTTCAAAGATTTGTGGAAAAGTTCAATACTCTTCATATACTACCTATAACTTTTTCCTAAAAGATTTTCCACATCTATATTTTCAATGTTACCATGGAATTCAAAGACAGGATTTTATTTCAGGAAGCATATTGAATATGAAAAATATTTATCTAACAACCAAATGGACACACGCTAATAAGTAGAAGAATCAATCAACGGTGAAGTGGAGGAAAAGAGACGTAAGTTTTTTCATTATTTGACTAATCATCGCATTTTGAACAACTCTGAAGAAGTTGTTACCTGCAGAACTCTTTGATGCAGCAAATTCAGCTTCTTCAGAGTTGTTGCCACTGAAGTCAAGTGAGCGGGGAAAAAAGTAAAAGATGAAGCCACTATCGGGAAAAAATGACACTTGGAAATGCATATTTTTTGTCACTTTCAACATTCTGTTACTGTTACTCGAACATTTGCTCGAACTTTTAGCCCTAAAATAAATTGGTGAATTTACAGAGAGTGTCTCCAATAGCTGCAAATATCATTCCGACAGATAGTGAATAAAGGTTTCGTCCAAATTTGCAGCCTGATTTCATATTTTTTAGAATAGGCAGAATTCAGCGCTATTTCAGTTATTAAAAACCTATCATAATTGTTTTGAAGGATGACTAAATTTGACTTGAACTATAAGAATAAAACAAAACTTATGAAATTTTTATTTTGTTGTTGAAATGTCTGCGAGATAAATATGAACTGATTTTGTACAGTTCCATTTAATATACCAAACTCTCATCATAAAAGGCCTTGTGTATATTTGTAAGAGATTTTATTTTCATACAAATTTCCATATTATCAATCTGCCAATCTCATTTGTGATTTAACGATATAATTCTATAACTCACCTTTTTCCCACTGCCGCTGAGACTTCCTCGATCCTCACTTGTTACGCGCACTTACGGGCACTCTATAATTGCTTCCCAAGTAATTATCTCGAACAATAGACGATGATACTCCGGCGACGATATTCTCTTGCACCGCGGCCGACTTCGATTCCACTGGTAAAAATCGAACAATGGAATGGGTCGGGGTTCACAGCCATCTCCTGCAAAGAGTAAAAGTTTTTTTAATGACATTTTGGTTTTGGTGTTTAGCGCATCGTTGAACAGCAAATTGGTTTGAGTTATTCAATCTGAGGAATCCATAGTCTGCAAAATATCATTATTGCTCGGAAACGGTTTTGGGGAACTTCGTTTAACATTTTAATAACTGTACATTTGCATCATCATCAATCTATTTCCGTATTTGCCAACAGTGACAATTACCGTCAACTAAACTTCTGTTTCTGTTAGATCGTGCTAATCTTTTGAAACATTGGCTTATGCACAGAAAGGATATTTTTGCCCCATAGATTGAATGTGTTATTTAAAATTAGACCATCCAGAAAGATTTGTTTCCTCTAGTACCATTTTATTGATTTATTTTTTTGATATAACAAGGTTTTAAGGAACTCAAGAGAATAAAACTATTTCTCCTAACCCCATACAGATTGTTCTAAAAATTTCTAATAGTGAATTTTCGATAGGCATGAACATACTCCATTTCAAGCAAATCAAATGTATCGGCAACTGAAAGAGGTGTCGGACAAAAATTACTGATATATTTGCAAAAGGTTTTGCCATATTTTAAGTTTGATGTTAGCAAAATTTATTCCTCAATCATAGTTTTAAAACTGTGAATCATGTGTGCTTTCCATCTCATTTACGAATAACAGGCATGATATATGGGTTCTTTTTAAATTTTTTTATGATGAAGTCGCGAATTTGATTAATATTTTTCGAAGGTGGTTTTGAATGAACTTCTTCGAGAAGAAATACAATTTTAAAATGTTTTCGGATGGTTGTTAGAGTATTCAAGAGATGATGTCTATACATGAGAGATATAAAGACGAGTACCTCAAGAATGAAGGAGCTTTATTCAAATCCTTTGCGGTGGTGATTAATTAATGGATTAATGAACCATGGTCTGCGAAGATGCATTAGATGAAATAGTTAAAACAGACTCATTAGGGCAACAAATTCGAAGATTTGCACCTCCTTTTATCGTTGACTCTCAACAAGATACCCAGGATATTTTGAGGATTCTGCTGGGGGGTGTACATGCTGACGTTAATAGGATTACTGAGAAACCTAAACAATTATTGACAGAAGCCAACGAGATGTGAGGTGACAGTGAGAAAGTTGAAGAGGATTGGTTAAATTTCTTGAAGATAGACAACTCCATGACTGTAGAACACTTTGTTGGTCAACTGAAATCCACATCAAAGTGTACAATTTGTGGACATTATTCAGGTACGTTTGATCAATTCTGGGACCTTTCTGTACCGATTCCGCAAAGAAAACGAAAACTGAAATTGTCACATTGTCTGGATTTATTTACTAGTAAGGAAACTCTGGATGGTGATGAGAAACCTACGATGCAATGCAGAGAAAGAAGGAAGTGCACGGAATCCGTATCTATCCAAAATTTCCCTAAAATTCTAGTCATCCATTTGAAATGTTTTTCTTCGACAGGGAAATTGAATGATGCCGTTGATATTTCTTTAGAAGCTTTGGATACGAACAACTTTGCGGCTGCTAATTTAGTCCCTTCCTGTTACAACCTGTATGCATTACAACCTGTATGCATTACAACCTGTATGCAACATTATGACAACATACAGCGGACACTACACGAGTATCTGTAGACATCCTTAGGGCCTTTTCTCACGTGTCGGTACAGCAGCGGTCTGGTAGCGACGCAGCAAGTGTCTTAACGATGCTCTACTGTTGTAAAGCATGTCGTCGTCTACCCGACAAAACACGAATATGAGAAAGTGTGTAAGCGCTGGAGAAAGGATTTTAATAACGTTACGGTAAGTGCACATAGATAAAAGAAAACATTAGTCGTTATTTGTATTAAAAGTCTTGAAATATGAATAAACATTTTGTGCTACAGCTTCTTCTGTCTCTGGTGATGTTGTCGGCAGTATAGTTGTTGTTGTTGTTATTTCCGTCAACCAGCTGCACACCCTTAAGAGTACAACCCTCAAAAGTCTTCGAAAGACTTGTCCGAGCTAGGGAAGACGCAGCCCTTGCCTTTTAACGTGTGATGCCATGCACGAGACCGATGACCATGCTGGGAATCGAACCCATGACCCTTAGGTTAAGAGACAAGCGCTCTACCATCATGACCATCACGGCCCTGTGTACTGAGTTTCGGAAAACTGAGTTGATGGATCGGGAGAAACTAAAGGACTGACTGAATCGTGGATGACCTTTGTGATGAAACAGGTGTATACTGATTAGATTGAGGATGATTGGACTTTACTTCATCAATGAGGATCATAATTCTGATTTTTATATTCCTTTGCTGTTCCTCTGTCATACTTTCTAAATCGGGTAACAAGCTGAGTAGAAAGTGGTGCATGTGACTGGTTTTTGTTTTTCTGTCGGAATTTGCCCCATCTTGAACCTTTCTGGTTTTGCTTTCAAATAATCCACAAATGTTTTCTCGCCTTCTGTCACCTGACGTTTTCGATAACGACCGGTATTGAAAGCAGTAGATGCTGGCGTTACTGGTAACTGATGTACTGTTTTTTGTTGGGTCATCAGAGGTTCAGACTGATTTGTTTCATCTTCTGAAATTATAGGACGCATTTTGCGAATTTTCATTATGATTATTATTTAAAACTGAATCACTTGCTACATTTGCCGAACTATTATCTTCAATCGAAATCTCTGGAGGCGGTTCTGGAACATTTTCAGTGTTTTCAACATTATTCACTGGTTTTACATAGGGCAATATAAACTGTAGGTAATCTTTAAGATAATAGGGTTTTTTTTTTGGTTTGGATCCACTTGCAGGAGCTTTCATACTTCGAAGAAACGAAGATCTTTTCTCAGAAGATTTCTCCATTTTTCTTTACACTCTTGAACAAAAATTTCATATTCATATTGTTGTAGAAAAAAAACTGACAACTTGTGATATTGATATATCTCATTGTTTTTTATTATTTCAGTTATCTTGCCACAGGATGCAGCTATTCTTCGTTGTCCCTATATTTTGCAAGAGGACTTACTACTATATCTAATATAGTAAATAAAACAACATCAGTTATTTGGAATATACTTCATCATTCATATATGAAAATTCCCTCCAATGAAAAGTGGAAAGAAATAGCGAATCGCTTTTACGAATTATGGAACTTACCATACTGCCTAGGAGCAATTGACGGCAAGCACGTACGAATTCAAAAACTTCCTAACACTGGATCAACTAATTACAAATACAAACAGTACCATTCAATTGTTCTACTCGCGGTTTGTGATGCCGATGGATTATTCACAATGATAGAAACTGGGTATGCAGGCAGAAATAACGATGGAGGAATATTTCGTGCCTCAAGTTTAAAAAGTGCCCTATTTATTTGTGGGAGATAATGCGTTTCCTCTAAAACGATACTTAATGAGACCATACCCAGTACAAACACTAAACAATAAAAATCGTATATTCAATTACAGGCTGAGCAGGGCAAGAAAAACAATCGAATGTAGTTTTGGCATGATGACTCAAAAATTTCAAGTACCTATTCGGAGTACAAAATTATCTACTATTATAAATATAATAAAATGTGTTTGTGTTTTACACAGTTTTATTCGAAGTAAAGAGGGAATTCAGTATCCGATACCAACGTACGAACCTCCGCAAAATATCATACTACAAAACTACAATTTGCAAGAAGAGATTATTCACTTAAATCCAGCATCATCTGGTGCGACTATTCGTAATTACTTAGCGAATTACTTTATTTAGCCAAATGCTAGCATACCCTGGCAATATAATTATTGTTTATAAAATTAATAAATCCTAATCTATTTCTACCTGATAGTTGTGTTTTTGTAGCGACTGCTCCCCATGCTTTATCACTTACATCTTTACGGGAATATTCTGCTATCTTGTAGTTGTAAAGACATTTATATTTTTCAATTTCTTGCACTACATTCAATTCATTCGGCATCACCACAAACGTAAACATGAACAGTAAAAACCGTTTACCGCAGTATGCAGAAAGCAAATCAAGCCTCAAGGCCGGGACACATCAGTCATACACTACTCCGATCCGACTCCGATCATACAGTCGGACGGGTGTCTGAGAGCAGATTGGTACGGGACTTCGAACATCGTAGTTCCCACCTCTCCGGCTCATGCACGTCCCCACTCCCACCCGACTCCGTTCCTGCATCCGATCCGTCATCCGATCGTGCAGTGTATTCGTTTTCCGATTGTGGAACGCTTGTTGTTTGATATTTTGAGTTTCATGTGATGTTATTTTTGGTGTTTTGTACTGAAATAGAAAAAAATCACGGCTATTAAACCGGAGGAGCTCATTGAAGAAGTGAGGAAATATTCGGTACTGTATGACCAGTCCAAAGAACAGTACCGAAACTCTGATTACAAAGACATGGTCTGGAAAAAAGTGGCGAGGGAATTAAATGATGAAGGTTTTCCGCTGTTTTTCATGATAGATTTTCGCTTTTCTTCATGTTCTTCTTCTAAACAAAGTGCCACCATGGCTAAATCGCAGTTGCAAAAATTTTTGAACATTTTGCGCAAAGGACCGTCCTCGATATTGTTTGATTCGAGACTGGTGAGTGGCGAGTGAATCGCTGAAGCCAGTAAGGAGCCGGAAGCGTGTATGACATGTGTGCTCACCCCTTTCCGATCCCGCACCGATTCGATTGTTGGGGCAACATCGGACCGGAGTCGGATCGGAGTAGTGTATGACAGATGCGTCCCGGCCTTCAGTCGTGTTGTGTGGACCCGTGTGTAGTTCGCCATTTGAAAATATGGCGACATTCAATCAGCATACTGAGCGTCTACCGCATAGCAGCTGTAACGATGTCGTACCGACCCGTGAAAAAGCCGCCTTAGACAGACTCGTGGCACGTGTACAACAACTCTTGTGTGTCTGACATTACGACTTCTTCAAATTACTTGTGTGCAAAGGAGATTATCGCATTTTCTATAACTTCTGCTCATAGATTTTTTTTTTCTATTTTCATTTGATTTTTATTGTATTTGACATTTATTCATGTAATAGAATGTTTGTTAAAAATTCAGAAGGTGTTCCAAGCCCCAAAAAAAAAGAATTCACATCTATTTTACTCAAAACAATTGAAGCGCCATATTATTCCATGAAGTAAAATAATTCTTATGGTTGTTCCATTCATCCTAATTAATATTCATAATGGTAATTATAACCTGTAAATATATGTTTTCTGACTTGGTCTGAACAGAGTTAGAAATAGACATTCCTCTCCATCTCCTATAAAAAATGACAAGAGGCGAACATTTGTAAGAAAACAAGTTATTTCTTACTTATTAGCAAGGAAGTCTATTCAGACCATCAAACATAGATCATTATAAGAGAACAGACAATTTTGTCGAACGTCGCGCGACTTGAGAATTAGATTCTGCGAGCGACAAAAACTCACTATACTAGAAAATGAAGTCAACAAAATCTTGATCACAGAAACCCCACCATACTGCCCAAAATATAAAAAGGGTAGTTGGTGATAATTTTGAAAAACTACTTTTTTGCTGAATACGAATAAGGAGCAGTAAGTGATACACCTTGTTAATCAATCTCCATTCGAATATTCCACATGGAGCCGAATTATTGAGGATGGCAAATAGCAAAAGTTGTCGTAATTAAAAAAAATTGAAAAGGTACAGTTGCATTTTTGGATCTTAAAACGTGTGTCGTCAATTTTTGATCAAAGAAATCACAGTCTCTCTGTTTCATTTATATATCAACCGCTAGGAGCCGATCAAAATTCGTTAACATTTAGCCGAATACAAACAATCTTTGTTAAGATGTAGTTCTTCTTCGGTTCTGATGAAGTTGTTGTGGTATATCTGGATTTCAATTGCTTCCCGGAAGAGTCTTGGGTATATGATAAGCAGATGTAGAGATGACTTGGGTTTCTTCACATCTCACTCTGTGAATATCGTTGTTGAGAGTATGTCCTGTGATAGAAAATTGGCCTTATGCTCTTCGATTCTTGTTTCAACGTTTTGTAGTTTCAATATAAATGTCTTGCGGTCTTGTTTGACCTTCGCTGATTTCAAATGGTTTTTCAGTTATTCCGAAGATTCATAAATAGTTTTAATCTCAAATTTCCGTAGAATACGTCCAATCCAATATGTAACTTTGGAAACATACAACAGGATACTCGGATAACTGTCTGGGCAGTCATTCGATCTTTATTCTCAGTTCTGTCGTTCATACATCTCTTAATATCCCTAACTCCGTACCCGTTAAAAATGAGAGCGTTTCATAGGTGTTTCAATTCTGCTTCCATGTGTTTGGGTTGAAAGATTTTTCTGGCTTGATGTACTAATGTCTTAATTATACTTTGTTTTTGGCCACGATGTTGGTTTGATGTATTGTGGAGATATCGATCAGTATCGATCCCTCCATCCCTTGGGTGAGTGATTACTGGGTCCGAGAATCATGTGCACTAAGTAAACGGAGTGAACCAAGAATTACGGCTTACTGCATCCTTCCGGCTGAGTTTTCTGCCGCATCACGGCAAGCCGGATGATTCGAGAGCAGCGTGTCCATCATTCCACCAAGGACCCCTATAATCAGAACCACCATTTCAACAAAATAGTTTGGGTAAAGCCTGCGGAGCTCAAAGAGTAAGTCCGTTTATATATAAGTTAATAAGTATTTCGTCCTTTTTTTCTCCTCTTTTCGAACGATGTTCGTTTCGCCAGAAGATGAGAACTCTATGACGAAAATCTTCCTACTTTGATGGTCGAGGAGGACTACAACAGGCTTATTGGCTTGTATTTGCCTGAGGGTGGAAAATGAGTAGTTCCAATAAATTCGGCACTTCTCATTCTCCACAATGGACTCAATATCCTCCGGAGCATAAGACAACACCGGTGTCTCGTCATTACTATACGAGCGTCGCAGGTGGTAGTATCTACAACACTCGCCGCATTATGCCTGTGGATATAGGCTGAGACCACATAAGCTGAACAAGCTGACAGCAAATGCATTATGGTCTCAGCTGCCTCACGACACGCTCTGCATCGAGTGTCAGGGACCTCTATACCCATCACGCGACTACGGTAAACGAGGGTGTTGACGACAACATCTTGAAAGGCCATTATAAACCCCTCGATTTCTAACTTTAGCCCACTTGACCTGAGAAAAGCAAATGTCAGGTTTCCGGATAAGCCAAAGTCTCCAATGTTCTTGAAGAAGACTCCATGTATTGGCTTATCCTTATCCTTATGTAGCTGTAGGAGCCTCCGCAGCTTTGACGTGGACTTTTTGCTGAACGGGTTCCAAATCGGTGGATTCGTCCGTTCAGACCGAGTTCATCGTCTGCATGAGTTGCTGCCTTGAAGAGACATGCTTCAATCCCTGCTTTTACATGATTGCATACTGAGCAGAGAAGGGGAACTCCTGATGACTTTACAGGCTCCATTCGATACCATTATATTATGTAGACACTCCAGACTCAAAAGTCCACCGCATCCCCGTTGTCTGGGGCAGTATAACCGTGGAACAGACGATTTAGGATGAAAGCTCCTATAAAGATGCATCATTTCGCGAGTTTTTACGTCAAGTTGTCGCAGCTCTTCCTGAGTCCTTTTCATTACTCCAAAGGAGTAAAGTATCATAGCCTGTGCGGGTGGTCGACGCGAACCATACGTCGGGGTTGACATCTAGACAAATTACATTGCCTATCAACTCCTATAAAATTAAGAAAGAAACTGACGGATTCATATTTATCTAAAAAACAGACAAGTTCAAAAAAATTCAAGATTTTAATAAAAGGATAGAACTTTATTACCACATTTTGAATATTGTTTCTCGTATTTTCATCTAATTGATTTCCATATTTTTACATCGCGGCTTTTTGAAACTACCATACTCGGTAAGGTTTCTTTTACATTTTTGATTAATGTTCTTGCTGGTTGTATTCTTTCTGGGTGTAGTTGGAGATACATTTTTGCAGTTCTCTTAGTATTACTGTCTGATTTATAAAACAGTTTCATCATATCCCGTTTTTCTTGGTTTGAAAAAACAATTTACGTTTATTATCACTTCGAAATTGTGACAGCAGACGTGCCTACGTGATAGATAATAGCGTAACAAAGAATGGACTCATTTAACAAGTTTTTTTGACGGAGTCAGAGCCTACTTGAAAATTCTAGTTTTTTGTGAAATATACAATATAAAAGGTTGTGATATAACAAAGTATCACATATCATACATCGTTGGAATCAGAATGAAAAATTCTATTTTAATTTGCAACGGTTGAATATGACGCCCATAAGGAGAAATAAAGTTGATGATGGAGGCCAAGAGACGATACGTCGGATGATAAATCTGAAAATACCGTAAATGGGCTGTTTATTTTGATATCCTTCATGACATAACACCAGGAAAAAATTAAAATGGTTTTTCAAAATTTCGGTTTTTTCCGGATATCTCCGGACATTTTGAAACTTTCTTAACGGTATATTGCTGGTCACATAGATGCGCAAATTTGCCCCAATTTAACCATCTTCGTATCTCTTGTAGTTTCCGAAATGCCAGTGAATCACCCGGTATACACGATAAGAAGTTTCCGCGGAAAACAAATGAAGGCAGATTGCTCTCGAATATGTTGGGGTCATAATAATAAACTTGCTGTTTCTTCCAATCGAATCGATAATGCGAATTTGCATTCAATGAATATTTCAGTTTTTTGATGGCCAAGCAAATAAGTGGGTATCTGAGGTAATTTTCAACAATTCATTTGCTTGGTGTGCTCTCGAAGAAAACTTCGAAGATCTCGGTAAGATAATAATTACACAAGTGCGAGCAACGTATGAAACCTATTACCATGTATTGTGAACAGAAAGGACCTGTAGACTGCTTGCTGGTTTTCGTCAAAATGCAACACATATATGTGACCATTTCTTCAGATATGTTGAAGAAAGTGATATTGCAGTCAAGTGCATCTCCACAGAAGAAATGATTGCTGATTCATCAACAGAAAAGGTTTAGTTACTGTAATGAGAATATCAACCTGAGGAGTTAATGTTAAGTTTTGTATTCAGGAGAGGGTGTTGAAGACATTATCTTCAATTGGAATAGGCCATGATAGGCTGCCTCTATTTGTTTTATATTCTCATGGAAATATGTTGATTGTTATGTGTGAAGTTTTGAAAATAAAAAAGTTTCAATGCCATTTTACTGTTCATATTCTCATCTAAATTCACACCACCATGAAATATTATTCTGTTTAGTTTCTAATTATAACATTCTCACGAACCCTCAGCATCGCTGACCAACGACCTATATAATCTCTCTCTTTCTAACTAATAAAGTAGGCGTCCTACCTACACATAATTTATGTCTCATGAAAATTGAATCAAATTTCACCTACTTTCTTATTATCCCAGCCACGATCTCACTAATAATTTAACACCACGTGTAAGGAATGGCTTCATGTTCATTCAAGAAATAATATATAGGTCTACTCGGAACACCTGGTTGAACTACGCATAGAATGTGATTGAAAATAAGGGAGCTGATGAGATGTCTTTAGGATAATAATTTCGTAATGAGTTCACAAGATGGAAAAATTAGATTGACTTTTTGAATAGAATTTTCATTGTGAAAAATTTAGGGTGGAGTTGATTAGTTGGTCGTGACTCTGCTGTGAATATTACCCATTTTGCACTATTGTTTTTGTGATTTTTCTGGAATTTTTTTCCATAAAATCCACAGTTACAGTATCAAAATAAAAAGAGCTCATCTTATAGACGGTGATAGATAAAACTGATATTTGACAGAAACTTAGTAAAAATTTCGTTCTGCCTATAGACTGTTGATGGAGTCGTACGAAACATTGTACAGGGTGAACAAAACTAATATCGAGTAAATAGTCGGAACACGAATTATTCATATAAGAACGTAATTATATAATATCTGAACATAACTATGTGTAGAACTTCCCAAACCTTTGAAGGCCCCTTTAGTAAGTTATATCCAATTTTGGAACATATACGTAACTATTTTGAGATGATGTTGGTGGTAGTGGATTTTCTTAAGAGCTATGACCTTGAATATATCTGCTCGTCGCTTATAGGCAACAACTCACAAAATTTTTAAATGGAAACTGAAAACATTGACTTAACTACTTCACTATAATAGCCTAGCCTAGCCTAGCCTAGCCTAGCCTATAACAGCCTACGTTCAGTAGACGACTGTCGAAACGTAAACTTGTTCTCTGCGACGGTATGAGTCATAGCTCTTAAGTAAATTCACTAAGTTTACCATGAAAAGGATATTGGAAATAAATGAATAATTATGGGATATGTCAGATTTGTTGAATTATTCATGTGTATTATTATAATTAGGCGTATTGGATATTCAACTGATGATTTTGTGAACCTGATCATTAATTTCGGTGAATACGGTAAGATAACTGACAGAAAATGTCTACATAGTTGGAGTCCCTTCATATACTACCAAATCCAATACCTACTGGAACAATCAAGATTCTCACACAAGAAAATATTTCTGCAAATGGTTCTGATGAAAACCCAGAAAGAGTCTGTATTTCCGAAAATCGTTATTTTTGTGTATCAAAAAATTCAAGGCTCGATCGTGATCGTGATAACTTTTCAGAATCAACTATTTTCTAGACAGCGAAAAATTATGTTTGCCAAATATTTTAGAAAATATTTATCGAATTCTGAAAATATGTTTCCATTTGTTTTTATTTCGAACGTAGGGGCGGCAAAAAAAAGTTTCTGGGGGCAAATACCCTAATGTGGAGATTCCAAAAATATAGCGATGCATGCTGAAAAGCCTTAGGAAATTCACTGCCAGAGAAGTCAAAAAAAGGTTACAAGAAGATGTAGGTATGAACACATTTTGCAATGGAAATGTGACACAGTCAATGGTCTTAATGGGGTACTCTCAGTCAGGAATAATAATAACTTTAATTTACTCTGGAGTTAAATCTTGAGGTAACATTCTCAAAAAATCGAGTGTTTTGAAAGGTGAACAAGGATTACTTCCTATAAGAAAGCTCCTGATGATACGTTTTTGCTGCATGAAGTTGTTCTGGTAATAAATGTATTTGGAAGTTTAAGATGTGATGAAATGGTCAAGAGGATAAATGACGATATAGAAGACAAAGAAACCATTTTGTTTATCATGATCCCAGAAAGATAGACTTGCACCTCTCAAATAGTTTCACTTTTGGTGAAGAAATCGATGTAGAAGCGTTATATTTTATTAGAGAGTACATTGCACTACGGCCGAAGGAATGCAGTCAACATAGTTTTTTTCAAACAATAGGAATAATATATGCATAGATTCACCTGTGGTTAAAAATACTTTAGGGAGTGTCCCTTTCATCGTAGCTAAATGTTTCAACTTGGAAAACCCGAAAGGCTACACCGGACATTTTCTACGCCTAACCTAGTAAAGTCTTTTTGTTGAAAGTGGTGTTTCCTTCGAAACGCCGAATTGCATGGAAAATTGGAAATAATACTATAACGGAAAGCTACATTGAAGAGAGCATTCCGAAAAAGAAAATATTTTCATTATCGTTTCGAAAACTAATTTGTTTCATCCCTCACAGTTCCGAATCTTTTCGTACGGGTTGAAAAAACAAGTAGCTATGCAAATGTAACAGTTTTTGAGACAATCACTTTAAATTAATCTAAATTACGTGTCATTTCATTGATAGTTTCTGTAATTGTAAATTTTGACTCATTATAGACGTGGTCGGTAGTGGAACTTCTGGCTCGCTTCAGACAGACGTTCGAGGTTCCGGTACGCGAGAATCTTTTGCTCAAGTACATGGGTCTCTGTAGGTGGACACATGCCTTGTTTTAAATCAAGTGTGATTTGTGTTTCATAGATGCCAATCCCGACGTTTAATGCTAGCTTGAAGTGATTTTATCTCCTGATGACTTTATAGGCTCCATCCAGCACCTTTCTGTTATGTAGACACTCCAAACTAAAAAATCCACAGCCTCTCCCCGTTGTCTGGGGAAGTATAACCATGGAACAGACGATTTAGTATGCAAGCTCCTATAAAGTTGCATCATTCTGCGAGTTTTTACGTCGAGTTGTCGCAGCTCTTCCTAAGATCCTTTCATTACTTCAAATGAGTAAAGTGGAATCGGAACGGCAAGCATATTAGTTGCAACAACTTTGTTAGTCCCCGATAATTCTGAAGACCAGATCTGTCCTCCAAGGTGTGGCATTGTGTCACCCCTAGGTACGTCTTTCCGGCATCCAGATAATGTAGGATGCTTCCGAGTATCGTCCTCTGTTGAGATGAAGATCCTTTTCTCCGGAGGCATATAGTTTGAGGTCATCCATGTAAACCAGATGGGTGACCTTATGCCTCCGGTTGCTGGGGGTGACGCAGTTATATCCGCGGGTTTTCCGTAGTGCAATGGACAATAGCAATAGTGAGATGAAGAAGAGGAGAGGAGTCTCCCTGAAACATGTACTTTCTGAAGATAACCTGCTTTGTTTGGACTCTGACTTGACCAGATGTTATGGTGAAGCGAGTCCTCCAGTGCGGCATCAGCTGTTCAATGCATCTCACTATTTGGTCGGGTACCGTAAGGCATCTGAGCAAATGCATGATGAGCTCTTGCGACGTTGTATCAATTGCCTTGCAATAATCGATCCAGGTCATTGAAAGGTTACGCTTATACTGCACGGAGTCCTGCGTGATGCATCTGTCAATCAGCAGGTTCTCCTTGCAGCCAGCGCCCCGAGGGTTATTATTATTTTTATCATTATGTACAATTTATAAATAAATAATTGAATAAATTCATAAATCTAACATTCCAAGACAAAATGAGACAGTATGTTGAATTGTTCAAACCATATTGATTAGGAATCCTGTTCATTAAGTTTTTCGTGTATAGGGTATACTTCCTTCGACTCAAGAATTACAGCATATTTCAATTCAAGTTGAGAAAATGATGTCGTGTGCTACTAAACATTCAGAATGTAAACAGATCCATCCACAAGATTAATGCGGTGTCCTCGGCTGTCAAATGTGCAGAAGAGTGTCGAAATATTCGTGACACCTTGGAAAAATCATAAGCTTTTAGCACCTGCTTGCAACTCTTGACGTCTAGTACACGTCTTCACCGTCGATTTGAATAAAATCATAACGAAGTTCACCTGCACCGTAGCTTCGTAGTTCCAACCCTTCTATTATATTTCTCAAGCGAAGCGTGGGCCCTCTTTTTTATTCAAGATTCAAGAGCAATTAATTTGTTGAAGTGCCGTTCAAAGGATTTCTACTCCAATTGCTGGATTTGAGGTGTTCACTTTGGTTTTCACGTTGTCGTTGCAAGTGCAGTAATAGTCTGAGAGCTGGTAACAATATTCCTTAGTAATTTTCTCTAGTTAATCCGAATTTACTGAAACTGATTTTGAAGAAATCGGTCAGACTCCTCAAACTCTTCAGATTAACGATTCTCGCAATTAATTGATGAGAACCTTCAATTTGAGAAGAATGCCGATGGTCATTCATGAGAACTGTTACTTCTAGAAGTTGCTTATTTAAATAAAATTTAATCAAAATCAGATTTATTTTTTAATACATTAGAAATAGTAGACAAGATTATTTATACGACAATAGGTTACTACGCCAAACTCGTTGGTAAGTAATTTTTTCCCCTTTTTATGGTCGAGGTGTGTTATATTAGGTTTATTGGCTTGCATTTGCCCGAGGATGGGGAATTAGAAATTTCAATAAATAAACCCGGAACTTCTTATTCTCAACGTACTCAAAATCCCCGTAAGACTACACAGACGTCGGTCTTATCTGCATTGTATGAGTGTAGGATAGGAGTGGTCTATATATAATTAATTGTCAACTGTAAATATCGGATTATATTAGAACTAACACTTCGATAAAAATTTAGACTGGATTCTGAAATAACAATAATAATGTGTGTTGGCAAAGTTTCAGGACAATGACGAGAAAAGGACTGCAGTAGTTGAACCGATTCGCATTTTCTTGATTCTGTATTTTTTCAGAATGAATTCTGTAGACCGAGATATTGTCAGAACATACCCTTCTAGATTAGGTGCCGTCAGACACATCAGTAGAAAACGTAAAACGTTCGCTGCGCATTGCGACATTGCCAAGTTGCACAGTAAAAATTGCTTGAAGAAGATTTCAATGTTTTCAAATGGAATTTTTTATGAGTCAGGTGATGGACTAGCATATCATCAAACTGATTGAACTGATAATATAACGTTTACGCCTACCTAGTAGGTAGCAGAAGAAATAGAAATAAGATTGTTCATATGATTTGAGTCAGGTGATGAACTGGTATGAAATCTAACTCTTTGAATGTATGATATTTACGTTGAGTAGGAGAGGTAACAGACTCCTGATAGAAAATTTTAGGAAATAATCCATTTCATCGAGTTTACAAATATTTGGACCCAAAACGATATCTGTTGAAATATATGACCTCACATGTGATATGTGAATTATCGCTCAAAATAGAGTCTAATTCCATTATTTATTATTATTTATTTTTTCTTAGAATAATATGCTGTCATAGAATATCATATTATACAGTGTGTCCCAGCTAAAACTTGTCACCCCCCTAATATCCGAACTCATGAAAAAAATGGAAAATCGCTCAGACCCGTCGATTTGTATTTCAAGGGGGAACACTTTCACCACATACACCATCATTGTGTTGTCAACCCCCTCAACCCCAGCACCCCCTACTTCAGAATTTTCAATGGGACTACTATACTTGTGATACATCATTTTGAAGGGAATTCAATCCCAAATACATCGGTGTACTGAAATTGAGGATCGATCAAGTGTTGTTGAAGTTTTCATGAAAACTAATTTTTTCCAGATATTTTTATTTTTCATCACCTAACATGTTATCATCGTATGAGAGGTTCAAAATGTGAACCATTCAGTTCCATACAGAAGTATAAGCGACCTTCGAAATTTCTTCGCACATTGCTCAACATTTCTGGAGTCACTGCACGACACTCCACAACAATTCTCCTGCGTAGATCATCAAGAGAAGTTGGCTGGGTACTATAAACTTTGGATTTCAAATGACCCCCATGGTGATAAATCAGGAGATCTAGCCGGCCATTGTATTGGTCTTCGCCTTCCAATCCATCGCCCTGTGAAATTTTCATCTAAAAATTGACGTACAGGTGCAACAAAATGTGGAGGAGCTCCATCTTGTTGAAAGGTGAGCTGACCGTCAAGTAACCTATCATCGTCTTCAAATAACTGAGTGATTCTGGGGTTCACAGTTGTATCAAGAAGTTCAAGATACGTTTGTCCATTGAGGTTACCATCAATAAAATATGGACCTACAATATGGTCTCCCAGAATACCAGCCCAAACATTCAATTTCTGGGGAGTTTTGTGAATGAGTTTCCCTGTACCAATGGGGATTTACGTCACTCCAGTATCTGCAGTTGTGCCTGTTCACATGTCCATTTAAATAAAATGAAGATTCGTCAGAAAAGCACACATTGTAGAGGTAATTATTATCACCAATCAATAATTAACTCATGATTTCACAAAACTCTGTACGTCTGTCAGGATCATCTTCATTTAATTCTTGTACATTCTGCATTTTATAAGGATGGAATTTTGCGTCTTTCAGAATTCGATGTACGCTGCTTTTCGAAACTCCAGAAATAGTCTCAAGTTGTCTTAACGATTGAATGTTGTCCATCACTGCATGTCCTACAACTGCAACAGCGACCTCTTCATTTCTCATAGGCTTCTCTCGTTCATGTTTTTTATTCAGCACTGATCCCGACTCCAAGAACTTATTCATCAATTGAAGCACGTACTGATATGATGTGGTGTTTTCTGGATGACTTTCATTGAAACTACGAGCCGTAGCTCTAGCACATCGTCCATTTTCAAAATACGCAGCTACAATGGATATTCTCTCTTGTACAGTATAAACCATTTTCGAATGTTTTCAAATTGTTGAATGCAGTGACTCGAATACATCAATTACCAAGGCGTAAACAAAGATATGCGTATACAAAAACACATGAGGGCAATTTTTTTTTCCTAAAAACGTCTGTCTCACCTTCGAAACTATTATTTCTGACAGCATATTATTTTTCAATACAGTGGCGTACCCACAGTGAACCTTTCTTACGACGCTAACATTTGAGGTGATGAAAAATTAAAATATCTGGATAAAACTTAGTTTTCATTAGAACTTCAACAACACTTGATCGATCCTCAATTTCAGTACACCGATGTATTCGGGATTGAATTCCCTTCAGAATGATGTATCACAAGTATAGTAGTCCCATTGAAAATTCTGAAGTAGGGGGTGCTGGGGTTGAGGGGGTTGACAACACAATGATGGTGTATTTGGTGAAAGTGTTCACCCTTGAAATAAAAATCGACGGGTCTGAGCGATTTTCAATTTTTTTCATAAGTTCGGATATTAGGGGGGTGACAAGTTTTAGCTGGGGCACACTGTATATTAATATCTACATGAATGTTCAACCAACAGCTTATTCGGTATTGATTGAAAATTCTTCAATTTGCCTATGAATCGCTAGCAGGAAATTCTGTCCTGGCGTCGTTACGCCATATTTATTTATTTTTAAATGGCTGTGGGGGTAGAGTGATACATCGATTGAATTTGACTTCAATTCACTAAAAGACAACAGAAAATGAAACAAAAATATGTATCCAAAACGAAATGGCGGTACATAATGTTAGAGCTCTGCTATGAGGATCTTTAATAGATACCTTAGTTCTAGAAAAGTCATCAAATCTTCTTAGGTACCCTTTAACAAAAGTTTTCTCTGCCTGAAATTGATTTATTATCAACAAACAGATAATAAAGTCAAAATAATAGTAATAACATCGACCCAGATAATCGGGGCAATCAAATGTAATAACATCCTTTAATTATAAGGAATCCCTGAAATTAGAAAAATCAGTCAATTTGTCATTATGATGTACCTGTGTAAATGTATAAATGAGAAATTTCCTTATCACATCTCATAGCTGTTGACTCAATGATGCACTTCACCAGTTTTCAATATTGAGGAGAGCGATGCGTACCGTAGAGGAAAGTTTTTGCTGTAAAAGTTTACTACCAGTCTCAGGCGAATGCTTATGCAGCTGTGTGATTATTCAATAAGATGAATTCAGACAGTCCCATTGACAGAAATCATTCAAGAGAACTCATAGGAAAGTTTGAAAATCCTCATGAGTTAAGGGAAGCAAATACTCAGTACATCCAAAACGTTAATGTTTGGGCTGGCATATTGGGCATATTGGGCATATCATAGGTCCATATTTCTTTAGAGAAAATTTGAACGGAGTTCGATATTATTTGAGGATGCTACAAGAAGACATCTCTCCGGAAATAATTAAGGTGGTTGGAAATAACACGGAAAATATTCATTTTCAACAAGAACGTGCACCTTCTCATTATTTCACGCCAGTAAGCAAGTTTATAAATGAAAATTTTCCGTAAAGGATCGGTAGGAGGGGTCCTATTGAATGGCCAGGTCACTCGCCTGATTTGACCCCTTTGGATTTTTCTTGTGGGGATATATCAAACATTAAGTGTACAGAACTACCCCAGGAACGATAACTGAATCGAAGGGATACATAAGAGACCTATGAAGGAATCTTACACCACAAATGTTTGAAAATGTAAGAAACGAATTTCAGAATCGCCAAGAAGTCAGTGGCAAACATTTCGAACATTTGATTAGATTTTATTTTTCAATATTCTCAGATATTTATGCAAAATAAATATTGTTCTTTATTCTGGATGATTTTCTTAATTTTGCTGAAATTCAAGAAAACAATCACCTGATTTGTCCCTTGAATTTTATTCGAAGATGACACTTTTACAATTTTCAGAAAAATAACTTTTATTTAATGATACCGAAAAATGTTCGATGGTTTTACTAGAGCTCATTATTAATAGCCATCGAAAAGATTCTCATATGGCAGAGCTCTAAAACAATATGTACCGCCATTTTGTTTTGGATGAATATTTTTGTTTGAAATGTTGTGGACGTATAGAGAATTCTAAGATGAGATGTCACTCGACCCCCCATTCCATTTTTACGAGTCTTTCAAAATGGCGTCGTGCAACCATTTTGAAGGATATAATAATAATAATAATGAATAGTCTTTTTTTGCGGAGTTTAGCTTTCGCTATTCTTCCACAAAACCAAAATACATTAGTACATAAAAAATCAGCACATTGCTGAATTGTATAAATTTTCATTAAAAGTAACTTAAATTTATTAAAAAATAGGTTTCTCATATGATAATATGTCATATATCTGACTTTATGAGGGTGTGATTATTGTGTACTATTGTATGTTTGAACGCTGATAACGAAAGAGATTTCAGCATTCAGCATTCAGCAGTCTAAGGTTCCCAGCATGAAAATAATAATGTGGTTTGATTTTCGAACAGAGGTATTCGGGGCATTGATTTCTCAATAGTTTATGTGTGAAACAAACACACGAGATGTTGTTTCCAGGAATTCATTATTTTGAGCCATTTTAGTTCATTTATATAATTAGATACATGATCTCTATATTTCAAAACAAATATAAAACGTATAGTTACAGGCATTTTGAACCTTCTGAATTCGAGTTTGGCTGAGAAATATAAATTTGTGTCATCTGCATAGCTGTGATATCTGAAAGTGTGGAGTGCTTTAGGAAAATCAGAAGAATTATTGATGAAGAGTAGAGGAGCAAGATTGAGCCTTGTGGTGCTCCATGTAGTATATTCAACTCTCTTCGATATAACATTTTTCACCGAGACACACTGTGTTCGATTTCTTAAGAATAACTGAAAGAAAGATGGAGCTATCTGATCAAATCCATAGTATTGCAGTTTAGAAAGACGCAGGGTGTGATTCATGGTGTCGAAATCCTTGTTGTAATCAAGCGATAGCAGAATGGATGCTTCATTGTTATCATTTGCGAGTATTATGTCGTCGGTGATTTTCAGGAGGGCACTTGTGGTGCTATAGTTCTGTCTGAAACCAGACTGAGAGTCAGGTAAAATTTTGCTATTATTGATAAATGCATAAGTTCGCTCAGATATTGCTATTTCAAGTAATTTTGAGTTTGTTGGTAGAATATTTATAGGTCTCAGATCACTGTAGCTTTCTGGCTTACTTATTTTATTGATGGGTATCACCATTGACTTTTTCCAGTTATTGGGATATGTTCCGGTTTCTATACATTAGTTCAGAATGAAAGTTGAAATAGGTGTTAAATGAGGTTTACACAACATAAGCATTTTCAGAGATATGCGGTCCCTCCCTACTGCATTCGATTTCATGTTATGTAAAATGGTCTCTACCAGATTCATGCCAACATGTTCTAAATGAAATGAGATTATCATCATTCGACTTCCGGCAATTGGGGAGGACTGACAATGTGATTGTTGTAGTGTAGATTGTGTTGTGTTGTCTGCCGTCTTTAGTACGTGCAATCACCCGATTTTTAAGTGTTTGTGACGTCTGCCGTACACCACAGTTTTTTAACCGTGGTTAAACGTGCAATCAACAAAAAATTATTTTTTTTATTTTTTTTTGGGTGGAGGTATTGCCTTGAGCAAGATTCCCCTTCCACCCTCTGACGAAGTCCCCATTACTCACGCCAGTAACGAGGCTGGGGTAGGGCGGATCCCTACGTAGTGGGGAGAGTGCTGGACAAGTGCGCCAATAGGAAGCAAGGTCCAATAAACACAGAGAGAGAGAGAGAGAGAGATTATCATCGGACCTGTTTGAATTATAAAAACTGACAACATGGTCATTTTGCTATCTGGTTGACCGAGTCGATAAAGTAATTATTAATATTGTCGAGAAAATTCAACTTGTCTGCAATATCACTCTTATTTTTTGTGACTACAATATCCATTTGTTGTAACGTATTCCATAATTTCTCAGTATCCCGTTTTTATTAAATGAAAATCGAATATCCTCGTTTTTCTCTTCTAATTGCAGAAGTAATCATATTTCGAAGTTCTTTATAGTGATTCCAGTCAGCAGCATTTCTTGATCCTTTGAATTTGGCAAGTGCAAGATTTCTGGTTTTGATCATCATTTTCATAGCGTCAGTCAACCCAGTCAACCAAGGGGCTTTGAGCTTACTTAATTTAACATTTTTCATGGGTGCAATGGATTCAAATAGATTTATCAAGTACTCATTGAATGTTTCAACAATTGTATTTTTGAAAAGTAGCTTATATTTCTGAATAAACTTCCAATCCGTTATGAATTAGCAGCAGGAGGGGGTTACTTATGAATAGATTGAGGTTGGGTACGTGCCTGAAAACTAGATGGCAAGGGGTAGCAAATATACGCATACCACTAACATACTAACCTCTGGCACCTGGCGCATCTAGTAAGACAGATGATCAAACAAATTCTAACGCTAAAAAGAACAAAATAAAAGATATGAAAAAATAACAGAACTAGGGAACTAAGCAGTTAAAAATTATATAATTATATGTATTCTGTGGAAAACAAAGAAATGTAAAAAATTTTAACACCCATATTCCTAAAAGCTTGGGGCGTGAAACGTCATTATACTTGAAGAAATGCAAGTTTATATATATATTTATTGCATTGCTCATGTCATCAGTGAAATAACCTGTAGAAAATCACCAAGAAAATATGTCACCAGTTCTTGTCGTCGAGTCTGTATTTCGGAATTGCAGATCGTGCACCAGATGGGTCAAATAAAATTTTAATGAGTACGTTGGCATTGACATGCTATTTTGAAAGCGCCTGTTAACCGCCGCTGGTTTAATTAGGATAAAGCAATTGAGGTGAATAAATTTCGACTCGTAGCTCTTGAAAACTTTTCGAGTATCAGTTTTGCGTTTTCTCGTTGTTGCGATGTGCTTTCATAGTTTTCATGTGAAATAAATTGGGAAGTTTCTGTATTGCATTCAGACATTCGTGTAAAGCAATACTGTCTAATTTGAAATGGGCGGCCACTTTTACCCTTGATCACAAACATAAATACCTTGAATAGAAGCATATAAGAAATATTATGAAGTTGGTTCTGCGCCCTATTCAAAACATAATTTAATTATTGTGAGTTTGGCAATTTGTTCGTGATAATATTTCTTTATTATGTTCATTTAGAATAAACCATTCGCCTACATTTGGCGAAAAGTCTGCAGAGTCAACAGAATCTGATGAGTTAAAGCATTTGACTTGATTATGATGTATAATTGTAATTAATTCAGGATTTCATAAAATAAATCAAATGGTGGAAAGCGACAGATAGTCATAAAATTAAAATGGTGGGTGTGAAATAATAAAAATAAAAATTTGTTTATGCCCCGATGGCCGAATGCACGGATGAAGACATACTGATAACATCAAATTATGTACAGATGTACTCCTTTACAAAAAGAACCTGAAAGTATCAAGGAAATTCTCTGCCAAAGCTGAATACAGCGTGGAACCTGGAAATTTTTAATACATTTTTTTTTCTCGAAAACCACACATACTGACAATTTCAAATTTGTACAGGTGTAGTACATTACAAATAGAGCCTGAAAGTATTAACGAAATTCTCTGCCAAAGCTGAATACAGGGTAAAACTTGGAAATTTTGAATAAAAATTATTTTCTTGAAAACCACACATACTGACAATACCAAATTATGAACAGGTGTAGTAGTCCATTAAAAATAGAGCCTGAAAGTATCAACGAAATTCTCTGCTGAAGCTGAATACAGAGTGAAACTTGGAAATTTTTAATAAAAATTATTTTCTCGAAAACTGCACATACTGACAATTTCAAATTATGTACAGGTGTAGTACATTCCAAATAGAGCCAGGAAGTGTCAACAAAATTCTCTGACGAAGCTGAATACAGGGTGAAACGAAAATTTTGAATAAAAATTATTTTCCCGAAAACCACACATACTGACAATTTCAAATTATGTACAGGTGTAGTACATTACAAATAAAGCCTGAAAGTATCTATAAAGTCCTCTGCCAAAGCCGAATACAGGGTGAAACTTGGATATTTTGAATAACAATTATTTTATAAAAAACCACACATACTGACAATTTCAAATTATGTACAGGTGTAGTACATTACAAATAAGCCTGAAAGTATCAACGAAATTCTCTGCTGAAGCTGAATACAGGGTGAAACTTGGAAATTTTTAATAAAAATTATTTTCTCGAAAACTGCACATACTGACAATTTCAAATTATGTACAGGTGTAGTACATTACAAATAAAGCCTGAAAGTATCTATAAAGTCCTCTGCCAAAGCCGAATACAGGGTGAAACTTGGAAATTTTGAATACAAAGTTTCCAAGATTCACCCTGTATTCAGCTTTGGCAGAGATAATCGCTAATACTTTCAGGCGCTTCTTGTTATGGACTACACTTGTACATAATTTGAAAATGTCAGTATGTGTGGTTTTCGAGAAAATGATTTTTATTCAAAATTTCCAAGTTTCACCCTGTATTCAGCTTTGGCAGATACAGATACTTTTAGGTTCTTTTTGTAATGGAGAACATGTGTATATAATTTGATGTGTGTCAGTATGTTTTCATCCGTGCATTCGGCCATCGGGGCATAAATACATTTTAATTTTCATCATTTTATACCCAGCAGTTTAGGTTTATGATTTTCTGTGGCTTTCCACCAGTTGTTTTATTTTATGAAATCCTGAATTACTTACAATTTCGGTACCCGAAAAAAAGAAGAAAACTGTTCAATCGCGAATGTTCGAAAAATTTCATTCCCCAACGTTTGCGCGAAAATGGTACATTTAAGAAACAAACGGCTGACTGCGGGCGCTCCCGAGGAGTACGAACTGTGCAACTGGAAGAAGCAGTTCTCGAGTTAATTGCGAATTCACCTAAAACAAGCACTCGAAAAATTGCCAACATATTTAATGTAAGCAATTCACTGTATTTAAAAATTTTAAAGAACAGAAATTGTATCTGTTCCATATTCATCGTGTGCAAGCTCTACTACCTAGGGACTTTCTTCCGCGCCTAGTTTTTTGTCATTGGATTCTTCATCAAATCGCTCAAATTCATAATTTTTTAAATTGTGTTGTGTTTACTGACGAAGCTAATTTTGGACGACAGTGTATACAAAATTTCCATAAAAATCACGTCTGCGCTGAGGAAAATCCACATGGAATCTTTGAAGCTCATTTTCAGCATTAGTTTTCAGTAAATGTATGGCTTGGGGTAATTGACGATTATTCAGTCGGTCCATATTTCCTCCCACAACGACTAACAGGCGACTTCTTCATTTCCTACAGGAAGAGTTACCTGTTCTTCTTGACGAAATCCCACTACAGCTGATGGTTCATGCATGATGGTGTACCAGCCCATTTTAGCATTAATGTACGTTATCACTTGAATACAGTATATCCAAATCGTTGGATAGGTAGGGGAAGTACGGAACATTTGCTTGTTCGATCGCTGGATTTAAATCCTCTAGATTTTTGCATTTAGGGTTTTCCTAAGTCGTTAGTTTAATCCACTCCCATCGAAAATGTTGAAGACTTGAGGAATCGAATTATAGCCGGCTGTGAGACAATGAAAAATACACCAGGAATATTTGCACGAATACGACAATCAATGAGACGAAGAGTTGAATCTTGTAACACATCTGAGGAAGGTCATTTTGAACATTTGATATAGCTTTGTGCCTTTTTATTTATTAGTGTTATTTTCTGTTATTGTTCTGGTTTAATGATATTGTATTAGATAGTTCTTGATGAAGTATGGAAGAAATGGAAAATACGCGTTAAGATGTTTTATTTGTTTGCATAAATACGGCGCCCCACACGAAATAAAGACAGGAAAGATTTTTGTCACAAATTGAACGATGACTCCAAAAATTATTGTTAAAAAAATGAGATCTTTACCAGTATGCGCGCCAATGATGAACATAAAATTCTTAATTGCATGTCAGAAACTGCGGAATAACTACCTCTTAAAACCCACCTCGTATCTCGGAATACGAAGCATTTGCGGACAAAAACTATCTAACAAACTGTTATCATTTTTCCATGCAGAATCACCTCCTGGAGTTTGTCGCACTTATTCACTAACACCCTGTATATGAAACTATGTACCTAGTGATCAAAACAATTTTAACATAAAAAATCAATATCTATCTTACAATAATTAATAAAAAGAAATAGTGACAAAAAGTCAAAAGTTTTATTCAAACAAGATTATTGCAAGGTGTAGTAAGTCCTCACAGGGAGTATAGAAAACCGTCAATTAAATTTATAAAAAATATGGAACACCACCTGCGAGAGGGCGTGTTTCTACGATAACATATGATACAAGATTCGACAATGTGGGACACATCATAATATATTCTGAAACACACATCCAAAATATTGCTTCAAACTTTATCATTCGAAATGACTTATTTTATATTTGGTTGTTGAAAGAATGCGATTATGTTACATTTATATTTTTATTATTAATAATATCATGATTCACGTCATTGACTTTCTCCTATGTTCTGGATATGTACTGAAATATAAATAAAAACTTAATGGAATTTACCTGTTGCTCATTTTTCTCAAATAATCATTTTGCATGGAGTCCATTAAAATGGACGTATCATTTAAAAAAATCTTCATTATGTGTTATCATTCTTGAGGTATATTGAATGAGTTTACATCTTCAAAATTTTGAGATTAAAAAAAAAAAACTTCATGCTCTAATGGGTTAATAAAGAAATACCCAATAAGAAAACCGAAATAATCAACCAGAATAATCGAACATACACAGACCCTCTTGATATTAGCAATATATGGTCGGTTGGTGGCTCAGTGGCTAAGGTCTCTAGCGTGGATCGCATCAGACAGACGTTTGAGGCTCGGGTACCGAATCTTTTTTCTTCAGTTCACGGGTCTCTTTAGGTGGCCACACGCCTTGTTGAGAATCAAGTGTTGATGTGAGTTGCCTAGATGCCAATCCCGACGTGTGGTGCTAGCTTGAAGTGCGCACCGACCAACCGGGTGGTGTGCTGTAGGTTTTCCTATAGCTGAAAAGTGAATACACCACCGAGAACATCAGTAAGTCGCCCCGGAGCGCCACGGCAAATAATAATAATAATAGCCGTCCTCTACCCGCACAGGCTATGCCTTTCGGTACACTCTACGAGTGTTTATGAGGGAGTATTATTATTATTATTATTATTATATTTAACGAGTATTACACTTAACTACTAAAGTGAGAGAAACTCTTGCGAACGTAATAAATAACCCGAAAGACTTCAATCAAAATAGTATGTATCTATTTCTAACGTCAGAAAAGGTAGTATGCGATATTATAAACACACTAAAAAATTAAAAGTCTCTATATTGTCTTTAATAAAATATCGAAAACACATAAAGAAATAACAAAATATACTTTACCTAAGAGTCATAATACTCCATGTGCCTACATGTAGAGGTTTCTGAGATATTTCCGAAAAACAGAAAGAATATCCTGAGGATACATCCGGTTAAGATTTAGTTTTCCGTAAGCCATAACGCAGTATGCTAATTTGTTGTAACATATCGGAGTGATTTGCATTCTTCTGAATGTTGGAAAAATTTGTAAAATTTTTATTTTTGTCAATCGGCTGCACTTTAACGCGTAACCCTCAGCTTGTGAGAGCTGAGGAAGACATAGCCCTCACCTTATAACATGTCTTGCCGTGGAAACTTGGTATATCTATCTACCGAGTACAATGGAAAAAGGCCACCTTTCTATTTAATGTCAAATTTTTTGTATGTTTTATGCGTTGACCAGTGGCGTACTGAAGAGCCTACTACAGTAAAGTATGGTCAGATACCGATGTATCTACGACACTGACTCGCGAGAATTAACAATGGAAATCCTGAATCGAATAAAATATTATTTGATCTAAGAATAGTTCATCAAAAGATTCAGTTCTATTAGTACACGCGTATTCCAGAAAAAACTAGCAAGCTTACATTTTTGTCAGACTCGACATTTTGTCTCAAACAGGTTGGACTTCAGACTCATTTCGAAAAACTATTCACTTTGAAATGATGAGTTGAAAAAAAAAAAAAAAAGAGTTTGAAGGTGTAATTCAGACTCACCCTTGCCATGTTTTCAATGGTTCCCACGTTCAAAAATATTCAGGAGGAAGAAAAATACTCCGATATTTTATAACAAATCAGCATTATGCGATTATGGCATGAATATTAGCTGATCAACAGTATGGATTCAGAGATGGAAGAAAGATCGACAGAATATGCAATACAAGCTCTTACATCGTATATATTTACGAAGCTTTAGACAAAAAAATACCAACAATGTGCATTTTTGTTTATTTTTCTAAAGCATTCGACACGGTCTGCCACATCAAGCTACTGGAGAAGCTAGAAAATTGTGGGGTTCGGGTAAGAACATACGACAATTTCAAAAGTTACTTGAGTGAACGAGAGCAGATGGTAAGTATTGATGACACAATGAGTCATCCTCGAATAGTCACCTTTGGCGTCCCGCAAGGAACCATCTTAGGACCAATCCTTTTCACAATTTGATTGAATGAACTCCTTATGCTTGATACTAAGGGTTATTTTATATAGAGACACCACGTGGACTAATCTTAAAACATCAGCAGAAAGAGATTTTATGGAGATTGAGAAATGGTTTCGACGAAACAAACTCACTATGAATTTTGAAAAGACCAAATACCTACCCTTCTCGTCGTATACTAACGGACTACCTGCGATGGGAACTTTCAATATAAGAAACAATCAGCATATACCATCCTGTATGGCGCTTAGGGGGGGGGGCCACTACTGATTTTTGCTGTCGTGTTTACTTTGCAGCTGTAGAACAATCCGGAAAATCTACCACCATGTCTAGTCGGTGCGAATTTGTGATATTTGTTGTAACGAATCACCCAGGACATACAGCTTAAATAAAAGTGGATTCCGAACCATTTTAGCACAGTGACACGCGGTGGGGATCGAACCCACGACGCCTGGGAGGAAAGCAAACGCTCTAATACCAGGACCACTTATCTTGCCTTCAAGAAACTATTAGAAATCGGGATTAGCATCCACATAACTCACAGCACACTTGCTTTCAAGCAAAGCATGTGGCACTCTCACGATACCGCCACATTGGAGAAAAAAAATCCTGGAAGGTCTCGAACCAGCGACCAATACTAGCTGAAATTTTGACGGCCGACACCAAGACCGCTGAACTACCGGCCACTAAAATGGAAATGGAGTGAAAATCTGCAGAATTATCCAAAGGACTCTAAACTTCTTCAGTGAGGTCACACCTAGCAAAATAGTGTAATGGTGTATAGGTCAGACTCAGATCCTCACTTGTTTATTGAGAGTCACACTCAAACTCTATGATTACTCAAAACTATACAGTTGGATCTATCTACCCTTGGTTAACTCGGAAAAAATACAAAACTAATAATATCTCAATTCAACTTTGTGAACTTTTATGATCACTTGAAATAAATTTCTCTCTCAAAGCGGCACAGAATCAAGCTAGTCGTGGTTTTGAGAAACTACTCGAATTTTCATTTATTGCTGGAGCATACTGTTTAAACATAAACCGTGTACTTTATTGAAATGCGACCTCATCGTACCCACTTACATTTAATAATCAAGTTGGCGTATCCTGGATATAAACCACGCCCTGAAAGAGATATCTCCTTCGGGAGTAGGGAAGAGGAAAAGGAAATGCGGAACGTGGACTCCAGAATATCGCTGGGGATATTTAGGGAATATAATTTGTGGAAGAGAATGTCTGCAATAAGTTATGAGGGATAACTTCTGTAGCCGTTTTATAACTCTACCCCTTTCAACAAGATGAAATGGAAATAATCTAGTTGTAGTTCAAAATGTGTTTCTAAAGAGGAGTTGCAAACCTGAGATAAGAGTTTTAGAGAGAATTTGTTCTTTAAATAAAATCAAAAATTTGTTTTTTCCGAAAACTGGCTGCACCCTCACGTGCAACTCCCAGAAGTATTTGAGAGACTTGTGACTAGGGGAGATGAGGTCCTTACCTTTTAACGTGTGATACCATGACCATCCGGGTACGTCACTCGCCCATCCAAACGGATGGCCGAATACAGCGTTGCTTGACTTCAGTAATCTACAACACCAAATCAAATTGAACTGGTCTTCATTATAAAATAAATTTGTCCATACAAATCATTTGATACAGCATATTTCTCATATCTCATTTGTTGTTTCCTTCATCCGGTGGAAACTAGGATAGGACAGGAAGGGATGGACCAAAAATGAGCTGTCTCCACTGCCTAGCCTTTGCTAATCAGGCAGACGAGCGCGATCTATGTCAGAACCTAGGGCCCTCATGAGAGGGCACTGGTAGCTGTCCCCGCTGGTGTTGACGGGTAGCCGAATATTCCAGGTCATAATGGTGGCAACTGGCATCAGATTCCACGCCTCATGCATAGCTTATGCGTGAGTTATGATTATTATTCAATCGAGATAATGCTATAAGCTGGTTGTGAGAAAATTAATTTGGCTAAATCCCGAAAAAGGATGATAAAAAAAGACTGTCAATATTAAGATTTTTAGGTAGTTATTTGAAAAAACTTAGTCAAAAGCCAAAGCCCGTAGACTTGCAATTCAAGTAAATATCATTTGATTTTAATATTGCCTGATCTGAAGTTACTATTGAACAGGATTGTCTTTTTTCATTATATTTATATACATTTAATTTCAAACTTTGTGGCTCTTGTCTATTTGTTGCATTTTGTACGGATTCTGTTATTGTTAATTGTGGAGAATGATACCTGCCCAGTAGGATCATTTAAATACACTCAAATAGAGTTTAAAATTATTTCATATTGTTTCACTTTGAGTTGTCTCTATAGATCAAAAAAGTTTAACATACTGTGTTGGTATAGATGAATGACAAAAAATGTAAGATGAAAAATTTGTCAAATCATTTGAGAAACTATAGAGGCAATCGTAAGTAATTTATCGTTTAGAAACTATGTCATTTCTTAAATTATTGTATATTTTAGGAATTTAAGTACTATTACCTACCTACTCATACATTACATACATTCAACATTGTTTATATTTACTGAAAGTAAATAAATAGAGAAAATATTGAGTGTGGTTTGTACTGCAAGTCCGGCCAAAATACGTTCTAAAATTTCTATTTCTACATTAATTGTGATGAAAAATTCTTAACTGTCAAAAATATAATTTTCAAGGGTATCTTTGATTTAATCGTATGTAGTAGATAAATAACACTATAACTAGTAACCCCATGCGCTTCATATTATTAATTTCTGTATAGGGTATTGAACTGAAGCTGGATGCCGGCGATACATTGATTCGTTATACTATACAGTATGATTCATTAAAAACGTAGACCAGCTTTATTATCAGCTACAGTGAAAGATATTGAAAAAGAGTTGAAACAAATAATCATAACCCTTTAAACTCAATTAAATAAAATTGATCAAGTATACAGATTACACATACAGGGTGGTTCACAATTGATAGACAACTAGAATTCATTCATTCTACACGTATGTTGATTTGGAATTTTGGCAATTATCTAATAATAAAGATTGAAACTATTGAATCAGATGCAAGGTTTGGGATTGGGACGAGTATTGGTACGAGAGAAAATGCTGTTTGAGTTGATACAAATGCCCAAAATGCCTAATAATTCGTAACTCAAATGGTATACACCGACGATGATCTTCATTATCAAATTTGTAGCCCATGTTTCAATTTCACAAAATATTGGTATATTCCTGAGAGGGTCAAATCATGTGTACATCATTTGCATGGGCAAGGATATATTTTAGATCATGAGATGGGAAATATTGTCATTCTCACAAAGATGTAGCAAGAAATATGACGAGGGTAGTTTGAGTTATAATGAATTTGGATGGTTATTTACGTATAAATGCCTAATAAAGAAGAATACGCTCTTCATCGTTTTAACTCCACTTGTGAATATAGTGCTCGAAGTGTCGGTACCTTCCACATAACGCAAATGCCGTATGATATGTGGGATATGCGGGATATGCAAGCCATTAACAAATATAATCTGTACCTAATCGTACTTACAATGTCTCAACAGACAAGGTAGAACTAGTGAAATGAACCAATTTGGAGCTGAACTTCTGCCACAGGTACTCATTTTACGGACTTTCTTTTGGTATATCACAAAGATCTTTAATGCAGTATTCCCATTTGATTGCTCATCATGCCATTCACCAAGATCCGTACAAGATGTAACAAATGGACAGGAGCCACAAAATAATGATCATAATTATAATAGTTAGTTTTCTACTTTGTACCTTGACCTTGTATAATAGAAACCTCAGATCACCCAATATTAAAACCGCATTATATTTACTTTTGTTTAGATTTTGACTGCGTTTGCGCTTAAATAATTACTCGAAAATCTCAACATTGACTAGTATAACTGAATCACCATGTATAAGGAGTCTTAGAACTCTTCATTGCATTACCTGTCGAAAATATTATTATTGCAATCGCTAGTACGCTAGTCATAACTTCTTGTAACTAAGTAATCGCCATATTATTGATTTTATACGTAAGTTACAACTCTACCTCGTCATGTATATCTATAATAATAATATGTTTATTTGTATAAAAAAGTATTCACAAGTAAGTAAAATCCACAGTGATTTGTATAAAAATAAAAAAGAAGAAATTTTACCTATTGCTTATAAACAATTTGTTTTAAAATTTGATTGGCAAATGAAAAACATGGATAAGTCACTGAAATGAGTATTCAGCTGCTATCTCACTTGTGAGTGTGACTCTATGATTTTTGACGCACAAGATAAAATTACCTGTACACTATTAAATATCGAATCATTAAAAATATATAAATATGCAGTGTCTTTCAAAAGTATCGGAACGGTCTCATATTTCAGAAACGGCCCAGAGAAAATGTATGAAAATTTCGACAGGGTGGTTTTTGATGATGCCCGATTCAATGGTGATATCGGCGAGGTTGCCAAATCAAAAATTTTTCAGATATTGAGAGCAACTCAATTTTTTCAAATGAAACACCCTATTTGTTTTCACTGCAATCAATTCAGCGACGGCTCATTACTTATGTCTCCAACTATCAGATTTTAAATTTATGTAGTTTGAGCAACCAGCAAATTTAGAAATGTTTAAAAACGAAATATGTCGGGCAGCTTTTTCAATCACGCCCCAAATGCCACCTTGAGGGAGTTTTATGACCGCTTGGGCTATTGTTTAGCAAATTATGGCAAACATTTTGAGCACTTGGTCAGATAGTTTTCAGTTTCTGTTATTTGATTCAAAACTCAATTGGAAAATAATTCAATTATTAAAAAGTTGTGTTTTAAGTTGTTTTCTCGAGGCTTTTTGAAAATATTGGACCGTTTGCAGACATTTCAACGAACCATGTTCTCATATTTCAAAAACCACATTATTCACAATCTGGTATTTAGAGACATAAAGTAACGACGGGGCGCTGAATTGATTGCAATGAAAATAAATAGGTTTTTCCATTTGGAAATCAAAAACCATCAATAAAATTTCACGAATTTTTCTTTTACCGTATTGAAAATATTGGATCGTTCCCAGACTTTTGAACGGAAAAGCCATGTTGTCATATTTCGAAAACTGCATACATTTAAAATCTGATATTTGGAGACATAAATAATGAGGCGTTGCTGAATTTATTGCAATGAAAACAAATAGGATGTTCCATTTGAAAAAATTGAGTTAACCTGAATATCTGGAAAACTGTTGATTTGGCAACATTGCCGATATCACCGTTGAATCGGGCATCACCAAATACCACTCTATCGAAATTTTCGTAAATTTTCTCAAAAACATTTCTGAAATATGAGACCCTTCCGATACTTTTGAAAGACACTGTATAGTCATTAAAAACTGTATATATCAACATTCCCGTTTTTATATAATGGTTTAATTAACCCAATTTTGAAAATTTTCGGAAAACATCCAGTATCTAAACATCGATTTATTTAGGTATGTTAGCGGAGTTTTAATTCCATTAATGATTTCTTTAAGTGTTTCAGATCGAATGTCGCCATCTCCGGGTGATTTTTTTGACTTCAATTCCATTATTGTTCGTTCTACATTTCGTTAGTGGGAAATAATTACATTGTGTTTTGAATGTTTCTCTCATTAGAAGAATAGTTTTCAGGTTCAGTAATTCTATTAGCGTATTTCTCTCCCAATTCATTATAGTATATATTGAAACTGTTTAATAGTATATCAAATAACAAGAGTTGTAAGTAACCTATTACGCACGAAATGAAAAAGTTTATGCACGAAGCCGTGCAGCGGCGAGTGCATAAATTTCACAAGTGCGTAATGGGCTTACAACTCGTGTAGCGTATACTTTTTCTACGCCCATTCATTTTCTTAAAATTAAATAAAAAACATCGCAACTATCACTACTATCAGACATATTCGTAGATAAAATTGAGAAATTGTTCAGATACAGTTATATTTTGTTCAAGAAATTGAAAATATAAATGACATGACATTTATTTTCATAGCATATTACTTAAGAAAACGTGTCCTATTTTAAAAAAAATTGCATAACGTGCTGCCTACATTTAGGGGCATTACTCTTTCAATCCTAAATATATATTGCTAATGCTAAAAGTTTTTATGTTTTTTAGTTGACTGAATTTGTGTAAATAGACCAAATAAAGTCTTACATAAATAAAAATTTGATTGTAATTTAATTAAACCAAGAAGTTTAAGTTTTCTTCTCAAAACGCACATGTATGCTATGAGATCTCATTACGTGCATGTTATTGTTAAATGTCATTTACAAGAAATGTCGACAGTGCGATTTTTGACGTTTACAGACATGGGCGTAGAAAAACTATATTACACCAAAATCTCAGGGTCCTTTGTTATGTATAAAGGGGGTCAAGTTCATAACCTATCAGAAAACCACAACTTGACCTCAATAAAAACCTCAGGGTTTTCGAGATATTGGAAGTTTTATAAAAAAAATTGAATTCCTGTCTGAGACCATTCTTTTATATTCTAAGCAAATAAGAAGCGTTTCATGCTAATCCTTATTTTTGATTAATATTACTGAACAGTAGTTGTAACAATCGCAGAAGGTAGATTTTCGATACCTGTCCTTTGAGTTCTACAAAAACAAAAACTCCCATTTGGATCCTTCAAGATTTCTATTATGAAACTTTGAACTTCTTTTGTGACAAATTGATCTCCTATGAAAACCTGGACAGTGGCCTTGAAAACTTGCTCGTTTTGTCCAGAGTTTGAATAGGTTTAGAAGTTGCCATAATTCTTTTTTGAATAGAAGATATTGCTAATAGAGTACGAAAGGGGGGTATTTTACGGTGGATCACAAGGATTGCATTTTTGTTCGAAATGGGTATATTTTCTATTTTATCGAAGTGTAATTCGTTGCTCTTTTGTCTAGGTTGATCTGTCAGTTGAATGGCAGGTAGGCAGAGACAACATCGTGTTTTCGTGAGCTGCAGTATTTCCCACATAATTCATTATTGAACTATTGTGTTAGTATTCGTTGGTAGAATTTGAAGACTATGCTAACTCTATTTGCATCATCATCAAAATGTCGTACACTCCGCGTGAGTATGCCGAAATGCAATTTCATTTATGGTGAATGCAGAGGCAACGCAAGGAGAGCTGCTGCACTTACATATATTCAATATTTTGTGAGCGTGTCAATCTGTATGTTCTGAATTACTGACATAACAAGGAACTTTTTATGGGAGTCATTATAGGTTCAATCAAAATCGAGTAGTATCTTTATGTGCTTATTGTTTTTTGTCTCATATTGAATCAATTGTTAATTTTATTATCATCAATTCAGCGTACTTTCACTAAGAAGTAGTTAATGTCTGGGAGAAACAAGTATCTTCAAGTGGTGAGAGTATTGGATATCGAACAAATTTTTACTCCACGGGTACTTTCATTTTCTTTGTAAATAATTTTCATCAAGTAGCGTCCGAGTCAATTGGACCTTATAATAGCCTGTAAAGTCTTGTTATTTTATTTTCCACCTCCGGAGTAAGTGAGAGGTCGATATATCAGAATGGCCCCTTAGAAAGTAATAAAAGTCTTGGAAAGTAATAAAAGTCTTGGAACCGGACGTTAAACACTAGAAATGGAAGCTATTCAGAGGCGCCATTGTCCAGCTGTAGTTTGTGAAAATAATAGATATATTTAAAAGTGAATAACGATCTTGAAGTTGATGTGAAAATATTTTGGCAGGATGAAACATTTTTGTTAAACTCTTCTGAGTTTGATATCAAAATAAATAATTTTTTTTGGACTGCTCAATACTGGCAGGTTTCTGATAGATAATTGTTTTTGTGTTTTTTCAGTAAAAGGTATATTGGTGTCGGATCAGGAAATCATACTGGACAGTCAATTGCGACTCGACACCAACCCACTGCCTTGAATAGTATATTCTGTAACAAGGTTAGAATGAAAATTCGATGCGAGTGGAAAGTTCTAAGCGCGAGGAACCACGAACATAACGAATTTTCATTCTAACGGAGTAACAGACTATAATACCAAATGCAACGAACTATAATTGAGTTACGTCAAAATTGAATAACTATATGATGGCAGTGCTAACTTTATTATTGCTATATACAACACTGTGAAAATATTCATTATATCTCTAGAGAGAGAAGGAAATACATTTAAACTGCACAGCAGGGACAAAGGAGTTGTAGAATATTTCTTCAATCTCAAGAGACAGAATGTTAGTATTTTGTTATCAAATTTGATTTCAGAATTAGCAAATTCGGCGATGCTCGTAGAGAAAATCATTTTTATATGGGTGCATTCTATGCTGGAATGTCGCATCGTCTTGTGGGCATAATTCACCTGGAGTTGGAATTCACTCGCTACAGAATACAAATAGGATAATCGCAAAGTGACAAAAAATGTCGAATACATTGAAAGGAGAATCAATGATTTCCATTGAGCTTGAATGATGAGAAAAATTTATCCAACTGCTGAAGTTCTAATTGGGTATTAGATGAACTTTTTTCGACATTTTGTGTTTTGGGAAATAGGAGTCATTGACTTTCCTTTTCCAGGCTTCATCAAAATCAACCGATAGCTATTAGGAGTTAATGTAATAATTTAGAAAATATCTTTGTGTTCCCTACCACCATTACATATTCAGAGTGTGCATCATTTTCTATAGTACTCTTGACAATGGTTATACGGGCATTCTCTGAAGTTTGTTCGACAGAGATTTTTCCATACGCAAATTTCTGAGTTAGCATTGAGAGTAGTTTTTGTTTCCTTCAATCGAAAGGATTTTGTCCTCTGATAATATCAGTTTCACTTGTTCCTTCTAAAGCGTTCTGCAGATTTTGTGCTCTTCAGCGTAGTTGCTTCTGAATAGCCATCAATTACTATGACTTTTTTCAGTAATTGTGATCCCCTGTCGAAAATACCCAGTCTTTGCTCGTTCATTTCAGAGTCCCTCAACATACATATGTCAGGAATATAATTTTTCCAAAGTCAGTTGAATTTGTGTACTTTCGATTTCATCTTTAAGGTTTGTTCGAATTGGCACATATGAATGTGTGAATAATGAAGGAAAACAAAAAATTAAATAAATATTGTTCCCGGAATATAATATTTTGTAGAACAAATTGGTAACTTTACTGACTGACCGTTGCTACTGACAAGTGTTTGGATAATCTTGAGCAAACAGTGTCGTGTGCGGTTGTTCGGAATGTTTATGTTTGATTAGTAGTATCGAATTTTATAAAAAATAGTGCTTGGTCCATTATTTCTTTTCAACAATGTGTTTTTGGATTTTTTCATTGTGTCATGTCCTTTTATTTGAAAAGAAACAAAAATAATTATGTTCTAGAATCTGTTTTTGAAGAAGAAGTACTTGCGGCTGTGAAGTTTTTGAAGAACACCAGAGCCATAGATATTTTTTAAATAAATACAGAAATATAAAAAAATACCGCAGATTTGATAATGGCTACATTGGCAATAATTCTATTCATTACCTGTATTACTGTATATTTTTTACCAGAAAATTTCAAATATGGTAAAATTATCATAATACATAAAATTGGTGATTTGAATGTACCTGAAAATTTCACTCATGTGTTAAAATGTCCATAAGAGATGTGGAATTCTCGCTGAATTACAGCGGTAATCCACCTACTACGTGGATTATCGTAGGTAATACAACAAGTGTGTTGTTGTACAAGTGTATTGGTGATTATCGAAATTTAAATTCCTTCGATTTTGTGAAACAAACAAATTATGCTGCTTGGCAAACATAATAATTTGTTTTGAAAACGAGAAGGAATTCACGAAAATCGCCGATAACACCAGTTGTATTTGTTAAGATTATTTCATGAATAAAATCGAAACCATTTGAACTACTATGGCCAGTGACTTTAATTATTTGTTGTTTTTCGATTCTGGAACTTGCCAACTGACTAAACATATCGGCAGAGCCGAACTAGAAAATCGAAAACATGATGTTTTCAATTATCAACACAAATATTTCAACCAATCAAAACATGCTATTTTAGCTTAAGTTGAACAGTCGCTGTAATTCAGCGCGCTAGGTAACATTTCAACTGAAATGACTGGTGAATGACATGCTAACAATGATAGAGAATTACACCGGTAATTTTTTTATAATTTTTTTTTCAAAGGTTTATAAGTCAAACTGGGTAAAAAACAAATTTTCAATTTTTTTTTCGATTATGTTTAATCCAGAAAACAAAAGGATTACCGGTATTTCATTAAACAAATACAAGTGACGTCAGTTTCCCTTATTTCCAGAGGTCACTGTGATGGGTACAAATCTTCCTTGTACAAAGCACTCATACAACAAAAGTTTGTGACGTCAGCCTGCCTAAATATGGCGTTTGAATCTTTCTCTATTCGAAACAGTTTTGAAGTGGGTTGTAGTCGATATGAAATTAATAAATAGGTTCGTGAAGTGATTCTACATGCCCATAAACACTCATAGAGTGTACCCAAAGGCATAAGCTGTGCAGGTAGAGGACGGCTATTATTATTATTTGCCGTGGCGCTTCGGGGCAACTTAATGATTTTTGGTGTCGTATTCATTTCTCGCTGTAGGATATTCCGGAAAACCTACAGCACCACCACAATAAATAATATGAATCGTTTTGTATTCTCAAAATTTTCATTCGTGCTTTAAAAATTAACCAAGTAATACTGAGAAAAACTTGTTTTTTGAAAAAACTGAACTAGGGCATTTTTTTCGTTGTTTCAAAAACAGGCAATGTATGCTTGGGGACAATGAAAAAAAATAAACTCGTGCAGTTTTAAAAATTCAAGTTTTTTTCAGAATTATCGGTAATATTTAAATCACCTATGGTATTATCTTCAATAATTTCAGGCCTATTTCTTCAATTCCTTTTTCAGGAAAAATGTTCGAGATGATTCTATAAACTTGGTGATCAATGTATTTTGAGAAATGCATGTTGCTGAACGAAAATCAGTAGAAATCATAGTAGGTTTTCCGCAGGTACAAACCCGAACCCAAATGCTCCATGGATTTATTGTGACGTTGATCTTCTTCAAGTTTCTTTTCAGCATTTTTTGCGTCTATTAAGGTTTTTGCTATGGAGCTCGCTCAACCTGCCAACGCACCCAAAACCGAAAGTGCAGCAAATATAGGTATGAGGGGTAGGATTCCTCCAGATTTTGCATCGAATGGAATTATTCTAGGCACTAGTATTTTCTTACGTCCTCCAGCTTGACTCAATGCCATTTTAGCAGCTCGCAAAGCCGAAGCACTAGATTTCTTAATGTTAGTAGGATTGTGTTTCCAATTTTTAATAATTTTTTGAAGCAAGTTACGTCGAAAGGACACGCCCATACCTAGCTTACGTTTGGCTTTCATGGTGGAAGTAACAAGCCAAGCTGCAGCCCGTTCCCCTAATTCAGCGTCTTTAGATTTAACTCGTTCCCAAGCTCTATTTTCCAACACTTGATCTGCTTTATGGCGGTCTTCTAGAGAGTCGGATTGAGAGTATGCAATATCGTGGTCTTTGCACCTTTCGTCCAAGGGATTTACGCCAGCTTCTCCGCGTTGTAATCTCTGTCTCAATTTGGTGCCAGGTCCGCAAAACGAATAACCTGGTAGATGCAATTCGAACGGAAGCTTATTGATGATTGAATTGACAACACCTGCACCAGAGTAAGTCAACATTGATAATGATTAAAGATACCTTCAATGCGTTTATTTATAACCGTGGCGCGCTCATGTTTTTTCATCACATCATAGAGGTCGTTCAACAAGACAAGACACTGCTTATTGAAAATTTAGATTTTTTGAATGGAGTGCTATTTTAAAAAAATAAGAAGTATAGAAGTGTTTGGAATATTAAATCTAAGTGTTTAATTAGTCAGTGAAGTAGTTGTATATTTTTAGTGAAGTTAGAAAATAAACAGTTTAGTAGTGTGCTGGGCATTGTTATGTAGCAAATCGTAACAATATGCTCTCACATGAAACTTTCTCCGGTTTCATTTGGCCTCATATGATATTACCGGTAATATCTATTAGTTGGCTAGCGGGATTTAAATTTACACAAAGAATGATTGGTCTGTATCGGCGTAGTGCATATTTTTAAATTGAGTACTCTTTCATATTCGCAGACATTGATCAACTCGTGCTCATTGGGGGAACGCAATAACCAGAGGCAAATTTAATGCAACCGTGACTTTTCGAGCTATACTTCCGCTGTCTGCATCAAATAAACGTGAGAAGAAATCGAAACGGCCAGAGTTAGGGCACAAGTAAACTACAGACAATACCTAGAGATTTGATTCGTGCAATTAATATCGACTGCGGAATATTTAGAACGAATAATTCCAATATCATCGTTATCATAAACCAAGAAACTCTTTCATCGCTCGTTTCATTCAATTCATTTGGAGCAACGAAAGAAAACACCAATAAATGAAGTGTCATGTCTAACTAATAACCCAATTTGAAAAAAAATACACTTCGAGTCGTACGGACCAACCGGCTGGGCACATTTTACAAGAAGAGATATCGATGAGCAATATAGATAGATAGATAGATAGATAGATAGATAGATAGATAGATAGATAGATAGATAGATAGATAGATAGATAGATAGATAGATAGATAGATAGATAGATAGATAGATAGATAGATCGATGGATGGATGGATGGATGGATGGATGGATGGATGGATGGATGGATGGATGGATGGATGGATGGATGGATGGATGGATGGATGGATGGATGGATGGATGGATGGATGGATGGATGGATGGATGGATGGATGGATGGATGGATGGATGGATGGATGGATGGATGGATGGATGGATGGATGGATGGATGGATGGATGGATGGATGGATGGATGGATGGATGGATGGATGGATGGATGGATGGATGGATGGATGGATGGATGGATGGATGGATGGATGGATGGATGGATGGATGGATGGATGGATGGATGGATGGATGGATGGATGGATGGATGGATGGATGGATGGATGGATGGATGGATGGATGGATGGATGGATGGATGGATGGATGGATGGATGGATGGATGGATGGATGGATGGATGGATGGATGGATGGATGGATGGATGGATGGATGGATGGATGGATGGATGGATGGATGGATGGATGGATGGATGGATGGATGGATGGATGGATGGATGGATGGATGGATGGATGGATGGATGGATGGATGGATGGATGGATGGATGGATGGATGGATGGATGGATGGATGGATGGATGGATGGATGGATGGATGGATGGATGGATGGATGGATGGATGGATGGATGGATGGATGGATGGATGGATGGATGGATGGATGGATGGATGGATGGATGGATGGATGGATGGATGGATGGATGGATGGATGGATGGATGGATGGATGGATGGATGGATGGATGGATGGATGGATGGATGGATGGATGGATGGATGGATGGATGGATGGATGGATGGATGGATGGATGGATGGATGGATGGATGGATGGATGGATGGATGGATGGATGGATGGATGGATGGATGGATGGATGGATGGATGGATGGATGGATGGATGGATGGATGGATGGATGGATGGATGGATGGATGGATGGATGGATGGATGGATGGATTGGCATTTAGACAACTTTGCCTATGGACTCCTATAAAATTGAGAAATTTTTTCTCGTTTTCCAGGATTCGAACCCGGCCAAATGCAAGCGGAAGTTTAGAACCACCTCGCTACCGAACACCCTACAAGAACAAGGATAGAAGACAATTGCAATGAAATATGGGTTATCGCAGGGTTCCATTCTGGGGCCTCTCATATTCATCATATACATAAACGACTTATATTACCATCATGTTCGCGAGTGATTAGACCGCCATTTTTAATAGAAAATATAAACGAGAAAACAAAAATTTAAACTAGACGCAAGCAATACGAATCATATCACATTTTCATCACATGCATCATGAACCAGTGAACTCACATAACTGTAAGGCATTTTAGATCCCTCACTGAAATGGTTGTTCCACATCGAGAAGCTCTGCTGTAAATTTTCAAGCTCGATTTTAATTCTGATGAAACTAAAAACAGTACTAAGTTCTGATTTTTCCCCTCACACATTTCTTATAGGGTAATTCTATGGGGCAATGAATCTGATTCTGTAAAAGTATCCAGGCTTTAAAAAAAATCTATCCGAGTTATTACTCATGTTTTCTTCAGGGGCCATTGAAAACCTTCATTCCAGAAATTTCAAGTCATGACACAATCTGTAAAAATTCGAATGAGTTCGAATATATTGTGCCAGAGAGGTATCAACAATGTGAAAGAATACGGGGTACCCTTCTCTCTAAGCGTTTCCACCAAGTGGAAAATGAAAAGCAAACATCTGTCAGAAAACAACTACTTCCCTGGCTAATACCACGACGGACATTGAACTACATCTGACAGATATTTATGCAACGTTCTTCCAAGAAGACCCAATGACACAATCTGTTTTTTTAATATCCGTTTTTTTCAATACTCGTGGTGGCTGCGCTCCTGAGACCATATACATTGAATAAATCTGCGAAAAACTCCCTAGATATTGCACTCTATAATAAATTATCCTCCAGTCCGAAGATTCTGGACAGGATTTGCTTGAAGAAAAACGGGTTTTCTATTCAATTCAGGATGTGTACAATAGTTTTAGATTCAGTAAATTTAATTTAATTTTTCGTAAACCAGCTATAAATATGCATTGTATATATACGGGGTAAATGAAATGAAACTATATCTCTCTATCTATCTATATTGCTCATCGATATCTCTTCTTGTAAAATGTGCCCAGCCGGTTGGTCCGTACGACTTGAAGTGTTGTATTTTTTTTCAAATTGGGTTATTAGTTAGACATGACACTTCATTTATTGGTGTTTTCATTCGTTGCTCCAAATGAATTGAATGAAACGAGCGATGAAAGAGTTCCTTGGTTTATGATAATGATAATATCGGAATTATTCGTTCTAAATATTCCGCAGTCGTTATTAATTGCACGAATCAAATCTCTAGGTATTGTCAGTAGTTTACTTGTCCCCTAACTCTGGCCGTTTCGATTTCTTCTCACGTTTATTTGATGCAGACAGCGGAAGTATAGCTCGAAAAGTCACGGTTGCATTAAATTTGCCTCTGGTTATTGCGTTCCCCCAATGAGCACGAGTTGATCAATGTCTGCGAATATGAAAGAGTACTCAATTTAAAAATATGCACTAGGCCGATACAGACCAATCATTCTTTGTGCAAATTCAAATCCCGCTAGCCAACTAATAGATATTACCGGTAATATCATATGAGGCCAAATGAAACCGGAGAAAGTTTCATGTGAGAGCATATTGTTACGATTTGCTACATAACAATGCCCAGCACACTACTAAACTGTTTATTTTCTAACTTCACTAAAAATATACAACCACTTCACTGACTAATTAAACACTTAGATTTAATATTCCAAACACTTCTATACTTCTTATTTTTTTAAAATATCACTCCATTCAAAAAATCTAAATTTTCAATAAGCATTGTCTTGCCTTGTTGAACGACCTCCATGTTGTGATGAAAAAACATGAGCGCGCCACGGTTATAAATAAACGCATTGAAGGTATCTCTCATCATTATCAATGTTGACTTACTCTGGTGCAGGTGTTGTCAATTCAATCATCAATAAGCTTCCGTTCGAATTGCATCTACCAGGTTATTCGTTTTGCGGACCTGGCACCAAATTGAGACAGAGACTACAACGCGGAGAAACTGGCGTGAATCCCTTGGACGGAAGGTGCAAAGACCACGATATTGCATACTCTCAATCCGACTCTCTAGCAGACCGCCATAAAGCAGATCAAGTGTTGGAAAATAGAGCTTGGGAACGAGTTAAATCTAAAGACGCTAAATTTGGGGAACGGGCTGCAGCTTGGCTTGCTACTTCCACCATGAAAGCCAAACGTAAGCTAGGTATGGGCGTGTCCTTTCGACGTAACTTGCTTCAAAAAATTATTAAAAATTGGAAACACAATCCTACTAACATTAAGAAATCTAGTGCTTCGGCTTTGCGAGCTGCTAAAATGGCATTGAGTCAAGCTGGAGGACGTAAGAAAATACGAGTGCCTAGAATAATTCCATTCGATTCAAAATCTGGAGGAATCCTACCCCTCATACCTATATTTGCTGCACTTTCGGCTTTGGGTGCGTTGGCAGGTGGAGCGAGCTCCATAGCAAAAACCGTAATAGACGCAAAAAATTCTAAAAAGAAACTTGAAGAAGATCAACGTCACAATAAATCCATGGAGCATTTGGGTTCGGGTTTGTACCTGCGGAAAACCCCTCGAGGATTTGGACTGTTTCTGAAAAAACAACATCAACGCAAAGGACGCGGTCTTTACCTGAAAAATAAAAAAAACTGCTAGATAAGCTACCCCATAGAGCATTATACGATTCGGAAATTCAGGAGTGTGCTCGTCAGATGAAAATACCACATTTTCGTGGAGTCTTTATGCGTGATACGTTGCCAACTTGTGGTCCTTGGCTGCGAGAATGCGCTGTATTGAACTTGGATTCCCACTTGAATGCGGGCACTCATTGGGTAGCTTACAACAAATTCGGCAATGTCGCACAATATTTCGATAGTTTCGGCAATCTCAAACCTCCAATGGAATTGGCAAGATATTTTGGGAGGGGTGTAAGAATTACATATAATAATAGTCAATATCAAAATTACCATCAGAGTAACTGCGGACATCTCTGCCTAAAGTTTATACTTCATAATGTCCATCACTGAGATGCATAAATCGTTGGCTGAAATGCATAAATATACATCATTGCGAGATTTCACTGATACTCAACTGCGAGCTTTGTCAATCGAATATTTGATTGGGAACGCAGGACCTTGGGAGTTGCTGGATGTATGGCATAGGTTACCAAAGGACTACAAAAATCGATTCGCTTTGCAGATTCGTCTACCATGTTTCATTCATTATCAAAATGAGTTTGGACTGTCAACAACATCACTAAAAGAAGCAGAGTATCATGGACCAGTTAGCGCACAATTTCAATGTTATTATTGTAATAATAAATGATTTTTCATCCAAGTTGTTGTTGTTGTTAAGGCGGGTCGCTTCCGACACTATATCAGTCATGTCTATGATATTGACGTTAACGAGTCGTTCTTCAACGCTTTCCATCGATTTCAATCCGCCCATTCAATTGGATTCTGATTCAGAATACAGTTTGGCTTTGCTCAGCTTCCATTCGTACAACAGTATACCCAACATTGAAGAAGGTACAAAATTCTACTACTTTGAAAACGGCGGCAAAACTAAACAGAGTATCGATATCCCTACTGGCTCTTACGAAATTGGTGATATTGAGGCTTTGATCAGCAAACTCATCACACCCAAAACGTACAAGGAAAACCCCGAGGAATTTTTCTACCTCAAACCGAATAATAATACGCTGAAAAGCGAAATATTCTGCCTTAAACACTCAATTGATTTCCGACCTGAAAACAGTTTGGCCCGCATTTTAGGGTTTTCGTCTACTCTTCTCAAACCCAACTTGCATTACGCATCAGATCTACCTGTAGATATCATTAAAGTACGTAACATACACATAGATAGCAACATTACGTTCGGAGCATTCTACAACGACGCACCGTCTCATACTATATACGAATTTGCTGTTGGTGTTGATCCTGGTTACGCAATACGCCCAACCACCTCATTTATCTACCCATTGCTCATAGAGACAAAAATAAACAATATTACGCTGCGAGTGCTGGACAAGCATTCTCAACTCGTAGATTTTCGAAACGAAGAAATAATCGTTCGTTTGGAATTGAAGCGAAAGTATGGTGCTAACTATTCATAAGAATAACTCACCACCATACCCCACCTCAGTCTTTACCAAGACCTTCAACGTGCGTCAACTACTGTCAACGGAGAATAAACTGTTTTTGGAATCTCTTGGTTATCATGTTGTCCAATCAAGTGTTCAACATTTTCCGAAAACCACACAACGATGAATCCATACAAAAGGTGGATGGCGGACTTACTACCCATATGTCAAGTCCTTTCGCAACAATGATGTCATTGAAATCAACATCAATCAATCTGACGCTTACGATGCTTTGTATGATAGCCTGTTATTCATTAGTGGAAAAGTTGTGAAAACCATAGGAGATGGTCGTGCAACATTCGTAAACAATGCTGGTGCTTTCATGTTTCAATCTGCTAGTTATGAACAAAGCGTTAAGGAATTGGAGACGGTTCGTGAAGTTGGAATTGTTAGTACTGTCAGAGGCTTTCTCACCTACACCGTAGAAGATATCAAGCACTTGGCCAATTCAAGTTGGACTTTTCCCAACAACGCTGGGGTTATCAACACCACAGATCAATCATTCAACATGCTCAAACCCATCAAGCATTTTTTGAATATTTTCAACGATTATCAATGTGTTTCCTATGGCAAACATACCATCCGATTAGTACGAGCTGCAGATGATAGCAACTGCTTCAAAATAGAGGAGACCGCTGGATCGCCGGCAGGTACGACAGCAGTCAAGTTGGAAATTGAAAATATTGAACTCAATCTTTCCGCATGATCAAATTAAATTGCAACTCTTGAAGGCCATCCAAGCTGATACTCCTATTCTCATGCCGTTCAGAAAATGGGAACTTCATATGTTGCCTACTCTCACACAAGGTGCAAAAAGTGAAATATGGGCCGTCAAGACTTCCTCGTTTATCGAAAGTCCTCGCTATGTGATTGTATGTTTCCAAAAAGACCGTGATTACACTAAATTCAACAATGATCCAACAATATTCACTCACTCTGAACGGTGAGAATTATCCCAAAGAGAATATGCATCTGAATTTTGCAAAGGGGAATTTTTTCAACTATGCACAATTCGGTCTCAGCTACAAAATTACTAATCAACACAATCCTCTGCTGAGCTCCACCGAATTTGTTGGCAAGACTCTCTTTGTCATCGATCGTTTCAGAAGGGATGAGAGCATAAAAACTTCCACTGTTGATGTGAAACTCGAAATCAAGGCATCTGAAGGATTTCCCCAAAATACTAGAGCCTATTGCATCATTGTGCACGACACTGGTATTGAGCACCTCCCACTCAGCGAAATCATTAAATAATTAAACTGAACATATGCTTTTCACTTCAGTATCAATCACAGAGTCAACATGAGAATAGCTGTTGTAGATATTTAAGGCTTTACCATCGAGCAACAATTCCATCCTAAGGAGATTGCCATTAGGATTGGACTGCTGCTGCCAACTATACCATTTTCCTCTTTGAGTAGAGCAGATAAACGTACTGCCTGGGGTATTCCTCTGGCTTTGTGGAATATCATCAATTAGATTCCATCCTCAAGAAAAACTTACAGAATGTTGATATCATTTATGTACGAGGACTCCAAAAACGTGACTATCTTACAGAGAAATTTCATCAATTGAACCTACCTACACGTGTTGTGAATTTGGAGGACTATGATAATACGTCATGGATGGTTCCCACATTCGGCGACAATGATGGTATATCACCCTGTATGCATCACATTGATAATCAACCCCACTATAATTGCAGTCTCCGAAACGTAGATATTCTATACAAATGGCTTTGTGATATGTTACCAAAATAAAACTATATAATAAATTTTTCTATTTAAATTGTTTTTTTTTATCTAACGCCACCTCATACCCTCAATGATGTGTTTTTTCTTTAACCTCCACGTTTCTCCTCTTAAATGATATGTTGGTACACCTGGTATACCAAATTTGACAAGCAGTCGCCATGTTTTTTCTCTTAAATAATATATAAGACATCCTATATATATTTTTGCTGAATACTTTGCTACCCTCCATTGCCCCAATGACCCATTTCCCACATGATATTTGACACACACACACGCAGCAGTCACGTTCAATGAACGTGACTTTCATTTCTTTTAAATTATACATTTTGAAACACCTTGTATACTTTCCTCATTGGAATCACACCTTCAAACGTTACACCCTCGTTACCTCGCAATTTTTCACATTTATTCCAAACATCATTATCATTATCAGAATCACAATCATATTATTTTTTTTTTTTATTCAAACAGCGTGCTCTGGGTAGCTGGAGAAATATATATCCCACATTTGTACATCAACTTGTACGAAGTCTCCGTGGAGACAAGGCTAGCGTTACTCGCTACCTTTGATAAAATGTTCGACCTACCGTCACCATCAGCGGAGGCGGATACCAGCGCCCCTTTGTCGGGACCCTGTGTACCCCTTGGCACAAGCGCTCCCTCGCTCCGCAGCCAGCAATGTCTGCGGAGTAAGGGAGGCGGCTCTCAGTGCGTCCTCCCGCCCTCTTCCCTCCTGAGCCCTTTTGGGCGAAGCGTTGGCTGAGTTTGCTGGAGTCATGAATATGTTATTGAATGTGTAGAATCGATGAATAACTTTGTAAAATAAACTTTATTTATTTATTTTATTTATTTGTTACTCGCTACCAATCAAAAGGAAGATGGTTCAAACCTCTGCTGTTGAAAAATCTTTTTTCTTTATAAATTCAATTCATAATGCGTGCGCCGCGCTCTATTGGCAAATTGTTTTCAATCTAAGGGATCCCTCTCGACTACGTCACATGATGAACGCGAAGCAGCGTCGACTACGTCACACGATGAACACACGAGAATGCCTTTTTGCCACTTCCGCCCCAGTCCCCCTATAGGTGATCTACTATTCTCTTATGGGGGAATTCTTGTCACGCTGTTAGGTTTTTCAAGATGCAGAAGAAAGCAGTTAGAATTATCGCCAATGCTGGTTACAGGGATCACTGTCAAAATATTTTCAGAGATTAATCTATTATGCCTGTTCCCTCATTATTTATTTTCACAACAGTGTTAGAGGTACACAAAAATAAAAGTTCATTTTCAGCCAATACTGATTTTCACAATTACCAAACTCGCGGAGCCACAGATTTGAGGCCTCCCGCTTCAGACTCAATAAAACCAAGATGAATTCACTGGATGTCAGACTTTATAACTTTTTGCCGGACGAGTTTAAGACTATGACTTGGAATTGTCTCAAAACGAAACTGAAACGACACATTCTTAGCCACTGATTTTATTCAATTGACGAGTATTTGAGTACCCCCTTCTGTCTCAACAGCATAGCCTCTTGACCCACTAAAAACCAAAAAAATTATGCCACTTTTATTTTATTTTAGTTTTAGTATATTTTTAGTATGTTTTAGTATGTTTATACAATTTTATTATGGTTAATTTTTTTATATGTCGTTTCAACTCTTTTGATGTCGTTTTAAACCTTTTTTAATCTGTACTATACTGACTTGCCAAAAACATATTTGTAACTTGGTCAAATAAAGCTATTCTATTCTACCCGTTTTGTCAATCTATCATAGTTTTCGAGATTTTTCGATTTTTCAGAAATTTATAAATAATTTGCAAATTCTGAATTTGTGCGGGAAATAACGTCCTTCCGCGATCGAAAACAGCAAGTAAAGATGGTAAAACGAAAAAATCACCGGTAAATAGCGTGAAAGAGATATTGTTATATTCCAGAGACAAGTAGATTCGAGATTGAAAAGTAGGGACGTTTTCGACTTTCCAAAAAAATCCTGTTCTACCCACCAATCCTATCCCCTGTAGAGCGTATTCATATAGTACATGAAAGTACGACCCGTTTTGCCTATCCCTCATAGTTTTCGGAATTTCTCGATTTTTCTGATATTCGTAATAATTTGCAAAATCTGAATCTGTGAGGAAAATAACGTCCTTCCACGCTAGAAAACAGCAAGTAAAGATGGTAAATGAAGCATATCAGACACAACGAGAAAATCGCCGGTAAATATCGTTAAACCCTGAACTTAACCCTGAACAAAAACCTGTGATTGCTATTATGTAATTATCATTAATAACTTGAATACGAACAAACAGCAACACAACGCAGTGTTAACATATTATTCACAAAGTACAAGTAATAAAAAATTACCAATTTGTTACTCACTCGGGTGGGTTTGGTATCTTAACCACCGCCTACGGATTTTTCTGAGAGCAACATGAAACGGCAATTATGACGCAGTTTTGAGATGGGAAAAATTGAAAAATAGTATTGTCTGCACTGGGACTCCGATGATTAGAAATATTTCATAGCATCGAAATGTGTCGAGAATGTGACGTCATATTCGAACGTTAGAAATGGGAAGCATAGTACCGATATTTCGAATATGACGTCACATTTCGATTCTATAAAAGATTTCTAATCATTGGAGTCCAGGGGCTGGACTGTGTGTGACCTTACCTGATTTCATAGTAAAGAAAGCAATCTAGAGCCGTATCAACATATTTGAGGACGTAAACAGAATCACTGAGAAGCCTCTTAACATGTTGACAGTGGTTGATAAAGAATTGCATGACGATGAAAAAGCTGATGACGCATGATCAAGATTCCTGAAAATGGACAACTCCAAGTTTGTAAATAATTTTGTCAGCCAACTGAAATCCACATTAAAATGTACATATTGTGGTCATCGAACAGTAAGGTTTGATCAATTCTGGGATCTCTCTACAGATTCCGAAAACAACAGGCCAACTTAATCTGTCTCAGTGTTTGGACTATCTTACTAGAGAGAAAATTTTGGGTGATGACGAGAAACCTACTTATACAAAATGCAAAGAGAGTAGGAAGTGCACGAAAGCGATAGCAATACATAAATTTGGTGATCCATTAGATACGATTCTCTCAGACAAAAAGGTTTGTTAGTATACCTTTAGTATTGGATATGAGCAACTACGCAAAGGAAAACGCAGCACCTTGTCGCTACAATCTATGTGCTTCATCTAATCATAGTGGAACAACATATAGAGGACACTACACGGCTTGCTGCAGACACTCATACGCAGATACTTGGCAAGAGTACAACGACTCTCTGATGTCACCAACTACCATACCAAAAACACTTTTGGGCAAAGGGGCATATGTTCTCTTCTATGAGCAGAGCTGATTTACAGTTTTATTTATTTATTTTTGTTTTATCATTTTAATGTTATTATTGTTTTCATGATTTATATTTATTTATATTTTATTCCTGAATTCATTATATACCGGGTGATTCTCCAAGGTGGCTCACCCCTATAACTTTTTTATTATTGAAGATAGAAAAACGAAATTTGGGTGTTGTGTATTATAGTTCAATTTACATTTTTTGACATATTAACTTGCTTTATCGTACTTCCGGTTCGACCGGAAATGACCATAACTTTCGATTTTTAAATGGGAAATCCTATATATTTTTACTTATTTCGATCGAGAATGACATTCTAAATCAATATTTGACAAATAAAGTAATTTTTATTTTTCGATCTAGAATGCCATGGATCGTGTGAATCGCCTCATTCTTGATCAAGTAACATGGGAAAAATATGACTTTGAGGCTTTTGACTTCACAGTCGTTGTAAGAATTATTCAAAAGTCTCAAATATCAATTTTTCCAGTTTCAAATGGAAAGGGGGTGGCTCGTCGGCTTTTTGTGAAAGATAATTTTCTTACGAATAATTTGATAACACACACTTTCACTTAATTTTCATTATTTCTGTGAACGATTGCAAGAAGCGATCATATCCAATAACAAATAATACGTATTCGGTATACTTATGCACTAAGTCCTGTTATTCTAGTTATTCGTGACAAAAAATTGAATTCACAGTCGTTTTAAGAATTGTTTAAAAGTCCCAAATATTACCATTATTCCATTAAGTTTCTAAATTTTCAAAATGATCCCCTCCTTGATCACGGCAAAGTTCAACTTCATCAATTATTGCGCGCACCACATTGTTTAGCTGTTCCGCAGTAACGTTCTGGAATGCCACCCTTACTTTATACTCCAGTTCTTCACGAGTAGCTGATGCTGTATTATAAATCTGATTTTTAATTGTTCACCAGAGAATATGAAAAAGAAATAATACATTATAAAAAAATATGTCATCTTGAGAATGTACCTCGCAGGCCACTGAATAGGTCCATTGGTGCCAATCCACTTTTCTGGGAAGGTGACTTGAGAATTGTGAGGTGGCGCTCCATCTTGTTGAAAATAGATATCAACTTGGGTAGCTAGTGGCAAATCTTCAATGAAATCATTTATTTGATTTGTAAGGAACTGCAGATTTCTTTCCCCAGTAAGTGGTCCGTCGAAAATTATTGGGCCCAAAAGTTTTCCTCCGATAATACCCATCCAGCAATTGAAACCATATCGCTCTTGAAAATTTCCTTCTTGCATGAGATGTAAATTTTTTTGTGACCAGTACCTTTTATTATTCCGATAAAACAGACCCAAGTTGGGAATCGAGTTTCATCTGAATGAATAATTTTAAATGGAAAACGTACATCTTCTCTGTATTTAGTCAAAATCCAGTTGCAATAAGTTAATCTTCGGTTGTGATCGTTATCGTAAAAATGTTGGCGTAGTTGGTACTTGAATGATCGATAAATTATGTGTGAAGAATTCTTCAAACGGACGAATAACTTATATCACACTCAGAAACAATTTGGCGAATTGACGCCGTACAATTAATTCACTTCAACATAGGCCAACACGTCTACTTCTTTTTCTTCAATGACGATGAAGTTATTGGCATTTTCTTCTGGTTCACATCGTATTTTCCTTTTCAGTTTTGGAAAATAGTGCCGAGTGGGATGGCGACGATTAGTGAATCTCTGAGCATAAATTCGAGCTGCATCAGTTGCATTCTTTTTTGCTTCTCCGTTAATTAGCAACATGTCAATTTCCTCGTTTCTAGTATAATTTTCCATAGCAAATTATGAACTACCCAACAAAAGAATTTCTGAAAGTGACAGCATATTAATTGGCCTATTTGTTTAGGTAGTCCTAGCAACAGCTTCAATTGTTTGTCATGAATAACTAGAATAACAGGACTTAGTGCATAAGTATACCAAATACGTATTATATGTTATTGGGTATGATCGCTTCTTGCAATCGTTCACAGAAATAGTGAAAATGAAGTGAAAGTGTGTGGTATCAAATTATTCGTAAGAAAATGATCTTTCACAAAAAGCTGATGAGCCACCCCCTTTCCATTTGAAAAATTCAAGTTAACTGGAAAACTTGATATTTGAGACTTTTGACTGTGAAGTCAAAAGCATCAAAGTCGTATTTTTCCCATGTTACTTGATCAAGAATGAGGCAATTCACATGATCCATGGCATTCTAGCTCGAAAAATAAAAATTGAAATAAAAGTTACTTTATTTGTCAACTATTGACAAGTGAGGTGTTGTTGGATTTAGAATGATATTCTCGATCTAAATAAGTAAAAATATATAGGATGTCCCATTTAAAAATCGAAAGTTATGGTAATTTCCGGTCGAACCGGAAGTACGATAAAGCAAGTTATTATGTCAAAAAATGCAAATTCACACAACCCCCAAATTTCGTTTTTCTATCTTCAATAATAAAAAAGTTATAGGGGTGAGCCACCTTGGAGAATCACCCTATAGAATTGTTACTAAACAATGTAGGTACGTTTCTCTTTGATCAGCTAGACTGGAAGATATTCGAGAGCAATTGTATTAATTAAGTAAACTTTTCGCTAATCGACTCAATCCACGCATACCTACCTATACGACCAAGAAAAATGTTTAGATTGTTACCGGGGACACCTTGCTTCGATTATCTTAGCTATATAATATTTTCTTTCGCATACTAAATATTGTCGAGGTTTATAAGGAAATAGGTAGGGGATATTATGGCGTCAGCTGAATGCAGGTTAGAAATTTTTATTGTCATCGTTTTTCATTGTCCTAGGCACGTTTTTCATATATAACTTCTGTTTAACATGTTCTTTAGGTAGATAAGAAAATCCATAATCGAGGAAAAGAAATACCTACTGTAGAACACTACTACTACTATAGTTTGTGATCGATCGTCCCCATTCAAAGCCTTCTGAGAGTGCACTGATTAATTTCTCGTATAATTCAGCCATTATCAGGTTTTTGCCCTGCAGCATACTAAATATGAGCTTACGATTGGCGTAAATGGGTCATGTGCCACCCCTACAACTTCTGAATGGATTATTTGAAATGTTGATCGATTATGGTATGATATCTACCATAGCGCTCATAAATGTTTTCCTTTTGTGTATATTTCTATAAAAAAATGTTATAAATATTTCATCTGGATACATCCTTTTAGTGGCGAATTAATAAGCTACGTTTCTGAAAAAAGCACTTAATATTTATTTTCTGAATTGAGTATTCCACGGAATTCACGAAGACATATTATTGAGAATTTTAGGTCAGAAAATTTGAATTAGTATCCGATATGATTTTTTCAGAATTATGAATGAATATGGCAATTTCTTCATTCAGAAATTATAGGAGCGACCAATATCACATCTTAAACACCGTATACTTTCTTCACAACCCAATCGACATTTCACAAACAGTTTCCATACCAGACTACTGCAATTCCTACTAAAATGTATTGCCTGGGTTTCATATTCCACTCAATATTTAATGAGAATTGCTGGTAAAAAAGCACTTTATGTGTGAATGTTTCCTATCAATGTTTCATAATGTTATTAATGTTCATAAGATGAAATTCTCTTTTGTGACCTATTCAGTTTCAGAAAACAATTGTTATGGATGAAATGATCGGAATTATTGTCTGTGTACGTTATACGGGGTAAGTTTTATTTAATCTCAAGAGTTGAAATAATTGGTGAACGTCATATTGTCATATTGTAAATAAAATAATTGTACAAACTTATTTCAAAATAAAAAGTTCATATCAACATGTGTCCGCAAATTTATCGTTTCAGAGATACAGGGTGTTGAAGTTGAAATTTTATTTTCAATTATTAGGAATAACTTTTGCAAGAACTAATTTTTTCAACAAAATTTGGTGAACAGATTTTTTTTGAGGCGAGAAATCAAAATTTGGTATTAATTTTAAGGTAAATCTTAGAGGAAACTGCGTACGTATTAATTAATATAATTTCTTCTTTGACATTAAAATTTTGGGAACTTTTGTATGTAAATTTTATTCCTACATGCCTCCTTAACAAGAAAGATATACCAGCTCAACAACGATAGGGGCAACCGTTTTTGAGAAAATTGCAAATTTCTGCGTCGATGCAGGTTATGGCCACTTAGACGACAGATGAAGTTGCTCAGAACTTTACAAACACTGATAAAATAAGATGAAATTCAGTTTTTGACAAGTTCTGAGCAATTTTATACAAGTGACCCCATAACCTGCATCGATGCAGAAATTCGCAAATTTCTCAAAAATGGTTGCCTTTAACGTTGTTGAGCAAGTATACCTTTTTTGCTGAGATAAGATGTAAGTATAAGATTTTAATATAAAAAATTACAAAAGTTTACTGTCAAAAAAGTTAGGGAAAATTAAATCGAATAATAATAACGTACACAACGCCCTCCAAGTTTTATATAAAAATCAATACATAATTTTGATTTCTCACACACCATAATAACTAAATAATAAATAATTATTTTGCAAAAGTTCTGAAATGTATCTCCGAAAAGAAACATTTGCAGACACAATTTATTTGAACTTTTTATCTTAAAATTAGTCAAAGATTTTCTCTTTGAGGTTTGTATAGGTACCTACTTAATAAACACCCTGTTTACAGTCTGTAAACTAACCTCTTTTGCAGTTATGCAGTATAAACACCAATTCAGATAAATGCGTGTCCATGCCGGGTTTTTCAAGCACGGGAAGTTTAAACGCCTTTTACTCGCGTTTCTATCACAAAAACATATTTTATTTGGTTCTGTAATAATTTTGGCACTGCTGGAGTAATGCTATTCGAGTTTTTCAAATAATACTGATGTATTCTTCACTGCCTTTAGAGCCGATTCAGGTACATGTGTGCCCATTCCGCATGAGATAAAAGATACAGTGATCGGAATCGCACGTTAAAAGGTAAGACCTCGTTAATCCTTGGCTCGCACAGGTTTCGACTTCTGAGGGCTGTCGTTCGTAGCGGGATGACAGCTGATTAATGGAAAAAACAATTTTTAAAATTATTGTAAAAACTTAAATATAACACTAGGTACTCCAGCATTGACAGAATTATTACAGAACTATATAAAATATATTATTGTGATAGAAACGTGAGTAGAAGACGTTTAAACTGTCCGTGCTTCAAAAACCTTACAAGGGCACGAATGTACTTGAATCGGCCTTAAATATCATTAATACTGATATGAAATCTACGATATATTCTTTTTCTGAAAGTGATAAAACAATGCACTGTTCAAGAAGGAAGTAATGTTATATTGGAAATAGACGCAACTTTTAACCTTTCAATGAAAATATGTTAGATATTTGAAACAATTTGGTTCAACTTAGCTGTTAATCTTGAAGAAAATAAGTAGATTCTTTTGACATTTAGATGAAGCAGTTACAAAAGTGCTTCGTTCCTCAAAATGGCAGGTGAATACCATCTTCGGAAGAAATTCAAATGACAAGGCAGGTTAGAGTAAGTAATACCCCGTTTTATTGAATCTCAGCAAAATTGAGGAAATCATCTCCCAAATGTCGTTCTAAAGAGTAGAGAACTTTTCAGTTACTTACTAAAGAATATTATTTCATTTTAATAGTGCTCGATAATAGTCATCCATTCCAAAGAATCCTCTGATGTAAGTTCTAACATTATGTACCGCCATTTTGTATCGGATGATTATTTTTGTCTGAAATTTTAATCTATAGAAGACGTTTCGAATGAGTTATCACTTGACCCCAAATGCCATTTAAAAAATCTTAATAAGATCAAAAAGTTATACACTATAATTTCCTCTAAACAAAATTACTTATAGACAGACTTATATATTTGGATACATCTTATGAAAACGATACGGAAATTCAGTTGCTGCTACACTCAGACTAATATTGAATCAATTATGAATCAGTACTATTCTTATCTCCCTCGTTATTACGACCATTCCTGCAGTATAAATAATCACTATTCACATAGTTCGTCACATGTGCAAAAATATAACGTCGACAGATTTGAATTGCTCCCTACTTCCGGTATGACATTGCGCTGTAATTTTGATGCAAATGATTGTCGTTATATGAAGGTATCATCAGACAAACTAATCATAATATCATTCTCAACACACGTTCAGTTCGTGACAGCCCTCAGAATCCTTCGCAATAAAACTTCTGGAATATTTCAGTTTCTTTGACAGTTGGGTATTTCATAACTACATATACCTACAGTGTGGGTTATTTATTATCTATCTGTTACAAAAATAACTTTGTAAGGGATTGTTTCTGCATATCGAAAATACATAAAAATCGATTTTGTATGTCATGTGACCACCAATATGGCGGCAGTTTTAGAAAATCCACTACAAATGGGCAAAAAGTCTCATATGCGGAATTTGCAATATCTATCTGAAATATTCGAAAATTGAAATTTCTTCTAAATATTTTAATATATACATGCCGTTTCTTTTATCATGTGGTATATATATATAGCTATATATCTATATATATATATAGCTATATTCTAAACCGTAATAGATACAAAGACGATTAAATGGGAAAAAAGGTAACTATTGTGGTGAGCAGTAAATTGGTCATAGAAATTTTGCGGGGATTCTCGCCCTTTCCAACTTATACAGGGAAAACTGAAAATGCTGGTTTCGGTTTTTTACGAATAGAATTGTTATTTCAGAAAATATAAAAAAATTAAAAAAGAAAGTTTTATTGTATTCAAAATGTACTAGAACTACGTAACGATAAATTTTTAATCAAACCTTTCCTGTCAACACCGCCATCATCAACTATTTTTTTCAAATACGGACCTGTCTATTTCATCACATATATTGATAGAGCAATAAAATCACAATTCAGTGATATATCACACTCTACATTTTTATAACGTTTCATATAAAATAACTAGCATCATCAGTGACAACAGCATTTTTAGTTTTCCCTGTATAAGTCGGGAAGGGCAAGAGTCCCCGTAGATTTTCTCAGACCAATGTACTGCTCACCACAATAGTTACATTTTTTCCCATTTAATCGTCTTTGTATCTATTACGGTTTAGAATATAGCAGCAATGTTACCACATGATAAAAGAAACGGCCTGTATAGTATCTAATTTATAAAAATTACTATTTCTTTTGACCTTATATTACTTTCAGAAATCATTATAAACTAATAAAATATTCATTAAAATGAATTATTCAGATTTATTTCCAAATGTTAGCACAAAATTTTTAAAATTGGTTTTCACTATGTTTCTTGCTGTGGCAATGGTAAATATATCTCAGAACTTCATTAAATATTTTTATAACTTGTTTGAATTTCAAGAGTCACAAAAGACCAGTTTTCAAGGAAATCACGTTTCATGGAAAAGAAAGAACGCAATATGTACAGGGTATACCACGACCAACTGAGGGAGTGTTCCGAGGAGCTCGTCTCAGTCCAAATATTTTCAGATGCCTACGACTTCCTGTGGACCCCACTGTTTTTTCTCTGTTTTTTATCGCGTTTTTGGAATCTACGATAAATCTCAGCATAACTCAATTTGAAACCTGATGATAGAGAGATATTGCAATAACGCCAGCCAATATTAAAGGCAACTTTATTTTAATAGTAACTATGGCACTATTATGTGATTAAGAACAGAGATATTGCAGTTTTATCTGTTCGTTCCGTATTTATTCATAACCTATAAATAAAATCTAGTTTCTCAGATTTTTCATTCTGCATAACTTATTTTATACTATGATACAATTATTGTGATGATAGAATTACCAAAGGGTGCTTTGATATCGATTTTTGTTGAAAAAGTCATATAATTATCACCCGAAGTGAAAATGAAGGAACTTTAAATCCGGCCTTAATCGTCCTTTAATAAAGGCAGGCAGTATTTTAATAAAGTTGTCCTTATTCCAGATTCACATTGCGCGTATATGTCAAAATAAGGACAACTTTATTACTGACTGACGTTATTATGAACTGCAATATCTCTCTAATCTCCGTGTGGTTTTTAGAGATATCTGAATTCTCAGAAGGATTTTTTGAAAAAATCGAGACTGTGAAACCTACTTGTTATACCCGGATAGACCAACGCCCACTTATGATACCCTGACGCAGCTCATTCAAAATTCCAAAACACACGGGCAAATTGTGAAGAAGCAAGAAAAAAGTAAACCTGTCGTAGATTATGGCATACTTCAGAGCTTATCCAGAAAATTCCTTAGTAGATGCAGAAAGAGAAAGAGAAAGTATCAGAGAATTCTAAAAAACCATGAGTACCATCCACATTATTTTTTCATTAGTTCAGAATGTGGGAGCAGGTGACAATCAAAGAAGGAGTGAGCTTTGTTGCGAATTTATATTAATCAAATTTCAGGAAAACATAAATTTTTTTCAAATTGATTTCGACGGATGAGGCAAAATTAATGTAAAATGGAATGTTCAACCGCCGTAACTCACATTACTGGAGTGATACTAATCCACACGTAGGTAATTCAAGAATAACAGGTTCTGAAGTTTCAAAATTTTTTCTACAATAAAAAATTACGGCTTGTGGTTCATTTTTATGATGAAAATTTGAATAGTAAGCTTACTCGAGATCGAAGGGTACTATAAAAAACTATTTTCCGTTCATTTTAGGTCAGAGATATATCAAAATTTTAGATTTCCATTAGATTTGATCTGAAATCAGCAGTGGCATCAGCATGACGGAGAAAATTGAACCTGTGAATAACTTTTCAACAATTTTGAAGATCGTTGGATAGCGAACAATGGACCCTATCTATGGGAGTATTTTTCTGAAAATGTGCATACGGAAGTGTCTCGACGAGCTGTTTTGAGATAAAATATTTTCAGTTTTCTACGACTTCCGGTTATACCGGAAGTTGACCCTAACTTTGTTTTTTAAATGGAACACACTATTCTTTATGACATTTTTAGAACTTCATTCAAAACATCATCTGTCTGATAGGTTTTCAGTTATTTTAATTTTTTTGAAAATTTTGACAGAAGCAGCGCTTCATAAAAAAAAATATTTTTTGGAAACAAAAAGAGTCAGATCAAAAATTGTCAGAATTTGCCTAATTAAGACCTGAAGGATCATAAATCTTTGAAAACTTTTCAATAAAATTATAATAGGTTCTCAGAAATTGGTGCCAAAATCGGCTATTTGAAAAATTGTATAACACTTTTTTTAATGGTAACCTCATTATTCTAAAGGCCAATGGATTCTACTCGCAAAAATAGGGAAAGTTTATGCTTAAAATACTGAATCTAAATTGAACGGTACTCATTCGTAGAAAACTTGTAAAAACTAACATTTTCGTGTGGTATTTGATATTGGTAAGTATGGATGGTGACTGATGCGCTGCGACCAAATTAGATCTATTGTGCCCCATCTTTTTCGTGTGGTAATTAGATATATCTGAATTATTTGGTTTATTTAGTTTTTTTTGGAAGAATCGACAAAAAACAAATGCTTCAACAAACAATATTTGCTAATAATCTGCGTATTTTGGATGTTTGGTATTTGTGTATTTCAGTAGAATTGGTATGAAAAATTTTCACAATTTCAATATCAATATTCAAGATACTATCCATCAAACTGGGAATATTTAAAAGAAACGATATTTCACTTTTTTCTGAACTTCTCTTTATTTCTCCGAATACTCATGGCCTTGGATAGCAGATATTGGTCACAAATTTAAAGAATCCTGCCGATGATTATTAGGTTTGCAGAACAAAAATGAACATAATTTTAAAACTGGACGACTCAAAGAAAATCAGGAATATGAACATAAAAGTCTAAAAGAAAAACACGGAGACGAACGATTGCTCAAAGAGATCATGTTGATGAAGAACGAAGGCATGATGAAAAACAGGAGAAATAAGTTGATGAAGGAATTCCCGAAAAACAGAACCAGCTCCTGAAGAAAATTTCAGGATAGAGCAATATGAAGATAATTTTGCTAGAGAAGGGAAATATGCAGTAGGACAGTCATTGTTTAGGAGGGCAGCAGTTTGAAAGTATTATCCCTTTTCATTCGAAAGAGAATAATCGATAACTGTCAGACTGGGAAACTCATATCAGAAGGTTTGTGATCGGTTTTATTAAGTCACTACAGCGAACATGTGAGATCCTGATATCGCAATGTCCAGTTTATACAATCAAGGATCGAGAACGAGAAGCAGAATAAAAATTGGTCTCAATAATGAGAAATATCAAAGTTTCGTTCCTGCTGTGGTAGATAATAGACGTTCGACCAGGTCTGTTTTCCATGATGGTACGAGGATGCCACGAGGATCAGTTTGTGTTGTGATATCCGCCGTCCTTAGTAGGTGCATCGACCCAAGTTTCGAATAAGTGTGAGTGTCGTCCGCCGGATATTCTACTGTGGTTATATGTGCCAATCCATTTTAAAAATGTCAAAATTTTTTGGGGCTCAGTTATTGCTTAGAGCAATGCCCTCCCTTCATCCCTTAATGAAGTCCCCCCTCTTCATCCTTTGACGAAGTCCCCCCTCCATCCCTCAACAAAATCCCCACTATTAACGTCAGTAACCAGGCTGGGGTAGAGCGTATTTCTACATACTGGGAAGAAAGCAGATACGAGAAATTGTGAGAGAGAGATGAATACCAGGTCCTTTATCAGATCGGGACCATCGAGGTTTAGGAGGGGGGAAACGCAGTGTTAATTCTTGGTCAGTGTAAACAAATGCCAAGGCCCACATTCTCTCAGTTTCTGCAATTATAGATCATTTATACGAACGGGTTGATAAGGAAATATTCTATCAACATCGAAGAGCAAACCGTATACATTTCTCGGTGTTCTGTAACGAGAAGCAAGTGAAGTTGCGGTAAGGCAAATTTTGGAAGTCAGCAAGCAGTACAATACAAGTTGTTGAATTTCCGTATCAAAGAAGTATTACTATTTGAAAAACCCACGAAATGATTTCGTCACAGTATTCTTCGAAAAATGCTTATATTGTTAGGTATAGTACGAAGACTTAGAAGGGCCACTATTATTTCTGCTAATTCTGAGGTACCAAGTTAGAATTCCGAGTAAGTACCACTGAATTAGCTGATTCTGAGATGTTGAGTAAGAACTTGTTTTATCTCAGAATTAGCTAATTTTGAGATGTTAAATTAGAATTCCAACTTAGTATCTCATAAAATGCTAATTCCGAAATGTCAGAATTCCGACTCAGTATCTCAGAATTATAATACTTTCTGTCACTCCTAATTCTGAATCAGCTAATTCTGAGATACCAAGTCGGAATTCTGACTCAATATTTCGGAATTAGCAAAAATAAAAATTTTAATAATAGTGACCCTTCTACGTCTTCTTCGGGCCCAATACTTTAAAAATAAATAACTACCTAAACATTGATAATTTTGTGAGTGCCCTTGAAAATTTTGTCAGACAAATTATCACTCAATTTTCAACATTTTTGTCAAATGGTTCCGGAGAAATCATCTGTGTCTAAATTTAATGTCATAAACGCCGTGTACAAAAAACATCAGTACTCACATAATTTTTTTGCGAAGATTTACAATCATGAAATAAATACCTAATATGAGCATTACGAAAGTGAATCACAAATTGCTGAAGATTGACGATCACAACAGAAGTGCGTTGTTTTTTATTGCGATCATGGTATGTTGTGTGTTCTGATGTGGAATTCATTCTTCATTCATGTTTGGTCTTCGACACGTAGATTATATCACGTGCTTTGGTTAATGTTAATTTACCCAGAGGAGATGATTTGGTCGGAAGTCAGACACTCATACCGTCTATGTTTTGCAGAGTTATGTCAATTAAATCCATGATTATGAAATAATCAATTGTATTCAAGTAACGTCAATACCGACAACATTTGAAGCCATCTGTGTTGACCCATCCTCGATAAAGGGTATTTGGCTCAGTAATGATATTGGTCCATTGAATTCCTATTTGTTTACCCTTATCAACAGGTCTATTTAAATTAGCTAATAAACCATCTGATTAAACCCTCTGATTAAACCCTCGTTGAGATGAACATAATATATGAACCGATTGTAATTTACATTAATGCACTGTTGTAACCTACTGAAGGAGATAACATGGTTATCGAAATGCACTTCTGAATTTCCATATTACATTCAAGTACTGGATTGATATTTCATTCAGGACATCATTGAAGTATTCAATTGAAATTGTTGATAAAATGATAAAAACAGAAAACAACAAATATTATCGAGTATTGTTAGTGTTAGCTGAAACACCACAGATAATTACCGAACTAAAATTTGATCATCAGTATGGGGATAGTTTTTATGTTTTGGTTCCGACGAAAAGGAAAATCCTGTTCAGAAAACATCGTGAGAGCCGAGGTAAAGTAGAGAGAAATTGGCGTTCTTCTTGAATACGCGGCGCAGTATGCCAGCCCGGTGAAATTTCGTTAACTAATAGCCACACGCTATGTAAAAAAATGTTTTGAACTCACGTAGATTGTTCTCCTGAACAAACATATGCAAATGGAATTTTTGGCGTTCCCAAGTAATATCAGATGGCCTATTTTTGAGTGATAACTTGCGTTTTCTAGCACATATTCCTACCCCGAAAAAACTCCCAAAGTTCTTCCTAGACTGATTGCATTTTTCACAAAAATATACGGATTGTGCCGTTCACAAATATTATTTCGAAATACTATTTTCTCACAAAATGGACAAATATTTGATAGAAAATAACAACTTCTCCTTATGGACATTGTAGGCTGGGCTATTCATGGACCAATCGTTGAGAACGACTCAAATGACGAGATTGCCCATGTAAATTTGTGTCGTCATAGCATACTTGATGACGAACTTCATCTTTTGGTGAAAGACAGTTTCAAACTGGAGAATTTTGAAATCAAGATATCCGACAGAATCATTAAGTTCACTGAAGACAAGAAAGCAATGGAAATTTTGGAGAAAACATCGAAAAAAACTGATGGTCGTTTTGAAATTGGCCATCTTTGGAGAAATGCTGAAGATATTCTGCCAGATAGTAAAAATAATGCAATGAAGCGTCTCATCTTCATGGAAAGAAAGATGGACAGTTTGCCGAGAAGTACTGCCCTAAAATTGATGAATATGTAAGAAAAGGGTATGCGAGGAAGTTGGAGACTGATGAACATATTAAGAGTCCGAAAGATTGGTACCTACCAGACTTCGCGGTGTGGAATATCAATAAACCAGATAAAATAAGACTGGTGTTCGATGCTGCTGCCAAGTCTTTTGGATTATGCTTGAATGATTTTTTACTCCAAGGTCTGGACCTTGTTCCTTCACTGGTATCCATTTTGTGACGATTCTGTTATCGGAGATATCAGGGAGATGTTCCACCAGGTATCCATTAGGGAAGTTGATAGGTATGCACAACGATTTCTTTGGCGAGCAATGGAAAGAAATAGAGAACCAGATGTATATCAGATGAACGTGATGATTTTTGGAGCAGTCTCTTCACCATCCGTTGCTCAGTTCGTAAAAAATAGAAACGCAGAAAACTTTGAAATGCAATAACCCGGAATTACTAGAGCAATGAAGCAACAACACAATACGTTGATGACTATTTGGATTCATTCGCCTCAGAAGAATATGCTATTCGATGTGTCCATGATGTCATAGAGGTACACAAGGAAGGAGGTTTTCAGATGGTAAAATGGATAAGCAACTCTCAAAATGTGATGAATTCCATTCCACTAGATCTTCGCACCGAATCCAAAAATAGTATGAAATTCGATTCTGAGAAGATAGAAAGAATTTTGGAACTCACAGTCACCGGAAAAAGACTGTTTCATATTTTCACAAAATTTCAAAAAAATTCCCTTTAAAATCTCAAGCGGGCGCAAAATTCCTACAAAACGAGAGGTTCTCAGAACTATTATGTCAGTTTTCGATCTACTAGGCTTTCTAGCTCCACTTATGGTAAAAGTCAGAATTCTGATGCAGAACATATGGAGAAGCAAAGTTGACTGGGATGCCAAAATTTCTGAAGATCTCTTTCAAATGTGGCGGAATTGGTTGAATGCATTGCAAGAATTTTCTCCAATTGAAATCAAAAGGTGTTACTTTCCAGAAATCAGTAATTCAGTGAAAGCTAGAGTAGAAATGCATTTATTCTACGATGCTAGTGATAAAGCAGATTCTTCGGCTGCTTTTTTGAGAGTTGTGTTGATTCAAAAAGTAGACACAAGCTTCCTTAGTTCAAAATTTAAAGTCGCTCCCCTGAATCAACAACGTATTCCAAAATAGAACTGCAAGCCGCTGCACTTGCCAGCAGACTAGTTAAAACAATACGGTCGGAAATAGAATATAAAGTGAAGAAGTTCAGTTTTGGACAGATTTTCTAGTTTTCCTAAAACCCATTCGCTCCGAGTCCAGACGATTCCCTATGTTTGTTGCTCGCACAGTTGGGAAAATACTGGAAGACACCGAAATTTCTTCGTGGCACTGGGTGCCTTCTGATCTGAATGTGGCAGACTTGGCAACCAAAGAATTCAAATCTGTGAATTTCCAAGAAGGCAGTGATTGGCTGAGGACCATCAGTCCTAAAAAAATCAAATGAATTCTGGCCATGTGAACCATCTTGTTTTTACAATAATGAGGCGAAAATTTTGATAACGATAGATGAGCAACATCACAAAGAATTTGCAGCATCACCTGATATAAGTCGGTTCTCGAAATGGTCCAGGATTGTCCGAGCCTTTGCGTGGATTTTACATTTCAGAAACGTAATGAGAAAACATAAAAATGCAAGACCAAGTAGGTATAACACATCTTGACATCCAAGAAATTACCAAAGTCTCCATATTATGGATAAAAAAGTGTCAATACGAGTCTTTCGGAGAAGAGATACGTTTATTGAAAACAGAAAAAAAATTACCGAAACACAATCGCCTCTATAAACTAAATCCGTTTCTGCACAGTGATGGTACAGTTCGTCCGAAAGGGAGGTTTCCTGAAGGAGAATTACTGAATATGTATTATGATTATAGGTGTCCAATGATTTTAGATCCCAAGCACACATATACTCAACTACTAATGACTATTGTAAACAATTTGAGATTGAAATATTGGATCTTGAAATATTGGATCTTAAAAACTCGATCTAACGTGAATAAGTGTTTCAATAACTGCCAAGTATGTAAAATCAGGAGATGTAAACCTATAGTTCCTGAGATGGGAATGTTACCAGAGCAGCGCTTGGAACCCTTTGTTTTTCCTTTCACATACGTTGGGGTTGATTTTTTGGGACCAATGACAGTCTCAATAGGAAGAAGATTGGAGAAAAGTCTCAACACGAGTTGCAATAATGGCAATCCGTCGTCTCATATCTAGAAGAGGGCAACCAAAGGATTTTTTTTGATAATGGTACCAACTTTGTGGGGGCAGATCGTGAGCTGAAAGAATCCACCAAATTAATAGAAAATTCTAAAATATCTACCAAACTATCTACGATAGGAATTTCATGGAAGTTTAATCCACCCAGTGTTCCACATATGGGGGGGATTTGGGAACGCATGATCAGAACAATAAAAACTGTTCTGAAAAGTTCTCTGAAATCAGTACATCCCAAGAAAGAAGTTTTATCAACTTTGCTTGCTAAAGTAGAATATACGGTGAACTCACGACCTTTAACACACATCTCCATTGACCCCAATGAACCCGAAGCCTTGACACCTAATCATTTTCTTCTGCTGAGACATGGATTATGCCATTATAATTGAAAATGAAATGTTGAGCCGAAAGAAGTGGAGAATTGCATATTGGCGACGGAGGATTCAAGAATACCACCCAACACTAATATGCTGGAAAAAGTGGTTCTCTAAAACCGATCCCATCAAATTAGGGGAAGTTTGCATAATAGTTGACGAAAAACTCCCAAGAAACGAGTGGCTGATTGGCCGCATAACAGAAGTATATCCTGGAAAGGATGGAGTCATCAGAGTTGCCAGTGTCAAAACAAAAAAAGGAACTTCCACTCGGCCACTTGGTAAACTCGACGTTCTTAACGCGCGGGAAAATGTTGAATTTGTATAAAAATAAAGTTGGTCTTGTCATCTATATGAATTTTGTCAGATATATGTCGTTATATTTCATGCAATAAAAGTTCAGTTTTTGCTAACAAAGCGTTTTAAAAAGTAACATGCCTCATATTTTCGACTCAGTGGGAATGTGTAGAGAGAAGGGTACCTATTCCGACTCAAAAGTATCCATTTCATTTGAAAGTTTAAACACCAGGGGTGCTATTTTCGAATCGTCCGGTTTTGATTCGTATTTGAATAAGGAAGACAAACATACATATTTCGTGTGTATTGGTATGAAACAGTTAATAAAATTCTCATACGAAACGATTCGAAAATAGCATTCCAGACATTCCAACCATAATCGTATTGTGAATGAGGGGTTGACCTTAGTATGCTTGAATTTGCCGCTCCACCCGGTTGAGAACCAGCTCTACTAGGACTTTCACGAGGAGGAAAATAGAAAGAACTCGCAGCAAGGAACCAGTGTGAAAACAGAAACGGTGAACGGTGATGGACCCAGAAACAAAATATCAGTATATGCGCAAGTGTGCCATATGTAGAGCTCTTTGGAAATCTTCCGATTTTATATTGCAATTGGAAATATCTACATTATTATCATGATTATTATTATAATGAATGAAGATTTACACACAAAAATAATAAAAATTTTAATGAAAGTTTTTGATAAAACGCGTTTCTGGAAATTTATTTTCCAGTGTATAGTCAGAACGATCTGAAAGCACACCTACCCCATTTAAGATTTTCTATCTCATACTCACCCTGGAAACGTGAGTGTAACCGCAGAAAAAATATTCCCTACACTTCCATCTTTGCAAAGTGAAATTGCTTCTGAAGAGTCTGTTTCCCAATTTCTTCCGACCTCCCTGATAATTGAAATAGAATTTCGACGACAAACATTTATTGGAGACCTAGCCAATGAGGTGCGATTCTTGCATCAATTGAACGATTTCTGCGAGTGATACTTCAGAATAACATTCCCCTATTTCAGTTGACTGTTTGAATTTTTAATGTAAACTGGATAATTTAAATTCGTATCTGAATGAAAATGAAAATTTTAACTTTCAGATAATTTTCTTTTCAGCTAGGTTCTTTTCGGAATTACTATCAGATGTAACGTCCAGCGTAGCTTTGGTCGGGAAAGTGATTGTTGTCTGTTGAATATTACAAAAAAAATACCTTGGGATTTTTTCCATTTTAAATTCCAAATGAGAATGATCTTCTTTTCAACATGAATTATTCATCATTAAGGCAGTGCGAAAGGAATTAATGAAAATACGCCCAATTTATAGTTTGAAAGTGTACATAACAAAATAATATCAACGTTGACCATATATACCTGCCTCAAAAAAATTAATAAATCTACAAAAATAACATTCATCATATCAATTCAATTTTATACCAACCAACAGAATCACGAACGTAAACATCACAAAATATCTTTTTTCTACAACCACACTGCATAGTTTTATGTTCGCAAACATGATTATTTCTCACAATAATTGAAATTTGACATTAGTGTGCCGCAAAGTGACATTTCTGTGTCACGAAGTGATATTTCTGTGCCAAAATTTTTCAATACCTAATTTCTAAGCAATACAGTTTTGATGAGAGCAAGGTGACAGTATATTTTTTCAATCATAACAAGAATTCATTTTTGAGAGATTTCTCTGGAATTTATTTACCAGTTATTACCAATAACTAATAGTTAATAGTTAACTTAAAGATATGTAATTATTTATTATAATAAATATTCGTTTGGAAATGAACTTGATTATATTATAACGGAATTAATAGTCAGTGGCATAAGTCACTAGTTCCGAAATTCAATTATTTCCCTCATAGAGTACTCGCTGGCGCTCGTGCCGCAACTTTTTCAAAATTGTGAGAAATTAGCTCGTTTCTGCACTTGTTGCACAGTATATACTATTTCATGTATGTACTACAAACCGGGTTAAATTATTGAATTACTGCCAACCAATAATGTCTGATCACTCTGGCATCAAGTAAGCATCTGAAAAATTATCGAAAGATGGAGTGTTACGAAATGCCAGGGTGGGTCCCTTTGTTTGAGTTTGCACGATAAATTTCGAATTCCCAGAGTGATTATTAAGATACAAGATCTGAATTGGGGTATGTATGTTTTCTTAGATCCTTCTGCGATTTTTTTTATTACGGTGGTATTTTCTAGGGTGAGTATTGAAATGCAGTATCTGAAATGGCGTAAAAAAAATTCCAAATCGATAAATGAACTGTTCAGCATTTTTTTTATCACGGGGTTAGTTTCCAGGGTCGAGAAAAAAAATCTGAAATGGAGTAGGTATGCTTTATCAGATCTGTACCTATACACTGGAAGAGAAATTTCCAGAAACGCACTTTTTATCACGTTGTGTGTAATTGTCCCAGCCACTAATCAAATTTGTGTAAACCTTCACTCATTATAATCATTATCATGATTAATGTAAACATTTCCAATTGCAATATGAATTCGGAAGATTTCGAAGGAGTTACCAAAACTTTGAATGGCAAAATTTATCTGAATTCCTTGCAAAATGAACGGTTTTTTCTTTTAGAAAATTTACCTATACTATTGAGGCAAACAATTTTATTCTAAGATGATGGCTGCCTGACAAATCATGACGCGTTCGAATGAGTTCGGATCAAATGTACTCAGGGTGATAGATGAGACGTCGTGGCCCAATTCTGTGGCCACCAACATCACCGGACTTAAATTCATTGGATTTCTTATACGCAGGCCATTCGAAAGGAAGATTCTCTTCGACACCTATAACTGATGTGAAATAATATTCACACTGCTGCTTGTGACCCATTTGAAAATGTTCTTCTTGAGAGGATGTCTTCTCGGCGTAAGAGCACATGTGAGGCAATTTTAACATTCAGTGTAATACTATTCGGTACGATGTTGAATAATCGATAGTGTGGACCGAGGGGTACACCACTGTGAGATTCTGTGGAATTCCTTGGAATTCCGTGGAATTCCATGGAGTTCCGTGGAATTCCATGGAGTTCCGTGGAATTCCATGGAGTTCCGTGATTTCCTTGGAATTCTGTGGAATTTCGTAGATTTCCGCAAACTTCCTTCGAAAAGAAGTGTTCGATCCATTCTCATTTTGTTCAGTGATTAAATTTTGTCTGTTTCAAGCCTCTCCAAGAAAGACGATATTGAAAAAAAATGTTATGGAATTTTGATATATGCTTTGGGCTACATATTGGAAAAAATACAATTGTTATTTACATCACTAATATCTCACCTCGATAATATTCCCTCGTAGCTTTACGTATAATCATGTGACCCATTCAGAGAGCGAACATTTTTCTGAATCGATATGCATTCGCAAAATTGCTCTATCTTCAACCGTTCGCAAGTTGAAAAATGTAACAAAAATTTTTTTCAACATCCATCTAATAAGTTTTCTTCAGTAGCAAATACATTTGAATACCTATGTCTCAAGTTATTGGCATGGCATCCAACAAACCGAGGTGAGGTAAAGATTCTCCAAGAATTTTAAAAATGCCCATTATATCGAGATTTTCAGAAATTCTGCTTTTCTGAACGGTCATCACCTAGCGCTGGCCTAACCTTATTTCCAAGACTGTAGAAGGTTTACCGGACAACCTGTTTTCCTAATCTTGTAGAACCGAATTCAAGTACTTTAGATATGACAGAATACGGTAACAATATTTGCTATTAATGAGGTTCATTTTTGAAAACCTGAAACTTTTCATAATAATTTCTGTTTGTATACAGTGTCACCGTTAAAGTCCGCATCATATGGGATTTTTTTTTAATATTCACTTATTGCAAATTTAGAGTTCGTGAACAGTTTGTGCTTTGAAAATAACGCAAAATGATGTTTACGATTGTTTTCTATCTATTGGCTACACCTGTCAAATTTGACATTTTTTCAAAAAAATCTCTGAATGTTAGGTTATTTCTTAATATTTCGAAATATATTATATGAAAATGTTGTTTATTTTTCGGTTTACTACCCACCTACCAAATTTGAACCAGTTTGAACAACTTAAATTTTTTTCGTGTTTTCTTAACCTTACACTTTTTCGGGTAATTTAAATTTTATGAAATCTGGAAAAAAAAAGTTGAGATGTAATACACCCATCTGCTGAAAGAATTTTTTCTGTTCACAAATATTTGTAACTGGATATTTTCAAAAAAATACAAATATGCTAAGAAAATAAAATCATACTTGATGCAAAGTGGCTCTAGTTTCAATATTCCATATCAAAATTTGTTTCAATTATTTTTATCACAATACATCAGTGAAGTAGAAAATACTATAGGTCTATTGGTTTAAAAAAAAAACGATAATTCGAAACTAGAGCAACTTTGCATCAACTGTAACATAATTTTTTTAGCATATTTGTATTTTATTGAAAATATCCAAGTAGAAACATTTTTAAACACAAAAAATCCTTCCAGCAGATGGGATTATTACATCTCAACTGGTTATTTCAGATTTTACCAAATGTGAATTATCCGAAAAAGTGTAAGGTTAAGAAAACGCGACAAACTGGTTCAGATTTGGTAGGTGGGTAGGAAACCGGAAAATAAACAACTTTTTCTAATAATATTTTTCGAAAAATTGAGAAATAACATTTTGAATTTTTTTTTTTATTTCAAATTTGACAGGTGTAGCCAATCGATGGAAAACAATCGTAAATGTCATTTTGCATTATTTTCAAAGCAAAAACTGTTCACGAACTCTAAATTTGCAATAAGTGAATAATAAAAAAAAGTCTCATATGATGCGGACTTTAACGGTGACAGTGTAGATATCCAAAAAGTAATAAGGGTAGTTTATTCTCAGTCAACCGAAAATGGTATATTCAGCTTTATATTGACTGAACATGATGAATTAAATAAACAAAATCGGAGATTTTGAACAAGAAATTAAATAACAAATCATAGACTTAAAATACTGATAATTTAAACTAGAGTTCAAAAATAATCATGATTTTTTCAAAAACATAAAAAAATCTTGATATTTATTTAAAAATAAAAAACGTGATTTTTCCAGATTTTATATAAACAGTTACTAGCACCCTATAATTTTTTCGCTTATATTTTGGTTGCAACAAAAACCAAATTTAAATTGACTAGTGCAGAAAAAGATTCAACATTAAATATCATACAAGTACTGAATGAAAAAATTGGATTCCTAACACTCATTATAAAACTTCAACGGTTTTGTTTTCAGAAAAGTACCTATTATACAGTGTCAGTGCCTTACATTGATGGGTTTCACCAGAGAATATTCTTGAAGTTTCAAAACTTCTTCCTACTTTGAAACAGTTTTTATTGTCTCATCAGCTTTGGTTCTCTACATTTGTAGTCGTTCATTCCAATTTTCGTAACAAATTAGGAGTGGAGAAAGCGGGAAAATTGGCATTTCTGTACAAACACTATAATAAAAGTTAACGAATTTTTTAAAAAATATCTAATATTTTTTCAATGTTAAGAATATCGTTTTATTCGCAGTTTGTAGGTATCAGTTTAATTTGTATTTTGATTATATTTTGTAAAATAAATAAATCATGATTAAAATAAAACAATACCTGATTAAAATCACGTATTTAAATAGTGGTTTGAATGAAATTATTTTAGATAGGTGAACCCTGATTTATGCTTGGTTTATGCAACGTTCCCAAGAACTAAGACTAGTAACTAATAACTAAGCATACTACCTTTTTTGACTAAGAACTTAGTTCTTAGTTAAAGGTTGGGCAACTTTTAAATCATAGTTCTTAGTTTTTAGTACAAGTATGGATTGCCTAAACGCGCTCATTGATTTGATGGTGTTGAATTCTTAGTTATTAGTTCTTAGTCATAGTCTTAGTTCTTGGGAACGTTGCATAAACCAAGCATTAAACTCTTATCAGACTAAAGCAAAGTATACTTTTATTAACTCATTGAGGCAGAAGGATCCTATGTCAAATAAAAAACCATTCATTGATATCTATTCTATATCATTTGAATCACAGCAGATTTGAAATTTTTGGGAATGTTAATTATTACTGCAAACCGTCATTATTTTCAAAAACAGTTTCTCACAAATCTTCAATACTGGCTGACAACTTCAATAGATGCGGATCTAGAATTTTATGAAAAGTCACTTCCAGAATTACTATCTACAAATCGAGTTCACGAAGAACTCCCAGACTCTCCAATTCCCACATCTCGTTTCAAACTGCGCCGCATTGGTTTCACAATTGCGCGCCTAATCCACCGTATCAAAACAATGAATGAAAAGCACGATAAAATGGCAAACGTCTTACTTGGGCCACTCCGATATTTTCATCCTGTCGCTCTGTCGAGTCAATTACGCCTTATGTCGATGATCAAAACCCACTTGAAACAAAACGCGAACAATTGCACTCTATCCCGCCAAGTTGATTTCGTGTTTAGTACTGGCTGGGGTGTGTGGAAGCTCACGGCAGCTCCTGGACAGTGTTGCCAGAGTTGACGGTGGACGTTTCTCGACAAAAATACGGAAATGGCGAACGATGAGATAGTCGCGATTAAGAGTTGTTGTTCATTAATTCAATTAGAAAACTTCCAAGTAGTCCTGAGAGCTTTGTTTACAAGTTGGTTGGCACTCCGATGTTGCTTCTGATAGTTGTTAAGAAGTTTGTTTGATTATGAAAGGGGAAGTGTTCGGGATACAACAGCAAAACTGCGGGATAACAGAATTGTGAAACAGAAAGTATGTCTGAAGAGATTGCAGTGTGTAAGATCACATCCAGATTTTCTGAATCAGGTGAAACAGATAAACAGAAAAAAATAAATGAAGGAGTCCTGATAGATTTCCCGAGCTGAAATATTGTCATCATGTCGATCTGAGTGAAACCCTTGGATTTTCTTGTTGAATCATTTTGAACAATATAGTTCACGTAGCGTTCGTTGTGATGGATGATATTTTTTTGTGAAAATCTGATGAATAGCAATTACCTATATTGATTCGTTGATGAAAAATTTGACTATGGACGGTGACAATATAAACCATAAAAACATATAATAATATCAAAAGTATCCAATCAATTCCCAATCAGTTGCAAAAAATATGCTAATATATGATGAATGAATCATTGGGATCAAGCATCTTTTCCATCTGAAGTTAGCAGTAATGCCTAAAGAAGGTAACAACACTACATCTTTAGAAAACCCAAGTAGTGCAGATGAAGAGTTCAATGATAATAATATGTAGTGTTGTAAAAAGGTGAAGTGAAATGTATATACTTTGAAAAAGAGTTGAATGATAATGAAAGGTTTGTACTTTTCCTGTTTTATTGTTCCATTTTGATTTTATTTTGATTACCAGAAAATACAGCACATCGTTTCTCAGTTTGAATCTTGCATTTATTCAATTTTACATCTATTTGTTTGAAAGTTCTTATTATATAACTCTCGGAAATACCAAAACTTTTCTGAACAATAAGAAAATAAATTATAATATGAAATCGTGATTCAAAATTATGTATTCAAACAAACAGACCTTTAGGACAAGATTGTGAGGAAATACTTAAATCGGATTTAGGAATTCCTAAGAGCAATTTTCGTTTCACCACCTGTTAGGTAATGCTCAAGGGTGGTAGGAAATACCCAAAATTAGACCCCGAAACCTTTCTATTCGATATATCTGGAATTGGTTTGAGATTTGAAGATGAACTGCAGCCAAATTTAAGGAGTCTGGAAGATGAACTCTCTCAAAATTAGAATAACTTGAATAGGAAATTCGAAAAAAATTCAAATATCTGGAACAAAATCTTGAAAATTTGTAAGATGAACGAGAACTACTACTATTAGAATTACTAAAAAATTCAATGAATTTAAAAGAAAAACTTAGAAAATAAGATGAGCTAGAAAATAAAAATTCAAGAAACAGAAATGGACTTGCTCATTACGCGCTAGATCACTGTGTGGCAGAAGATCTTCAAATGTTCAGGGGTTCTCCAAGAAGTTTGATCGACTCCAGGAACTATGGAAAAACACCTAGAAGTGGTTCTACAGTTGAGGCGTAACATACCTGGTTATCAAGAGGCATTTTCGAGATAAACCGACGCATGAAGATGTATGAAAGAGCAATACCGAATTAAGGGATACGATGTTGGGCCAGAATCTTGTGGATCTAGCAATCTAAAAATTGTCTTCTGGAATTAATTGACAGGATTGGAGAGTTATAAGAAGTATGTAAGAGATGATATATTAATCCAGCAACCAAACATGAAGACTGTGGACTGTGCTGCTTCCATGGAACTTCACGGTGTGAATATGAGGAATTATGCAAGAATCGACACACTCCAAGAAAAATATTTTGATTCGAAATATCTTTGAGAAGGGAAGAATGTAACGAGTTCGAGCAGGACCCGTACAGTATACCTGACCGTTGTGCTAACTCATGAAGTATGTATGTATTAGACACCGCATTTCGAATAGACGAGAAGAGGATCAAACCTTGTCGAGTCTAGAATCACCCAAGAGATCGAGAAGTCACCTAAATACCACCTAGATGCGAGCAGAATGATAATGAACGAATGACGAAGTTCAATGAGGATATGAATACAGAGCCCTTGACCAGAGATGGCAATGAGTTTAACAGAGTTAGTTTGCAGAATACAGCGCTATTTTGAGTTGCCTACATAGTAAAGACATAAATTACTTTGTAGATATAAAATATTTATTTTACTGGTGAAAATAAATTAGTTAAAATCGTTGAGAGTATATTTTCAATACAATTTGTTACAGATTGTTGACAAAAAGAAAGTAGAGAATCGTGGAGGTGGAATATTTTTCGGATAAAAGTGTGTTGATAGCAGGCATTTGTAATGGGAGTTTTATAGAATCATCACTCTTTAGATTTCACATACTAGCAAAACGATCTTTTGACGAAAGACCATCGAGTTCCTCACCAAGCCTTGAGAAAAAGCTGAAAGAATAACACCAACTATTTTCACTTCTGAACGAAAGTTATGGAGTTCAACCAAGACGCATAGACATCTACATAAAAACCTCAGTTGGTCTTTTCATACTGATGAAATTAAAAAATAATTGATATTAATATATTCAGAATATCATTAAAGTCACTTTCGAGGAAGAAGCACAGAAACTAAAAAGGTTTTGGGAGTCTAGAAAGAAATGAGCACTTCTAGTTCTCTCAGTGCTAAATTACATTTCGCACTGTGAACCAGTGACGTAGCCAAGGGCGGACTGGGCCTCCATCAAAATGTTTGAAAGTTTCGACGATATAGGTATTCAATTGCATGTTGTTATTATGTATTAAACTTCTGGAGGCTTATTTTGTAATCAACACATTGTTTTTAAAGCAAAATTAATGATGTTCAGAAAAAAATTCTAACGGGCTGTTAAGGTATTCAGGCATAACTTTCAATTGTAAACAACTTTTCTCAATAACATTCTTCTGAATTTTCTGAAATGAGGAAAATCAACTCTTGTACAATTTTATATTTTTTGGCCTACCCTGTAAGCTATATGACTTGCAACCATTTTAAGGGTACAAATATGATTATCGAAGATGCACCAACTTTCGGCAATATGTATTTAGGTTGTGCAATTAATGAGAAAAAATCCCAAGTGTTGCACACTTGAATTGCCACACTGTATACAAAAAAAAAAACATTTTGATTTGAATAATTTAATTTTATTATAATTTCTGTACTAGCAGAGTGGAAGTAAGCAAACTTCACTATTTGAGAAATACTAAAAACCAAAAGGTCTTTTTAACAAAATCCCAAAATAACATTCTGTTTCATGTTTGAGAAAGAATGAATAAATCAAAATACATTTTTTCCTGCAATAACACAATAATTCAGTCATATACAAAAAGTGTAAAGGATTGTGCAGATTGGTCTTGTGAAACAGAATATATCAAAATATTCGACGTCTCCTATATGCTTAATTTGTGTTCCTTGACTTTGTTATGATTTTTATATCAGGAAAATCTAGGTGGAAGACTTATTCAATAGGGGCCGCCGGCCTCACGGTTGACCAAATAAACAAATTCAGAAACTTCCGGGGGCGGCAAAATTGAAAAATCAAAAATTTCAGTTTGGTTCAATCTTGAGCTTCGAAGGTCTGCATGGACCTTCTTCAGGGACCAGAAATCCTTATTTCCAAAGAGAAGACTTTTTGACCAACTTTTCACTTCTTCCACCTATATGAATTTCCTGTTTTCTCTGTTTATTTAACCTCTATATAAGGGCTGTTCGCCCCCTCCGGCTCAAGTTATATCTATTTGAATGAATTATTTAGCATTAGAATCGTCAATGTTTTATAAATAAATTGAGTTATAAACCGTTCTTGCGAAAAAATTAATGAATAAAGTTATAAACAATTTTAGAAACAAATTGTCCAAAATAATTTAGGTGTAATTCATTCTATCACATTTGATCAATTACAAATTTATGTTTCATTACAGCTTACTGATTAATTATTAGAAGTGTGGAATTTTTTAGTTGATATAGCTCACAAATTATTTCAATTGCTCAAGAAAGTTATAACGAGTATAGAGAAATGTTATATTTATTAATGTATTTCAAGTACATATCGAAGAAAATAGTAATAATATCTTCAACGTTATTCATCATCTTCCTTCTCTGTCCGATCGTAAATTTTTATTCTCAAACGAGAAGTTCGGCTCTGGAATTATTTGTTCCCGAAAATCTTTATCTTCCTTTGCAAAAAAATTAAATTTCTACTCAATGACATGTTCATATATTTCTCAAGCAGCAATGATATACCAATATTAGAAGACTCCTCATTAATTGACAATCTTCCATTCGTACTGGAGTGGGCCCTGTCAGATTTCAGAAATATTTGGAACTTGGGGATTTCGAGGGATGGACATTCATCTCACCAAACGGAAAATATGGTTCATCGCGTCTCAGAACCCGCGCCTCTCTAACTATTAAGGGGTCAATTTATTTTGTAAATAATCTTAAAAATAGCCATTTTTAATATGTCTGAGAGATTCATTCAGTAATTATATCCTACGATATATAAACTTCACCGTGGTTACTGTTTAATTTCATTTATCAAAAACCCATCTGACAGAGTAGGTATTAGTCTGTTAATTGAAATTATCAGTAGTAATACCACAAGTGAATGAATTTTCGCGATAAGTCTGTCCATTCATTTCTGAGGGAAACTGAATTACTTACACTACGAGTCCGCAGGACGAGTGCTGTTTTCTTGAGTCAATTCATTTGAGTTCCGAAATGAAAGACAGACTTGTGAGATAAATTAAATCACGAGTGGAATTTTATTAGACTATTTCGCAAAAAAAGTGAAAGGTAAAAAATCCAAAAATTCGGTACAATTAGAGGAAATCAGCAAAATAGTTACGAAGGTGATCTGACAAATTAATAAAGTTTAATAAACATCGGACATTGGCATCGAAAGAAATACATATTTAATTAAAACATTTTAAATGGGTGCATAGCGTGATTACTTATATTTTACGTTTAACTGTCACATACACAAATCTGAAAACACTGAACTTGACAGGCCAATCAGTTGGTGATATCGATAATCCGAACTTGACTAGAGCTCCTGATTGTTTCAAGTGCGTGAAATAATCAAGATAATCTATGGAAAATCAACATGAAAAAGAAACAATTCAGATTTTTTAATATATGAGTTCGTAGAGAAAGTACGATATGTAAAGCTTATATCACAAACGCCTCTAGACTCTAGACAAAAGCGCAGCGAGTGATTAAAATACTCGTTACCTAAAAGACTTTTATAAAACACTTGTACCATAACGGACTATTGAAATGTTCAACACAGTAAAGGAGCTACAAGAGTTCGACAATCAATTTGATCATTTTTACATGTTAATTGCCATAAGGATTTTTAAGATCCATTCTGCAAATTTTGGTTCCTTTCAAGGTCACGCGTCACTGCTTCGCGTTCATCGTGTGACGTAGTCGAGAGAGATCCAGTTGATTGATAACATTTTGCCAATAGATCGCGCATCTTGAATATTTTGAATTGGATTTTAAAGAAAAAAAGATTTCCGAGAACGAGGTTTGAACCAGCGGATTAAGTTTGGTAGCGAGTGACGCTAGCCTTGTCTCCACGGAGACTTCGTACAAGTTGATGTACAAATGTGGGATATATATTTCTGCAGACTCTGTTGAATAATATACGAAAAATAATGATTGTGAGTCTGATAATAATAATAATGATGTTTGGAATAAATGTGAAAAAATTGCGGTTCAACGGTGGTCTAGCGTTTCAACAAGCTATGTGTATAGGGTGTCTCAAAACATATCATTTAAGAGAGAAAAATATGGCGGCTGCTCGTTTGATTTAGTATACCTGGTGTACCAACATATTATTTAAGAGAAAATAACATGGTGGGTGCTTGTCTTATTTAGTATACAGGGTGTCTCAAAACGTATAATTTAAGAGAATAAAAAAATGGCGGCTGCTCGTTAGATTTAGTATACAGGGTGTCTCAAAACTTATCATTCAAGAGAAAAAAAACATGGCTGCTCGTTAGATTTAGTATACCTGGTGTACCAACATATCATTTAAGAGAAAATAACATGGTTGGTGCTTGTCTTATTTAGTATACAGGGTGTCTCAAAACGTATAATTTAAGAGAATAAAAAAATGGCGGCTGCTCGTTAGATTTAGTATACAGAGTGTCTCAAAACTTATCATTCAAGAGAAAAAAAACATGGCTGCTCGTTAGATTTAGTATACCTGGTGTACCAACATATCATTTAAGAGAAAAAACATGGAGGTTAAAGAAAAAAACACATGGAGGGTATGGGGATTCGAATTAAAAATAAAACATGGATGCTTCTGAGTGGTCAACGCTCATCATAGTTGTACAGGGACGTCTCACGAATTTTATTGGGGAAAATATATACGGGGGCGTTTTGATTTAAACATCATTGCTTTTGGAAAAAAGATAACAGCTTCTGTCATTTGTCATATGTCTCATCATAGATAGAAAATATCTACCGAGTGTTTGAGAAAAAAAAAAAACATGACCACCATTTGACATCATGAAGGAATACATCAAATCCATCAGTGTCCAAAAAACGCATTAACGATATGTCGGATCTATACGAATCATCGAAAAATAAGCACTTCCGGTTTGAAAAAATTGAGGTAGAAGAAGAGTAATAGTGAATTCGGATTATCCACATCGAGGAGAGTTCAAATATGCAATAAAATGGCCACTTCCGGTTTTCACTTCCGGTTGTCCGATTTCGATAATTTTGGCATCAATTGATTCGTTTCGATGTCAAGAAACATTTTTAAGCATTATCCAATGCCAAAAGGGCATAGGAGGCTATCTTCGTTATTAGTAATGATACAGAAACGTGCGGGTACTCTATTGAGACAACTTTTATGGGGGATCAAGAAAATGATAGAATTTCCTTCCGTCAACTGCCATAAGTGCCATAAACCTCACATTTTAATGCGTTATGTAATCATCGCTCAAATGTTAGAAGTCGGTTCGTTAGAACGTCGCTCAATATATCGGCGGCGCCTCACACTCGATATCTGTCAGTTGTCATTGGTAATATCGTTGAAGAAAAAAAAATGTGACAAATAAACATGGTTGTACAGGTACATAAAAACATGGCTGCTACATGTATGTGTCGGATGAAAAATGGGTCATTGTGAGTAGCAACGTATTCAGCAACAGTATATACAGGGCGTATCACACGTTATTTAAGAGAAAAAAACATGGCTGATGCAAGTGTCAAATGTCATGTGGAAAATGGGACGCAGAAAATACGTATCATTGGGGATATGGGAACCCAATAGAAAAATATGGTGATATTTCATACTGAGTGTTCCAAAAATTTGTTAGACATACACAGAGTGTTCAAAAACTATTCAAGATATGAAAAAAAACACTCATAGGACGTTTCAATCCTAATCAAGAAGGTATAAAGAGCATCTCATTTATAGAAAAAAAAAATATGATGTTTTAACAGGAGTTTAGCGTTTCAACGTGCGATCCCAATCGGAAATGTATTACATGTCATCGAGACCGAATACGTCAGCGCTCTCTATCATCAGGAAGGTGCCCAATCATTAAAAATTGAGATAGAGCATTGATAAGGGTCCAAATTTAGTTACTATCGGTCGTACGATTTCAATAATTTCGACACCAATGGGTTTGTTTCGATGTCAAGAAACATTGTTAAGCATTTTCCAATGTCAAATAGGCTAGGAGGCTATCTTCGTTATTAGTAAAGGTATAGAAACATGCGGGTACTCTAATAAGACAACTTTTATGGGAGATCAAGTTTGATCAAAGCAGAACGGACTAACCTTATAAAACGTCTATTTTAGTCGCATTTTTGCATGTTTTTCCGTTTCAAATTTTAGCTGTTTTTTTTAACGCAAAAAACGGTTATTGTGGTCGCATTTTGGCATGTTTTAGCGTTATGAATTTTAGCTGTTTTTTCGAACGCGAAAAACGTCTATTTTGATTGGATTTTTGAGGGGAGGCAGACCACCAACTTAGGTTATAAAGTAAAAATAAAAGAAAACAGTTTGAATACAAATTTATTGAGTATTTTTATTTTGGTAACATATCACATAACCATTTGTATAGAATATCTACGTTTCGGAGACTGCAATTATAGTGGGGTTGCTTATCAATGTGATGCATACAGGGTGATATACCATCATTGTCGCCGAATGTGGGAACCATCCATGACGTATTATCATAGTCCTCCAAATTCACAACACGTGTAGGTAGGTTCAATTGATGAAATTTCTCTGTAAGATAGTCACGTTTTTGGAGTCCTCGTACATAAATGATATCAACATTCTGTAAATTTTTCTTTAGGATGGAATCTAATTGATGATATTCCACAAAGCCAGAGGAATACCTCAATCCATGAACGTTTCGCTCCAAGAACCAGGCAGTACGTTTATCTGCTCTACTCAAAGAGGAAAATGGTATAGTTGGCAGCAGAAGAAAATTACTACATTGAATTCCAATCCTAATGGCAATCTCCTTAGGATGGAATTGTTGCTCGATGGTAAAGCCTTGAATATCTACAACAGCTATTTTCATGTTGACTCTGTGATTGATACTGAAGTGACAAGCATATGTTCAGTTTAATTTGTTAATGATTTCGCTGAGTGGGAGGTGCTCAATAACAGTGTCGTGCACAATGATGCAATAGGCTCTAGTATTTTGGGGAAATCCTTCAGATGCCTCGATTTCGAGTTTCACATCAACAGTGGAACTTTTTATGCTCTCATCCCTTCTGGAACAATCGATGACAAAGAGAGTCTTGCCAACAAATTCGGTGGAGCTCAGCAGAGGATTATGTTGATTAGTAATTTTGTAGCTGAGACCGAATTGTGCATAGTTGAAATAGGCTTGCGAAAAATTACCCTTTGCAAAATTCAGATGCATATTTTCTTTCGGGTAATTTTCACCGTTCAGAGTGAGCGTTATATTGGTGATATTCGAATGAGCGAATATTGTTGGATCATTGTTGAATTTGGCGTAATCACGGTCTTTTTGGAAACATACAATCACATAGCGAGGACTTTCGAGAAACGAGGAAGTCTTGACGGCCCATATTTCACTTTTTGCACCTTGTGTGAGAGCAGGCAACATATGAAGTTCCCATTTTCTGAACGGCATGAGAATAGGAGTATCAGCTTGGATGGCCTTCAAGAGTTGTAATTTAATTTGATCATGTGGAAAGATTCTCTTAACTTTGAGTTCAATATTTTCAATTTCCAACTTGACTGCTGTCGTACCAGCCGACGATCCAGCGGTCTCCTCTATTTTGAAGCAGTTGCTATCATCTGCAGCTCGTACTAATCGGATGGTATGTTTGCCATAGGAAACACATTGATAATCGTTGAAAATATTCAAAAAATGCCTGATGGGTATGAGCATGTTGAATGTTAGATCAGTGGTGCTGATAACCCCAGCGTTGCTGGGAAAAGTCCAACTTGAATTGGCCAAGTGCTTGATATCTTCGTCAGTGTAGGTGAGAAAGCCCCTGACAGTACTAACAATTCCAACTTCACGGACCGTCTCCAACTCCTTACCGCTTTGTTCATAACTAACAGATTGAAACATGAAAGCACCTGCATTGTTTACGAATGTTACACGACCATCTCCTTTGGTTTTCACAACTTTTCCACTGATGAATAACAGACTATCATACAAAGCATCGTAAGCGTCAGATTGATTGATGTTGATTTCAATGACATCATTGTTGCGAAAGGACTTGACATATGGGTAGTAAGTCTGCCATTCCACCTTTTGTATGGATTCATCGTTTTGTGGTTTTCGGTAAATGTTGAACACTTGATTGGACAACATGATAACCGAGAGATTCCAAAAACAGTTTATTCTCCGGTGATAGTAGTTGACGCACGTTGAAGCTCTTGGTGAAGACTGAAGGGGGGTATGGTGGTGAGTTATTCTTATGAATAGTTAGCACCATACTTTCGCTTCAATTCCAAACGAACGATTATTTCTTCGTTTCGAAAATCAACGGGTTGAGAATGCTGGTCCAGCACTCGCAGCGTAATATTGTTTATTTCGTCTCTATGAGCAATGGGTAGATGAATGAGGTGGTTGGGTGTTTCGTCGATTGCGTAACCAGGATCAACGCCAACAGCAAATTCGTATATCGTATGAGACGGTGCGTCGTTGTAGAATGCTCCGAACGTAATGTTGCTATCTATGTGTATGGTACGTACTTTAATTATATCTACAGGTAGATCTGATGCGTAATGCAAGTTGGGTTTGAGAAGAATAGACGAAAACCCTAAAATGCGGGCCAAACTGTTTTCAGGTCGGAAATCAATTGAGTGTTTAAGGCAGAATATTTCGCTTTTCAGCGTGTTATTATTCGGTTTGAGGTAGAAAAATTCCTGAGGGTTTTCCTTGTACGTTTTGGGTGTGATGTGTTTGCTGATCAAAGCCTCAATATCACCAATTTCGTAAGAGCCAGTAGGGATATCGATACTCAGTTTAGTTTTGCCGCCGTTTTCAAAGTAGTAGAATTTTGTACCTTCTTCAATGTTGGGTATACTGTTGTACGAATGGAAGCTGAGCAAAGCCAAACTGTATTCTGAATCAGAATCCAATTGAATGGGTGGATTGAAATCGATGGAAAGCGTTGAAGAACGACTCGTTAACGTCAATATCATAGACATGACTGATATAGTGTCGGAAGCGACCCGCCTTAAATAATGAACAACAACTTGGATGAAAAATCATTTATTACAATAATAACATTCATATTGTGCACGAACTGGTCCATGATACTCTGCTTCTTTTAGTGATGCCGTTGACAGTCCAAACTCATTTTGATAATGAATGAAACATGGTAGACGAATCTGCAAAGCGAATCGATTTTTGTAGTCTTGTGGTAACCTATGCCATACATCCAGCAACTCCCAAGGTCCTGCGTTCCCAATCAAATATTCGATTGACAAAGCTCGCAGTTGAGTATCAGTGAAATCTCGCAATGTTTTATATTTATGCATTTCAACCAACGATTGATGCATCTCAGCGGTGGACATTATGAAGTAGAAACTTTAGGCAGAGATGTCCGCAATTACTCTGTGATTTTGATATTGACTATTATTATATGTAATTCTTACGCCCCTCCCAAAATATCTTACCAATTCCATTGGAGGTTTGAGATTGCCAAAACTATCGAAATATTGTGCGACATTGCCGTTTTTATTGTAAGCTACCCAATGAGTGCCCGCATTCAAGTGGGAATCCAAGTTCAATATAGCGCATTCTCGCAGCCAAGGGCCACAAGTTGGCAACGTATCACGCATAAAGACTCCACGAAAATGTGGTATTTTCATCTGACGAGCACATTTTTTAATTTCCGAATCGTATAACGCTCTATTGGGTAGCTTATCTAGCAGTTTTTTTGCTTTTTCAGGTAAAGACCGCGTCCTTTGCGTTGATGTTGTTTTTTCAGGAACAGTCCAAATCCTCGAGGGGTTTTGCGCAGGTACAAACCCGACCCTAAATGCTCCATGGATTTATTGTGACGTTGATCTTCTTCAAGTTTCTTTTTAGCATTTTTTGCGTCTATTACGGTTTTTGCTATGGAGCTCGCTCCACCTGCCAACGCACCCAAAGCCGAAAGTGTAGCAAATATAGATATAAGTGGTAAAATTCCTCCGGACTTTGCATCGAATGGAATTATTCTAGGCACTCGTATTTTCTTACGTCCTCCAGCTTGACTCAATGTCATTTTAGCAGCTCGCAAAGCCGAAGCACTAGATTTCTTAATATTAGTAGGATTGTGTTTCCAATTTTTAATAATTTTTTGAAGCAAGTTACGGCGAAAGGACACGCCCATACCTAGCTTACGTTTGGCTTTCATGGTGGAAGTAACAAGCCAAGCTGCAGCCCGTTCCCCAAATTTAGCGTCTTTAGATTTAACTCGTTCCCAAGCTCTATTTTCCAACACTTGATCTGCTTTATGACGGTCTTCTAGAGAGTCGGATTGAGAATATGCAATATCGTGCTATCTGCAGCTTTCGTCTAAAGGATTCACGCCAGTTTCTCCGCGTTGTAATCTCTGCCTCAATTTGGTGCCAGGCCCGCAAAACGAATAACCTGGTAGATGCAATTCGAATGGGAGCTTATTGATGATTGAATTGACAACACCTGCACCAGAGTAAGTCAACATTGATAATGATGAAAGATACCTTCAATGCGTTTATTTATAACCGTGGCGCACTCATGTTTTTTCATCACATCATGGAGGTCGTTCAACAAGACAAGACACTGCCTATTGAAAATTTAGATTTTTTGAATGGAGACCTCGATAGCAGTATGGCTGGGAAGCATGGTAAATTATTACCGAATTCGTTTCGTGCAATTATTTGCGGACCAAGTGGTTGTGGAAAGACAAATGCCATCTTAACACTGTTATTCCACCCGAATGGAGCAAAATTCGAAAACATCTACGTATATTCAAAATCTTTGTACCAGCCCAAATATCAGGTGGTTCAAGAAATTTTGGGGAAAGTCAAGGGATTGGGATATTATCCGTTCAGGGAAAATGAGGAAATCATAAGCCCTCACGAGGCCAAATCAAATTCCATATTCATTTTCGATGATGTTGCATGCGATGGTCAACAGAAAATTCGAGAATACTACTCCTTTTGTAGACACCGAAATATTGATGCTGCATATCTTTGTCAGACATATTCAAAAATTCCAAAACAATTGATACGAGACAATTGTAATATGATGGTGCTTTTCAAGCAGGATGAAATGAATTTGAAACATGTATTCGATGAACACGTTTCCCCAGACATGACGTTCGAAGAATTCAAGGAAATGTGTGCCGAATGTTGGCGACAGCATCGATATGGAACCGTTGTGATTATGAAAGATTTTGATATAAATGCTGGACGTTATCGTCAAGGATTCGATAAATATATAAGTATACAGAGGGATTGATGTATCCCGCAGTTATCATCATGAAACCGTTGAGCAAAGAAGTTGATGTTATTCGAAAGACTAAAATCAATGAAATTGCAAAAGCTATTCGAAAAAAATATTTGGCTTTGAAATTGGGTAGATCCGAAGAAGATGAGTCGTTGCAAAAATTCTTTAAATCTGTCCCATTGAGGAAAATAGCAGCAATGCCGCCGCCGACATCGCAATCTCCTACTACCCCAATGAAAAGTGAGGTAAAATCTGAACTCAAACAAGAGAAAGTGGAAGAGCGTAAAACGTCTCCATTCGAAACGATGACTCCATTCCAATCCCTCGAACATGTTGCAGGTACAGATGATGCTGATGATGAGGATATCTTTAGCGTAGGCACACAAGAGGAACAAGATAAGAGCTTTGTGTCAGACATGAATGAACAAGTTTTACAGGAATATATCGATCAATATCCTATAATGGCTCAACCGTACATTATAAAACATTGGAGTAATGACAAAGAAATAGATAAAGTATACGGTCCTGTATATGATGGTGTATCTTCAAAATGGTTCCTAGGTAACAAAGAAATAGATTTCGACAAACGCAGCGGATACATTATAATGGGTGGATATCAGTGGAGAGCAACACCCGGTATATATGAACTCATATTTTTAAACACACCTGAAAACTATAATAATGAAGATATGCAGGCATACAAATCAATTGTAGATTTGTCGAACATTCACAAAAACTCCCTAGGCTATCCGAAAGGTAGTAAAAGATACAAATATACCGAAATAATTAAACCGATGTTTCCCCCAGCAAATCAACGTAAAATATCGACACGTACCGGTTCATCTAAAACATATTGCAATGACATTCAATACCAAACCTATGGAGTTTGTTTATTGGTATGACCCAAACGAACTATGCGAACGTCTCAAATTATTGATAGCCTCTCGGGATGCTGGAAATACTTCGCATGACAATGAGATTATTGCCATTTTGAGTGAACTTAAAGACGCAAATATAATTCTATAAGATGACATACATCCATGCATACATTCACATTTTCAAAATGGATATCGATAAGTTCGGACGTAGCGACAGCACCGCCGATAAGAAGCGAAAATTACCTACGCCCTCTGGAGGCGGCGGCTTGCTGCACACTCCAGATGGTAACATCGATTTTGATAATTTGAAATTGAGTAATGTAAAGAGGCCCACCAAAAATACTGATGCTGCCAATAAACAATATGTGGATGAAATCGATAGAAGAATTGCTGCAAGTATACGACATCAGAGTGAACAACACCATTCGGAAATAGTTCAACTGAGTGACAAAATGGCAAAGATGCAACATGAAATTGAAAATGAATTGATTGCAACAAAAAATTATCTGGAAAAGAAAACACGAACACTTGCAAATAATTTTATTGAAATAACGCAACTAAGTGAGGTACGCTATAATGAAACAAGGTCATTTTTCGAAAAATTCAACCTACAATACAAAACTGATATTGAAAATATTCGTGGAGATTTGTTGAAAAAAATTTCTGAAATAACCGATTCGATTCATTCGCACAATTTAAAATGGGATATTAAGCACAAGGAAACGCTGCTAACCAAGAATGAACTAAACCAATTTCGAATTGATATTTTACAGCAAATCACCAAAATAAATTCAGATATAGCGAGTGTAAAATCTGCTGTCGAGGAAATTACTAAAAGACAAAATGTTGTGTTTGCATCACCATGATAAAATAGTAGGTTTCACAGTTACGTCATCACATACGTATGATGGCTTCCACAGACAAGATTCAACTTGTCCGTGAACTGCATAAACCTGTTAGAAAAAATTATCCTCGACGTCGCACCATTATTAAAGGCTTAGATGATTTATGGCAAATGGACTTGGCCGAAATGAGACCTTACGCCCATTAAAATCGTAATTTCAAACTCATTCTAGTCGTTATAGATTGTTTTTCGAAATTTGTGTGGACTCGCCCGCTGAAAACGAAAACTGGTGAGGAAATTACTAAAACGTTTGCAGATATTTTGGCACACACGAAACGATGCCCGAAAAATCTACAAACCGATCAGGGGACGGAATTTTACAACAGTAAATTTCAGAGTTTGATGAAAAAACACGAGATAAATCACTACAATACGTACAGCATCCTCAAAGCCTCTATGGCCGAACGAATTATAAGGACTTTAAAAGAAAGATTGTACAAGTATTTCAGTTTGAATGGCACCTACAAATGGTTGAATATATTACCTGAAATCACAAAATCTTACAATGATACGCGCCATTCAAAGACGGGTATGAAACCTTCGGAAATTGATAAAACCAACGAAAAAGAAATTCTCAAATCAACATACAGCCACTTGAAAATAGCTGGACCGAGAAAATTCAAAGTCGGCGATGTTGTGCGAATTAGTAAGGCAAAGCACGTTTTCGAAAAAGGTTACACACCCAATTGGACTACGAAATTATTCAAAATCATCAAAGTCAATATCACCAACCCTGCTACCTTCATGCTGGAAGATATGCAGGGTGTTCCTATCAAGGGTGCTTTTTATGCAGAGGAATTACAAAAAACTGCAAATCCAGATATATATCTCGTGGAAAAAGTTCTGAGGAAGAAAGGCAAAAAAATGTACGTTAAATGGCTCGGTTTGCATAACAAACATAACAGTTGGATCGAAAACGTTGATTTTGTATAGAATCTCATGGGAAACAAACACAAATCATATAATTCCGAGGGGTCTTTCAAATATTTTTTTCATAGTTAACAAACATGTAACAACAATTTTAAAATTGACCACGTGATCTGAAGCTATAAAAGCGTATGCAAGCACAGACGAATATTCAGTTTGAAAACGAAAATGTCTCAAGATAGTGGTTACGTCAGTGAAGTTGAAGTAATGTGCGATAGTGATGGAGAAGATTATAAAGAAACTCTAAATGCCATCGACAGAGCATTAGGGCAATACGAAATGGCAGCTCGGAACGAACATCAGTTGATGTTGATGGTCTTCCCTATGCCATCCTACGAAATTCGATGTGGTATAAGTCCCTCCAGGGATTTTAGCTCATGCATCGTTTTGAAGCAGCAGTTCTCCATTCGATCTATCAATTTTGCTTCTTTTGAATGGGCAACCCTCATTGACATCTTGCAAGAAATAAAGGAAAATTTCTTTGAATCACAAATCGATGAGTATGTAGATGAGTATGATCCAATCACAACACGTTGCGGGGATTACATTTACATTTACATTACATCGAAAGTAATACTAAACAAATTTCCATTTCCAAGGATATCACGAACATGGAGTTGTCTGAACAAGATGTGAACGACATTCTCAATACACACTTGGGGGTGCTGTCTGACCGTATCGCTATGCTGGATGCTATGAACTTTTGTGACTATTATCGAGGTGTTTTTGATATTATTCAATCTTGGTTACGTGAAAATAAAACCAATTTGAGTTTGGAAGAAATTATAGAAGGTTTTTGTCAAGCTTCATGTTTAGATAGTATGTTGGCTAATGCTTTGCGTGAATATTTATTTTATTATAAGCAAAAATTTGTGTATGATTTATGTAATAAATGAGAAAAAAAAAATTAGGTGTGTTTAATTTCATCAAGTTTAAATTTTTATTAATTTGCAGACACTCAAACATAAAAACATTTTTAACTTACCTTTTTTAGCTCAACACTATCCTCCATTGTAAGCTCTATCACATTTTCAAAAAAAATATTTTTTTTGTAATTTTTGAAACCTTTTGATATTATTATAAAAAAAACACGACTACTTGTCTCCCAGTATTACGATCCAATTTTTTTTCAATTAAATTCAGTTCACAAAATTTCGAAAATGAAATACATGATTATGCACTTTTTCAAAGAAAAATATTTTACTTACATCTTATTATTGATGATTGTGCACACACGCAAGTAAGTCTAACATCTAGTACTGCTTGGGTAATCGAAAACTGAAATTTATCGCTCATCCCCAACCACTTTTTTGACCCTAATGTGAGAACAAATTTCTTAAAAACATTCGAGAATACTTGATATAAAATTTCAGAACAAGCAAAGCAAATAACGCAATAATCGTTACTCTGTGGTTTTGATAACTAAACTGCTGGCCTGGGTCTTTCGATAATCGTTAGTTCGATAAACACATTTCAAGGCCAACTGATTATTACTTCCAGCATAATAACCAAGTTTCCTGTTTGCGCGGTTTTTCCATAATTGATAACGCCGAATGGCACGTTTCAATGCCAACTGATATGAAACGAATAACAGAAATTGATAGCAGAATGTTTGTATGGTAATAATAAAAATAAAATTCAATTTTCGAATAATTTTATTTAAACCAAATTATGTGAAATTCCAAAATTATTTCTTGTATAGTTCTAATTAAAATACATAAAATACATGCTAATATTATAGATACTATGATTAGAATTCTATAAACGTTATATTCCATTTGCGACTTCTTTTTCCCCTGTCCTGCTGGAATAAATTCGGTGGTTTTTGTGTCTATTTCACGAAGATCTTCAAATATCAGCTTCAATTTATACTTGAATGCTGTATTCTTGGGAACATCGCTAACAAATACTGCTAACTGTCCCTGATTGACCCGAGTTAAACGCATTGTTTTCCATTGTGTCCTATTACAATAAGGATCGAAATCATCTGCCTTCACGCATATTGCCATGAATTTCACTCTTTTCGGCACATTGACGTATAAAACATTATTCAATATTGCAGTCAGAAGAATAAAATTTGTTTTCAGTTGAGGAGACATATTCTACAATGTGTGAGGCTGGATTCTTCTTAACGGATATCTCGTTTGCGGCAATTTTCGATTGAACACTTTGTCTTGAATACCCAAATCAGTCAACTGTTTCACCACATTCTCCTTTTCTTCATAAAATTGAATATCTTCCTTTAACTCTTGGACACGTCTAGAAAAATCTTCAACCTTCTGTCTGTATTCTTCAGATGACATTTTAATACTGATTATTTCAACTGTTCAATGGCAATAACATACTTTCCAAAAATAAAGTTACGTAACCCTCTCCCCCACCTTCCTGATGATGAATACCAAAAAAAAAAAAAAAAGAAGCAGAGTCAAACTGACACGAAACGAAACGTACTGCAGCGGCGATTCTCTTCTGAAATGTAATCGAAATAGACGTTTTTCGCGTTCCAAAAATAACAACTGAAAATTGAAACGCTTAAACATGCAAAAATGCAACCACAATAAACGTTTTTCGCGTCCGAAAAAACAGCCTTAAATTAAACCGAAAAACTCTGTTTCTTATGGAGATTTGGCATTTCAAAATTGCTCAAAATACACGTTTTTGCGTTCGAAAAAATAGCTAAAATTAGAAACGCTAAAACATGCCAAAATGCGACCACAATAACCGTTTTTTGCGTTAAAAAAAAACAGCTAAAATTTGAAACGGAAAAACATGCAAAAATGCGACTAAAATAGACGTTTTATAAGGTTAGTTCGTTCTGCTTTGATCAAACTTGATCTCCCATAAAAGTTGTCTTATTAGAGTACCCGCATGTTTCTATACCTTTACTAATAACGAAGATAGCCTCCTAGCCTATTTGGCATTGGAAAATGCTTAACAATGTTTCTTGACATCGAAACAAACCCATTGGTGTCGAAATTATTGAAATCGTACGACCGATAGTAACTAAATTTGGACCCTTATCAATGCTCTATCTCAATTTTTAATGATTGGGCACCTTCCTGATGATAGAGATCGCTGACGTATTCGGTCTCGATGACATGTAATACATTTCCGATTGGGATCGCACGTTGAAACGCTAAACTCCTGTTAAAACATCATATTTTTTTTTTCTATAAATGAGATGCTCTTTATACCTTCTTGATTAGGATTGAAACGTCCTATGAGTGTTTTTTTTCATATCTTGAATAGTTTTTGAACACTCTGTGTATGTCTAACAAATTTTTGGAACACTCAGTATGAAATATCGCCATATTTTTCTATTGGGTTCCCATATCCCCAATGATACGTATTTTCTGCGTCCCATTTTCCACATGACATTTGACACTTGCATCAGCCATGTTTTTTTCTCTTAAATAACGTGTGATACGCCCTGTATATACTATTGCTGAATACGTTGCTACTCACAATGACCCATTTTTCATCCGACACATACATGTAGCAGCCATGTTTTTATGTACCTGTGCAACCATGTTTATTTGTCACATTTTTTTTTCTTCAACGATATTACCAATGACAACTGACAGATATCGAGTGTGAACCGCCGCCGATATATTGAGCGACGTTCTAACGAACCGACTTCTAACATTTGAGCGATGATTACATAACGCATTAAAATGTGAGGTTTATGGCACTTATGGCAGTTGACGGAAGGAAATTCTATCATTTTCTTGATCCCCCATAAAAGTTGTCTTATTAGAGTACCCGCACGTTTCTGTATCTTTACTAATAACGAAGATAGCCTCCTATGCCCTTTTGGCATTGGATAATGCTTAAAAATGTTTCTTGACATCGAAAAGAATCCATTGATGCCAAAATTATCGAAATCGGACAACCGGAAGTGAAAACCGGAAGTGGCCATTTTATTGCATATTTGAACTCTCCTCGATGTGGTTAATCCGAATTCACTATTACTCTTCTTCTACCTCAATTTTTTCAAACCGGAAGTGCTTATTTTTCGATGATTCGTATAGATCCGACATATCGTTAATGCGTTTTTTGGACACTGATGGATTTGATGTATTCCTTCATGATGTCAAATGGTGGTCATGTTTTTTTTTTCTCAAACACTCGGTAGATATTTTCTATCTATGATGAGACATATGACAAATGACAGAAGCTGTTATCTTTTTTCCAAAAGCAATGATGTTTAAATCAAAACGCCCCCGTATATATTTTCCCCAATAAAATTTGTGAGACGTCCCTGTACAACTATGATGAGCGTTGACCACTCAGAAGCAGCCATGTTTTTTTTTTATTCGAATCCCCATACCCTCCATGTGTTTTTTTCTTTAACCTCCATGTTTTTTCTCTTAAATGATATGTTGGTACACCAGGTATACTAAATCTAACGAGCAGCCATGTTTTTTTTTCTCTTGAATGATAAGTTTTGAGACACCCTGTATACTAAATCTAACGAGCAGCCGCCATTTTTTTATTCTTTCAAATTATACGTTTTGAGACACCCTGTATACTAAATAAGACAAGCACCCACCATGTTATTTTCTCTTAAATGATATGTTGGTACACCAGGTATACTAAATCTAACGAGCAGCCATGTTTTTTTTCTCTTGAGTGATAAGTTTTGAGACACCCTGTATACTAAATCTAACGAGCAGCCGCCATTTTTTTATTCTCTTAAATTATACGTTTTGAGACACCCTGTATACTAAATAAGACAAGCACCCACCATGTTATTTTCTCTTAAATAATATGTTGGTACATCAGGTATACTAAATCAAACGAGCAGCCGCCATATTTTTCTCTCTTAAATGATATGTTTTGAGACACCCTATACACATAGCTTGTTGAAACGCTAGACCACCGTTGAACCGCAATTATTATTATTATCAGACTCACAATCATTATTTTTCGTATATTATTCAACAGCGTCTGCAGAAATATATATCCCACATTTGTACATCAACTTGTACGAAGTCTCCGTGGAGACAAGGCTAGCGTCACTCGCTACCAAACTTAATCCGCTGGTTCAAACCTCGTTCTCGGAAATCTTTTTTTCTTTAAAATCCAATTCAAAATATTCAAGATGCGCGATCTATTGGCAAAATGTTATCAATCAACTGGATCTCTCTCGACTACGTCACACGATGAACGCGAAGCAGTGACGCGTGACCTTGAAAGGAACCAAAATTTGCAGAATGGATCTTAAAAATCCTTATGGCAATTAACATGTAAAAATGATCAAATTGATTGTCGAACTCTTGTAGCTCCTTTACTCAACACTTTAGCTTCTGTGACTTTATAATAAGTGAAGTGAGATTTCTGGAGAATTTGTTGGATCCAGACTTCTTGGAGTATTGTTTAAATATGAAAGTGAACTTGTGAAGAACTCGTTCAATAGCAAAGTACCAACTACAACTCTTTTCGAGATACTCTTTTGAACAAACATACTTGAAATGTCATCTCTAGAATGCCTATGAACTCCCAATGCAAATTAGCACTCTTCTAAAGTGGGTATAAAATTTGTAATTTGAATATTAGTAATAATCCATCCTTCGCAAATTTTCTAAACTGTAGGAGTTTTGTCGGCAAACGTCGAACAGAAAATAATCCAACAACCCCTACGACTGCCGAATTTCCTCTGCACAACGCTTGGCAAAGTTTTTCTACAGACACATACTTTGCAAAGCTTCCTGTTAAAATTAGCCAATTTTAATAAAGCAGGTGATTGCATAATACTTTCACGATTCTGCCGAAATGGGAATCAATTGCCGGATGACGAGTTTGAGCATTAGCTCTCCGACCAGACCGGGTCTGTACTGATGATCGGAAAAATTGTTAAACTAGTATGCAGATAGATATATGTTTTGATAAACATTTACTAGTTCATTGCAGAGTGTGTTCTTATACAGGGTAGCCCAGAGCCCAGCAGTGCCCGGAGCCCCTTACCCACCCCAGTGAAATAGAAAATCGGGAGAATTTAATAATCTATAAACAGGAGTATGGAATATAACCTCAGATCAGTAAACTCTAGATAGGCCCGATGCTACGTAAACACCGCACTCAATAAAGCAAATCAAATTTCAATAATTCACCTCTAGTCTCTGCTGTTTGCAAACATCTACCCTCTGTTGTCAAATTGATCAATGAAAAATCTGAGCTCGCTAGGTATCAAGCAATCCGTAATTTTGTATTTCGGTGTATTACTCTGGGCGTTCTAGAAAAATATTTTTTCCAAAAAGTTGGAAAAAATCTTCTCTCAAAAGATATATGTCATTTTCAACTGATAAAATAGTAGGCACTCTGAAAATTAAAGGTGGTTACCAGAATTATCTCACTCTTGGCAACACCGCTTGTTGCATTGGTCGCCAATTGGTTGACGTATTTTCTTATTGTTTAGATTAAAAATTTCCTTTGGGTTTCCAAGAGTTTTCGTGGTTTTTTGACGTTCATAAACAAGTTTACGTGAGATTTGTGATACTTTTAATAGTAGTGCAGTGGTTTAGTGAGATACAATGTCGAAATACTGCTTTGTTTACAAAACAACGATAGTCAACAAACATTCCCGGGTGAGCTAACAGTGGCGAAGAATGTAAACGTATTCTTCAGATATAATATTGAAGTGGAATAGGTACTAATAATGAATAATTCATTCATACATAAGTTTCCTACTGACGAGAATAAGTTGCAAATATGGTGTGATGTTCTCGAATTGGATCCTTTGAGCTTGAAGAAATATTTGTATATACCTATGTTCGTAAGGAAGAACACTTTTGAGACCAGAAGCCATTCCTGATATACAAGCAGTTGAGAGGTAATTTTGCGAAGAGTTAAATAGAGTGTTATTATTTCACCCCAATGATTATTTTTGGGGCCTGAGTAAACTGGTAACATGGCAAAGACAGAGACAAGCTGAATCATGCTTTTACCAACACAGTTTTCACAAAATCAAATGGAAAATTTTTGAATAGTTTATTTGGTATACATTAATGCTTGTTTTTCCTTACTTACCTAAAGTGATAATTGTTAACTGATACTTTTTATTTAATGATAATTGTTCTTGATGCTGCATGAATCCACCCTATATCTGAAAAATTAAGCAACTCCAGAAAGGGTAGGAGGGTAAGAAATGCATTCCTCTCAAATAGTTACTTTGTTTATCAATTTTACTTGCAAAGAAAAATTATTTAGTTATCGTCAACTTATTGTAGGTAGGTATTTCTTATTTGCCTCAAAGAAATAAGGTGAACATTTCATGATATTGAAAACTTGCCAATTAAATATTTCTCAGAAAGATTAATTGCTCAAGAAATATTTTTTTTAGTTCAAACCTGATATGTAGATAGTTAATGAATTTCACCAGTTCTCATGAAAGGGATAATTCCAAGGATATGAAATACACTGAAGAGTGTAGGTGTAAAGTGAGTTGGCCTGTTCCGTTAGGATTTATTGTAGCTCCCAAGAGTGCTACATAAAAACATAGGTATATTGGAATAAAAATACTTGAATTATTGAAACACGTGAACTGAAATATGGAATCACAGCTACATATGAAAAAATATTAAAATACAAAATTACAACAGGAAATTTGTAAATTTGAATCAAGTAATGATGCAATGTATAATAAATAAATATATTTTTTCTCAACTGTTTGTATCAGTATAGTTTTTCACTGGAGCATATACAGGAAAAAACGCAAACTTTTTTGATTCATGATGAAAATTGTCATATGAAACTAGAGTTTTAGAATGTCCATATAGGACGAAACTGCAATATCGAAGTGTTACAAGTTAAAGTGGTATTAAAACATAGAAATTTTCTTTTCTTTTTCTTATAAAATTTTTTATGTTTACAATAATACACCATTTTTGACAGAACGGTTTTATTTGTTTACATAGATTTAGTTTTGATACATTTCAATTACAAAGCTAATAAGATGTTTTCTATATTCTTCGGACACCTCCTCTCTTCTTAATGGTGAAAATGCAGGACTTTCAATGTTTCATATTGAGTGTCCATGTCTAATATATATATATATATATATATATATATATATATATATATATATATATATATATATATATATATATATATATATATATATATATATATATATATATATATATATATATATATATATATATATATATATATATATATATATATATATATATATATATATATATATATATATATATAGAATCATAGTATCCCGTTCCTCGATATGAGAGTTTGTAGAGACAATCATAACGTTCTACGTACAAAATGGTACAGGAAGCCGATTTGTTCAAATCGTTTCCTGAATTCTCTCTTATCATCATAAGTGCATGAAGCAAAATCTGATCGTCGCACTAAAAAACAGAGTGACAGGTCTGTCACATCCTGTTCATCGACAGGAGTGTTTGAAGGAGTTGGAAAGGATCCTCTTGGACAATTCATATCCTAAATACATGATTAATAAATTTCTTTTTAATACTTCTACCATAAATAATAATAATAACTTAAATAATATCATTGAAAATAACGTCAACATTTTGAATAATCAAACACAATCACAGCAAAGAATCTTATGTAAATATAGGAGCCTTCCTTATATACAGGAATTAACACCCAAACTCACCAATATTTTTAAATCTCCAGAAATTCGCATAGCGAAGAAAAATCTCAAAACTGTAAATCTTTTATACTCAAAAACTAAAACTCCTCTTTCTAAATTTGAACAAACTAATGTGATTTATCAATTATCTTGTGTCAATTGTGACAAAATATATATTGGACAGACAGGTAGAAATCTCTCCGGACGTATTGCTTCACATAAGAGTGACTGCAAATTAAAAAAACCCAGCTGTGCACTTGCAGAACACAGCATTTCAACTTTTCACAATATTAATTTCAATGAACCCACAATTTTAGCAATTGAAGAAAATTATTCCAAGAGAAATTTTCTAGAGATGGTTTACGTTAGTAAAGAACCTAATAGTATGAATAAGCGGTCTGATATAGCCAATCTTAGTATAATTTATAATTATATTCTTTCTCTCCACAAAAATAATGTTGCAAACTCAAATAACCTTAATAATAGTTGTCACAATCCCCCATAGAGGGCATAACTCAGCACAGAGCTGAAGCGTGTTTCATGGAACATACAAGGTTGACTGTTGACATTTGACGTGTTTTATGTTGAAATCTGTCAGTACTCTCTTCTTCTGTTTTTCTACATATTTTTACCGCCCTTGTGCGTCCCTTGAACCACGTGCGGTTTCAAAGGCGAGTTTTAAAATGATTAACATTTTTCAAAATTTAAATTAAAAGTTTTCCTTCATAACTCATAAAATCATAATGTTTTTTAATCGTTTTCATGTACATGACATAGTTTTATTATTGTTGTTTCATCTCGTTTTGTGTTGTGACATAACCTTGCATACATAAGGAATGACCAAGAAGTTTTCTGCTGTTTTCACAAAATTAATCTCACTTCAGTAAGTTGTTTTACATCATATTAAGAGTGTTCTGTTTGTTCACACGATTAATATTTTCAGATGTCTTGAAAATGAAAATAAATATTTTCGAAAGCTCGACAATTCAACAAAGAGTTGTTCTTTACGAGGCCACTTTTTCTGACTGCAACCCCAAGGGATATTTTCACTAAGAATATTCTTAGATAAATTAGTTATATATATATATAATATTTAGACACTAATTTATTTACCTTTTTCCCATTCAGTACTTTCAATTTTGCGTAGTTCAGATGCAAATATTCGTGGACAATTCGGAACAATTTTTTTTTCATCTAGGTGGAGCCACAATCCTCTATTAATGCGAATAAATAAGTCATGGTACGATGAATCATTACATCAGACAATCTCACGCATATTTTGCATATAGTTTGATTTTCAAATCGATAAATTTTTTAAACAAAGAATTTTATTGGTTTTACTGGCTGTGCAACATTTTTCATTACAACAAAACCCGAGTTTTTTTTTAAGTTTTTGAAGTGTTAAAATACCAAGATCACCAGCCTCCTATGATTAATGCTTGATGACGCTGGTTTTGAATTCCATACCATTAAAGCGCGCATAACGCACGTTAATATAAACCCAAAAAAAAAAACAATTTTCTACCACTTGCAGTTACTCAAAACTTATGTTTAATTGATACATATAATATTTTTATCTTGAAATGGTATTCCCATGCAACTACAATGAGTAGAAATTACCAATTTAAAGGCCTAAATAATTGCTGACAAAGCTATGAATCTGTTCATGCAGCTTCCCGAAAAACTTCTAAAATTATAATTTTCTACCACTTGTAGTAAGCTCAAGTAACTATAAAATAAAAGAATTTTATATTTTTTGTCCCTAAATGGCCCTTTTGAATATTATATGTGATATGTTCCTGTAGGTATGTGTCTATAAAACTAATATTTTTTTCATTTTCTACCACTTGTAGTAGCCCTAAGTAAATGAAAAAATCAAAGGATGTAATATATTCCATTACAAAACTGCATTACCGTGTAACTACAATGAGTTGAAAACAATATCTTAAAGGGCAGGCTGAGAAGCCATTACCGAAACTGCAAAGCACATTAAATTTGATAAAATTATAACTTTCTACCACTGTAGTAATTCAAAATTGATATAAAATAGAAGAATTTATCATGTTACGCTTTAGGTTGCCATTTTCATGCAACTACACTGAGTAAATATTTCAGAATTATCGCAGGCTTGTAACCCATACCTAGATGGTATCGAAACTTAGACGCAATGTTTTGTTATATTTGTCTAGCTAGGTTTCCAGCAGTTGAAAAATAACGTAAAAAATTAGATGAGTTTTTAGTGTTTTATTTTATATGAATGGTTACAAGTGATAATATATCTAATTATTTATATTATTTTGACTATTGTAATTACTATTTATATGGAAAACGCAATCATTACAAACTATGGCAGGTTGATTGGATGCAGTTGCTTGTTCTTGATTCAGAGATTTTCGAATCTTTGCCGAAGTTGAAGCAGATCTCATTGTGTCAATTATTTCCTGATGATGGCCCGAGTCTATTTGCAGATATGGTTTTATTGAGTGGCTGCTACCATGACCGGTTATTTTATTCAATTGCTGTTCTCCAATCCCCGTTTTGGCTAAAGTTGAAACAGCAGTGGCCTTGCAGAATTATTTGTTATTTTGATCTTTTTGATATCAATTCCAATCGATGATGCAGCGGATTTGAACTAGGAAGATATTGTATTATGTCCAACTGGACTGTTCTTGTACCAGCCTTTGGAACTGGGATTCTTCCAGTTTGGATTCGGCGTCAAAAATGAACGCTTGGTTTTGATGGGACCTCGCTTGCTGGTCAGTTTTTTGAACAGTCTCACTAAGCATATTTCTTGAGTTGAGTGTATTCGGTACTAGCTACTGTCAGCCATTTTCTTTGAACCGCCTTGGGTGGTCTTGGAAAAAACCGCGTTATACTCAATGCGGCCTGCTGGTTTCCCTCTATTGTCAATTTCCTCCACAAAATATTCAAGTTGTGCTGCCGCTCCCTCTCCAGATCAATTCATGACCACCAACGTGGAAAAACTTTTCCTGCAGTCCTTCCGGAGTGTTTTCATCCAAAAGCTCAATAATTTTTCTCAGCTCTTCTGTTGATAGTGCAGATGAACTTTCCTTTCTCTTGGTTGGATCCATTCCGGCGCTTAGAATTTCTTGCAGCTCTTGCGTTCAAAAATTGTATGTCAGAGAATGGATTAAATTTGCGATTATACTTTTTAAAAAAATATTCCTGCAACTGCCTGGCTGTGGAATTTCATAAAACATTGATAACACTCTCCTTGTAGTCTTCGGAGTTCTTTTTTCGCATGTTGAACCCATAGTCTTCAAGAATATGCGCCAGTTCTTCCACAGGTATATCCGCTCTATCAAAACTATATGATTTTCCTGCGCAAAAGTTTGTAAACTGCCTCCATACGCTTGACTTCGAATTCCTGGTATTCGCGGATGCCAACTTCTCAATCTCATGGCGAATATTTTCTTTACTTTCTTGACCGAAGCGAAACATTTTTTTACCTCGTGCCATTTGACAGCTGCAAAAGTGAAATAATTTCGAGATTAGGGTATATATCACTTGACAACTCAACAATCAAGTCAATCACACATCACCACGCGAAGTCAAAGTAATATCCGGAAATAAATTGACCTCTAGTGGTATTACGTGAATATTTTCTATAACTTTTAAGTCACTATAAAACTATGACAGCATATTTTGACTTTTAGGGAAGTTATTCAATTAGATTCAGGATTAGGACGAAATGACGAAATGACGAAATGACGAAATGACGAAATGACGAAATGACGAAATGACGAAATGACGAAATGACGAAATGACGAAATGACGAAATGACGAAATGACGAAATGACGAAATGACGAAATGACGAAATGACGAAATGACGAAATGACGAAATGACGAAATGACGAAATGACGAAATGACGAAATGACGAAATGACGAAATGACGAAATGACGAAATGACGAAATGATGAAATAATGAAATAATGAAAGGATGAAATGATGAAATAATGAATGAAAGAAAGAACGGAAAGAACGAAAGAGTGAAATGATGATAGAGTTAAAGGGTAAGAGAGGGGAAGAATGAAAGGATGAAATAGTGAAAAAATGTGAAAATGCAGAATGAAAAAATTAAAGAATGAAGGAATGAAAGAATCCCAAACGAGAAAATTGAAATGTTGATACTCGAAATTTGGAGTGATAAAATAAGTATAAGTATAGCCAAAATGTTTAAATCTTGATATATAAAAAGTTTTCTTAGTGTATTAGCGTAATGTTATCTTTCAGTCTCCTCTGTTCAGTTCACTGCATGTGTCTTCATAATCGATCAGGCTCAAAATTTCTTCTACTCCTAATCAGAATTCTTCTCTGGTTTATATTTTCATCTGTTGCTTGTTGCACTGACCAAATATTATATTTTTATGAATGAGATATGATAATTTGACATTAGCAATTTTATTCAGATGACGCCTTTGAAAGAGAACGAAATTGTTACTTTATTGATAGGTTATTTGTTATTGGTTTCATGTATGATAACGTTAACTAAGAAAACTGCGTTTCAAAAATTGTAGCTTTCCATATCCGTACTCAATAAAACATTTTTTTCCTCTTGTGTGAATTCTAGATAATTTTCGTGCACTTGGCAACACTGGTTGCCGTAACGCATTCTCAGTACATCAGGAACAAGTAGGATACATCTTCCGCGATCACAGTTCCTCTGCGGTTGCCATGGTCACCGTGCGAATTCTGTTACGGCGGTTTCTTGATATCGCGCTCATTGTCGAACATTCTTTAAGGAATATGCTCTGATAAAGAAGGAAGAAGCATTGTTGAAGGGGTAGTAAAGCGTTTTCTGTGAAGCAAGAATGAGAGTGCACGTTGTACAACCATCCATTCATCGATATTCTCGGGCTATTACAATTGATTTCATTCTATTCATTGTCAGAACGTCTTCTATCAACTCGATTTGGAATTTGTGGATGTGTAGCCTTAAATATGAATGGTGTATTCATTAACATTATGAATAGAACATTATCTGGCTTTTGTTGAAACGTGAGCGATTCGACGATCAAATAGCACCGAAGGGCCCGAATTGCGATGGGGAGGATTGAACTTAAAAAATGTTTCCATGCGCTTAATTGGTTCTAGCAAAAGCAATTTGCGCATCCACCAAAATATACGTTTCTTTAGACGGTATTGAATTAATTAATCGTTGATACGGAAAAATTACAATTTCCGTTTATTGGATAAATTTCGTTCTTCAACGAAATAATTTAGCAAAGCAGTAATTTTACAAAAAAAATTGCGAGACTGTATGTCGACCAATTATGTCTAGTGTCAAATTTTTGAGTAAGCATACCTACTAAAGGAAACTTTATCAGTTGAGTTTTTTGGCAGAATAAAATCAATGACAACATACCGGGTGTCCACGGAAGGTGGCTCGTCCCAATAACTTTTTTGTTTTCGGAGATAATGGAATGAAATTTAGAGGATCTGTTTAATGCATGAAACTGCATTTTTTGACAAGTAACTTAACTTAATGTATACGTTAAAATAACTAATTTCAGTATTAAAATGTTTGTAAAAATATAACTTTACTGTTTTCAGTCAAAATGTTTCAGGTAAGTACATGAAGTTTGATTGTAAAATTTGTATAGATACTATTGTTTTTTCAAATGGCAACATGCTTGATCGTCGGTTTAGAAAAAAAGAACATTTCAATACGATGAATTTCATTCCGCACATCATTAGATTTTGAGCAAATTTCCGATAAAATCTTTGGAAAAATTAATTTATAACTTTTCGAAAATGAAGCACCTGTTGAAAATAATTATATTGAAACTACCCATTCACATATCTTCAGGGTTCCAGATGTTCAAAGTGACCTCCATCTTGTTGCTGATAAAGGTGAACTTTTCTCATTGTTGCTTCTACAATGTTTCTCAACAGTCTTGGTATATAATTATATGAATAGTTGCCCTTACTTTGTCCAATAATTTTTGTCATGTGGTAGGGTACATCATAATCCTCGTTTTTAAGAGATTCCCATATAAAAAATCTAGAGGCGTAAGGTCGGATGACTTGAAAAGTTTTTTAGAAAGGGATAAATAAGGGTATGAAGAGATAATGAATATTACCTCGCTGGTCACTTAACTGGACCCACATTTCCAAACCACAGTTTTCGTTCTGTTAATTCATGTAGATATTCCATAACTGCCCACATCTCGTTAATAAAATAATCCAACTCGATTTATTAATGGGACTTCGTCCAAGAAATGCCAAATTTCCTGCGTGAGGAAATACTCAGATATCTAGCCCCTGTGAGGGGACCGTCATACATTATAGGGCCTAAAATTCTCTCCCATAAACTCGCAACCCTAATATTGAATCTAAACCCCCGGTTATTTGTTGTTCTGAGAATCCTGCTTGGGCAAGAGTATAAATAGTGCTAGTCCTAAATTGATAATTAGTGAAGAACTATGTTTGTTTCGTTTTTTTAAGAGGTTTTTCATCAATCTTACAGAACACTAGTTCAGATTTTCTTTGTTTGTAGTCAGCCATTTACTGTTACTGCACCTTTTATCTTCAACATGTTTTAGAAAAGATCGGCTCTGAAATAATGAATTTAACACTGAACACTTTCATCACCTCTCCAGGCTAATTCAAAAGAGGTTCCCACTGATCCCACTGATCCGCCATTTTTACAACTTCTACGAAATTTTATTCAATAACTTTGTCTTCTTTTATCTAAATTGCTCGGCAGTTGATTCTGTTTAGCATTTTTAGCGTTTCGAGCGGCTTGAAATGCCCCGTCTTTGAATGGGTCAAACACAATCTTATAATCCATGTAATATTTTTCTTGTACAACTTTGGCAACAGTATTTCACATTGTTTCAAATACGTTCTCCTTGTAGTAGTTTCTGTCTGCCAATATGTTTGATATATCCGGCTGCGACATTGAGTATTGAGTGTATTGAGTTCTTTTTCTCAAAAAAATAATCCAAACTGTCTCCCAATTGATGTTTTGGTTTTTGGTGTTTTTTGAAGTCATGTTGTCTAAGACTTTATTATTTCAGTAGTTGCACTACCAAATCAACCGCTTTCGCTCATTTTGTCAAGAACAACACTTTGTTACAAAAAGTGAGGAAATTTGTTGACATTTGGCTTTGTTGATAGCAACGCGTCTAAGATGACTAAAAACCCTGGTGTGTCGACTCATTCCTGTAAAACTGTTGAATAAAACGGGAGACATTGGGCATGTTTTTATATTCACCAAATTGGTGTGGTGGATTCCATTCGACCAATAGTAACACTGTAAATTTCAAATTGACAAATCAAAGGGCGAGTTTGCAATCCACCACACCAATTTGGTGTATATAAAAACATGCCCATTCGTTAGCTTGATTACGAGAAAACAAATGAAATCGCGTTCTGTTTCCAACAATATTTGCGTGAATCACCACCGTCGGTTTTCTTGATAGCATCAGTTTTCATTAATAGAAATTTCAGGTATTGCCAACAGCATAAAATAAACAAAAAATATAACCATTTCAATTTACGGAATCGCTGTCCGCATCAAGCAGTTTGATTCGTTACATTTTCGACATATCATATTATTTTTGTTTGGCTGAAATTCAATTCACTGGAATGAATAATTGAAATAATCAAACATTTCACATAAAGGTATTGAAATTCATCTGTATGGAAATTGACCGTCAGAACCTGTCAATCATGTGCCTATCTGATATCTGCCTAAGCATGGGCAAGTATCTTCGCAATTGTATCCGAGTTTTTATTATAAAGTTTTTTAAACAGTAGTTTTGTCGCTATGAGTTCAATTTAATGGCTTTTCATAAGTTCTTCCTCCATTTTGAAATCATAATATATTGTAAAAATTCGAACGAGTTCGAATATATTGTACCAGAGAGGTATCAACAATGTGAAAGAATACGGGGTACCCTACTCTCTAAGCGTTTTCACCAAGTGGAAAATAAAAGGCAAGCATCTGAGAGAAAACAACTACTTCCCTGGTTAATACCACGACGGACATTGAACTACATCTGACAGATATTTGTGCAACGTTCTTCCAAGAAGACCCAGTTGCAAGTGCTTGTCCTGTCATAATATACAGGCTGATTCACGGTGGATGGCACATTAGACGTTTCTGGTGAACCAAACAACGGATCACTTTGAAAATTTAATGGAGGGCATATTCGGACATTCTCCAGCCAACTAAAATATTTTCGACAATGCGGTGTTGCCGCTTCTATTAGAAAGCAGTAACAACTTTGATTTTTCAAATGGAACACTCTGTATATAATATTATTTTTGGAATCTCCAATAATTGCCCAACAACTTTTCTTGATATTTCCCTATACCTATCTGTTACCGTTTTCGAAATAAAAATTAATTTAAATTTTTTTCTTCGAAAATCATGACTTCTAAAAATGCCGATATCTTTTAGTTAAGAAGTACTATGATATCGAAAGTTGGTTTGGAGTTAGGTGATACTTGGACACTTCCCACACGTCAGCCTAATCTCCGTTACTTCAATACAGGGTGGTAAAAAAATACAGTTTTTTCGTTTGCTTGAAAAAGTTGCTGAAATTTGATTATTTTAAATGGAACACCCTGTATATTATTGAAAATTCGGAAAGCTGCTGAAATTTGCTTTCTTTCTATGTATATCATACCTATACCTAACTAGTCAAGTTTCGGACTTATGAGCATTTATTTGTGAAAATGTCCCTTCAGAATGGTATTTCCATTCGGTATTTGGTAAGCAGGCCATGATTACTATTTGACAGTAGCGTTGTGACATTGTCCTAATAATATCGACATTTTCGTCACTTCAGAAGTTGCAAATACCTTCAAAACGATGGAACAAAACTATTCAAACGAAGTTCTTATGAATTTGTTTATTATTTTTGGACAGTGTGATAAAATTATCAGCAGAACATGTAGAAAGTTCAATGAAATGTATCCGAATCTACCGCCAATGAACCTCAAGAAATTTATACGAATTCAGAACAATTTCAATGCATTTGGATCAACTTTAAAAGCACCAAGAAACTTGCCTCGACCCGTAACTTCTGAAGACAACCAGATTAATGTCTTAGCATATTTTCACGCATTTCCCGAGTCATCGATAAGAAGTGCTGAAGAAGATTTGGGTATAAAATATTCATCGGTTCAAAGAATCTTGCGAAGACATAAAATGCATGATTATAAATTCACCAAAATTCAAGCAATGAAGCCTCAAGACCCTCAACAGAGAGTAGAATTTTGTGAAATGTTGTTGACACGCATTCAAGAAGATCCACTTTTTTTAAATAAAATTATTTGGACTGATGAATCGAAATTTTCGAGTGAAGGGATTTTCAAAAGAAAAAATCGTCATTATTGGTCCAGTGAAAATCCTCACGTCACAAAAGAAGCCGGATTTCAAGAAAAATTTAGTTTTAATGTCTTCTGCATGTTGATGGACAACAAATTGAGGTACGTGATATACGAGGAGTCATTAACATCCAGAAGCTACCTGAATATTTTGGAGAATACTGTAGAGAGTTTCGTGGATAATCTGCCACTCGAAGAATATCGAAACTGTTGGTACCAACTAGACGGAGCTCCTGCACATTGCACAAGAGAAGTGAGCGCAGAACTGGAAAGACTTTTTGACGATCGGTGGATAAGGCGCTTGGGACCATGGAATTGGCCAGCGAGATCACCCGATCTTAATCCATTAGATTTTCATTTGTAGGGAATGTTTAAAGAAAAAGTTTACAAAATACCCGTGCGTTCGAGAGATGAATTGTTAGAAAGGATTGCCCAAACATTTGAAGATTTGGATCCCAATGAAATCAGATCTGCCACCACGAAAGCAGTCAACACCCGCATTTTAAAATGCTTAGAAGTGATTCGAACATATTTTGAAATATTCCACATGATTGTTTTACTTTTTTATAATTATTCATATCAATATTTCCAATTCCAAGTTTCTTGACGCTTTTTTAAAGTTTATCCAAACATATTGAAATTGTTATGAATTCGTATAAATTTCTTGAGGTTCATTGGCGGTAGATTCGGATACATTTCATTGAAGTTTCTACATGTTCTGCTGATAATTTTGTCACACTGTCCAAAAATAATAAACAAATTCATAAGAACTTCGTTTGAATAGTTTTGTTCCATCGTTTTGAAGGTATTTGCAACTTCTGAAGTGACGAAAATGTCGATATTATTAGGAGAATGTCACAACGCTACTGTCAAATAGTAATCATGGCCTGCTTACCAAATACCGAATGGAAATACCATTCTGAAGGGACATTTTCACAAATAAATGCTCATAAGTCCGAAACTTGACTAGTTAGGTATAGGTATGATATACATAGAAAGAAAGCAAATTTCAGCAGCTTTCCGAATTTTCAATAATATACAGGGTGTTCCATTTAAAATAATCAAATTTCAGCAACTTTTTCAAGCAAACGAAAAAACTGTATTTTTTTACCACCCTGTATTGAAGTAACGGAGATTAGGCTGACGTGTGGGAAGTGTCCAAGTATCACCTAACTCCAAACCAAATTTCGATATCATAGTACTTCTTAACTAAAAGATATCGGCATTTTTAGAAGTCATGATTTTCGAAGAAAAAAATTTAAATTAATTTTTATTTCGAAAACGGTAACAGATAGGTATAGGGAAATATCAAGAAAAGTTGTCGGGCAATTGTTAGAGATTCCAAAAATAATATTATATACAGAGTGTTCCATTTGAAAAATCAAAGTTGCGACTGCTTTCTAATAGAAGCGGCAACACCGCATTGTCGAAAATATTTTAGTTGGCTAGAGAATGTCCGAATATGCCCTCCATTAAATTTTCAAAGTGATCCGTTGTCTGGTTCACCAGAAACGTCTAATGTGCCATCCACCGTGAATCGTATTAGTGAAAATATTACTACTTTTCTGCAATTTTGTTCAACAAAAAATTAATATTTTTTTGATCATTTAACTGCACTGAAAATATTCCACCATTTTCAACATTTAAAACGAATAGTAAAATAGTCAGAACCAAACAATCTTAGTAGTATACAAAATTGATAGATTTTAGTAGGAATGGAGATTTTTTTTATCTTCACGGACTTTTACGTATTTTATCCTTATGGAAGATTTATAAACAGTATAGGGTAAAAAAACGCATTCGGTTGATGAATCGATTAGAAAAAAATATTTGCTGTTGATAAAGTATTGTCAACTAGAGCATGCCGAGTTTTTAAATGAAATATCAGTTTCAAACTATCTTACAGATTTTAAATGGTAATAACTTTCGGTACTGGATATAAAATGAATTATTTTGTCAATCTCTATGGATTGCCACACAAAAACGGAACATGGTCAAACAATTCAGGAAAATAAAATTAAATATAGGAAAATGAAGAAACGCATATCAGTAAAATAATATAAGAATTTGCCCTTCGAAATTTTTGATTCCGCCACAGAGCTATTGACTTTCAAACGGTAATTAGATCATTTTGGAAAAATATCACAATTTGGGTGGTATTATTTTGCTAAATAAACTTGGTCTTACACTTCGAGAATGGACTATTATGTTCGTATGATATTTAAAAAGTTTATTGACATCCCAAAAATTCAATTAACAACCAACACAAACACTACCCTGGAATATATTGACACCAGGACGAGAACGCCATCTGTGGAACCGATTACAGAAGCAGAACGTTTTCAAAAAAATTTAAACAAAATCTTATCCGTCGACACACCAGGGTTTTTAGCATATTAAACTCATACAACAATTGAAAATTGTTGCCATGATGAAGGTGAGTTAAGTGTAGGTATCCACGTTCCTATTTATCCGATATCAAACTGCCAAAACTGACTTTTCTAACGGACGATTTTATAAATGAGTCAGGTTATCCAAAGATAAATACTCTTCAAGCTGTTTATCATTTTCAGAATAAAGTTCAGAATGAAGTCGAAGAAAATGTCGAATTTAGTTCAAACTGGTGAACCAATCAGGAGCTCTAGTCGAGTTCGGATTATCGAAAACACCAAACTTGACCCTTGATTCTGTCCTGCGGACTCATGGTGTTTTCTCGAAGCAATTTGGTTTCGTTCAGAAATGAAACGACAGACCTATCGCGAAAATTCAATGACTTGTGGTGTCACCACCGTTAAATAAGTCTGTTGATTGATTTCTGAACGAAACTGAATTGATTCTAGAAGCAATTCAGTTGGGTTCAGAAATAAAAGACAGACTTATGAAATAAATTCAACCACGATTGGTACTTTACCAGACTATTTCACAAATTTCACAAAATTTCAGAAATTCGGTAGATATTGAAGAAGAAAAAAGAAATCTGAAAAATTCATGATGTTTAATAAATAGGAACCATTGACATCGAACGAACTATATATTTAATGGACCAGTACTCTGCTCATTTGAAAAAATGCATGCAAAGCTTGATTACTTATATTTGACATTCAACTGTCACATACAGATATCTGAAAAGTGAGTGGAATAGTCAGTATCTCCGATCAAATAACACAACCTAGATGAATAACTCGCCGCTCTCAAACTTTGTTTTTGAGGGACATCTTTCCTCACCGGCAGTGTCGTGCATTGTTTACAAAAATATTGAAGTTCAATGAAATAGAAATAATGAAAACCCAATTTGGAATGGAAACCTGAAATTATGATAAAAGAACTTCCACAGGATTTTGAGAATTGACATGTTTTTTATAATTCATTCATTTTACTCTTTTCCAATTCGGTTTCCCTTTCTCTATAGTTACGACACTGGTAGCTTACTTATGAAATGACATATTTTGATTTCCAGTTCCAAATGGTATTTTACACATTTCACAATGCCTCATTTACCATTGCTTGATAATAAAAACAAAGGATAGTTTAACATAAATTAACTCAGAATTTCCCCTTTATTCAAGAAAAAAACACTCCAATTAGCAAAAGACAAAAATAAACAGAAATGTTCTATTGTTGTTATGTCAAATATCAAATGCAGCGTTGTCGTACTGACCAGAATATATTGACAACAAAGATTCTCCGTTTGGCGATAGATATACTATCATTTTAACATACTCCCAACAAGCTGCAATAAACGTTTCAATGGACTGCATTAGTGATGACGTCACAAATATGCAACCAACATTACACCAAGTCCTAAATCATTCGGCGCGAAATGATAAATGATATGCGTCATTCTCAACCTTAAGTACGGATGACATAAGAACGATAATAGAAGTATCGTAACAGCTTTATTTGTTTTATGCTCTCACACGAAATAAGTAAATATTTGAGGAATTGCCTACAGCTCCTTGGATATGAAGGATGGAAGGAACGATATTTCCGTAAAACAATTATCTGAAAGGATTATACATAATTTATAGACGAAATAAATTTGAATATTCATCTACATCCAACTTCATGCTGCCAAATTCTATAAGAGTAGGGGAGATACAAAGTGTTAAATTTTATTATTATTCCCATTCGAATTTGAAAACATTGCTGAAGATGTCGAAAGATGAAATAAGTTTGTCAGACGTTTTCATCTACGCAGACATTGATACTTTTTGCATAACTCTTTGTTTTTGATTGGAAAATAATGTATTGTTCAGCATTCGGGTATTGAGCAAATAAGTCTGGTATTGAAACTTTTTTCTCTAGAGAATATCACAAAACTCAATTTGACCAAAATAAAAAAAACGGTGAAAAATGCGAAAACAGTTAAAATATACACCGCTTATGGCAAGATAGACCTGATAATACTTACTATCAGTTTATCCAAATATGTATGGATGATGTACCATGGAAAAACGTCGTGTCTCCGCAAGTCCATTTCGCGGTAATTTTAATATTTCCCCAATAAGACCAAAGTTAGGTATAAAATGAATTTACGTGATTGAGTTTGGTATGGGTAAATGTTACAAGGGCACGAAGGCTACATTTTTTATTCACTCATAATTTTTGGTCAAATTTTCAACGTGAATTATTCAATGTTCGGAAGTCGATTACAAATTGATATTAAATAATGGGTTTGTGTTTTGCTCCGGACTGCGACTACACTATTAAGATAGGGTGTAGGATGTTTCGGTTCCGAATGATCCTGATGGTAAACAAAATAAAAAGTAAAACATAAATCCACTCAATATATTCACACCATATTATTTTTTCTTTATTGGTAACATGTACAAGTTAAAACGTCAGTGATGACAGTATAAAGCAACTTTAACCCTATTCCCTATAGGTACCGGGAGAATATTATCTATAAAATTTTTAAACATGCATTATAAAACTGACCAATATTTATTCATTTATCAATTCAATCCCAAGAAACATTTAATATTTATTAATACAAAAACCATTTAAAAAAATTTGAAGAATACAAAAATATAAGATGCAATTTCTAGGTAACAATTAAACATAAATAAAATAATTCAATCGATATGGTATTTTCTCCAAAGTTATCGATCAATTAACCACGGTTTTCTTGTTTTGTAATGTCCAATATAGCCAGCCAATAACCCTTGAAGCCCAATTTTCAGAGCCTAAAATCGATAATTTAAAAGAAAATTGTAGTATATTTTTGAATAACGCGCCGAAAGTGAATTGGTGATGGTTATGTTGGTATGAATAATATAATTGAGATATATTCGACAGGGGTAGAGAGAATTAGGCGAGAAAGTAGGCTGGCTTTCAGTATTCTCGTTCTCTGGATGTAGAAGGAGCGTTTCATGCCATTGTATTGTGGTAAATAAATAAAGTTGTTGAAAGCCCACAAAAGCGGTTTATCATTGAATGAAATGCACCACAATGCCAACGAAATAAAATAATTTCTGCAAATATGCAAGAAAATATAATTGGATTTTACCTCAAGTCTAGTGAGATTCTCCCAGACATGAACTCTCCATATGTTGGAAGTTGTATGGTGACTGATATCATCTGTGGTATTCAAAATGCTCCACTCTGTTATCAATGTTCCCCTTTTTTGTGCTAGCGGGTCACAGCAAATAAAATGCAGTTCGTCCCTTAAGAAAGGTCAGCAGCACAAACTTCACTACTCTGCAATTCGAAACTATAGACGTCCCAAAATTAGTTAAAATCAAAATGAAGAATCGGATATCTATCCCGTAACAAAGTATTTAATCGCCATTTGAGATCTGAATCACGACAAAATAACCACGCTCTTTCTTATACCAAAATATTTTGTTACGAGCTCTATCTAGTCAATTCGTTCCGTTGTAGTCAATATAGTCAAACCAATATATACCCTTTATCCTCTTTATCACAACTTTTTCCCATTGACAGAATTGACAGATTTATATGTCCAAAGAGCCAACTTTATGCTTTGTCACATCACGCCAAGAAATAGAGTTGGAAGAATCAACTATTTGTTGTGGTTTTTAATTCGTGGTAAAAAAAACGAATCAACCTCCATAAATGACATTAAGTATCTGAACTTTATTTGTGATAAAATGGTTAATCAATGAATGATTTTGTAGTAGATATTATTTACCAGGACGCCAGAGTTTTATCCATTTGATATTAGTTTGTGGTACCAAAAGCGTATTTATTGTATCACAACTATTATTCACTACACTGTATGGTGATTGCCACCAAAATTGTCTGTACGTTACTAATCGTACATTGTTTGAGAGTTGTACGGAAGTATAACTATATAGAGTGACGAAAGCAACCATTAATTGTTAAATTTTAATAAACCGCGTAGTGTCTCATCGAACATATCGAAGTTGGTTTCAAATGAACAACTGTAACTATGCTCTCGCCAGTAATAGCGCCACTTCGATAAAAAGTATTGTGTACAACGAAATGCATTTGATTATACTGAAAGGTCGAATAAACTTGGTTTACCATTATTTTTCGTTTTTGGTGCGAACAAAAACTACATCAACAAGATTTAATAATTAATTTATCTGTTCTATGCAACGTGGCTACGGAAGTATTGCCTACGGAATATCTCAGTTATTGTATGAAGTAGGTTTGTGAAATTTGGAGCGTCGATATAATGACATAAGAGCTAGAATTTGAGCATATTGACATGTCGAAGTTAACTTCCGGTCTGACCGGAAGTAACATCAACTTTCTTATTTTAAATGGAAACCCTATTTTTTTTTTCTTTTCGCTTTATTCAGCATTCAATTCCCTTTCTAATGACATATCACAAGTTGGTATCTAACCAGAAACTAGATCAGAAAAAAATTATTATTGAAATTCACCGAGTAGGCCGTGGAAGCAAAATGAAAGCCAAAAATTGAAAAGTTGGCTATGGAAACCATACGTCACTTGATAACAGTTGCTACTACTGTGATATTTCATTTTCATTCGTCGGCGTTATAAAAAGCCGCCAAAATAAATATTGGAAAAATTGGGAAAAAAACAATACCCTGTAGGTCCATAACTTAAATAGGAACATACAACTTTTTCTTGCCTGTACTATTCAGCATAACCATTCCTTTCTAATGATATAATAGAAAGTAATTTTTTGAAATGAAATACCAAAAAATCCAATTATTATTATTCAAATAACAATCGTCAATACATTTATTGACTCTGGTGATATTTTCATGTAAAACGTTTCTCAACATTTGGGGCGTGATATCTTGGAAAGCTCTACGAATTTTTACTTCTAGCTCATGTAGAGTTGTAGGCTGTGTGGAATACACCCTATTTTTAAGATGCCCCCATAGAAAAAAGTCGCACGGAGTAAGATCAGGTGACCTTGGGTTGTTATGAGTCTCTCTTGAAAGCGATTTTGAAGATAATTTCTCGCTATTCTTGAATTATGCGGAGGGGCGCCATCTTGCTGGAAGTACATTCTCTCAGTTATTTCCGCTGGTAGGTTGTTAATGAATTTCAAAATTTCATTCTTTAAAAAAGTAAAGTATCTCTCTCCGGTTAGTTGGCCTTGAAAAAGAATGGGGCCAACAATATGAGTTCCAACTATTCCTGCCCAAACATTCACACCAAATCTCTCCTGGAAGCCACCTTGTCGAAACCGGTGCTCGTTTTCTATCGCCCAGTACCTGAAACAAAAGACCGTTCACACTTTTAGCACTTTACACTTCGACTATCGACAATAATCCAAATAAAGTACAGTACCTACCTTGTATTATTCCTGTTAAATAATTCATTGTTGGTAAATCTTGACTCGTCCGTAAACAAGATATAGTAGTTAAATAGGTGATTCTCAGCATTTTGTCGATGAAACCAATTACAATATTCCAGGCGCCTTTCACCGTCATTTTCATACAAATGTTGATGCAACTGATACTTGAAGGATTTAAATCGATGTTTTTTCACAATTTTCCTAGCAGAGTCCTTACTTATAGCTAATTCGGCGCCAATCTGCCTTGAGGAAATTACTTTCTATTATATCATTAGAAAGGAATGATTATGCTGAATAGTACAGGCAAGAAAAAGTTGTATGTTCCTGTTTAAGTTATGGACCTACAGAGTATTGTTTTTTTCCCAATTTTTCCTTTTTATTTTTTGGCGGCTTTTTATAACGCCGACGAATGAAAATAAAATATCACAGTAGTAGCAACTGTTATTAAGTGACGTATGTTTTCCATAGCCAACTTTTCAATTTTTGGCTTTCATTTTGCTTCCACGGCCTACTCGGTGAATTTCAATAATAATTTTTTTCTGATCTAGTTTCTGGTTAGATATCAACTTGTGATATGTCATTAGAAAGGGAATTGAATGCTGAATAAAGCGAAAAGAAAAAAAAATAGGGTTTCCATTTAAAATAAGAAAGTTGATGTTACTTCCGGTCAGACCGGAAGTTAACTTCGACATGTCAATATGCTCAAATTCTAGCTCTTATGTCATTATATCGACGCTCCAAATTTCACAAACCTACTTCATACAATAACTGAGATATTCCGTAGGCAATAGTTCCGTAGCCACCCGGTATAGTGGACCAACATAGCTGATATCTCAAGGAGTGGAAGTGATATTTCTCTGGATATTGGTGATTATTTTTTTCCTATGATTTTCAACCAATCAGAATGTCCAATTTAGTTAAGTTACCTCGTATAATTTCGATAATACCTGATTATACATAGAGTAGCTCCACCAATCGAAAATTTTAAAATAATTTTATTTTCATAGTAACCACATCGACATCAATATACAATAAACAGAACTGTCAAATTATGACGTTTATCAAAAATTGTTCAAAAATTAGTCGATTCGGAGATTTATCATCAAATGCAATAGACGAAAGTTAACAAAATACTGAGCCTCATAATACAGTGAAAACAAAATAGTACGTATGGAAACAATTTCTTACGTTTTGCTGTGAAAGAAACTATGTGCTAAATGAATCAATTTCCACTGAAATGATAGCGTCCATTTTGAAAGATTGGGCTTTCAATATGCGAAAATGTAATGGAGAAAATTATAAAGAAAATGTGGTTAAAACGATGTGGAACATTACGGCAAAACAAGTACAAGAAAAATATATGAAGGAGTTTAATAGAGTAATTGATCCATTCTCTAGTCCCAAATTTTTAGCCGCACGAAACGTAAGAAATTCAAATGTTACCAGACAAGAGAAAGGTTAGTGCATCAGCATTTAAAGATAACGAGTATATAGCAATGATAGAAGCGTGGGATGAAAATACACCGGAAGGATTACAAATAAAATTTTTCCTAATTGCTTCTGTAGAACTTGCGTGGAGAGGAAATGAAGGAGCGTCATGCTTGACTCATTATTTTCAAAAAGAAACTGGAAATGATGATACTCCAACTGGTAGAATACAATATAATCCTATCTTTACCAAAACCACACAGGGAGGAGCAAAACCATGTGCTAATAATAAATGGCTTGTACCTAACCATAATGAAGTGAGTCGTTGTCCAGTGAGACTTCTAGATAAGCTAATGATGAAAAGAAGCGAAAACATCAATATTAAAACAGATAGGTTATTTCTGACAATAAATCCCAACTGGAGAAAAGAAACAACCCTTGGCTGGTACAACAATATGCCAATTGGAGTGCATTAAATTAGTAAATGGACCAAATAGTCTGCAGAATTATCAAATTTGAATATGACAAACAAAAAATTTTCAAATCATTCTCACCGAGCCACTGCTGTTTCACAATTGGCAAAAGCAGGTGTATCGGAACAAGAACTTATTAAAATAACAGGACATGGTAATAGCACTTCTATCAAACCCTACCTACAGATAGATGAACAACATCACCAAAACATAATAAATAAGATGAGATCCAATTTTAAACACGCTGCAGGTTCAAGTAATAACACCTCCAGTATTTCCAGCACTTCAATGAGCAGTGGTCACGTTTCCAGCGCCGAAAATAACTCATTTAAAAAAACGTAGTATATAATAATTGTAACTTTCATTGCACCAATTTGTATTTAAATTAATGAATTGTTTATATATTTAGTTAATTTACTCAAAAAATAATCGTATCAAATACAATACGTACTTCAAAATAAATACGGTTATACATCTCAAACTTCCTGCATAATTACAAATCGTGTCAGTTTGACAGAATAATCCTCCCGCTTCGCGGTCGGATTATTTAAACTGTCAAACTGACACTCTTTATAATTATGCAACAAGTTATCGATGTATAACCTGATTATTTTGAAGTACTTATAGTATTACTACTGAATATATAATTTCAGAGGTAAGTTAATAATTATTGTCTTAAATAATTCACACTGATGCAAACTTTTCTATAGAACTCTAAAGGCACGCGAAGATGAAATGTTGTGTATTTGAAAAATACGAAGTAGATGCCATGTTTCAGATAGAATTAAGAAAACACCGCGACTTTGTTCAAAACCCCTTCGGTCACATTCTGAGTGAAAGCAAAATATTTGTATATATTTCTTAGGCAGTCTGGATATTTTATCGAACATGTCCAATTCATTATCAGACATAAGTTTCAATTTACAAACTGTTCCACTGAAATTTCAATAAATTGAAAAATCAACAATACAATGCGTTGACATAGGAAGTGTTTTGAAATATATCTCTGAAACCCCAGGATTTTTAGAAAAAATATCATTCGTTACTGTAGCCAAGGGTTCAACGTTTCTGGTTACCTACACAACTGAGGATAATCAAGTGTTTCGACAAATAGTCTTCCTTCAATATCCAAATTGTTATTTGTATCAAAATTTGATATGTCCTTTTTCACACATCCTCAAATAATACTATGATATAAATAATATCGGATGCAAATCTAAATTCAGTTCTTTTCTTCAGCTGAAAGGTGGGTGGTATATGAACTTTGAACCAGTTTCGAAACGCTACTCCTTCCTCGCTCCCTATCCTCTACCCCGCAGTACACCAATATCTTTTGATACACTTCAGTAATCCAAACAAAAATGGCTGCATGGTGTTCGGCGGGGTGATAAATTACTGTCTCATTTCCATTACTGGCCATTATTGGAATTATTTCATTACAGGTATCAGTATCTAGGAAAAGTACAACTTTCATTGCATTTATTTTAAATTAAAGGAAATAATGGTTGTGTTCGCTCGATTTATTGGTAAGTGAAATGGCATATAGGCTAAAATTATTAGAATTGAGGTTCATGTAGATTATACCCCCCATATGCTGTTTCAGAAAACAACGTGTTCAAAGTTAATGATTTGTCAGATGGCTTCATTGGAAATTTGGTGGAATATCCGAAACGTCTGCACAACTTTTGAAGAATTTTTCACAGCGTCTTCATAATCTATGAAATTTTATTACAGATGTCACAAATAAAGTTCTTTCAGATCTGAATTCCAATTTGGTTTTGTTATGAGGCGGGTCCTTCTACGATTACGCCAACTTCAACTAAGTATATGAACAATGTTAGTATTGAATAATATACCTAGGTAAGAAATATATGTTTGATTCTTTTTCAGTTCACACGCGGGAAGAAATGTAATGCTTTTACTTCCGCGATATATCAGTTGCTATTATACAGAGTGGGCCATTAAAAACGAAACAGCGGCTCTGTAGGTCGGCAGAACCGAGTTATATAAAAACGCTCGGACATGTCAACAACATTTTCGAGAGGGACATCGTTCGCGATGAAATTCACCCGAAATACATAATTTCCCTCGGAGCTGTGACCACCACCCCTTAATTTTCAAATGACAACATATGGCAAGTGACCTCATTTGGAAGATATTTTCCTTCTTAATATCAAACAACAAAAATAAATTAATTCTATCGATTCGTTTTCGAGATATAGGAACTTGAAGTTGGGAAATCACTTTTTATTCACTCAATCAATAAAAACAATATCTGATACAGCAACTGTCGCGATAATTATTATTGTCAATGAATTAAATATTCAAACTGTCTACCACCCACTTCCATACAATAGTACAAGTTCTGTTCAAAATGAGACCTCACATTTCGGGATCTAGGACAATTGCCCGGAAACAATTTCCCGAAAGCAGTTCCCCGAATGGACAATTGTTCGAATGAACAATTTCCCGAAACACAATTGATCGAATGTACAATTGCCTGAATAGACAATTGCCCGAAGAACAATTGCCCGAAAGGACAATTGACCGAAAAATGTATTTAAATATAATAGTGATACCAATAGATTTTTAATTGCGCGTACGATCATGTTGAGTGCCTTATCACTGGATATATTACGGAATATAATACCAATAAAAGTTTTAACCTAATCATGTGGAATGTTCATCGTCTTCGACCAAAAAAGACGATTTTTTTATTTTTTGAATCGATTTTTCCTGAACGAACTAACCTGGTGACAGAGTGCTAAATCAGAGAAGATATAATAGTATACAGAAATTTCCGAAAATATTGGTTACAAATTTATAAAGTAGCGCTAAAATACAATTGTCCTTTCGGGCAATTGTTCTTCGCGAAATTGTCTATTCGGGCAATTGTACATTCGATCAATTGTGTTTCGGGAAATTGTCCATTCGGACAATAATTGTTCATTCGGGCAACTGTTTTCGGGGAATTGTCTTTCGGGAAATTGTTTTCGGGCAATTGTTCGGAGCCACATTTTGTAGCATTTCCGGCGTTATTCGACGGCATTCTTCAATGATTCAACGTCGTAAATCTTCCTGAGATTCTGGTTCGGTTGCATAGATTTTGTTTTTCAAGTGACCCCACAGGAATGAGTCGAGTGGGGTTAAATCTGGAGATCTGGCTTGCCACTCTATAGCGCCTCTTCTTCCAATCCAACTTCCAGGAAACATTCTATCCAAAAACGCCCTTCAGGCTATGCATAATGTGGAGGTCTTATTGACATTTCAAGTGGTCTTCATGGTAAAGATCGTCATTTTCAATGATGTCGACTTGTTGTGGATAAACAAATTGATTCAATAATTCCAAACAAGTTACCATCGAGAAATACTGGTCCAATCAAACGGTCCCCAAAAATACCGGCCCAGACATTGAGTTTTTGGGGAGTTTGAGTATGGACTTCGTGGAAAACATGTGAATTGGCATCTGACCAATAACGACAATACTGACAATTCACAGTCGAATTCAAAAAGAATGTAGACTCATCAGAAAAGCAGATGTTGAAAAGGAAATTCTCATCAGCATCTATTTTCGTAGTCATAATTTCACAAAATTCCTGTCGCCTATCACAATCATCTTCATTCAATTGGTGTACCAAATGTATTTTGTAGGGGTGGAATTTATGATGTTTCAGGATTCGTCGGATACTGGTTCTACTGATATTGGTAACACTATATAGCCAATTTCCTTGTGCTCAATGTTGGGCCTGCATGAACTTGTCCTAAAAGTGCAACTTCAACAGGTTCATTTCTCATCAGAAATTCACGTTCTGGGTCTCGTTTCTTGTTGGCTACTGATCCAGTTTGACGAAATTTTTGCACTAATTCTAGAACGTATTTTCTAGCAACGAGTTTATCGGGATGCGTTTCATTGAACACATAAGCAGAACGGTTAACGCCCTCATCATTTAAAAAAAAATTGTTATCATTTCAACTCTTTCCGCGATCGTATACACCATTATTGAGGAAAGATATTCAGTAGCTTTAATCAAGTAATTCACTCTAATGTCGTTCAATCAACGATCGGTTTGACACTGATAGACGTCCGAAAAAAAAATTATCTCATACATGTTTTTGTTGTACGCGCATTGGAGTCGAATTCGAGAAAACGTCTTTTTATCGATTCTCAAGAACCTTAACATTTTTTCGATCAAGTAATTGAGAATGAAATAAAAATTGAAACGAAATTGCATGTTATTTGTTGGTAAACAGTTAAATCATTCAATTCCTTGACAATGATAATTATCTTTAAACAGTTGCACTGTTAGATCTTATTTTTATTGAATGAGTGAATAAAAAGTGATTTCCCAACTTCAAGTTCTTATATCTCGAAAACGAATCGATAGAATTAATTTATTTTTGATGTTTGATATTAAGAAGGAAAATACCTTTCAAATGAGGTATCACATACCATATGTTGCCATTTAAAAATTTAGGGGTGGCGGTCACAGCTCCGAGGGTGCATTTCATCGCGAACGATGATCCCCTCGAAAATGTTGCTGACGTGTTTGAGCGTTTTTATATATCTCGGTTCTGCCGACCTACAGAGCCGCTGTTTCGTTTTCAATGGCCCACTCTGTATATTTTAATATCCAGCAAGTGACCATGTCAATTAATGAAGATCTTCAATAAATGAAGAAGTGAAAGATACGAAAGGTTTAATATACAAGAGCAATGTTTTTTTCAGAATTAGCAGTGAGAACCTTACGGCAAAGACTCTTGATAACTTTTCAAGCAATTTTCATCCAAATGAACATGAAGAAATGAACCGGCGACAACTCGCAATGTTTCTTAAAGAAAGTTATCGGCAGATGTGAACAGAAGGTTAGTGGTTTGCATACCTATAACTATAACATCGGATGAATTACGGAATATATTAAACTACTTCAGGATCACCAGAAAGATATTTCAAAGATGTGGTGGACGAAATAATTGACCTTGTTCCAGCTGGAAGAAGTGTGTGGAGACGAAAAATTTTTTGCAAAAAATATTATATGATAAATATTAAATTATATTATTTTAGTAATCATTCAAAATATGGTTTTACTGTACTAAATGTGTAAGGGTACCTTTACTTGCGATATTATCCACCACTTGGTTTGGTTTAGTGGACATGTCGTGATAGTGTTACCATCATCAATAATTCCTAGTGGAATCAATCACGACAAATGTCTGGTGGTATACGCACCATTCTGTGTGGTTGATTTCATCACAATTCAAGTTTAAAAATTACCGTATTTTTCTCTGTGTGATTCACAAGGCGACGGGAAGCGAGTCAGATCATGGGCATATCAGAATAATATTTATTAACTTTAAACAACTTACCGGGTTCTACAGTTATTTCTCATCAATCTCCAGCTCATCAGGAGCATTTATCCTTGAAATTATGTTTCTCAGATTTCTATCTAGATCCTGACAGAACCACACCACATTATCTATATTCACGATGTCTCAGTTATTTGCCATATAGAACCGATTCCACCCCTTCCGCTTAAGGCTTTGAGTGACGCTTTAATGAATGAATCCGACAGAATGTTATAATACTGATATTAATGCCACTTGAAATGTTGCTTATAACCTGTGGAATTGGTCCATAATGAGATGTTTGAAGTGATTCACGTCTAGCGGTAGTATCGCTACTTCCCCCTGTGATGGTCCCGTGATGGCCAGGCGCATAGAACATCAAAATGAGCCGAAAACTTAGCAAAGACCAAGTTGGCCTGTTTGGTGGAAACGAGTGCAATGAGAACGATTCCAACCGCAGTGTTGGAGGTACTACTGAGGCTGTCACCGCTTTCGGTCTGGATTAAGAAGGAGGCAATGGCCGCTTACTTGAGGATGCGGGACTCAGGAGTCTGGATAAGCGAAGGAGCGACGATAGGCTATAAGGAAATTGCGAAATTGGCGAAGCAGGAGATTCCGCCCTCTGAGTGAAAAGTGCACAAGATAGACTGCGATGGAACAAAGAGTTTGCTCTCACGATGCCTAGCAGAAAACAATGAGAAGGAAACACAGTGAAATTTCGCACGGGAAGCCTATTATGTTATACGGACGAATCGCGTCTGACTGAAAAACAGGCTTCGGCATCTACCTGGAAGGAAGAGATGTACGCTGGGTAGACACACAATAGTTTTCCGAGCTGAAGTGTTCGTCATCTTAACCGCAGTTACGGGACAAGAGGTGAAAGAAGGGCCCGAGCAGAGAATCTACATCTGATCGGACAGTCAGGTAGCGCTCGGAGCTATTGTCATCCTAAACCAAGCTCAGCACTTGCGGAGATGCTCTTGAGAAACTAGCTCTGGATCACAGACGGGCGAGCGGAAATGAGGTGGCAGACAAACTTGCGCGAATCGGTTCTGTGGGCCGGAGCCTGTACTAGGCATCGCAAAAAGCCAAACCTCTTCAGCATGTGACGACTGGGTGGATGAAGAGCTGAAAAAATTTTGGAGGGTTAATACCGGCTGCAAACTTTGTGGTTGGCTCCAGGAAGTCAAGGACGGCATGGGTCCTAGGCAGAAACCGCCAAGCACTTCGCCTCCTTTGAGGAATACTAACAGGGCATAACAAGTTAGACACCTATCACTAATAGAAATAGGAGATAACCCCACTCGTAAATGCGAAGAAGACGAAGAAACTTCATCTCACCTCCTCGGCGAGTGCGAGGCGTACGGGAGGCTGAGATTTGAAGTCTTTGGAGTTGAAAATCTCCAACAAGAAGAAATAACCAAACTCGCACCACACCCGAGAATCAACTGCTATTCATTCTCTTTGCAGATTTTCAACGGTTCCGCAATATCTTGAATGTGTAGAGTTTGATTCAGAATAAACATAGGGAAGATATATCAAGGTCAGAATGAACGCCCTCGATTCCTCCACTAAATCACTCAAACAAAAATTAATTTCTCCACGATAGACCCACGGCTCTTGGAAAAGAGTCATGTAAGGGTTCACAACCATCCTTCGCCGAACTGCTATTGCTGGATAGAAGTTCACCTGAACTACTCTAATCACTGGACGGCCGGTAGCTCATTGTTCAGGTTTCCGGCCGTTGGAACCTTTTCTCGCATCGTACTGAAACCACAGTGCATCGGTGATTTTTGGCGGCCACAAACGTTGTGCTTACCTGGGGTGGTGCTGTAGATATACCAGAAAACAGTAAGTCGACTGGGGGCGACACGGCAACTATTAATATTTGTCGAGGTCCCGCTCTATCGGTTGATTCAGATATTTTTCTTATAATTAATGGGTTAGTATTTATAGTCGCTCAACAATGGTATTCCCATTAGAAATTATTCTCACTCTCTAACTCATTACTTTTGATTACGCTATTATTAACGTTGGCACTGGAAAATTATCGCTTGCTCACCAAGAAGAATTGTATCAAGGTGGTGTAGATGGAGAGAGAGGTAGTATATACCTGATGTATGAGCAGTACATTTTTTGGCCTTCCAATTGGTTCTGTCTATGAGAATTCTCTCTCAACGAGCAGATCAAGTGTATGCATGTATGGAACTCGAAATGTACAGTCCAACCCTCAAGGAACAGGTGGTTGTCTTATTGAGAATTTAGGAAGACGTGAGAAGGCAAGAAGCGAATGTTTATTTCCATTGCCAGCGAAAAGGCCATACCTAGTTCAAGATTAAACAATATTGATAGCCTTCCTCCATCCGCACAGGCTATGCATTTGGAAACATTCTACGAGTGTTATATTATTTTATTTTTTGTATCACGATGAGAATATCCCAGTCGAGCTTTATCTCCGGAGCCCCGATACATCCGAAGGGAACGCTTGTATGTCATTTACTCCGGTAGTTAATCCCCACGTCTGTAATAGAGTGAGGGATTATTGGGTCTGAGAATCAAGTGCCCTGAGTAGGCAGAGTGCCATTTTTCTATCCTGTTTAGAATAATTCAGTCGGGACCACTTCTCAGAGGCCCGATACGTCCGAAGGGCGCGCGGGTGTGTTATTTACCCCGATAGACACTCATGTCCGTGGGATGATTACTGGTTCCGAGAATCGTGTGCCCTGAGTAAACGGAGTAAACCAAGAATTACTTCAACGTATCTATCATTACACCAAGTATCATTATTATCAGGATCTCTATTTTATGCGAATAGTTTTGGTAAAGCCTGCGGAGTTCAAAAAGTAGGTCTCGACAGTTAGTCCGTTTTTTCTCCTCTTTTCGGATAATTTTCATTTCTCCAGGAACTTCTCATCCTTCACTATGAACTCGAAATACCCCAGAGCATAAGGCATTACCGGAGTCTCGTCTATACCGTACGATTGTCGTAAGTGGTAGTATAATACTCGTAGCCCCGCGTTATGCCTGTGGGTGTAGGCTGAAATCGCATATGATTAACAAGCTGACATCAAATAGAGTATGGTCATTATGTTTTCAAGAACCCCACGTCATGCTCTGCTTCTAGTGACTAGGACCTCTAAACCCATCACGTTAAATCAAGGTGTTGAATATACTATCCTGGTAGACGGTAACATTTTTGGATAGGGTCATATTCAATGTTCTTGAATAAGACCATATGCATGGACTTATCCTTATGTAGCTACAAGAGTACTACAGTCTTCGCAACATTGACGTGAGTCGTTGCTGAACAGGATCCAGCTCGGGGACAAAATTTGGATCACCTCGTTCAGTTTCGAAAACGGGACCCAAGTTCATCAGCTGCACCGGCTGCTGCATTAAAACAAAAGCTTCGATCCCTGTTTCTTCATGGTAGCAGACCAAACAGAGAAGGTTATCAGAACTCCAGATGACTTTACAGGCGTCATTCAGTACCATTCTCTCATATTGACACTTCAAACTCGAATGTCCACGGCCTACCCTTTGTCTAGGAATCCATATCGTGGAACAGACGATTTAGGAGCCCTGCTTCTATTAGTTCATTTCACCACTCCAACGGAATAAAGTAGAATCGGATGATTGGCAAGCATATCAGTAACAGCAACTCTATCAGTCCCGACAGTTCTGATGATTAGTTCGAAGGAGTTTATGCCTCGGAGACAGTTTTTGATTGTGGTAATCTCTTGGGGATGTAGTTGTTTCACACCTAGGTTATCAAGATGATGTACGATGCTTCCGTCTACAAGTTGAATATCCTCACCGTATTCTCACGTCATCCTCTGATGCATGCGTGTACTTTTTCACTAGCATTAAGGACTGATGTAGATTTTTTTATCGCGAGGTCATTCATGTTGAATATATGGGTGATATTATGCCTCCGTTTGATGGAGATTCCGCAGTTGTAGTATATTCAAATGTTTTCCTTAGTGCAGGGGGTAGTTTATGGACATACTGTATATGCATCGATAATTTGTTTCTTTCTTTAATTAATTGAATTCATATGCTCTGTTGACGTGTGCGTATATCAGTAGATATAGATAAAAGAATTCAGTAGGGAAGGATTAAAAAACAATAAATAACAACTAGTGTGCTGTATACGTACACTTAGTTACATTACACTAATATCTAATTCAGAGAGAATCAGTACATTAATTCATGATTTCACAGTTATTAACATTATCATTATAATTTGACAAAATATAGTTGATAAATATAGCATAGAACATTTGTAAGTATCCCTCTTAATAAAATACTATCATTTTCAAATAGTAAGTAGATGGGAGGAGTAGAACTAACGCTTAGTTAATTATACTCCTCAGGTAGACTGAGTTGATAAAATTCTATTCCAATTCTTGTTTGCAACATTTCAGTCTGGAACATACAAGTTATATAAATATTTAATATATATTCTCTTTTAAGCGTCACCAATAACACTTGTGTAGGATATTTTCATCGATATTTTTGAGAGGCTGGATATCAAAAACGTCGACCAAATGGCTTATAACAAGTATGTCATACAAAAAATATTTCCTTGAACGTAGGCTCTTCAAAATAGGTATAAATCAACAATAAATAGATCTTCAGATATGATTCAATAGAGTAAACTATATAGGTATGTATGTACATTGAGAAATAAATAGCTGAATGACCCTAGAGAGAGAATCACTTATATACTTTATATACGTTCAACAAAAGTATATTCAACGAACATCAATAAATCTGGATAATATTTCTTTCGATAGAAGAAACCTCTTGGATAACTTATAGATATGTAGCAAGTTAAAATAAAGGTACTAACATTTGAGTTCGTGGTTTAAGAACTTAAAGAACCTCCTATAAAACTGGAATAACATTGGACGTTGCTCACATTTTGTATATGCGTGGGAAATTATTTTTCTTTCTCTTGAGCCTGGGCGGGATTCGGTTGAGGGGGAAGAGCCTTGAGAATAGCGTGGACTTCTTCAGCTACGGCAGTCAAGACGAACTCGAACTGTTGCTTTGTAGCTACCATTTTGGGTCGTTGGTCTCGTAGATGTTCAAGCGTTGCAGCAATGTCAATTTCCTTGGCTCCTTTAGCCATTCGGCTAAGAACCATGTCGATCAGGCAATAAGTACCAGCCCTACCGGCGCCATCGCTGCAGTGAACCACTATTGGGCATGATCTCCCTCGGTAAGATTTGTTAACTTTCCTCCTGAAATAAACAATCAGTAATATTATTTTTCTACTCCAGTACTAAAAGAACATTCTTATTCGATTATTATAGAAAAGAGTTTTATTACGAAAAAGAGTTTCTTATATTAATACACTCAAGGCAAATCAAGATAATCGCCTTTGACTCAGGTATTAATAATCATTATGGTAAATATTGATTTATGGAGCTTCAGCCAGATTTAAATAGTAGGTGTATTAAGGGTTGCTTGGTATTTCGTGACTATCTGAATATTTTTTTAAACAAATAAGTGGTTTATTTTTCAACATAATCTCCTTTTATATCAATACATTTAATCCAGCGTTTTGCCAATTTTTTTATTCTTTCCAAATAACAGGTTTTCTTAAGGCCCTAAAAATAAGCTTTTTTTCGGGTATGACCTATTCATTTGACCCAAATCACTCACCACCCAGCCATTTCTTCAGGTTTGGAAAAAGAAATATTCGTCGTTGATCGTTCTACCCTTCTCTAGGTTATCTTTGTGAATGACACCGCGTTCATTCAAATTACTGTGGCCATTACCTTGTTGGCCGACTGACTCACTTTGACCTTCCTTGGTGCACGTTCACCCTGTTCAACCCACTGTTTTGATTGTTCCATGATCTCTGGGGTATTGTGATGGATCCATGTTTCGTCTACGGTTATATACCGGCGTAAAAACTCATCCGGATTGCGGTTGAACTTCGCCAAACACACGGTTGCACTAATGGTCGAGTGTGAGCAATCGCGGCATCCATCTCACGGATAGCTTTTTCATGTCTAAATATTCATGTAAAATGTGATGTACTCGCTCAGTTGATATGCCTACAGCCTCAGCCACCTCACGTACTTTTATTCTCGGATTGTTTAATATCATTCCATGAATTTTATCGACAATTTGTGGAGTGATGACCTCTTTTGGGCAACCTGAACGTACGGCGTCACTTATGCTGGTACGACCAAAACGGAACTCAGTAAATCGCTTCTTAACCATTGAAATTGAGAGTGTAGAGTTCCCATAGTATTCATCAAGTCTTTCCTTGGTTTCAGTTATGGTTTTTTCACGCAAAAAATAATGCTTAACCAACACACGAAATTAACCTTTTTCCATTTTTGTTAAAATTTACGAGGTTGCCTGCTTTTAATTGCTGTCAATCACAAAATAAATGACGCAGCTTGCCCAAAATTTGACAACAGTCTATTAAAAGATGGTATGGTTGACGGGGCAGCAGTGTTGCATTTAAAGTTACTGCGCGGGAAATTGAAAACTTCACGGAGTTACCAAACAGGCCTCGTACATTACAAGTTCGGAAAATGAAATTTCTCATATGAGTGGGAAATATTGTAGCTCACAAGGCACGTGCCGAGTGCAAAAAGATCAGTTTCGCACAAATTTTAAACATTTTAAATTTTTAAAATTTACAAATTATATCGTTACAGATGCTTCCTTAGGTCATACTTACAGTTTTTCTTAAATATCTCAGAAACCTCTACATTCAGGCATATGGAATGTAATGAATTAGGTCAAGTATTGATGAGCCTACCAACCGTAACTACGCTACTGATTTACGAAAACTAAACACTATATCTTCAAATTATCACATTGATGAACCAGTGTACCGCAAGTATCAATTTTTTCCCTTCAAAAGTTTTGAATAAGTAATAAAAAATCTAAATTTTTTCTGACTTTTGACACCCTATTTCAGTGGGAATGCATTTCAGGATATAACTTTTCACCCTATATACAAATTTCGATAGTTGTAACGAGCACCTGACATGAAAGTAATGATATGTTCAAGGTTTTCCATACCTGAATTCCAATAAAGCTTTGGTTGATGATGGTACTCCAGATTCTGGCCAAGATAAGAAATGAAATTGGGTTACGGTTCTAGTCTCTCCGGTTCTTATGTTCTTCAGATAAAAGGATCTGACCAAATAATCGTCGCACCAAATGTGCTCGCTCACTAGATGTACTTCATAAATGTGATACAGTTCCGATCCTTCTTCAGGCCAGTAACGGTGACACATGGCTGCTCCTGCTTCAGTTAGCCTGAAATATAGAACATAAGATCATTTAGATAATTTTTCAGTTCAGTTAGGGATACCCTCTGCTCCACTATCGGTCATAAATACGTGAAATGTGACCACAAAGTTTGCAAAAAAAGTTGATCGATTGGGTCGGCTGAATATCCATGCAATCTCACTGTAGCCTTAGGAGAAGACAGGCTCGCTCCTATCATGATAAAAAAAAAAATTCTTATATGAGGAGGGTGACGGCACTTTTTTGAGTCAATAACATCGACGATAGCTATTATTCATGTTATGATTGCTGGTGCTTGTTGCATTGTTGTTACCACTACAGTTTGCTGACTGTAAACGCAAGAGATCTGGGGAACCCGCAACAAATCATGACATTTCAGGGCACTGAGAACAACGTTTACCAGCTGTCAGGTGTATCGTAATTTGAGAGTTTAAACGTTGACTTGTTTACAAATAGTTCAATAGTTATATATCTCAATATTCATATAGATTTACTTCTTTGCTTCACAAACAGAATGGGTTTTGCCACATACAGGGTTGAGACAACGGCAAAATTAACGATTGCGTTACTCTGAGGTTCAAACCCATCCACAATCAATTCCCCTAAATTGAAGAATCACGAGCCTTAGTGTCTTAGTACATTAAACGTTCATTCCCATCAAATTCATCCCTATTTTTCACACATCTGAAAATATGGCGATTCTCCATTTCCATTATGGTATGAAAATCACGTGACATCCATTCATCAATCACATAATACCAACACCATAATTCGATTGGTTCTGAACCACCAAGGATCCGTGAGTACGTATGAATGGAGATACATTGGACCTCACGGAAAATAAAATACTGTACTAGTCCATCATGTGGAAACACATCTGTAAAATTTCAGAGCAATCTCTTTTGATTTATATGACTTTTTTGTTCGCCAACCTTCTGAGATGTGCTGCTACTGAATTAGACACCTATGTTTTGAGTCTCTGCCTACGATCTCTCGATATCCAATGTCTATGATTGATCGCGTGGATCGTGATTCCATGCACATTACTAGACTACGCCCATAGTCTGTCATTTTAGTTGATTGTGATGTTTACTGAGACATTTGGGTCGTATGAATAAAACTTGAGCAAATGCTTTTATTTAGATTTTTCAAAACAGGCCTATTTATTTAATTGGGTCATGAGAGAGACATACCAGAAACTTTGCTAGTAGTATTTGATGACTTTCATTCATACAACCCATTATTTAGACGTATATTTGTTAATTAATCATTCGAAAGGCATTGATACCTATGGGTCGAATATAATTTGTGCACAAAACAACATTGTTGTGCTCTGAATCCATTTTTGCAGTTTCCTACTGGAAGTCATGCTAAAACTTCGATTCAAATTACCAGCTTCAGTGCCACGCTTAATGAAGGTTGATCACGTGTTCACATCCAGGGATAGAGCTTTCCTACTCCTAATTTGTATTATTTGCAATACAGATATATTTTGCCAGGATTGGTGTCTTTTCATTCCTGCAGGGCTAGAAATATTGATTTCTGTGAGCAGAGAAAATGGGTTATCATACAGAAATCTTGATGGACTGGCGAACGTCAATGTACATGAAAAATATTGACAGATATTTATACACACTCAGAGCTTCAAGTTCTAAGAAGTTCAAGTATGGCAATGAAAAGTTCCATACCCTCACCCGGTTCATATTCTCCAATAAAACCCAAACTCAGGAACAGTTCAGTTCAGCTTCGATTCGTTGATCGTTGATCTTTGTACAAAATATGTGTACACGAAAGAAATCTATTTATTCTGTCGAAGCCGTTTTCCGATAGCTTTTTTTCTTTCCGAGAAAACTCCATTTTTATTTAAAAATTTTAGGTGTTCACCCCTGATTTTTTGATAAACAATTTTTTTTCCAACCAAACGTGATGTCAAGAAGTAACGTGTCAAGTTTCATAGTGTTACAATTCATTCTTCAGTTTTGGCACAAAGTCTCAAGTTATACTATACCGGGTTAGATTCGTTATATCAGTTCCACTGTTCACAATCACAATATCCGAAAGGGTGAACAATAGCCTTAAGACTGTCAATGCCTCAGACAGGGGTACATGAAGAAGGAGTGAAGTAAACAGCTGTAATGAAATGAGATCTTTCATGACTAACCTTGTCAACATTACGATAACAACAGCCCCTTGTTCCCAAATCAGTTGCCAGAAATCGGGAGCGGTATGGGGTAACGGTCCCTGGGTAGCAATATAGGCCGGATTTCTCGGATCGTGATCCGTGATGCTGGAAGCGTTTATGTAGTCTGAACCGTTGAGGTTTGAAAGCTCATTTAGTACAACTCGAGCATGATCATAGGGAACGATTTCTTGGTACCGATTCTTCTCCTTGTTGTCTTTCTTCTGGGCGATGGTCGATTCGGATGGCTCTGCGACGTAGGCACACAACGCCACCCACTCTTGTTCCAGACGGTCTTTATTCTTCAAATGGTCCTCCATGTAGCTCAAAACCATGTGACCTAGGAGAAGTAAGATTTTAAATTGATTCTTAACAAGCACAGTGAGTGTAAGACATGCCAAAACTTTTAAAAATCATCCTCTATATACTTTTCTCAAAGATATGTTATAACAACAGTATTGTGACAGTAAAAGAAATAGTATATTATGATAAGTGTATAAGTGAATCGTTTACGTTGAGAGCACTCCATTTCGGGTCATCTCATCAAACTCGTTGCGTGTGCTTTTAAGACATTTATTGTATACACGTTTATCATGAGATATTTGTACAAGTTTTTATTTAAAGCCTTGTTTATTTATTTGTACATTTGGGTGAAATCCTGCAAGTGAATTTGATCAACTTCTAGTGGTTCGATTGACTTGAAATAACTTTAGTTGGGTGGTATTTATGATTCCAGTGTCCAATGCATTTTGAAATTTATGTTAGAGAAAAAAACAAAATGACGACTCCAAGAGAGCAAACGTGTTTGGTGAATATCGTGCAATTCTATTCAAATTTGGTATGTGGAGATTTTCGATGTCGAAAAATTCATGAATTTGAGATGTCGGTTTCCAAATGGCGGACAAATTCTGCCATCCTTAACTTTATTTGAGGTGTTGTTCTTGACAAAATACATAGTTTCAGAGTTACAGGAAACAAAATGAAAAAGATATGAAAATTTGGCTGTTTTATGCGAATGTTCCGGACGGCTCCAAAAATATTGCTCAAAACTATTAATTTGGATCCCCAAAAATGTATAAAGCCTCAGGAAAACTGACTTTTCGAGTTTTGTCCACGTACAACTAACTACCATTTGAGTGTACCATTCCGGTTAAACCGGAAATGGGCACAAATTTTCTTTATTCCCAATGGAATAAATTGTATTTTATTACATTTTTGAAATCTACGTTTTATATTGAAACTCGTATTGAAACAATCTGTATATTATGTCACTACAGTAATTCTCAACTGTCCTTGCGTTATTACGATTCTAGTATCAAAAATTTTGTGTATATTCAAAAATGCATATATTCGAAAGCTTCAACACTGAATCTTTCGAATCTTGATCAAATCATGATTTTTCGCGATCTCCAAGTACCCACGTTACTATTGTGTGAAGTAAAATTAGTACCCAATTTATACCAAAATCTTGGCTGATCAGTGAACCGTTCTCAAAAAATAATTCTACAAATATCAAAAAACTGTAGATAGCCTCAAATATAAGTCATAATATGAGATTTCCTTTCACAGAAATTTGATTGAAATCAGTCTCTTGGAATTAGCCAACATCTGTTAGCTGCCAAAAAATGATTTTTTGTTATCCTCATACATCATATAACAGTGTTGGTAAGGAAAATGGGTACCCACCCCCAAAGTATACTAAATCTTGGCTGGCCAATAGACTAAGTAGTATATTGGAAGGTAGACGAGGCAAAATTGGAGAAATGAAACTGAAAATTCATGCATATTTTATCCACACCTTTCTTCCACACCTACTTAAGTATCTGTTAGTTGTGTCTATCAATTGGGGAATCCCATTCAGAAATAGATGAGTTATAAGTATAATTATGCCACGTGTGAATCTATCTCAAATATTGGTCGAAGGCACTGATCGAAAAAAAACAAGCAGAATAAACTAAGCAAATCAACAAGCTGATATCCATTTTTCATCGTAAAAAGAAGGAAGATGAAAATAAATCATACCATAAATCTGAAAAGTATTACTTCATGGGATTGGAAAGTAGTAAATAGAAAATACCAGAGTAAAAAATTAAAGCAGAAGTACTTTATACTTTGAAGCGAGGTGGCCGAGAAGCTACAGCGTTCACCTCTAATCAATTCCTCTGAGATGTTTTTCGATAAATTTCTTATGAATTTCATAATTTTTTGCTAATGACATTTTTCAAAATCTTCGAAATAGCAGATGACTGTCATCGATAAGTCTGTAGTTGCGAGGTATGGGCTCTCTCCCTTATTTTGGACGGTATAATAGGAATGGTTGAATAACATGCAAACAACTTGTGTTAGTCTCGAGGAGACCTAGCAAAATGTGCCTGATAGTTCTTTTGCATAAGGCAGTCTCAGGCATATCACTGTCAATGGTTGTAATGTTCTGGGATTGGTTCAATTCTACTGTTTTCCAGTAAGCTAGAGATTCGTATTCCACTCTCAATGAAACTGATCCCCCTAAAACCTAAGGGATTTTACAAATTCAAATTTCATCATGAACAACTATATTATGATAATTTTATCTGAAATAGAATAAAATCACCCGAACTCTCAAGAGTGATTGTTAAAACTCCCACGATAGAATTTTCATCAATCAACAGGTGTGAGAAAATACTGTCAATAAATATATGCCTGCTGAAGAGATGACAGAAGACGTTGCAAACGAAAGAGAAGATTGATGGGACAAACATAGACAAATATGAAAATTATAAAATAGGATAAGCCTAATCAAACTCAGGAAGTCCTGTAATAGCTATTTATGTAACCAGTTACGAAAAGCTGCATTTTGAGTATCGAGAGGATGTTTGCGGGACGAGCGAAGTGAGTTCCACAAAATGCTATTTCGTAACATGTTACATATAAGATTTTTTTTAAATTTTGAATACCAGGATAGCCTGTGAACGTAAATGAAATATGAATATGCATTTTCTATTTGAAAATCTGGAAAATTAAGTAGATAGCTCTGTTATTGATGATCCTAACACATATCTAATAATAATAATAATAATCGCTTTTTTTGATAGGTATCGGAAATTAACAGTATAAAATAGAAAAATACACATCGTTATAACCTATCAAAAGGCAGAGTAAGCTCTGGCTCGAACTCCATGAAGAGATGAGCGAGTGCTTTCTTCCACTCAACCGATGGACCCTCAAACTATACTAAAACTAAACCAACAATTTAATATAGATATTTAACAAAGTATTAATATTTGTAGCTGAATATAAATTAAATTAGGATAGAGCAAACATTTTTTTAGTGCATGAACATCGTGAGAAGAATCAAAGAGATAATTTTGCTAACAAAATATCGTTTTTGAGCTTGTTTTTGAAACATAATGTGGACAGAATTTTTAAACTTTCTGGAATCCTGTTGTATAGCCGAGTCATATCATATGAGAAAGATGATTGGAATTGGGCTGTAGAGTGCAGAGGTGGTGTGAGTCGAGATTTATGCCTAATATTAACATGATGGACGTCAGTCCGAAAGGTGATTTTGTTGTATAAGTAGGGAGGTTTTTGTGTAGTTATTATGTTGTGGAATAAGGTGCATGCATGAAGTATTCTTCTTTTTTCTAAGTTAAGCCAATCAAGTTCTTGCAGGGGGGCGGAGAAGTGGTTTTGTCTGCTGAGTCCGCATATCAAACGTACGCATGAATTTTGTACGAGCTGTAACCGGCGAGCGTCAGTTTTAGATATGGCGGGACCATAAATGACGTCTGCGTAATTCAAATGTGAGAGAACTGTTGACTCACATAAGGTTTTTTTTCCTCTGTGGTCTAATATTTTTCTATTACTTAGTATAGATCAATTTGAGGTTACAGGCAGCTCTCCGAATGAGTAGATTGATATGACCGTTGAAATTGAGAGTCGAATCGAGAATAGCTCCCAGGTTTTTTGCACTATCATAGAATAGTATATTCTGTAACAAGGTTAGAATGAAAATTCGATGCGAGTGGAAAGTTCCGAGCGCGAGTCGAAGGCGAGCGGGAGGAACCACGAGCATCACGAATTTTCATTCTAACCGAGTAGCGGACTATAAGACGGACTCCACGATCAAAAATTTCAAAATATTCTTAAATGGAAACGAACAAAAGATAATTTCAACACGAAATAATAACTATTATTTAAAAACACTGTTTATCAGGAAGGACTAATACTGGACTAACCAGAACTAACTTTTTATCGCAAAGATACATTAAGAATAAACTATTAAATTAAAAAAATTGCATTTTCGGTGGGCTTCAACCCACAACCTTTCGTCTACTAGGCCAATTCTATACTGTCTGAGCCATCCGGCATACAGTGGGGCAGAAACCATCTGAATGTGATATCAAAAATACTATAATTCAAATCGAAGTGCCAAAATGTATTGAATTGATGATGAAACGATTATTTGACTAATATGGAACCGAATATATATAACTTTTTATGAGAATAAAAGAGAAGCTTTGGTTTTCATAGGATTTTATTAGCATACTTAATCAAAGAACACCAGTCAGTTAAAAATACCTCATACAAATTTTCAGCCGATATCACTTATACTTTCCCATTTCCTTCATCTTCTGGATTTGAGGATAATTCGCTATCAACAGAACTTACGTCTTCTTCCAGAGAAGGCAGCAGCTCGGGTAGTAGCATATTCAAAACTTCGGCCGGAATTTTTTCTCTTCTTCATTTTTGAAGTGATCTATGGCTTGTTATGATCGGGTCAGATGAATCCAAAATGCGATAAAATATATCTTTCTTGAAAATTCTTCCCGGATTTTCCTCATATCCTTGTTTCGCACCTCCTGTGCTTCCTCAGATAATTGTCCAATTGGTAAAAGGGAATTCTCGATAATATCTGGCCCATGAATTAGAAGCTTGTGGACTGTAGTTGGCATACAATACCACGAGTAGATATTTTTGTACATATAGTCTAGCCGTTTTTCTACAGTATGATCTAAATTTAACAGAATCAATACTAAATCCGCTTGAAATCGAAATCAATATCATGTGAAATCTCTTTATAATGTCCCTATCAAGACCAGTTATGGCAGATAATTCGCTATTTTTAAAGAAACTCCTAGCGGTATTTCCATCATTAGTGTTTCCAAAACCGGGCTTAAGCATATCTACTAATAAACCCATTTTTTCGCGAAATTCTTTCTGAATCCTGCTTTTGTTTTCCGTTACAATTTTTTTCACTTCTTCGCCGCGCGCCTGCCATGATTTGATTGGATGTTTGTATGAAATGTACAAGAGGCACTCGAAGCACCTAATCCATCCGTGTAGAGACAGACCGAACTGTAGATGGGGAGTATGGACATTCAATTTCAATATTTTATCTATTTCATTGAATTGCTTTGCTATTGCTCCACATAAATGACATTTTTGGGTAGCTTTCGTATCTGTCAATGCATTACAAATCTTTCCATCAATCATTGCCAAAATCAAGGTATGGTTCACAATAACAGTGATATTTTCGAATTCAATAACAGTGGGTTTCAACGAATTGATCTGATTTTCAGGTAAACGGATTAAAAAAAACTGAAAAAAAAACGGAAAAAATACCCCCGGAAAAAAAACAGAAAAAACCCCCTATATGCGATAATAATGGCCAGTTCACAAAAAGTAATGAAATTTCAACTGTGTGTCATGTTAACGAAACTAGACCATATTTGATTCATTTTACAATACAGAAGGGTGGAACAACAGATTTTCCAGCCTTGCAAAAAGGCGAATCTGTCACCACGTTAGTTCGTTCAGGAACAATCGAGTCTTAAAAATATAAATAAACGTCCTTTTTGGTCGTCGACAATGAACAGGATAGGTTAAAACTTTTATTGGTATTGTAAAATGAATCAAATATGGTCTAGTTTCTTTAACATGACACAGTTGAAATTTCATTACTTTTTGTATACTGGCCATTGTTATCGCATATAGGGGTATTTTTCCCGTTTTTTTTTTCGTTTTTTTTTTCTCCGGTGCTATTGTTTCCGTTTTTTTTCCGGGGTTTTTTTTGGGCTTTTTTTTCCGGGGGTATTTTTTCCGTTTATTTTTTCCTAGATTCGATTTTCAATATGATTCTTTTCTGCTATTGACAGTTCTGCGCTTTCTTTCTGGAACTGCATTCTGATTGGTCTGCAATATCTGGTGGAGGAAGGGCGTGGGTTTTGCCAAATGACCGTTTTGTAATCCTTCTGGTATATATTGGTCATACGAAGTGGAACGATAGAAGATAAGAAAATACTGGAATCGCTAGAGTTACTTTCACTATGCTTTTGTTTATAAGGGTTCAAACCGAAATTTCCATCGAATCCCCACTTATAGGATAATTGCATATTATACATTCCGGAAGATATTCGGATAGAAATCACTTTTTTCAAAACTGCTACTAGACAATTTGCCGTATGATTCAGAAGTGCCTGTAATTCCACTTGGACACAATTAGCACTGATAGTAATAGATTCTTCTTTTAGGTAGCAAAGTTTTTTGGCATTTTGCACTATTTTGTAAGGAGGAAATATTTTTTTATCATTACAAACTACTTCATATTGATGTCTGGACAGTTTCGCTTCTATGATCATTGAAAGAGCTTCTTCCCCCGTTATTGCACAAAATTTTTTCTCTTCCGTCTCTATGAATGCTTTTCTGTATGGTTCTGCTCTTCCAGGACTCATAGTCGTTATATCTTTGAGTACTTTTGAAGCTTCGATTCGTCTATCTGACCGCAAACTCATCTGGGCAGCAGACGAGAGTTCATCAGACGAATAATTTTGTCGCAGTTCTTGGGTCTTTTTACGTTTACTACAGTCGGTTTCTTCAGCGAAAGATACTTTTTGACGGCCTCTTTTTTTAACAGAAACTTCTCCATATAATGGAAACTGAATTACGTTTGCAGCCAATTTTCATTTTAGCGTAGGAATTTGTCGAGTGTTCTGTTAGATTCAATCCATTTATGTTTAATCTGAGACGTTAAATGAGATATCAAATGATTGAGCTCAATTTATGATGAGTCGGAACATTCACACATATTTTGGAGATGTTTCAGGAAACTCATCTGTTTCTTGATATCATTTGAGCCAGATTGCCTCATGAGAACAACCAATTCCATACTAAATATTTTCAGAATTTTCAGTTGAGACTCTGAAACAATTAAAGAAAATTACTATCAGCTTCTTGGGTAAAGCTATTACTTTCATAGCCTATAACTCCAGAAGGGGCAAAAAGTGGCAGCTATTAGAAAACCTAGATAATAGTTATTGAAAGAAAAACGTACTTGGAAGTCCTTGGAAAGTTACTTTTTGAATTATTTCATCTTTCAATGACGACAAAAAAAATCTGAACAGGACAATTTTTATCGCAAATGATTGGACTTCAAACAAAATGTTAAATCGAAAATATATAAATAAAAACAAAGTACATACCTTCAGATGAATCCACCATAGCATGCGTTTGATTTTTCAAATCACAGCAGAAGTTATGGTCTACAACAATTATTAGTTATTTTTGTATCTAGTGCGCGAAATGCTACTTTGGTGATCGAGAACTGATTTTTTTAACGAGGAGCAGCTGAGTTAAAAAAAATAGTCGAGATCACCAAAGTATTTCGCGCATGAGATGCAAACAAAATGTTTTCTACAAAAATATTTTTCTTGAATAAGTAATATGCTTAGCTTGATATAAAAAATACAATAGATAGTGTAAAGCTTTTTCACAATTTGAAAAGTATTGAAAAGCCTTAATTATAGTAAACATTAATGAATAAACGATTTCTTGGATTTTTGCTTGATTGAGGAACATAAAGGTTAAAATATAAAAATCCCATATAGTTTACATGCAGTGTGCGAAGTAAGTATTTCGCACACTACTTCGCGCACGGTGTCATAGTAACGAAGGAAAATGAAAAAAAGGGTTACTTCGCATATTGTTTGCAATTATTTTCCACGTCAATTAAGAAAACTGTCAAAACGTGAATTGAAAGCGAATCTCAATTCCAAATTAGAAAAGACTATAATACGTTAGGACTCTTTGCGTGAATTCACTAGACTGACGTTTGAAGTCAATCGTAGAATAAAAACTGACAGTTCATGGGTAATAAGATTTTGATAATTGATATCATGTTTTATGCATGTAGACCCCACTGTGCGGCTTCTTATTGAAATAGGTTCGATGAATATTATATTAACGGCATTCTCTTCCACGAATACTGCGAGTCTCAATTATTCACTTTCCAGTATATTATTTGTACTATTCTTAATTGCAGGTGGTGTATTTTCATACTCTGATTCTGAATCACTGGATAAATTCATGATACTTTTTATATTTTCGAATGAAAACGTGACAGCAAGTATTTTGACACTACTGAAATTTGCCACTACGGTGACAGTCAACTGCGTCAAGGCTAATGTTATTATTGCTAACCAGTGTGAGAATATTATTCTATCACAAGAGAGAGAATGCAAATACATTTGAATTGCATGGGGGCAGAGGTGTTGCAGAATATTTCTTCAATCTCAAGAGAGAATTCCAGCATTCTGTAGTCAAATTTCATTTCAGGATTAGCAAATTCTGTGATGATCGTGGAGAAAGGAATTGTATTATCCCCAATGTTCAACGATAAAGAGTTGATACAGCGATTTCGGGCGACTTTTCTACCAAACAGGATGGCGGAGGATTTGGAAGGGTTAATAGATAAGCAGAACTTTTCAGATATTGAGATGATAGTTTCCAAATCAGAATTGAGTTGAAAGTTAGCTAGGGGCAAATATTTTTCAGAAAACGATATGTATAACTGGGTGTCATCTGCGTCAAAATTGATGATATAATGACCTTTTCCTAATCAGTTAGGAAAAGTAAAACATTTCCTAACTGATGGTGATGAAAAGTTGGACATTATGAAATTCACATCGGTTTTTAAAAGTGTCACTTCATATGTCAAAATAAGAAAAAATATGTTCAAATTTTCCGATTGATGCATAATATATGGTTTTGCAATAACTCATAGATTGATTGATAGAAGACATATTATGTAATAAGTAATGGAAACTCTGACTCCACATATCTTGATGAAAAATATGCTGGATACTAGGAGTTGAGATGCCATATGAGCTCTCACAAAAGAGGAAAGGACTGTAAAGATAAAGTGAAGCAATTGATGGAAGGTTTGGAAGGCAGAAAATTACTAGAACAATACCACTTTTCTCTCATAGTCTCCTGGGAGTAAGTTTGGTGAAAAAGGTAATTTTTCAGTTTATTGAAATTGAAATCTATACTTGTCGAGATGAGTTTCCAAGCATATCTTTCAACGCCAAAGAAATCTATGACATATCTAGAGCACCTTGGAAAAAATAATAATAGTAGTTTCTCGAAGATGGGTGTTTATGAGGGAAAATATAATTATTATCATTATGAACTGTTAAATGGGATTGAAAGTAGTACAAGTGTAAGATCTGAACCTGGGTTTATATGTTTCGTTTTTCCGTATAAGTATCAACTTAGATTTCCCAAGATTAACTAATATACTCATTTTTATACCCTTTCAGGTTCTTTTAAATACCTGTAGATATATCCATGTTGTGCAAAGCTGGCTCTTCGCTCCACGAAGAGGTGCTGGATCTACTAGAAGGACTTTGTTCCGACTCTCTGGATAAGGAAGTTATTCTGCCGTGAACCGTCTCTCCAGCCGTTTGTCCTTTAGTCGCCATTCTAGATCTGCAAAGGTCCTGGTAGTCCTTACTGGCTTCCGTGTCTGGTTTGGCGAGTCCCTGTATCTTTTCACGAGATTTTATATGGCGTCTGATGAGAATTAATAAAACGGAAGCAACAATCATCGCAGCTATAACTCCACAGATCATGAATATGACGACATAAAATTGGTTTTCGTTCGGCAGAGGAGTGAAAATGACAGACTGGCCTTGCTCCTGTAAGACACAAAGATGTTAAAGCATAGCCATAACCTAATGAGAAGGGTGAACTGAGTATGAGGAGAGTATGAGGAGAGGTTAACTATCGAGACGATGATCTTATCAATTGTTTTAACTCTAACTGATGAAAAATCGATTCAGTACCGTCAAGTTCAGTACAGTAATGTATCAAATAATCTAGCCTCAATACAATGTCATATACCTACGAGAGGAAAATGGGTCGTTTTAATACAGCACGAAGAGAATTACCTAGGAAACGGTGAAAACTATTTTGATATTTTTTGTGAGTAAAAGTACTCTCTGTAGATCCAAAATAAAAATGCACGCCCTAGTCGGAGAATTTGTCATAAAAACAAAAATTCTGAATTTTAGAAATAATCTATTTATTCGGTTAATAATTCTGTCCAAAAAATCAAACTGAAATAAAATATATATTACTACCATAATTGCGTATATTTCATCAACGAGTATAGTGAAATAAAGATAATCAGTTAAGTGCTGAAAAAATCTGGATGGGGAATCAAATTCATGCAACATTTTTTTATTCACTTAAGTACTTTTTAAGGGTAAATTTTTTTAAACTAAATTTTGAAAATTACTACCGTGTTTTCTTAATTTTCTTTTTCTTCTATTTTATTATCATTATCATCTGTGGTCAATGATGGTGAGTAATTATTGCAAGTATTGCTGTTTCGGCAATATAGTTATTTTAGCAAAATGAAGTTTTTAAATGACTTTTCTTTCTATTTATTAAACAATATCTGACATAATCCTTCGTTACTATATAAAAAACAAAATGAACAAAGTTTATGAAATGTAGTCCATAACAATTGCCATTCTAAGCAAGCTTGCTTAATCACCAGCTCGGTTTCTCTGAACCTACAGTTCTCTTTACAGCCAGATTTACATATGCAGAATACTATTTTCAGTGTCTGTTCCAGAGCAGGTGGCTGGTCCATGAGATTGATATTGAGTAATTGACAAGATTCCATTCCCATTCATTTGGTGACAAACAAAAACCTCAACACGATTGGACTTGTAAATGAAATTCACACATCACGCGACTACGGTAGATCAGGGATGGAATTCCGTGTACTATAGAATTCTGTGGGCCGATTCCACCGCTTCCACTTAGTGCTTTGAGTGACGCTTAAATTTATGAATCAGTTGGAATGTAATGGTACTGATATATTTAACATACCATCATAAATTCATAACATAACATATTCTATCAGATTCTTAACTGCAAATGCCAAAGCGTTAAGTGTAACCTGTTGAACTCGCTCTCTATCTCTCCCATGAATTCAACCATAATATTGTCTCACTTATTCAATGAAGACGTAAGTCTACCCCAGGGTATTGAGAACACCATTCCAACAGGCATTATGAATCCCTCACGAATACTCGATCCCATTTCATGGTCACAGAACATGCAGGGAGGGGGGTCTAAACTCCTACTGTCTCTAAAGGCTCTCTCCTGCTCCATTATGTTATGTAGACCCTCCAAACTCAAAACTACTTGGCCTCCCTATTGTCCGAAGAAGTTAAGAAGTTTATCATTGAAAAGAACGACAGGATGCATAAAGATGCAGTAATTTGCGTGTTTATAAATGTCCAGTTGTTACAGCTCCTCTTAGGTCACGTCAAATGAATAACGTAGGATTGAAACGACAAGCGTGTTAGTTGTATCAACTTTGTTCTTCTCTGGCAGTTCTGATTACCAGATATGTCTGAGTTTAGGCTGATTCTTTCCGCAGAGAGTTCTAGTAGTGAATCACTGTTGGGAATGGCGTTGCTTCACCTTTAATTTAGTATACATCTCTCCGACATAAAAATTATGTTGGATGTTTCCGATTACAAGCTGAACATTCTCCCGTATTCCTCGCATCGTCTTTTTTTGGAATAAGCCGTGGCCCATTTGTTGATCACCCATGTGTGACCAAATGCCTTCAGTTGCTGGGGGTGTGCAATGACTATGGTGACTACAGAATAGAAGAGGGATGAGAGACTTCATCAAACAGTGATGCGAGTTTTCCAAAGGGGCATCAGTTGTCCAATGCATCTCACTATTTGATCGGGCACCGCACGGCATCTGACCAAATGCCTTCTGGTAATCGACCCAGACCATTATACTAAACGGAGTCCTTCGTGATACATCTGCCGATGAACAGGTTCTCCTTGCAGCTATAGCAACGCCTCTATGCTCATATATCCGTATACACCGAATCAACTGCGGAGAGCTTTCGTATGGATGAGATGTGGGTAAACATTTTATAACATGCATACAAGCATGTTATCGGACAGTAGTTCTTTCAAAGAAAAACCTCCGTTTTTGGGATCAGCACCGTTCGCCTCTAGAAAAACCAATTCGGAAACTATTCTCTATCTAGCCTTGAGTTGAAATTTCTTACTCGACGGTGGTGGGGGCTTGGAATTTTCAGTCTACCAATAGTTATTGAGTTCACCAGGGCCTGGAGCAGCAAAGTTCTTCGAGCCTTCAAGGGCCTGTCATCCTTCCTCCGGGGTTATCGGATTGCGCAGATCGTTGTTCTCAGAATGACGAAGCCTCCTGCAGAAAGCTTTGAACTGTACTACTAACGCTGGGTACTACGTTGAATACTCATATTTTAGAGAAAGATCCCAGTACCCTCAGAAGTTACTAATATTCTCACAAATTAAATATATGGTATCAAGTAGTGTTGGTATCAACTTTGAGTGTATGCATACCTACTTACTTGGTCCGATGGCTCATTTCCAGATACCAGGTGGTAAAGGTAGGTAAACATAGTATTCACTTTTGTTGCAGTCTCAGCGTTGATTTTTAAGATACTCGGTAAACTACAGTGCTCAAAAATAGAAACGGGACACCTAGAAATGTTGTCCGAACTTGAGGAGTTGTTACTTTTGATTGCCCAAACCGATTTGAATGTTCTTTGAAGATAATGAGGGTCCGTTTCATTGGCTCTTGACTGTTTGGGTCAAACCTTGTCTATTGTCATCCTCGAAAAAGTTACAGGGTGATATATTGGTTTGTGCAAATTCGACTAAAAATCATTAAACCCCCGTTTAAGCCAAAAATTTATTTTTTCATTCGCAACTTTTCGTACATGAAATCTCATGCATTTTCATGATATTCTGAGAAAAAAATGGAATAGATGCACCGGAATTAAAAATATCGATGTTTTAAGAAATCATAGCATTTTACACCTTACCAATTACAAACAATTTTAGCTCTTTCATTTCTGAACCGAACATACTTCATGTATTCTGGAGAGTTTTCTGATTGATGTTTATTTTATCGATATTCTGAAAAAACCTACAGTATAACAACTGTAAATTCCACAAAAATTCATCCAATCTCTTTGACTCTAAAGAAATACACATATTCTCACTTATTTTGTGGATATTTTTTCGGTTGATTGATTTTTATTTGCAGATTATTATTATTATTTTATTGGTTGCCAAAGAGAAGGATTAGATGTCACTATTCATTGAAATTGAAACAAACCTAATTAGTTCCTCAAGATTCAAAAACTCACCATCTCTTTCTTTCAGCCTCAGTTTCTTTCTGCTCCAAACATGTTTGATGGGATTCATGTCTGGAGACACCGCGGACCAATAAATTCTAGCAATATTGTGCTTCCTCAAAGCGACATTTATAGAAGTTAATAGAAAATTGGGACCGACATTTTGAGCATGAGGAACCACATTATCTCTCACACACCTATCTCTGTACCGTTCAGCATTCATAGTTTCACCTAGCAACATGACTAAATCAGTTTTTCTATTGAACATGATCCCACCCCAGACAGTCCCACATCCACCCCCAAACGCTACCCTCGCTTCCATATTCTCTTCTATAAACCTTTCATTCCTACCTCTCCACACCAATATTCTTCCATCTGACCTGTACAAATGAAACTTACTTTCATCCGTGAACATACATCTACCCCACTCTGCTATTCCCCAGATTGAATGATTTTCTGTCCATCGTCATCGTACAACTCTGTATTGCTCTCTCAACAAACATTTTCCTGAGGAGAAAGATAATTGCAATGGAATTTGAAATATCGATGTTTCAAAGGGACAAAGCATTTTACGACTAATTCACAAACCTCTATACTTGAATGTCATTTCCCAAAGTTTATTAAATCTAGTCAGTTTGGAAAACAAATGATGAATGTTTCATAGCAACCAGTAAATTTCAATATTTCTGACGTTTTGTGTAATCTGTATTGAATTTGCGATCTTGTTCTTAAAAAGTGAATATGCCTCGATGAATAACGAGCAATTGGTAGTAGGGAGACTGAGAGAAAGGGGTTTTTCTGTTCGAAATATTGCAGATATTTTGGATAAGTCCAAGAGCTCCGTTCAAAGAGCAATAAGTCGTCTTGAAAACTATGGGAACCTTAATTACCAACATGGCGGACGAGTGAGAAAAACTACTGGTAGACAAGACAACTTCATTTCGATATCCGCAAGAAGAAGACGTACCATAACTGCCAGGCAGTTGAATAATTCTTTGAGAGCTGCTACTGGCGTGAATGTTACTGAACAAACTGTAAGGAATCTGCTTCACGAGAATAATTTACGTGCTAGAATACGGGAAGCCTGTTGTTTGTTGAGAGAGCGACACAGTTGCAAGACGACGATGGGCAGAAAAGTAATCAAACTGGGGAATAGCAGAGTGGGGTAGCTGTATGTTCACGGATGAAAGTAAGTTTAATTTGTACAGGTCAGATGGAAGAACATTGGTGTGAAGAGGTAGGAATGAAAGGTTTATTGAAGAGAATATGGAAGCGAGGGTAGCATTTGGGGGTGAAAGTGTGACTGTGTGGGGTGGGACTATGTTCGAAACAAAAACTGATTTAGTCATAGTGATAGGTAAAAGAATGAATGCTGAAAGGTACAGAGATAGGTGTGTGAGAGATATTGTGGTTCCTTAAAATGTCGATCCCAATTTTCTATTAGTTGATGACAACGCTCGACCCCATCGTGCCGGAATCGTAAATGACGCTTTGAGGGAGCACAATATTGATAGAATGTATTGGCCTACGGTGTCTCCAGGCATGAATCCCATCGAACATGTTTGAAGCCGAATGAAACTCAGACTGAAAGGAAGAGAAGGTGAGTTATTGAATGATGACGAATTGGTGAATGCTGCTATGAATGAATGGGACGCCATTCCCCAGGATTTTATTGATGATCTAATAATGAGCATGCCCAGAAGACTTGCAGAAGTGATGCGGGTTCGTTGAAGACCCACAAAATATTGATTAATGTTGGATGCATATTTAATTTTTATGATTGTGTTCATGTTGCACTAATAAAGTTTGTTACAATTTCAATGAATGGTGACACCTAATCCTTCTCTTTGGAAACCAATTAAATGATAATAATAATCATAATCTGCAAATGAAAATAGATCAATAGTAATAATATTTACAACATAAGTGAAAATATGTGTATTTCTTGAGAGTCAAAGAGATTGGATGATTTTTTGTGGAATTTACAGTTGTTATTACACCCTGTAGGTTTTTTTAGAATATCGATGAAATAAACACCAATCAGAAAAGTCTTCAGAATATATGAAGTATGTTCAAATCGGTTCAGAAATGAAAGAACTGAAATTGTTTGTAATTGGTAAGGTGTAAAATGCTATGTTTTCTTAAAAAATCGATATTTCTAATTCCAGTGCACCTAATCATATTTTTTTCTCAGAATATCATAAAATTGCATGAGATTTCATGTTCGAATAGCTGGGAATGAAAAATAAGATGTTTGGCGTAAACGGGGGTTGAATGATTATTAGTCGAATTTGCACAAACCAATATATCACCCTGTAATTTTTGCGAGGGTGAAAATAGGCAAAATTTGGCCCAAACAGTCAAAAGCCAATGAAATGCACTTTCATTATCTGCAAAGAACATTCAAATCGGTTCAAGCAATCAAAGGTACCAATTGCTCAAGTTCGATCGAAATTTCTAGGTGTCCCGCTTCTATTTTTGAGCACTTTATTTCAAAACTTTTTGTATGAAGCCAGACCAATCAGATGTCTAAACATTCCACACCAAAAAAGTCGCTATGCATAGGAGCGCAAGGCCATTATTCGTCTGTTTGAGTGTGAGAGAGATATATTTGAGAATCGTTCTTTTCCTTGTACTTACCGTCTATTCTCCTCCACTCTTCATGTGTGTACGTCTTGTTGATTACTATACAGTATTCTTCAGTATTGTAGTAAAACTGCACTAACTAATTTTCCTAATTTATTTAAAACACTATTTACAACAATTATTCACTAAAACATTTACTATTTCAATTCATTTCTACTGTGGCTATCTATCAGCGAACTCTGGAACTGTAACTCATTCTCCATTCTGCCTGTCCCGCTTATATACTCCCAAGCAGTTTCCATTCACGGCTCTCGAATATTCAGGAGTATAGAACATTTGATCTAGATGGCTCTTCGAATAGTATCGAACAATCGATTATTCCAGCTTGTTCTCGGCGATGCGTACGCCAGCAGATATGCAGTTGTAGTTGAACGAGGGTGCATAATTAATAAGATCAGGGCCGGTCTCGGGGCCGGTCTCGAAATCGTTACATTGTCCCCTTCTTAAAGACGTTTCGCCCCGAAACGTCATTCTTGGAGTGTGAAGATATCTGCAAGATTCTCCATATCTGCACCTGGACGTTCGATGGAAGTAGCACTCCACAGTCTTCATTTTGGGTCGAGGAAGATGGTTGGAGCACACCAGAATGTTGATGCCGCTGGATCTGAATATTGTCTCCAACATGCTTCTTATAACTCTCCAGTCCAGCCGATCAAGCCCACAGGCCAATTTTGGGATTGCCAGGTCTACAATATTCTGGTCCAGCATCGTATCTCTCAATCTCGTAAGGCTCTTCCAAACATCTTCATAAGACGGCTTATCACGTGTCCGCTTCTTGGTAACCAGATAGTAGATGTTTCTCTGGCCTTTCCTCAGCTCTAACACCCCTCCAACTTCCGGGATCTGTTCTCTCAGTTCCTGGATTCGATCGAACTTCTTGGAGAAAACTACTGCAATTCCTCTGGACATTTGGAGATCTTCTGCCACACAGTGAACTAACGCGTAATTGGCAGCCACCTTGAAAAGATCTCGTGACTCCTCTCGGGTTACCCCATATTGAACTTTCTGTCCGTTCGAGTACAGGGACATGAACCTCTGAAACGTCATTTCGTCCTCCGGTGATCTGACTGTGCGGACTTGTTCGTGGTTTCCTGCGTAAGGGGACAACCTATTGAAGTGGACTACCCTAGGTTTTCCTCGTGCTGGCTTATATATGCGGTAGACGAGGTCGTTTATCCTTTTCATGATCTTATATGGACCTTCCCACGAGTTCCGAAGTTTCGGTGATAGTCCACGGCGACGTTTAGGGTTGTATAGCCAGACAACGTCACCTGTCTGATATCCACCAGCATCCGCCTTGATGTCGTAGGTCTCCTTCATTCTGTCGCTGGCACTCTGGATGTTCAAACGGACCCGTTCATGGATGTCGTCCATTCTCTGTCGCAGTTTGCTGACGTAGTCATCTCCCGCAGTGTCTTGTCCTGGTGGCGTCCCAAACTTCAAGTCACATGGAAGTCGCAGCTCTCGGCCCATTATAACACTAGCAGGGGTTTGGCCGGTTGACTCATGAACTGCGGAACGATACGCCATCAGGAACAGATGGAGGTACTGGTCCCAATCCTTCTGGTGGTCAGAGACTACCTTGGACAGGTGGCGGTTTATCGTCTTATTCATCCGCTCCACCAATCCATCGGACTGTGGTCCTCGTTTTCCGGATGTTCAGCATCTGACACATCTCCTGGAACAGGTTTGACTCGGAATTCCTGCCTTGATCCGAATGCAGTTCTAACGGGACACCGAATCGACAAATCCACTCCTTCACCAAGACGTCGGCAACGGTGATGGCTTCTTGGTTGGGCAGGGCATAGGCTTCGGTCTACTTGCTGAAGTAATCCATCGCCACAAGGATGTACTTGTTCCCGTGTTCAGATTGTGGGAACGGGCCAGCGATGTCAATGGCGATCCTTTCGAATGGGCTGCCCACGTTGTACTGGCGCATCGGGGCCTTAGGTCTTGTTCGAGGCCCATTACTGGCAGCGCATACAGCACATTTTCTGCACCAGTCCTTGACGTCAGCTTGACAATTGGCCCAGTAGAACCGTTGCCTAACTTTCTGGAGGGTCTTCGTCACTCCCAGATGTCCTCCGGTGACCCCATCATGGATTTCTCGGAGCACTTCCTGTCTTCTGCTCCTGGGAACTACTACCTGACGTCTTTCTTCCCCGCCATCCTCCGACTCCAACACACGCTTCAAGACTCCATTGTCTAAGGTGAAAGAGTTCCATTGGGCCCAGTAAGTTTAAACGACTGGAGAACAACTGGCTATTTCCTGCCACGACGGTCTTCGATCACTCTTCTTCCAGCCGATGACTAAACCAAGATCTGGATCTTTCTCTTGGTCTTTCTGGATCTTGTGGTCATTCCAGTTATCATCGACCGCCGTGGTTCTGCAGAGTGTCGACTCCTTTTCCTCTGTTCGTCGGCAGTGCGAACAGTCGTCTGGACATGGTCTTCGCGATAGGGCATCCGCATTCTTATGGCTGGTCCCCGCCCGATGTTCGATCTCAAAGTCGAATTCCTGGAGCCTCTCAATCCAGCGTGCCACTTGACCCTCGGGATTCTTAAACTGTAGGAGCCATTTGAGAGCTGCATGGTCAGTTCTCAGTAGGAATCTTCGTCCATACACGTACTTGTAGAAGTGCTCAACTCCCTTGACAACAGCCAACAGTTCCCGCCTGGTGACACAGTAATTCCGCTCCGGTTTACTGAGGGTCTTGCTGAAGTAACCGATGACCTTCTCTTGTCCTTCTTGGATCTGAGACAGGACAGCGTTACTGGCGTCCGTGTCCAAAATGAATTTCCCGTCTGGAAGGGGTAGCTTAGGATTGGTGCATTGATCAAAGCTCCTTTCAACTTCCTGAATGAATCTTGGCATTCATCTGACCACTGGAACTTTGTTTGTCCTTCCGTGAGCCTGGTCAGTGGTTTTGCGATGTTAGCAAATCCCAGCACGTATCGGCTATAGTAAGTGCACAAGCCAAGAAAACTTCGAAGCTGGTGAATGTCTTTCGGAACGGGTCATTCCTTAACAGCTTTGATCTTCTGCTCATCTACTGCCACTCCTTTCCCAGAGACAACGTGGCCGAGATAACGTACTTCTTTTTGAAACAGATGACATTTCTTGGGGCTCAGTTTCAGTCCGGAGCTTCTCAGTCGCTGAAATACCTCTTCCAAGTTTTTTACATGGTCCTCGAATGATCTGCCAACCACAATAATGTCGTCGAGATACACCAGACACGTCTTCCATGATAGTCCTTTCAAAACCGTCTCCATCAATCTTCCGAACGTGGCTGGAGCATTGCAGAGGCCGAATGGCATAACTGTAAACTGCCATAATCCGGAGCCGATGGTAAAAGCTGTCTTTTCTCGATGTTCCTGGGCCAGTTCCACCTGCCAGTATTCGCTCTTCAAATATAAGGTCGAGAAAATCGTAGATCCAGCCAGCGTGTCTAGCGTGTCGTCTATCCTTGGGAGAGGGTAGCTGTCCTTTTTCGTCACGTTGTTTAGTTGACGGTAGTCTACGCAAAACCGTGTTGATCCATCTTTCTTCTTCACCAACACGACTGGAGAGGACCAGGGACTGTCGGATGGCTCGATGACTCCGTCTTTCTCCATGTCGCAGACTATTTTGTCAGCCTCCTCCTTTTTGGCGAGAGGAAGTCTTCTGGCTGATTGCCTGATTGGTCGGGCATTTCCAGTATCTATCTTGTGCTGAACCACCTTTGTTCTACCGCCTCTGCCTACTCCGGTATCGAAGATGTCCTGATACTTCCTGACTAGTTCTCTCAGTTTAGGCTTCTGTGCTGGCCCCATGTCCTTGGACGAGATAGCAACCAACTTCTCCAGTTCTGCTGGCATGTTACTGGCTTGGCTAACAGTGCCACGTACACTCCTGATTACAGAGGAAATTGACGAGCAGTGCCCCAAAATCGTTCCCTTCTTCAAGGTCACCGGGTAATAATTGACATTCATTACCCTTACTGGCACAAATTTATCAGCACGCAACAATGTTTTTCCTAGTGCAATTCCTCGTCCAATTTTCTCATCATGTAGCTTGGGCTCGAACATCACCACGTTTCCACTGCTCGCACCTCCATCCAGGCGAGCCTCCAAAATGGTTTCAGCCCTCTCCGGTACGCTTACGTCTTCAGCCAGTAGATCTCGAACCATTTCTTCATTTTTCCCATGAAGTACCAGCTCTTCTCCGTTCACACGAAGGACGCAGTCTTTAAAATTCAGCTCGAATCCTCTAGAATTCATGATGTCCATTCCAATTATTACCTCGTCCTCGATATCCGCTACTAGAGCCCGGTGTTTCACTGTAGTGCTGCCCAAAGTCAGTTCAATTGGAAGTTCACCATACACAGTTGCCGGCTCTCCTGTTGCTGTGCATAGCTTCCAATTCGACGATTCAATTCATGCCGGTGTTTTGGCAAAAGTAGGCCCAAGGATTGTCCTAGTCGCACCCGTATCAAGGAGCATGGTGCGAGGCTCGTTGTTAATGAGACCGTCTACGAAGACCCCTTTCTCTTGTCTTTGAAGTACAGCGACATATGCATTGTTAAAAGGGGGTTGTTGATACGGGCTGACAATTGCTCCTTCTTGACCTTCATCGTTGATGTCGATTTTTTCAGTGTTGGACATTTGCTACGCACGTGCCCAAGTTCTCTACAATTTCGGCATCGTATCAGTCTTCTCTCAGGCACAACTTCCTTCAGCAATTTTCGCATCACAGCTTCTATATTAGTAGGCTCCTGTCGGTCTTCCTCGATCATCCGGACTCTACTCTGGCTTTTGCAGGATTGCTTTGCTGCTTCGAATTCCAGAGCGCGTGCCAATGCATCCACGAGATGTGCGGGGCGAGCTAGTGTTAGAGCTTGCCGGGTTTCCTGGTCACGAAGTCCATCCAAAAATGCCTAGACCGCTAGTCGCTCCATCACATTTTCCGGTGTAGCTGGGTACGCAAGACGTACCAAGCGTGCAATATCTGCTTCAAATTCTTGCAACGACTCGCTTGATTTCTGGCATCGATTCTTCAGCTGTGAGTGATATACGTGTTCAAGCTGGGCTTGGCCATAGCGAAGATCCAAGTGTTTTACCAGCTGTTCATAGTCTTCCTGTTGTTGGGCGGTGAGCGTTTGTAAAATATTTGTTGCTTCGCCACGCAATGCCAGGGTCAATGCTAAAGCTTTTTCCCCAGCATTCCATCCATTTGCTTTGGCAGCAGCTTCGAATTGTCGGTGGTAGTTTTGCCATGGAGTATTTCCGTCGAACTGAGGCGGTTTCAATGAGAGCTTTCCTGGTTCCGAACTGACCTTGAAATCTTTGATGTCTTTTTGAACTTCCTCCAAGTTAGTACTCAGATCCGGCATTGAATTTCTGTTGGAAATTTCTAGAATGTGCACAAAATCCATTCGCTTTTCTAGCTCACTAAATTTTTCCTTTATCTCATCGTGGAGCTTTTCCTTAATTTTTTTCATTTCTTCTTCCATTTCATCTTTGATTTTCTCCATCTCTGTTTCAACAGTTCCCATTCTTTCTTCCAACCGATTCGCCACACTGCAAACTTCTTCTTTCAAGCTTCTCGAATTTTCTAGAAGCTCTTCTCTCAAATTCTCCGAGCTTTCTAGAAACTTCACTTCTAAATTTTTCGAATTTTCGTGAAGCTTTTCTTCTAGATTTTTCGAAAGTTCTTCTTTCAGAGTATTCGAATTTTCTAGAAGTTCTTCTTTCAGGCTGACAGAATTTTCTAGAAGCTTTTCCTCCAGACTCTTTGAATTTTGAAGAAATTTATCTTCCAGACTCACCGAATTTTGTTGAAGTTCCTCCTTCAAACTGTTCGAATTTTCCAGAAATTTATCTTCCAAGGATTTCGTGGTCTCGTCGAGTTTATTCATTATGGAACTCAAATCAATTCCAGAAACTTCGAATAAGAACGTTTCGGGGTCTTCTCCTTCTTCAATCAGTCCATCTGCAAGTCTTTTCTGGAGTACGGCCTTCTTTCCAGTTGTTTCTAACTCACGCTCCTCTAACTCTTGCTTCAATTCACTAACTTTAAGGTCAACTAGGTGAACTCTTCTCGGAAACATTTTGTCTCTTATTGTCTTTGCCGAAATATCAGTCTATTATTTATTTCACACAAAAAGTTTTCAGTTTATTGTCCCGCGACGCGCAAAACTGTCCACTCTGCACTCAAATGTTCAACGGGTCACTCACTAACCGTCTATTAGGCGCGATAAATGTCTATCAGCTTTTCAACGCGACGAACACTTTAACACTTGTTTATTTCAAACATCCGACTTCTGACAACAAATGTAGTAAAACTGCACTAACTAATTTTCCTAATTTATTTAAAACACTATTTACAATTATTCACTAAAACATTTACTATTTCAATTTATTTCTACTGTGGCTATCTATCAGCGAACTCTGGAACTGTAACTCATTCTCCATTCTGCCTGTCCCGCTTATATACTCCCAAGCAGTTTCCATTCACGGCTCTCGAATATTCAGGAGTATAGAACATTTCATCTAGATGGCTCTTCGAATAGTATCGAACAATCGATTATTCCAGCTTGTTCTCGGCGATGCGTACGCCAGCAGATATGCAGTTGTAGTTGAACGAGGGTGCATAATTAATAAGATCAGGGCCGGTCTCGGGGCCGGTCTCGAAGTCGTTACAGTATATTCAGTGCAGCTGTGATTATCATTTGTGTGTTTTTTTTTTAAATTCTGATGTGAGTTTGATATTATTTCGGAAGAGAGCTTGAAAAAGTGTTGAACAATATTAAACATCTAAAGGAACTTAACCTAAATTTTGAAGCCGTTGTTTTGTCGACTGATTTATTTGATTTATTTGGAAGTGGTTATCATAGACAATGTTACAAGTCATTCACAGGTTAAATGATAAAATATTACTCCTCAAAAGCTACAACTACAGAAAAATCTAATCCAGAAGTAAACTAGGATAATGTTACGGAAAACTCATCAGCAACATGTTATAAAACATCTGAATGAAATCTAGAACGTTTATGTCCAGCAACTTCTTTTTTACCTGAGCCTATTACAATACCGATTCTCATACAGTGCGGCTTTCAATAGTCCCCCCTCTATTAACTTTTGAACGGTTCGACACACAAACATGAAAAAAATGCATAGAGGGTTTCACCGATACTACTTTTTGAAATTCCTCGATAGATGGCGTGGAGGGGCACAACAACTAAAAAATTTTAAATGGCATGGGGGTCATGTGTCACATCGTTGGAAAGATAATTCAATTCTCTTTTCAACCATCTAGAAATTTTTAGAATTTCAAATCATTCAAAAGTTATCGTGGTCATGTAAGAAAAGGAATTCAGATCCGCCAGATCAGCACTAATTCCAACATTTCAAATGCACATTGTGAAAAAACGTAAGAATAAAAATCTAAAAAATTCAGATGGTTGAAAAGAGAATTGAATTATGTTTTCAACGATGTGACACATGATCCCCCATGCCTTAAAAATTTTTTAGTTGATGTGCTCCCCGTGCCATCTATCGAGCAATTACAATGTGTTTCATTTCAAAAAGTAGTATCGGTGAAACTCTCCAAACGGTTTTTTTTATGTTCGTACGCCAAACCGTTCAAACGTTAACAGGGGGACTAATAAAAGAAGCGCTGTATATAAATATCAAGACTGAGATTATAAGTACATTCTTTTTTGGGAGCTTCAAAGAGTTCAAGAGTTCGATAAAAGTTGCCACCTACGGAAAGTGTCTGGCAGTATTGATTATTAATTTCCAACAATTTTTTATGTAAAATCAACACTGTGACTTTGGAAATGTGAGTACTGTTTTTACTCACCTTTATTACTTGGTACCTGTGAATTGGCCATCGGTCCAAGCTAGCAGGTATGCGCACACTCGAAGTTTATACTAACACTACTTCATGACATATATTTCATTTGAGAGAATATAAGTGACGTCTTGGGGCCCTGAGATCTTGGAATCTATATGTTCTTCCAGAAGGTTTCTACCCGATCAGCTGCCGGCGGGTTATCCATAACACATGAAGTACCCTATCAAGAGAGAGCCTTGATTTAGTGTGTGATGAGCTCGTCTCACTTTGCAGCGATTCGCCGCACTGCGGACGTGAAGGGGGCCTATTGTCCGCCAAGTAGTCCACCACATACTGGGATACGAGAAGCGCGTTGTTTCGCCGACTTGATCTTAGCTTCAGTCTCTGTACGCGTCGCTCATATTTCCCAATCAGAGGTCTGGTATCTCTCCTCTGTTTGAGACAGAGTCTGAGCGGCGTCGTACAGGGCGAAGTTAATTTGCCAGATGTTAGCATCTTCTGAAAGGACATCGTGAATCCCCGTATCCACCCGTGCCAGTTGTTGTGGCTTCAGGGGCTTGATATTATGAAATGCCCTGCAGGTTCTGCTGCCTTTCATTGGCGGTATGATGCGGGCCTCCTAACCAGACCAACACGTGGCATTTCGGCTATTTCAACCAGATTAGGAGGGGCTCCGATATTGACTCGGCCCCAACATAATTCTACAGATTTTGTAAAGAAAAAATAGGTCGTTTGTTTTATAAGCTTTTGCTCATGCTAAGACAGTATTGTGGTTGCTTAGAATGCTATTAATTCACCGCCATTATTTTGCCATCATGCAAGAATATATCCATTTTCAACAAAAGCTACTTTGGTAAGCAGAAGAAAAAGGTATTTTTAGTGATCCACTTACGCTATCTCCGACTTCTGTTGATATTATTTCTACTCCTTGACGTTCTTCGAGTTGATCTTTAATCGTTCCGATTTCTTTAGCAACTTCACTGGCGTTCAATCCACGGCTATTTGGTTTTACTCTGAAGCTTACCGACGTCGCTGCGACCCTTGAAAAAATAATCATTTATCGACATATATCTCGATATTTGATATCTCTCAGTACCTCAAATATTTTTCTATAATACAATTAAGGGAAAACTTGCCGTTTTCAGTTGATGAATAAATTAATGAAAATTAAGGAAAACTGTGAAAAAAGTACAGCCGGCGGTTTTCTATTACAAATGATCTTTGTTTCAACCGAAAAACTTCGAGTAACCCAGTAACTGCTCAGATTAGATGTATGAAATTCTTGAAGTATGCTGTTCAGTATGTTGTTCAGCGTGTTCAGACATCGTTTGTATATAAGGAGCGCCACGGTATCTGAAATGTATTCGTTTCGTCATCCAGCTGCATCCTTAGGTGGGCCATAGAATAGCAGAATTATTTTTGTAATATCGATAAATGAAAAAAACAGTAATATGTAAAACCAACAAAATGGAGAATCAATTATGTTTCAGAATAACATTTTATAGGTCTTAAAAACATCAGAATTGAATTGATAGAAATGATTTATGATCCAAATTGAAATTCATCTAATATGTTTTCATAAGAAACAATAGAGCATCATACGCGAAAACAGTAAAACCAGATTTCATAGGTCTGAATTCGGCACGATTGGAAAGTGACCGAAATGAGAAAATAAAGTAATTGCAAATCTCAATAACCTAAGCTCTTCGAAACAAAACGATCACGCTCAAAAAATATCGAAATGTAATTCCATCAAAACAACATATAATCGTATCTAAAAACATAAATCCAACAAATTATCTGAAAATCAATCTGTAGTAACATAAAATCCTTGGAAACAAAATGTGTCAGACTGAAAACGGTCAGAATCGAAATCTTGCAGAAATTGTGGAGGGGATGAGCGAATTGAGAACCATGCTTGTAGAGAACGATCGACTTGCTCTGAGAGACTAGAGCCATCCGCTATCCCCTCTCTAAATTCTGATATTTTTCGGTTCTGTCCTTTTCGATTCTACTATTTATTCTTCTGATTATTTTCAATATGGAAATTTTAGGTCTTGTCTATGGATTCGACGATTTTAATTCTTATAATATTCTGTTCCGATATTTTTCCACTTCTACAAAATATTGATTTTCTGATTTGCTGGTTTGGTCAAATATCTGTCTTCCCATTTTCTGTCATTCTCCTTTGACGGTATTACAGTTTTATATTCTTGTAATGTTCAGTTCTTCGACTTTCAGTTCTTCGAAAGATCGATACGATCATTTATGATTCTCGAATTTTTAGATTTTGATGAATATCCGTTACTGCAATATATTGATTTTCCAAATTACTCGTTCGATTATTTCCGATTTCTTTAAAATTAATTCTGTACCATTTCGCCTCTCTAGAATATCTTTACTGGATATTATTGGTTCGATACTTTTAATTCATAGTCAATTTCAGTTTGAGATTTTACTTTTCTGATGGATTATTGTAATCCAACCTTACAAGCAACCTTCAATAATCTTTTCTTAAATTGCAGACATTATTTTACATTTATATGTTCTACGTAAAATTATTTAGCTCATGTGGAAGGATTTGTTCTGTGATTTTGATGAAATAGTATCATTCGAATAACTGCAAAAAACTGTGTCTTTTTCTCATGATACCCGTTCAGTCACTGAAAAGTGTTTGTTGATTTAATGCAACATTCATCACAAATATATGTTATTAGGTCTGGCAGCCGGAAATACCAGTTAAAATGTATCACATTTCAAAATGAAAAATATTCGTCACTTTTACTTTGTTGAAGTAAACTAGAATCCAAATTTTAATTGAACATTGTAAAATAAACATTTTTTCTTACCTTCCATCTACGAGTACTCCTGGTTCGATACGTAGGAGTTTTGAAATATTTCCGATTGTATCATTTCCTTGGCTCCAATTTCCCAATTTGTTTTTGAAGTGAACATAGACGTAATTTGGATAATTTTTCTTTTTTGATGGATCAGGGTAAGGGTGAAAGCCACCTCGAGGTTCTTTCTTCATCATTGAAGGGATCAACAAGTCCCTTGCAATTTTGTGCGCATTGTTGTGAGCTGAAAATGGTAACAAGTTAACATTCGTTGTCAACTCTCAATCGTAGAAAATAATTCATAATAATCCACAGTCTGTCCATGAAGTAACCTCCCCCTGTAAACTTTTGAAAGGATTTATATTTTTTCTTGAATCTTTCAATCATTTTTATAAATGAAAACGTCAATCCGAGTGATACCTCATTCGAAATATCTGTTGATTCTCTATACAACAGCAACATTCCAGAAAGAATATTCATCCCAAACAAAATGGTGGTATACATCATGTTAGAAGGAATCTTTGGATTAGTTGGCTATGAATGCGCTCTAGTGAAAAGAAATTATATTTTTTGGTATCTACAAGTTATCTGTCTCTCAGAATAACATATAGGTGATGACTTTCTCAATTTAGCTGAGATTCAATAAAACGTGGTATTACTTACTCTCCTATCTGGTCATTTGAATTTTTTTTAAGATGGCAATCATCAAATCATCTGTCATTTTGGGGGACGTTGCCATCTATTCCAAAGGAACTTCATAGAAGAGTTTTATAGAGAATTGAAAATCGTTTCGATGAGGTTTCATTCCATCTTTCAAAATGGCGTCGTTGTATTACGATCAAAATGTAGGTTATAAACTACCATTTGACCAAAATAATTTCAAAAAATAATGTCAAGTTAACAGCTTTATACCGGGTGGCTACGGAAGTATTGCCTACGGAATATCTCAGTTATTGTATGAAGTAGGTTCGTGAAATTTGGAGCGTCGATATAATGACATAAGAGCTAGAATTTGAGCATATTGACATGTCGAAGTTAACTTCCGGTCTGACCGGAAGTAACATCAACTTTCTTATTTTAAATGGAAACCCTATTTTTTTTCTTTTCGCTTTATTCAGCATTCAATTCCCTTTCTAATGACATATCACAAGTTGATATCTAACCAGAAACTAGATCAGAAAAAAATTATTATTGAAATTCACCGAGTAGGCCGTGGAAGCAAAATGAAAGCCAAAAATTGAAAAGTTGGCTATGGAAACCATACGTCACTTGATAACAGTTGCTACTACTGTGATATTTTATTTTCATTCGTCGGCGTTATAAAAAGCCGCCAAAAAAAATATTGGAAAAATTGGGAAAAAAACAATACTCTGTAGGTCCATAACTTAAATAGGAACATACAACTTTTTCTTGCCTGTACTATTCAGCATAACCATTCCTTTCTAATGATATAATAGAAAGTAATTTTTTGAAATGAAATACCAAAAAATCCAATTATTATTATTCAAATACCAAAAAAAAAAAATTTATCGAAAAAAAAAATTCAAATTGATAGGATTAAAGATAAAATAAATTCAAAACAAATGTTTGAAATGCATTCCCTCAGCGTCAATACATTTATTGACTCTGGTGATATTTTCATGTAAAACGTTTCTCAACATTTGGGGCGTGATATCTTGGAAAGCTCTACGAATTTTTACTTCTAGCTCATGTAGAGTTGTAGGCTGTGTGGAATACACCCTATTTTTAAGATGCCCCCATAGAAAAAAGTCGCATCATCAGGTGACCTTGGTGGCCACCTAACTGGACCATGGGTTGTTATAAGTCTCTATTGAAAGCGATTTTGAAGATAATTTCTCGCTATTCTTGAATTATGCGGAGGGGCGCCATCTTGCTGGAAGTACATTCTCTCAGTTATTTCCGCTGGTAGGTTGTTAATGAATTCCAAAATTTCATTCGTTAAAAAATTAAAGTATCTCTCTCCGGTTAGTTGGCCTTGAAAAAGAATGGGGCCAACAATATGAGTTCTAACTATTCCTGCCCAAACATTCACACCAAATCTCTCCTGGAAGCCACCTTGTCGAAACCGGTGCTCGTTTTCTATCGCCCAGTACCTGAAACAAAAGACCGTTCACACTTTTAGCACTTTACACTTCGACTATCGACAATAATCCAAATAAAGTACAGTACCTACCTTGTATTATTCCTGTTAAATAATCCATTGTTGGTAAATCTTGACTCGTCCGTAAACAAGATATAATAGTTAAATAGGTGATCCTCAGCATTTTGTCGAAGAAACCAATTACAATATTCCAGGCGCCTTTCACCGTCATTTTCATACAAATGTTGATGCAACTGATACTTGAAGGATTTAAATCGATGTTTTTTCAAAATTTTCCTAGCAGAGTCCTTACTTATAGCTAATTCGGAGCCAATCTGCCTTGAGGAAATTGTGCTATCATATTGTACTAAAGCTAATACATTAATTTCAGTTTCCTCATTAATAACAAATGCTTCTTGGTCTTCGTGAACATCAGGCTCAGTTCTTAATTTTTCTTCAAGCCACTGGATATAACTTCTTGACGGTTGCTGCCTCTCTGGATATCGCTCTAAATACAATCGTTCAGCGGCATAAGAATTTTTCACCATAAATGAGAAGCATGTCAATTTGTTCGGTTCGTGAATAACGGGGCATTTTTTGAATATTCCACTAACTGATTTCGATTTCCAAACCCTTGTTTCATTCCAAAATACATCTTAATCAGCCTACTTGTTAATATTTTGGTTCGAATGATTATTGCAATGGAATGATTATTCTGAATAGCACAAACATCGTCCATAGGTAGATATTAGGATATCTATGGACGATGGCACAGACCAAGTACGTTTATGTTCCTATTTAACCTAGAATCTACAGGATATAATTTATCATTCCACATTATTTTTAATGTTATTTTTGCGTATGGCGACAATCTGTTTTGTTATTTGAAGAATAATAATTGGATTTTTTGGTATTTCATTTCAAAAAATTACTTTCTATTATATCATTAGAAAGGAATGTTTATGCTGAATAGTACAGGCAAGAAAAAGTTGTATGTTCCTATTTAAGTTATGGACCTACAGAGTATTGTTTTTTTCCCAATTTTTCCAATATTTTTTTTGGCGGCTTTTTATAACGCCGACGAATGAAAATAAAATATCACAGTAGTAGCAACTGTTATCAAGTGACGTATGGTTTCCATAGCCAACTTTTCAATTTTTGGCTTTCACTTTGCTTCCACGGCCTACTCGGTGAATTTCAATAATAATTTTTTTCTGATCTAGTTTCGGGTTAGATACCAACTTGTGATATGTCATTAGAAAGGGAATTGAATGTTGAATAAAGCGAAAAGAAAAAAAATAGGGTTTCCATTTAAAATAAGAAAGTTGATGTTACTTCCGGTCAGACCGGAAGTTAACTTCGACATGTCAATATGCTCAAATTCTAGCTCTTATGTCATTATATCGACGCTCCAAATTTCACAAACCTACTTCATACAATAACTGAGATATTCCGTAGGCAATACTTCCGTAGCCACCCGGTATAGCAACATTAATTTTTCTACACCTTTAGCAGATGTAGGTAAAATGGGAGTTTCGCGGCTTTTCCGCGGAAAAGCCGCGAAACTCCCATTTTACCTACATTCTGGCGAGCTCACCGACTACCTACGCACCTAACAGAGGTTTTCTGAAGCGTTATAAAGCACATAAAGTTCACATCGCGGATCCACCACACTTTCACTAAGTTACAAAAAGTTGCCATTTTTACCGCGCTCTAGCGGCGGTTTGCAACATCAAAGGAATCAAGTAGATAAATGTCTGTTGTTGGAAATTTTATCTACTCTATCTTTGTATATATACATTATCAAAAAGAGCATCGTTCGTGAGCTATAATCGAGAACACAAACCGCCAAAAAACAAATGAATTCAGCCAATAATACATATGACAAAAAATCGGAATTTTTTTCTGGGAAAACCGCATATGATTATTATTCTACTGATCGTAGTCGATATAGAATTGAATTATGCATAGGTACTATTTGTGTCGAACCAAATATATTTATAGAGTATGTGAAAAAAGGAGAGAGTTGACATCGGAGAATATATTTGCAACAGCAATTTGTTGGTGTATTTATGGAAAAGCTCCATTGAAACTGTACTACCTGCTTCAAGGAAATCATCAGTAAATTCTACTACTTTTGGATCCACCCTGTATATTTGAGGGATCTTCGATCTTCAGAGAGGCATCAAGAACAATCAGGTTTATTACCGAGTTGTTTGAAAATTCAGAAATTTGGAAATATTGTAACGATTCTGGAGCCAGATCTGACCGCTTGTGTTTGGATGATCAAGCTCGGCTTGTTGAAAATGCATGACATTATCACTGCTCTAAACACGAGAACCATGTGAGAAACATCTAGAGGAGTTGACCAGTGTTCCGAACAATTCTAAATGACGGCGACATCTCTCGACGTTTCCGGAATATTCCAACAGAGGTATTGCCGGTAGAAATACAGAAATTTCGAGCAGTGAATAACATATTAGCTTGCCAATAGACAGAGCTGGCTCAGTGATAGTGACATAAATTACAATAGTTGTTTGAGATAAATTAAAACTAATAGTCCAAATACTGTCTGATTCAGATGCCAATATCATGAACTAGAATTGATATTGGTACTCTACAGAATATCTGAAAAAGTATTAAAATCCTCGTCTCAATTATTTGGAAATCACTGAAAAATGTATTATTTTTGGAATTACTGAATTCTATAGTGGATGGATGAACATTTTGTTCTTTAAAATTTTATACTAGTGCTCACTCCAGCTGTCCTAGGGGAAAGAGGCTCTGGCCATTCCCGTCAATCACGCCACTGGTGAAGAGTGTATATTGAAACGAAAGATTATTATTTTGGAAGCACTATGAAGAACTGAAGTTTTCCACATGGAATTTTTTGTTACTTGTACGTGGTTGTGTTAAAATAATATTTTTACAGAGTAGAGAATATCACTTATGACTATAAATGCTGTTTTTGTTGTAAAAGTCAACTTAAAAGAAAATAATAGAATTTGCTCGACCATTAGCAAAGAATATTTTATTTATTTGAAATACTGATATATATTTTTTGAACCAGAATCACTCCTCATTTGTTCTACAATATTCTATATGCCAGGATCAATCTGTATTTGATATTTTGTTTTCCTTCGTTATTCACACATTCACACATATCAATTCGAGCGAACTTCATACATTCATGAAACCAATAATAACATTGACTCGGTAGTAAGCATGTTCAACTGACTTACCGTCATTTCTTCGAATCTTACCTTTTTGTGCAGTCTCAGTTATCTGTGGGTCGAATGGTGGGCCTGGTTTCTTGACATCCAATCTTTCAGGTCTCTTGAATCCCAAATTATACCTTTCTAACAACCTGTCTAAGTTGTGCCTCATTAATAATCTATTTGCTCGTTCTGGTGATATCTCTAAAAAAATAAACATCGAAAATCATGTTCGTACGGAAATGGAATGAAAGGAATGTTCAACAAACGTACAGTCCGATTATTTTATCTTTACCCATTCGTCATCAATTTATGATCGAAGAAATCACACACCCTCTATCCAACATCTCTTTCTATCAACCGATATGAACGAATCAAAATTCGTTAACATTTTCTTCTAAGCCAAGAATTATGGTATTATGATGATCGCTTAAAACTCAAAACAGTGAAAAGAGATAGCCATAAAACCGACAGTGTTTTACATTTCAACTAAACTTGCCAACTATCAATTGCGTCATGGTTTTCTGTCATTGGGGTATTGTTCGTCGTCAGTTTTACTTTGTTTTGCAATTGAATATATTATAAAAACTGTTTTTTTTTCAAAGCTAAGCGTCTCTTGGAATCATTACTTCCAAAGTAAGTACAATACAATGTCTTCTATTCACAAATACTCCTTAAAATTTCTAATCTCACAATTGACATTTGTGACTATAATTCCGTACTGCCGGGAGATTCATACAAGAGTTATTCATAGTGTGGAAATCCTAATGAGAGAAAAAAACATTACCTAAATCTATAAATACATGTAAAAACATTCACAATATATTTGAACTCTTTCTTAGATTATGCCTGTAACTAATTTACAACCACAACAATAAGTATTGAAAGGGAAAGAGCGAATGGTGAAACTTTTTTACCACTTTCATCTGTTCAAGAGGTAACAATTTAAACCACAGGTGTCATAACTTTTCATTACTGTATTTTAGAGATTTGAAGATGCACTTAAAATACCTCAAAAATGGTGTACATCAAAATAAACGAAAATAAACCCATTCCATCAACACACACTGAATCACTCATTGAAAAATGATATGAACAAGAAAAGCTCCTTTGTGATATGGTCACTAAACTCATTATTATAAACATTGGTTACAGTTCTGAATCTGAGAGTGATTAAATATATTAATTTTGTTTTTTCATAACTTTCATCATGCTCGCAATACATAAATAAATGTATGAATACATTTTTTGTTAATCATGTGTTGAGTATTTTATTACTAAATATATTTCAACTGGAGTATTTTTACTTCTTAGATATTCATGTATTTATCATTATACAGTGTGTCCTTGCATCCATGCACGAATAGGTAATTGAAAAACTTTGAATACCTAAGTCTAGAAGATTCCTTTTCTGAGTTTTACTCATGTTTGAATGGAAACTCATTTTTTGATATCAAAGTATGCAAAGGTTTTGGAAATATTGTACTCCAATCTAGTTTTCTGAACAACTGTTTTCGTTAACTCTTACATCTACAGAAATTGCATTAATGTGGATAAAATTAGGATTTGATGGATTTGTGTCAAACTGCTGCGTAGGTATGGATAAAACAACTTCCTTTTATGAGTGTGACTGAAATCAGAATTCAGTAGGGACGTCAAAATTTTCTAGTAAACTCACTGGGCAAATGAGGAAATTCCATGAACATATCTCTGCCTCCATGTTTCATTATCCTATCCTATCAAACCCGGTGTCACTGAATAATAATTGGAATACACCTTGTGCTAGGAATCGCACGTTAAAAGGTAAGACCTCGTTAATCCTTGGCTCGTACAAGTTTCGATTACTGAAGTCTGCCATTCGTAAGGGGACGACAGCTGGTTAATGGAAAAAATAATTTTAAACAGATTCATTCCTTTTCGCTTTTGTTTTTCCAGCAATATTTTTGAAATTTGGAACATTGAATATGCTCACTGGACGGCCCATTTTGACATATTTGGTAAATAAAGGAAAAAAGGAAAGGAGAAAAGGATAGCGTACCCCATGAGTGTTGTCACATGGTATTCTGTTGGAACTAAAAAAACTCTCATTGTCTGGTGGTTCGCCATTTCCATGAATTTGAAAATGCTAATTTAGGTAATTTCGTAATTCATTATCCTATATTATTACCTACACGTTGTAATTTTATCGGCATATCAGCCACGGCATTCTACATTTAGACGTTATTTTGTCTAATACGTCTCGACTTTCTTTTCATATGCATAACATTGATGACGCACGGGTAAAGATAAAATAATCGAACTGTACATGTTGTTTTTAAATGGTCTAATAGACATGGCATTTTAATTCTTGAATCGGAGAGCCCAATCTCAGACGCTAATATGAAAATAATTCTACCTAAAATCTACCAACTTTTATGGTTCGTTTTTGCTACAAACCACAGATATCCAGGAATCTATAGTTCTGGATTTTTTTCTACCGAAAACACAAGTATTCAAAGATATAACCCACCGTTCACATTCTGTTCAATTGGTGCAGTCCATACAACCCCTCCTTCTGAATATACAGCTGGCCGGGGGAGTCTATCATCAGGAAGCATGTTATCCATCGGACCCTTCCCCCGTTCACTGAATATTTCTCTTCCTACCGCGACGTCATCGTGGGGCGTTATTTTTTCGTAAATGTCTTTGCCATCGGCAGGATGTCCGCTACCGTACTCTGAATTGTCATCATCTTCACTCTCATCAAAGTAGACCCTGGATTCTGGAAAGTCAGTCATATCTTTTGGCGTGAACCTGGAACTCCAAACTGGAGTGTTATACTTCAAAGGAAACCTCTCACCCGAATCCATCTCTATATCTGCGTTCGGTCTTAACTCGACTTCTTCATGAGATCTCAAATTGTCAAATCTCTCTAATAAAGCTAGTAATTGCAGGTTATTCTCGGGGCTGAGCAGTTTTTGAATGTCTCTAGGGCTCAAATGCAAATCGTTCAAGAATTTTATCAGAGGGTACATATCCTTCATGTCCTCGAGAGTTAACGTATCGTCGTTGAATGTTTCCCTTTGGAGGTTTTGTTCTGGCCGATCATTCTCGTATTCCTGTAGAAATTGCAGTGCCTCCCGTGAGTTCGTTTGCCTCATGTCATTCGGTGGTGGATTAAGGTAGTACGATGGTGATCGGCGACGCATTTGTGGGATCCATGCCCGTTTCACAACCGCATAATTGGCGTATGGATCGGGCAAGTCCACTGTGAAAAGAAAACATACATTTAGATAAATTCGCGCAAAGCAGTGAATGACTTTTTTTAACTTTTCGGTACGGTACAAAAATATCTAAAAGTTTTTTGATAACTGACCTATTTTGATAATGAAATAGCTAAATTCAATATTTCAATAAAATCACATTTTGTAGTTTTACCAATTATTATCGCATTTGCTGTGAAGAATGACAAGAGTTGTGAAACCAAGCACCCCTGGAATTGGTTGTTTTCTAGTAAATGCTTGTAATAGTTTTTCTACATTACCAGATGTAATTATACCAGGTGAATTGCCCAACGGAAATTTCTACGTACGGTGTCTAACGGTTAGAAAAAACTTCCCAAAATCTCCTCTAGAATAACTGATTTCACTTAAAATTTTTGGTCTACCATTAACAGGTAGAAATTACCACATAAAGTGCCTCCTAACGGAATATGAATAGTTTTCAATACTCCCAGGTGGATAATTCATAGAAGTTTGAGTTCATCAATACTTCCCTATGTTATAAATATTCTATTGAAACATTTTTACAGCTAAAATGGAATATTTTCCAAAATCCAAAAACGAAAAACACTGATTGTGAGTAGACTCTTCAACTTATCAGTGGGTAAATCAACAAAGTTTAACATCAACAATAGTCAGCTCAATTATTTCTAGTACCTATACTTCTGGAACATTTTTTCATCTGAAATGGAAGATTACATTTCACTCGGTCACATCAGATTGAAGACAATATAGCTTCTGGCCAAAGACCTAACACCAAGAGAAGTATGTATGAACAATATATTAGCAACTTTTCAGAGTAAAATGAATAAAAGAGACCACATCACACTGCCTTGCGTTACCCCCGATTGAAATGTTATTTCCTTAGAAACTTAACTAACCAATTCTGTTACTCAAAGAGCTTCTCAACCTTAGCATAACCCCACCACAAAAATTTAATAATTCCAACTTTTTCAACAAAACGCTTTTATCAATAATTTCGAATTCCCATTTGAAATTAAGAAAAACAACCACAATATAAAGTTTTCTTGGTCCATATTTTTTCTGTTTGAAAAAATCAGTTGCATTGAAGCTTTCATTATTAAGTCCCAACAACTAACTCTTCAACTTGTATAATTACTGCTATTTCTTAAATAGTTTCCAGCCAGGGGCAAATGAATTAACAGGGCGAAAATTCATCGCTTCTAAAGTATTCACAATTTTTGGTATTAGTGTAACTGTTGTAAATTCTAATTTATCTGGAAATGTTCGATATGCTAAATACAGTAATAGTATTCTTGTCTTGATATTCAGAATTGCAGTAGGCATTGAAATTTTGAATTAAATTTCAAATTTATGCCACTAAACTGAAACTATCGATGCTCTATCCATTGAAAAAAAAAACTTTTGCTTTCAATACAAATAATATTTCGAACATTCCGATTTTTTTATACCATTTTCGAAATTTTTGTGCCGGAGAGGTATCAACAATGTGAAATGAATACGGAGTAGATGCCCTTCTCTCCAAGCGTTTCCACCAAGTGGAAAAATAAAGGCAAACATCTGTCAGAAAACAAGTACTTCCCTGGCTAATACCACGACAAATATTGAACTACAACTGACAGATTTTTTTGCAACGTTCTTCCAAGAAGACCCAATTGCAAGTGCTTGTCTTGTAATTGAACTTCATTTGGATGGGAATTACCACCTGCAGATATGCATGTTTCGAGGTTTTGTCTCTCATCAGTGACAGGGTAGGTCGGACAACATCATAATTGTCCTGTCTCTGCCAAATGAAAAATAATAATCAACCGTTTTTTATTTTCCGTGTGGAATGCGCTGCGATCAACTTAGATGTGGGTCGTAATTTCATCCGTGGAGAAATATTGTTAATCGATGGATTATTTTTCATTTGGCAGGGACAGGACAATTATAATATTGTCCAACGTCCGACCTACCCTGTTACTTGATGGAAACGCTTGGAGAGAAGGGTACTTCGTATTCATTTAACAATTATTTTTTTTACGAGAAATACACATTTTTTGGAATAGATGTATTATTCTCCCATATACTTGTTTATCCTACAAATAATGATAATAATGGAATACCATGCACAAGGATCCGTGTTAGGTCGTTTTCTGTTTATTCCCTATATTTGCCCTTACACAGTGTTCTGTATATGGAAAAAACTCTTAATAATGATTTATTCTGAACTAGTACTTCGAGTCGTGGTTTAAAAAAAAGATAAATAGCCCCCTCGGAGGGGGTCGTGTGACTTTCGCTATCTTCTACAACTTCTATTTTCTACCATTTTTTAATATTTACAAAATTTCTAATGTATTAAAATGACTGTAACTTCGACTAAACTCTTTTTCACCACTATTTTTATCATACCACTAAGTTTTTATCATTGAACATCGATGAAAACATGTTTTCCTTTGAGAAAATGAGAAAACCGTTTAAAATTTGTGTTAAGTTTGATGCAAATTTGATGATAGATAGTATTAAAATTATGCTAAACTCATTAATAACAGAATCATCGAAATACCTCATGTATCTAACAAAATTTTAGGACATTTTATTCAACAAACTTCAAACGATTACATTTTCTCAGAATAATCGCTAACAATGTTTTGTTTACACTTATACTTTCCCTATTACTAAAGAATAGTTCATAATGTGGATAAGTTCGATTTATTCATTGATATACTCACAATCAATGGCATTTGGTGCCAGAATTTTCTGTCTCATATCCTCCCGATTTTGGTTGCTGACAGGAGGATAGTAAACTTCATCGGCATATGAAGCATGAGGGTCGTCCACACTAGGGGTGTACTTTATGATGGCGACTTCTTGAGGGTCGAGTTCAACTTGTCCCTCAAGGGCTTTCAGAGCGCCCTCTAGATCATTGTCTGAAAGGTGTGAGCATGCGTCCGGCTCGAATGTTATGCTGAAAAAAAACATAAATATTGTTTTAAATAATCATCGATCAATTGGGAACATGTGGCAACAATAAAACTGGGAAAAGTAGATGCATGAATTTGAAAAAAAATCGAAAAGTAGTCGAAGAGCTTCAAACGAATAATTTAGACGAAGATGAAATACCCTTCTCTCCACATATTCACACAATATAGAAAATAGGAGGAAAATATTTGACAAAAAATAAATACTTATATTTTTACAGATTGCTCTAAATAATGATAATAATTCAAAATAACACGGTTATTCGAAGGAAGTGAACAAATTATGAATAAACGATTGAGGTATTTTCAGTAAAAAAAATATATTTTCTGGTTTATAAAAATGGCTTCTGTGCAGACCGATTTCTTATGTACTCCACAAATGGAATGGAATTCTACGACAGTCCAGCGTGGTCTTGATAAATTTTACTTGAAAAAAAAAACTAAAAAATTTTGTAAAATCCTTTTGAATAGTAAAATAATATTTTAATAACCCTGTAATAATAGGAGATATGGCACCTTCATTCTGATTTTTGGAATTTTCCAATTTTTTTCGTCTCACCCGTGTAACTTCTGTCATGACCACCCTGGATTGTTGTAGATTAACATTCCATGTGTGTAATGACATAACGAATCTACCACTATAGTGGCATTTTGACGTACCGAAAATATGAGTCAGTTTTTGAAACGAGCCATTTTGTTACTGTTCCTACCGGACTAAAACATTGCTTCTAGATTTGAATTATCAGATGGTTAGATGAGTACCACTCAGTGTAATACAATCCCTATGTAAAAAAATCTTGTTTGGGAAAAAATGCGTAGCTCGCAAACCATTCAAAATTAGGAAACCAAATTTGAAGAGCAGTTAGATGGTAATTAGTCCAGACTGACACCATTTTGTTCCATATGGGCGAAGGAAATTTTCGAATGTCGCCTTCAAAAACGTTTCAAAAACTCAATTTTTTCAAAAGGCAACTAACTTTTTTTATACCATCCTAAAGAAATTGAATTTTTTACCTAACTTTAACCTCCATCGAATTATACATTAAAATTAAAAATGCCTCCTCTTGCAGAATTATTCTTTGTTCAAGTATGCCACGGAAACAAAAGACAATTGTAAAAAGGAAGATGAAATTGAATGAAATTGATTCGAATATGAAAAATTATCCAAACAAAGTTGTGTTAGACTTGTTTGTTGTCCACGGCATGTGTGAAATAATTATTCAACGAACTGTCCGTAAGTCTGATTTGAAATATCCAAACTTTTCGAGCATGACACGGGGAAAGTTCTCATGATTGAAAAATAATTTTATCAACATCAGGAAAGTGGCTATACCCATTACGAGAGTCAAACCGCTAATGGCGATGAAGACAATCAAATTACCATTCTTGGATACTTTCAAGTCTAAATACGAACGGCGTCTTTGGAATCGGGCCTTTCAATACAAACCATTTTACACCGCCATAAGCTACATCCGTTTAAATTCGTAAGATTGCGAAAATTACAACCAGATGACTTTCCCTGTAGAATAAACTTTTACGAGAACTTATTGAGTACTCAAAATACGAGAGCATGCCGAATTCTTTGGAAACATTATTTGTACTAATGAGGCGAAGATTCATCAGCGACAGTTGGTGGGCAACCGTTGGTGGGGAAATCGAGAACCACTTCTGTTGCTTGCAAGATCTCCAGATCTCACCCCTTTAGACTATTATATTTGGGATAGAGTGAAGGATTTGGTCTATTCTTCACCAGTTGACAATATAGATGATGACGCAACGGAATGAGAAGTACTACGCAGTCTATTGAAAGTAGAATAAGTAATAAAATGTTTGTCATATTGAACATTTACATTTTAGAGTTCTGTCAATATTGTTCGTGTTGAATGATAATAATTCGTATTGTGTAATTGAATTATTACAATTATCTTTTGATTCCATGGCATACTTCGAAAAGCAAGAAATATAATTTTTGATTTTTATTGAATAACTCACTAGAGGTTGAAGTTGGAATAGGGAAAGTAACTCATTTTGAAATTCAATTTCGTTCAGAATGGTTTCAAAATAATAGCAGGTGCCCGATGGAAACATTGAGTTTTTGAGAATTTTTGAATGCTACATAAGTAGTACCCATAAGGTACAAAATGGGACCATCGATGGAACATCAGGTATAAGCCAAGACTACCAGCTAACTTCTCAACGAATCTGGTTTCATATTTTGAAAGGTTTGAGAGCTAAACATTTTATCTTAAACTGCTACGAAGGTAATTTTCTTCAGAAAAATGGAAATATATCAAAAGCTGTAATACATAACTCAAGTTGTCTGAACTCATAATCAGGAGGCCAATCGATCCATGTGAAATAGCTGGTCACCAAGACTAATAGATATGCCTTTCTCGATTGGAGTCAATTTCCCGAATTAAAAGATCCTACAGATCAATGATGAGTTGTGACAAAATTGGGTCCTAGGAGAATCAGGTTTCATAAAGAAATTGAGAGTTGAACTAATATCCAACCTTTTTGATCAGCAGTATGGAATGGATTAACACGAAAATTATCACAGTTAATCTTACTCTCCCAATGCTGGTAATCCAAATAAATTCTTCTGGCAAGCTTCGGCGAAAGCTTATCTCGCCAGACTTAAAAAGTAGTTTTCGAAATTAAATTTCATTCGTTAGTTATGGTTTTTCAACTAAAATGTATCTAATTAACACAATCACTAGAAATAGAAATATTCATACAGTTTTATATTTTTGATTGACCGACCTCTTCAACCACTAAATTCACCGTCTCAGTATTCCGTCTTGGAGCTCGATTCGTACTCCCCTCCCGCCTGAGAAAAAAAAGTTTTTCTACGAGTCAGATCTCAGAACGCCCATCTGAAAAAAATCTTCTTCCATCATTTGTAAATTCCATGAGTCATGGGTTTTTGCATTGTTTATCACTTCGTTTCTCCTATGTCCACTTTTTACTTTACAAACTAAACAGTTTACAGTTACCGTGAAATATTAACATCGCTGTTTAAATGGATAGTTTTTTTTTCTGTGTTCGTGAAAGGAGTATATTTCAATAATTCGAGAGCAGTATTATTATAGAATTATTCCAAACTGGCAATCCAAGACCTACAAAAAAGAACAAATGCTAGAGCGTTTGTGACAAGGTCTCCATCTTAAATAGGAAAGTTCGTGTGGACTCTTGGCATACTCTGTATAGCTGTACGACTGAAAATATTTCAGATAGAAAGGACATGATTAAAAAAAAATCATAATAATAATAATAATAATAATACTTCATAAGCAGGGAAGGTCAACCATCATCCAAGGCCTTGGTGAGTTGCGACACCACTTTCCTGAGCTACCGGTGCAAAACCGGACCGGCAGCCATGGCGCACCCTGGAGGGAATGCTCATTCCTTCTGATGTCGGCCGTGGGTATACTGGGTTAACCCCCCGGTATACCCCACTACTCGGTTCACGATGGACGAGAAAGAGGCCCCCACAACCGACCCCCTCGGATTAGGGGTCATAGGCAAGGTGGTGGGGCCAGAACGATGGATTGCCACTATATAATGACCGCAATGAAAACGGACGCTTTGAGTGGACGGATGAACTAAGGGACAGTCTTCTGCATTGCTATGAGAGCAGTGAGCCCGCCCGAAGAGGATACATGGCGAGAATGCATGCTTTGTGGTGTGAAATACACCCAGGGCATGCTGCCTTTTCCGCACAAAACCTAAGGGATTATGTATCCCACCTTCGGGTTCGAGGCTATGTTAGAGCCCCTCCTCAGCCGGTTAACGCAGTGGCAGAAGTGGCAGATATGCCACGCGTCGATCTGGCTGTAGAGGAGGCCATACCACCAACGGAAGGCATCAGAACCCGCAGGGCGCTGCATAACACCAAGCCCCTGAAGCCACAACAACTGGCTCAGGTGGATGCGGAGATTCACGATGTCCTTTCAAAAGAGGCTGACATCTGGCAAATCAACTCTGCCATGTATGACGCCGCTCAGGCCCTGTCCCAAACGGAGAGGAGGGATACCAACCCTCTGATTGGGAGGCATGAGCGACGCATTCACAAGATGGAAGCTAAGATCAGGTCAGCGAGACAACACGCGTCTCGTATCCAGTGTGTGGCGGACTACGTGGCGGCAAATAGGCCCTTCACGCCCGCAGTGCGGCGAATTGCCGCAAATTTAAGACGAGCTCACCACACACTAAATCAAGGCGTGCTGTTATCCATCAAACAGCACTGTCTTGATAGAATACGAATGCTGGTGGCTGCAAAAAAGTCACTAGTGAGGCGGGCGAGAAGCTTCGCGGAAAACATGAAGTTCCGCGATAAACCTTCTCGCCTATTCCAAGAACCTCCACGTGTTGTGGAAAACCCGCCGGCGGCTGATCGGGTAAAAACCATCTGGAAGAGTATTTACAAATTTCCGCAACCACTAAACGTAGATACTCCAGCCCTAGCGCAGTCGAAGCTTTCTGCAGGAGGCTTCGTCAGCCTGAGCTCAATGAACTGCGCAATCCGATAACCCCGGAAGAAGTTCGACGGGCCCTCAAAGGCTCGAAGAATTTTGCTGCTCCAGGTCCTGATGGCCTGAATAACTATTGGTGGAAAAAATTTCCAAGTACCCACCACCATCTAGCAAGAGTTTTCAACTCATGGCTAGATGGGGAGCAGCAGATTCCGGATTGGTTTGTCGAGGGACGAACCGTGCTAATCCCCAAAAACAGAGATTTGTCTGATCCGAAGAACTACAGACCGATAACATGCTTGAACGCATGTTATAAGATGTTTACAAGCATCTTGTACATGCGAATACTCTCCGCAGTTGAGCCGGTGTATGAACGGATATATGTGCAAAGATGGTCAAAAAAGGGGGTCGCTGGCTGCAAGAAGAACCTGCTGATCGACAGATGCATCACGCAGGACTCCGTGCAGTATAAGCGTAACCTTTCAATGGCCTGGATCGATTATCGCAAGGCATTTGATACAACAACGCATGAACTCATCATGCATTTGCTCAGATGCCTTGCGGTACCCGATCAAATAGTGAGATGCATTGAACAGCTGATGCCGCTCTGGAGGACTCGATTTACCATAACATCTGGTCAAGTCAGAGTCCAAACAGAGCAGGTTATCTTTAGAAGGGGTGTGTTTCAGGGAGACTCCCTCATCCCTCTTCTCTTCTGCATCTCACTACTGCCATTGTTCGTTGCACTACGGAAAACCCGTGGATACAACTGCGGCACCCCCAGCAACCGGAGGCATAAGGTCACCCATCTGTTTTACATGGATGACCTTAAACTTTACGCCTCCGGAAAAAAGGACCTTCACCAGTCCTTAAGGGTGGTGCAAGAGTACACGCATGCTATCGGAATGGAGTTTGGGATAGACAAATGTGCCACGGTTCATCTCAAAAGAGGACGATGCGAGGAATACGGAGAGGACGTTCAGCTCGTAGACGGAAGCATCCTACATTATCTAGATGCCGGAGAGACGTATACCTACCTAGGGGTGGAACAACGCCACACCCAAGAGGTATCTACTGTCAAAAGCTCTCTCCGCGGCAAGTATCAGCACAAACTCCGACAGATCTGGTCTTCAGAACTGTCGGGGAAGAACAAAGTTGCTGCAACTAGTATGTTTGCCGATTCTACTTTACTCCTTTGGTGTAATGAAATGGACTCAGAAAGAGATTTTTTTTTTTTTTTTTTTTCAGTGGGGTGGAAATCCTCATGGACTCTGATCGCTCGGTGTCCATCGCGTATCAGTAGTGTCAGACTCTTACTGACTAAAACCACCCCAGGTGTGCTGCACTTGCCAAGCAGTTAGGCCATAAAGCTGCACCTACATCCCATTCCAACGTCCACGTCACGATATCCCTCGCTCCTCCGCCCCGCCACACCCCCCCACCACCGTTGGGTCGTGACCCACCGAATACCGGGCGGGCAATCAGCGGGGAAGATCCTTCCTTCTTTATTCCGCTCATCCTCCACATTCAAACAGCGCCCTCCCTGGTCGGCAGTCTTATTCTATCCGAGCGCCTGCTCTCCCGATTTACTTTCGACGCTCGTTTATCCCGAAGCCAGGCCACTATTACCGTCGCATTGACACTATGTTGGTTCTCATACTTCTTCATCCTCGACCACAGCCCCCGCCCATTCATTCAATATCCTTACCCATTCATCCTTCACACCATTTGTATCCCTTAGCTGTAACGCTCCAAGTCTATCCTCCTCTTCCTCGATCCTCCTTCTCCATTCTACCCTTTCTCTCCGCATGCAATCGTTCCTGATGTGCTCCGCCGTGTCAGTCCCGCCAGTTCCACACTGGCATGGGGTCTCTTGTGCAATTCCGAACCTTGCCAGGTAACCCCGAAAGTTCCCATGCCCTGTGACCAGTTGCACTGCCTTCCTTGCTAATGGTATACACCCCATCCCTACCCTGTTGCACATACCATGTACGCTTCTGCCGGTCCTGCCGCTGTCCCATTCACCCTGCCATTTTTCCATCACCATTCTCCTAATCCTTTCCCTCTCCTCCATTCTGCTATGTCCCAAGTCTATTTGCCATGTGATCTCTTGCAGTTCCGCACCTCTTCTACTCTCTTCATCTGCTCTTCTGTTACCCTCATTCTCCCTAACATGCCCTTTCCTCCACTCAATTTCCGTCACCAATCCCGCTACCCTTCTGTTTTCAAGCATTCTCCTAATACGAGCTGCCCTTTTGCTCTTCGTCCTCGCATTCCTAATGGTCTCCACTGCTCCAGGCGAGCCACTTATTATTCTTATGTCCATCTCTCCACCCATCAGTACCCCTTTACCTATAGCCACCATTTCGGCTTCCTGTACGTTTCCCAGCTCACTGATTCTTTCCCGACCCATTCTCCACTCGCTCCCCTCCTTATGCGCCCATCCTATACCCACTCGTCCATCCTCTCTCTTAACCGCGTCCACAAATACCTCTTTTAGCCCTTCTCGGTTCTCCAGAATTGTTCCGATCATCCATGGGTATATTCTGTCGCACCCGTTTATCCGTCCTCTTACTTTTTCTTTTCCGTGCGCCTTCCATTCTTCATACCTCGTTGCTGCCTCTATGTATAGAGGCGCTATCCCAGTCAGCACGCATAACGCGGCTGACGGCGCCGTTCTATATGCCCCGCTGGCCGATAGCGTAAACGGTCTCTGTATCGCCCCCAATTGTCTGATCACCCTAGAGTCCTTCGCTCTTGCTCCCCACACTTGGACGCCATACATCACCGCCGGCTTAACCACTCTTTCGAAAATCAGTCTGACACATCCTCTCCTTAGCCTTACGTCACGGCCCGTCCATCTTCTTAGTTTTCCTGCAACTATAGCCGTTCTCCTTCTTACCTCCTTAAGATGATCAATGTACAGTAGGCCCTTGTCTACTATCATGCCCAAGTATGTGATGTTACCGCCGCACTCAATCCGTTGCTCTCTCACCCTAACCACCGGTTCCTTGTCCAGTTTCCTGGCCGGGACAAACATGCATTCGGTCTTGTTTTCGTTATACCTCAGCCACATTTCATCCTCCCATTCTTGACATTCTTTCCACACCTCCTTCCACATCCTTTCTATTTTCTTTACCGACGGGCCAACCACCACTATCAGTTGGTCGTCGGCGTAGGCCTGGGCCCACACCTTCGTCCCACCACTTACTCTGTGCGCTGCTGGCACCCCTTCATTTATCCTGTCATATTCCTTTTCGTTTACTGCCCTCATCCTCTCGAACCACGCTTCCATGACCATAAGCCATAGCGTGGGTCCCAGGCTGGATCCCTGCGGGCACCCCCTGTCCACGATCGCTTCCACGCCTCCACTCTTGACTCTTCTTTCGCCTACAAATTCCATGCACACCTTGCCAATGTTCTCCGGTAGCCCCATCTTCCTCATATTCCATCCTATCGCAGGTCCCCATGCCGTGTTGAAAGCGTTCGACAAATCCAGCGCCATCACCATGCTATGCATACCCTCGTTCTTACTTCTCTTTATTCTCTCCACCATATTCTCAACAGCAGTCGATGTGTCCAATCCCGCCCTGAAGCCAAATTGGCAGGGCGAGAACTTCTGTCCTCTTTCACACCACACCTGTACTCTTCCGCTGAGAAGCCGGTCGAAAGTTCGCCCTAACGCGGTCAGCAAGCTGATCGGCCTTAGGCTACTATCCTTCTTAGGAATCCACACAACCTTCATCACCTTCCATACTGCAGGGAAATACCTCAGCCTAAGGCATGCGTTGAGTATATCCGTAAGATCTTCGCTTATTAGGTTCGCCACGTGTTTCATCACCTCATTAGGTATGCCGTCTGTTCCCGTCGCTTTGTTGTCTTTTAATCCTTCCATTACCTCTTGTACCTCCCTCACCGTGAAGTTGGGCTGCTCCGGTCCCCATCCTTCATCTCCGTCCTCCCTAATGCAGCGTCTACCCATGGTGTCTTTTCCCCTGTCATCGTTCGGGAAGTACTTGTCCAGCAGGTATCTGCTGGTTTCGTGCTTTCCCTCGGTGTATGTGCCATCCTCCCTCTTAGCCGTGCCCGGTATTTCCTCTGCCCTTTCTTTCCTCAGGAGCCCAAACACTCTGTTCCACGGTTTCTCCGATTGCAACCTCTCGACCCTTTCTTTCAGCCACTCGATTCTTGCCCTTGCAATCCCCCTCTTGTACTCATTCCTCTCTCTCCTAAATATCCCCTGTTTTCTGATTCTTTCATCCTCTATTCTTTCTGCCTGGTACTCCCTCCTGAGTTTCCTCACTCTTCTTCTCATCCTACCCAACTCATCATTCCACCATTCTCTCTCCTCTTGCTCCTCTTTTGTACTCCTGGGTATTGCCTTGCGACACGCCCGAACAATCAAGGACTGGAGTTTCCCCGCTTCTGCTTCTACCTCCTCACTGCTATCTATTTTCCCCATATCATATGTCGAGACTATCTCCTCCACCACGGCCCAATTTGTCCTTCCCACATTCAAAAAGGTCCTTTTTCGCGTTGTCGGCTCTCCGGCTATTAGGAAACGTATCACTCGATGATCGCTCAGTGACTCATCCTCGCTTACCTCCCAGTCTCTCACCCAGCTCTTGCTGCAAATGGTTAGGTCAATCCAGCTCTCGCCTCTTCCACTAGAGAACGTCGCCAGGCTGTTCGCATCATTCTCAATCTGATAACCCTTCTCCACTATCCAGTCCAGTATATCCTCTCCTCTTTCATCCGTCACCATTCCTCCCCATGCGACATGCTTGGCGTTGAAGTCCCCTAGGATGATCTTCCCGCCTGCCCATTTATCAAAATTCCTTCTCACCTTTTTCCATTCATCATTCCTCCTCCTTCCAGGTTCCTCATACACATTCATTATCTTGACATCCTGCCCATCTTGCATCCTTAATATCACTCCGACCCCATTTATGCTCCTCACTGCCATGAGGGCAGAGCTGTCTATCTTTGTCCTTATCCATGTTCTGACCTTGGTACCTTTACCCCCGTCATGTTTATGCCACCCTTCCCAGTTCCCCTCTCTCTGCCACGGTTCCTGTAAACATACTATATCCGCCCCTTTTTCCTCTGCCATACCTCTTATGAGGTGTGTGGCCTCCCTGCCCCGTCCTGCGTTGAATTGCAGGACTTTAATACTCTGTCCGCCTTCTGCTAAGCTCTACCCTCCTCATATATACCGGGCATTTCGGGTCTATCGCCGGATGTCTTCTTTCACTTACCCCCGCCCTTTTGCAGTTTATACCCAAGCACTCCTTGCCTTCGTGTCTACCTCCACATTTATTACATACCGCCGTCTCCGTGCAGTGTTTAGCAGTATGTCCATAATGGCAGCATTTGTAGCATACTGCTACACTCGCATGTTCTTCCACAAATATTCTCGTTAAATCAATAAATATAACTCCCACAGTCATCATCTTCCTAAACAGTTTCGCTCCTACTTCCACCACTATGTTCTCCTTCCAACTATTCGTCCTACATTCTCTCCTGCTTCTCACAATCATCCCCTCCCAGTCCTCATCATTCGTCTCATTATTCAAATCCAAGTTTTGTTCCCTTATCAGCCTCGGTAGCTCTTCATCCTTATATCCCTTTTCCACCCCTGTAAGAAGTAGCGACGGTTTCCTTCCCTTAATTTCCTTAACTCTCACCCTGTCATCATTTTCTATCGCCCTTTTCACTCTCTCCCTTTCTTCCACGCCCTTACTTTCCAAATATAGCGTACCTCCCTTCACTTTCGTCAGGCCCAGCACGTCATCCGCACATCCTTCCTTCTCCAGACATTCCTTGATGATCCTAGCGGCCGTCCTCTTCGCTTCCTCGGTCACACCCTCTACCTTGATTTCTTGTATCCGCGTTGGCGTTGTCCATCCTTCACTTGGTTTTGGCCTCTCTCCTCGCATGGGTATGCTGGTCATATCAGCGTAGGTTCTAGGTCCATTGTCGCCCCTTCCCCTCCTTTTTCTACGCCTAGTCTGCTGGAACTGTCCTCCCTGTTCAGAATCAGTTTCCATCTCCGTATCGAAACCCTCCTCGTTAGCCGTCGACACTGGTGCCTCCATTTCCTTTCTTCCTTCCCTCACTCGGCTCCCAGTCGACTCGCCCCCTCTTCTAATCTCCTCCGCTTTCTTCCTGTTAGTAATCATTGCCCTACCCATGTCTTCGATGGTAACATTCATTCTTCTAGTTTCCTCAACCAACCCCTCGATCACTACTTTCATCCCATCCATCTCGTTTAGTTTGTCCTCACATTCCTCTACTCTTCTTTCCATCACTCTCATTTTAACTCCATCACCTTTCATCCTTCCAACTTCCAACATAATGTCTCCAATCCCTAGTGCCATTTCCTGCAATTTCTGAGCAACGATCGTCTGTTCATCTTTATTGAACTGAATTTTACCGCCCGCGTATCTAGTGGTGGCCTGCCTCACGGCGTTCATGCACTCCTTGATTCTCTCCCATCTCGAGCTAATTATGTCCTCTTCTGCTTCTTGTTGTTCGCCTCCTTGTCCTCCGTTATCCTCTTCCTCACTGAATTCCAGATCCCGTTCTCCCTCTTTCCCAGTTCCCTCCCCTTCATCATGCATGGTAGATGATAGCTGGTTTGCTACTATCTCTTGTAGCTTTTCCACCGACTTGTTCATGATGTCAGTCATAGCGTTCTGCATTGCTCCGGCTGCCTGATTTACGAGTTCTCCCAGTACCTTTTCTGTTCGTTGCATCTTGTCCCTTTCTCTCTCCGCCTCTGGTGATTTCAGCTCCCCGGCTTTCGGGAACCTACCGTGCTCCCGGTAGAATTCGTCGATCCGTACTTCCGACCTCGTTCGCTTCCTCGTACTTGCACCGTGATACATAGCACCGTGATCCATTTTAAAATTTTTAATACTTTGTTCCATATTTCATCCCACGAGTAGCTAGGGAAATAAAAGTTCACCCCCGCAGAGCCCCGCATACAGGGGTGAGGGCAGGTTTTCAGTAGGATGTTGCCCATGTATCCCACAGGAAGAGCTGCGACAACTCGACGTAAAAACTCACAAAATAATGCATCTTCATAGAAGCTTGCATCCTAAATCGTCTGTTCCACGGTTATACTTCCCCAGACAACGGGGAGGCCGTGGACTTTTGAGTTTGGAGTGTCTACATAACAGAATTGTACTGGATGGAGCCTGTAAAGTCATCAGGAGTTCAGATCCCCTTCTCTGCTTGGTATGTGATCATGAAAAAGCAGGGATTGGAGCATTTCTTTTCAAGGCAGCAACCCGTGCAGCCGATGAACTCGGTCTCGTATTCGACACTGAACGGACAAACCCAAACTCTATCACATAGTTGGAACCCGTTCAGCAAAAAGCCCACGTAAAAGCTGCGGATTGTGAGAGGCTCCTGCAGCTACATACGGATAAGCCGATGCATGGGGTCTTCTTCAAGAACATTGAAGACCTAGGCTTATCCAGAGACCTGACCTTCTCGTTTCTCAGGTCAAGTGGGCTGAAGTCGGAGACCGAGGGATTCATAATGGCCTGCCAGGACGATGTCTTTAACACTATCGTCTACCGCAGTCGCGTGATGGATATAGAGGTCCCTGATACTATTCTGGGGCATCTGAGACCATAATGCATTTGCTGTCAGCTTGTCCAGCTTATGCGGTCTCAGCCTATATCCACAGACATAACGCAGCCCTACGAGTGTTGTACTACCATCTACGACACTCGTACGGTGTAGACGAGACAGCGGTGTTGCCTTATGCTCCGGGGGATATTGAGTCCGTGGTGGAGAAGTGCCGAATCTATTGGAACTATTCATTCCCCACCCTCAGGCAAATACAAGCCAATAAGCCTGATGTAGTACTCCTCGACCATCAAAGTAGGACGATTTTCGTCATTGAGTTTTCAGCTCCTGGCGAAACGAACATCGTCCGAAAAGAGGAGGAAAAACGGACTAAATATCGAGAACTTCTCTTTGAACTCCGCAGGCTTTACCCAAACCATTCTGTCAAGATGGTGGTTCTGATAATAGGGGTCCTTGCTGGAATGATGGACACACTGCTCTCAAACTTAAAAATCATACCGGCTTGCCGTGACATGGCAGAAATCCTAGCCGGGCTAATGCAGAAGGCCGTAATTCTTGGTTCACTCCGCCTACTCAGGGCACATGATTCTCGGACCCAGTAATCACTTACCCCATGGACGTGGGGAGTGTTTACTGGGGTTAATGACACACCAGCGCGCCCTCCGGAAGTGTCGGGGCTCCGGAGACAGGGCCTGACTGGGTAATTCCTAACGGAAAGAAAAAAAAAACTTCCTCATAAACACTCGTTGAGTGTACCCAAAGGCATAACCTGTGCGGGTAGAGGACGGCTATTATTATTATTTGCCGTGGCGCTCCGGGGCGACTTACTGATGTTTTAGGTGATATATTCACTTTTCAGCTGTAGGAAAACCCGGAAAACCTACAGCACCACCTCGGGTGGTCGGTGTGCACTCCAAGTTAGCACTAGACGAGATTGGCATCTAGACAACTCACAACACACTTGCTTTTCAACAAAGCATGCGGTCGCCTATCGATCCGATATAAAGTATTTGAAAAAAAATCTCTTGTATCGGGCTCGAACCGACTATCGCTATGGTAGAGTTTCGAACGGCCTGTGCATTAGACCGCCAAGCCACCGACCACCCTTTATGTTTTTCATGTTTCTAATACAACTTTAAGAAAAACTGAGATCAGAGCCGTATAGTTAACGCGAGGAATTAGCTAATGAACCTGAAAATTGGTTCTTAGCCAACAAACCCAAGCTAAGCAACGATAAATCGCAGTTTCTTAGAAACGACAGAAACTCATTTTGGAATAACTGTAAACAGCAATCTATGTTGAAAATACTGATATTACCAAATTAAAAATTAAACCGAGTTGTACTCTGTTCTACAGCAACTTTAATCTCTAACCAATTCGAATGTAATCAAACAACCTATTTTTCTTTATTTCATTCTTACATCAGTTATGTTACCTTTATTTGGGGTGGTAATTCCGAATCGTTCTTAATTTTCCAAACTCTCATGATATTATCAAGCGGAAGCTACCTGGACCACTACCAACGTTTCATCATACACAGAAAAGATGTACAGGGTGTTAGGGTGTTAATTGAGTACGTTGACAAACTTCGAGAGATGATTGTTTGAAAGATTTCAAGACGAAAAGTTCATATAAATATATGTCCTAAACGGCTTGGTTGTCGAGTTACAGGGTGATGAAAATACAGATTTATCAAGATTTTTCAAAGTTTACTTCGACTTTTTGGACAATAGAGAGTTCAAATCAGGCAAGTATAATCCATTCAATAGTACGCACGTTACAAAATAATTCCTTTTTCAAATAATTCACAGGGTCCTCCTTTTTTCAGAGTCAAGCCTTGTTCAACCCTTCAGAATTTTTTTCCGCCACCACTGAGAGATTATGAGAGAGGAATTATCAGTGTTTGTATGTAATTTTTGTCTTGAAATCTTTCAAAGAATCACCCTTCGGAGTTTGTGAATATATTTGCTTCTCAAATTTCTTTATGTTATGCAATACTGGAAAATGTTTGCCTAAATATTTTCATTATAGCTCCTGAACCGTATAAGTGAATCAAAAACACCAAGAGAACAATCTCTCAGTGGGGGCGAAAACAAATATTCTGAGGGGTTGAACAAGGCTTGACTCTGAGAAAAGGAGGACCCTGTGGATTATTCGGGGAAGGAATTATTTTATAACGTGCGTATTATTGAATGGATTGTACTTGCCTAATTTGAACTTATTATTGTCAAAAGTGTCGAAGTAAACTTGAAAAAATCTTGAATAAAATTTATTTTCATCACCCTGTACCTCGAAAACCAAGCCGTTCGGGACATAGAGAGCTAGACATACACAGTTGTAGTACTATACAAGCAGATAACCTGAGTTCGAACCGTTTCTGCCTTAGCAAATCTAGAAATAAATCATTGGATTACTGGAATCGTGCACCTAATCAAAACCACGATAAGAAACTAACTCTTTGCACATTGCATTCAGAGTGTGGATTTTGTATAAAGTGTATTGTATGTCATGTTCAATGGTAATTAATTTCCATGTTTTTCACAATTGACAAAAATTAACAATATTTTTTTTACATTGTTTCTCATGTTTTTACACCATTTTATATCCTAAATATTTCAATATTATTGTTGTCGCTCCAAACATACATTTTTAAAGAGTCAGGTAAACGTACTCTCCTATATACTATTTTATTGGAACAGCCAATGTAAATACACTATAAGAAACTGGATATTCTACCCGAAATGTGTGAAATCAATAGTCTGAAATTATCAGTATTCAGAGCATAACTAAACACAAAAATAACTTCAGAATGTCACACAGAGGTCAAACGAATCTGATAGTATAAGGTCATAGACTCTGAACCTGAACATCCATTTCAAGTAAAATTTCTAAGGACCACACTGTACATGAAAAACCGGTTCATTACATCTAACGCTGTCACACCATTCAAATTATCAATTTACTATGTAGTTATCGCCAATTCTCCTTCTGGTCATTCCAAAACAGATGTGTTTTCTCTTTATATCGAACCATTCTCCGATATCAACTTTCCGTCCTCGTGTTCTCGGATTCCGACTTTTATTACCCCTATTAAACAAGAGATATTGCTCAATTTAGCACGTTGGATGGAAATAGTTGAACAACATCACAAGGGATATGTGAAATTCATGCCCTTGTGCTCGTTTACATCTCTAATCATTGAACGATAATAGTTCTATGCAAAAGAGGCAAAACGATTAATGAGTTTTGAAATTGATCCAGAACGAATCGTTCGACGTAAACTTTGTCTTTCTCAAAATTTTGTTGAGTTACATATTTCTCTTCAAGAATTTCAGTATAAAAATTGGGTTTTTAATAATGTTCTAACTCTGAATACCCTGTACCAGTTATTGGACATCGATACTCTGTAATTGGTGATTTAGTTTGTGTGACTATCGTTCCTTCTCTAAATACGTCTCTTCCATAACTTGTATACTGTCAATTTGTGGTACACTAATATCGACTACTTACCAGTGTTGACTTGCCCTCAAACAGTCTTATTTCCTTTAAAATTGTTGTATTGTTTTAACAGTGTCTTTGTTGCTCTTGGATCAGTTGATGTTCTGTTGTGCCCTGGAACTCAGAATTACTCCACTCTATTTTATTATGCAGAGGAAATTTCCCTAACCCTCGTAGGTGAAACAGGTCAAGACGGTATACCATAATCTGATAGCCATCACTTTTGTCACACAGATCACCTTGTGAATTTTTGTTGACCTTGCTCTGTGCACCCAATCAGGCTAAAAAAGGCCCCCAAATATTTTCATGAGATCATTTCAGTTCTACTGAACTGATTCTCAATTTTATTTTCATTTTTAGTACCTATAATGATTTTTGGTAAGTAAAGAATAAAATAAGAAGAAAACATATATCAATATTGCTTAGTACCCACAATCCCGAGGATATAATAATTTTTTCCATGGCAATATTTTTAAGAAACACTTTTAACATATTGCGAAGGCTATAAAATATTGAATTTATTCGCGACTTATTTCTTAATGTAATTTTTTCACAACATTTGGTCCTTCGAGTTAAAAGCGTACATTTTTTTGTAATTCATCTGCCAGATTCGAGAAAGAAAACAACGATATGAAAAACCCTTTCGTTTGTGAATGAATTCAGCCACAAAGTTCAGAAATTAATAGTTAAACTAATTCCAAGAAAAGGCGAAATATCTAAGCGGAGTTAGGGGCGTACAGAAAATTAGGTAAAATTGCAAGATTGGTCCAGACTCCAGAAATAATTGGAGTTAATGAAATTGGCAGAACAAGGAAGTTCCGGAAGCATTGAGTATTCGAGAGTTTTCGATAGGGGAAGAAAATGATGAAAAAGGTGATAGTAAAGGCAAACATGTGGCAACGCCCAGAGACAGTACCAATTCAATAGAGAACTACTGTAAGAACTCAGTGGGGCTGACTGACAGGTGATATCGCTGAAAATATCAGCGATAAAGAGTTTTTGTGAACGTTTCTTTTCTGAACTATTTTCAGATGAAGCCTGTTTTGTTATGGGGAGATCACCCATATACAATATGGATGATGCCAAAACACTAGTCATTAAACATTATAAAGACAGGAAAAACTGGAAACCCATCGAACATTGTCACCTCACTAGGTATAAAATCAAAGCCGCTTTAGTACCGAGAGCCGAGAAAACAATTGGGCACAAATGTTTCACATACCTAGGACCCAAATTATTCAATTAATTACCAGTAGAATTAAGAAAAATCAATTCGATGAATCTATTCAAGCTCAAGATTAAAAAATGGTTGATAAGAATCCCTCAGCGCTTTGTATGACTTTTTGAATATGAAAACCCAAACTATAAACTTGGAAAGTTAATTTTATTTGTATTTTAAGTTTCTTGTTAGTTTATTTATATATATACTTATGTACTGTAGTTATTCTACCAACACGCAATATTTTATAAATGCTAATTTTTATCAAAAATTTCAACACTGTCTATTGTTTGATTGTAAAAATTATCTTATCTTGTTATTATGAACACCCTCCATAATAGTTTTAAAATTTACTGTTAATATACCACGTACAGCCCTAGGCTTGTGTTTTTTTTTTTTTCGGTTTATTTGTCAATGAGTCAAATATTTTGATGCCAACATATCATCGTACACTTTATGATTTTTTTAAATAAACGTTATTATTATAAAAAAAAATGAAATATTATAATGATATTTGCATGTATTCAACATGGCCATAGTCTCTAAAGCTTTTCAGACACAGCGTTCATTTTGAGACTAAGGAGCACCACTGTTACTTCCGCGTAAATGTCGTATTCTGAAAAATAACAGGAAGGGTTTGACAATATCAGTCGAGAGCTCTAGAATACCTTACCTCTATCTTGTGGTCTTTGTCGAGTCATCTTGAAGGCGGTCGATAGTTTGTGTTTAAATAAGGGAGTCATAAGGTTTTGTTTGAATGAGTCAGTCAAAATTTGGCATTGATTCCATTTAAAACGAGCCACCCTAAATAACTTTTGGTACAATGATTTTGCAGGAAAAATAAAAAAACGTCAACAATAGTATACAGGGGGACACATCTTGACATTTTCACATTTCATGTTACTTCCCCTATCGTACCCCCAGAGCATGTCACCATTTTTTTTAAGGATCACCCTATATTGTTTCACATTATCAGATGCTCCATGATGAGCAGATTTCAACGAAGTATAATAACATAATATGGTCTGACGCTTATAGTTCGGGAGCTACAAATTATTTGAGCCAACGTAAATAACTTTTGGAACAATGATTTTCAGGAAAAATAAAAAACACCTCAAAAATAGTATACAGGGGGGCACATTTTGACATAATAACGATTACTTACCAGGTGAAGTTACAATTGGTCTCTGTACTCCATTCTTCTACTACCAGAATGGAAATAGTGCTAGAGCTACTAACTGCCTGTATGTTCAATGATAATCATCCAGGAAGAAATGTACGACACAAGTACGTTTCAGAATTATTGAACAATTTTTTATGGAAACTGGATTTGTTAACAATAAAAAGCACAACCGTTCCGGAGTTGTCAACGATGAAGCTAATTCTATTGCAGTATCAGGACACGTTGGACTGATGGAAAAATCTCTAAGTTATCTCGAGAATCAGGAATCAGTCGTTCAAATGTTTTCAGGATCCTTCATAAGTACAAATTTCATCCATATAAGATTAGAATTGAACGAAGATGATTTCGATAGACGTATCGAGTTTTGTGAAAGTCTCACTGAACGGATCAACTTGCATCAGAATTTCTGGTATAAAATTTGTTTTTCGGATGAAAACACGTTTAGTTTGAATGGAGAGGTGAATCGGCAAAATTGTCGATATTGGAGTGATATCTACGAATCCTCATTTATACCGTCAAGTTCATACCCAACGACCTCAAAAACTGAATGTTTGTGCAGGAATTTCAGGTGACAACATCATGGGTCCTTTTCTTATCGATGACAATTTGACTGGTGAGAAATATTTGGAGTGGTCGGTGGATCAGCGGTCTTATGCACAGGCCGTTCGAAACTCCAACATAGCGATAGTCGGTTCGATCCCGATGTAGGTACAAGAGATTTTTTCTCAAATACTTTGTATCGGATCGATAGGCGACCGCATACCTTGTTGAAAAGCAAGTGTATTGTGAGTTGTCTATAGATGCCAATCTCGTCTGGTGCTAGCTTGGAGTGCACACCGACCACCCGAGGTGGTGCTGTAGGTTTTCCGGGATTTCCTACAGCTGAAACGTGAATACGTTACCAAAGATCAGTAAGTCGCCCCGGAGCGCCACGGCAAATAATAATAATAGCCGTCCTCTACCTGCACAGGCTATGCCTTTGTGTACAATCAACGAGTGTTTATGAGGGAGTATTATTATTATTATGTTGGAGAATCGAATAATACAGTGCATCAATATGGCAATTGAGGAGGATATGAATTTATTCGAAATCGATTTTCAGCAGAATGGTGCACCTCCACATTATGCAGCTCCATTGCGACAATTTTTGGATGATCATTTTCCTGGTCGCTGGATTGGCAGATGTCCTACAGAATGGCCATCAAGTTCTCCGGATCTCACTCCTTTAGATTTCTTTCTATGAGGTCATTTGAAGTCTAAGGTGTATAAGATAGAGTCAACAACATTAGAAGATTTGAAAGAGAATATCATGAGGCATTGCAGAGAAATAACTCCCGAGATTCTCAACCATGTGAGGGCGGCAATGGAAGCTCGTTTGTACCATTGTATGGAAGTCGGTGAACATTTACTGGAGAAAATTTGTTTCTTCTCATTGTCAAATCATCAGATTGCTTCCATATTTGTCTCTAGAACGAATATTTCAAAATGTGGCCTCCTGTATAATTGTTGACCTGTTTTTTTGTTTTTAATGCAAATCATTGTTTCAAAAGTTATTCAGGGTGACTCGTTCACAACTCAAATAATTTGTAGCTCCCGAACCATAAGCTTCAGACCATATGTTTTATACTTTGTTGAAATCTGCTCATCATGGAGCATCTGATGATGCGAAACAATATAGGGTGGTCGGTGGCTTAGCGGTCTAATGCACAGGCCGTTCGAATCTCCAGCATAGCGATAGTCGGTTCGAATCCGATGTAGGTACGAGAATTTTCCTCAACTGCTTTATATCGAATCGATAGGCGGCCGCATGTCTTGTTGAAAAGCAAGTGTATTGTGAGTTGTCTAGATGCCAATCTCGTCTAGTGCTAGCTTGGAGTGCACACCAACCACCCAAGGTGGTGTTGTAGGTATTCCGGGTTTTCCTGCAGCTGAAAAGTGAATACATCACCTCAAACATCAGTATGTCGCCCCTGAGCGCCATGGCAAATAATCGTCCTCTACCCGCACAGGCTATGCCTTTGGATACACTCAACGAGTGTTAATGAGGGAGTATTATTATTATTATTATTTAAAAAAATTGGTGACATGCTCATGGGGTGCGATAGGGAAAGTTAGATCAAATGTGAATATGTCAAAATGTGCCCCCTGTATACTATTGTTGACGTATTCTTTTGTTTTTCCTGTAAATCATTGTACCAACAGTTATTCAGGGTGGCTCGTATACACTGTATACGTAGTCAGTTATAATTCAAATAATATTGTTGGTTTGCTATGTGGTCTGGAAGGGCTTCATCGGTCAGGGTTAGGTTATCTTATCAAATTATCCAATTATAGAACTATGTTTAGGAATATGTATCAATGTTGGAACTCGTTCAGAAGCTTTATAGTCAATGTAAATTCTCACTTCAAACTCAAGTGAATAATTAATTGAAGTGTCGTTTATTCTTATAGAATCTTTGGATTTTTTTTTTAATTTGAGTAAAAAATTAGTTGAGTCAAAACACCTGATGTTATCAAAGGCAGATGCAAGAGCTCTGGAAATAATGGAAAAAAAGTCAACAAGGTTAGAAAATAACACATTAAAAGGAATAGGGTCTATTGAAGAAAAAATTATATGAAGATGATAATTGTGCAATAGCCCATGAAAAAAGAATACACCAGAACAGTAGAAAATATCAAATTTCAATGCTTGATGCTGAGACGAGAGTAGAGGACTTAAATGACTGTTTATTGAAAGGACCTGATTTTTTTTAATGTATTGGGTATACTTTACGAATTTTGGCATTTCATATAGAATACATATAAGAAAATAAGACAGAAGGCTGCAGAGGTTTCTCTGGATAGGACGTGACTGTGACAGATAAATAGGAAAACATGAATAGTAACCATGACATTTTGAGCCATTTTGAGCCATTTCGTCCCCAACATTAGCTCAATTAATTACAAGATAAGTTTCCTCAAGCATGTAATGCCATCTCTGTAATCAGCACTACATAGATGACTAATAGTGTTGCTTCTGAAGAAGCTACTATTTGATAAAATATGTCATAGAAGTTCACAAGCGAGGATATTTCCTCATGAGAAATTGACTGTCTAACTACAAAAAGTGATGAAGACCGTTCCCATGGAAATACGAACTAGAGAAATGAAAGATTTAGATATGGAAGACCTGCCAACTGAGAGGGTATTTTGGAGATTTTTTTGAATCCAATTAAAAATTAGTTAACTATGTTCCAAGCACAAAGCGAAAAGTTTTGAGTTTTTGATCCCTGAAAAATATACCCAATTCTTGAGTGATCTCTTCTGGAAACGATGGACCAAGAAGTATCTTCCAAGTCTTGCCAGACGATGGTAGTCTATCCCGCAACTATTGCCAAAGGGACGATATCATCATATTATCGAGGCTATAAAATTAGTTTCTGGCCTGACCTATTTATAATGTGATTTGTATCCACGGTTTTCGTTTTATTTCAGTGTTTTAATATCCATTTTTCATGTCTGAACTGCCGCTAACACATTTCTTCATATTGATTTACAAACATCAAAACTACTTTACATATTATTGATATAATTGCTACAATCTGTAAATGTAATAACTGTCGTGGAAAAAAACTTGTATGTTACATTTTTGTAAAGAGCTTTTTTGTACTCGCAAAGTTCACGCTCATACAGAAAAGTCGTACTTAACGAACTTTTATTGTCATACTCACTCGTGTTTGAATGCATAAAGCATAGCCTGTAGTCGGCATTGGGTGTACCCATGGCTCCATCGATATCCAAGGGCGAACAGTCGACTGAGTTCAGCGCTGAGTTCATGTAGACCTTCCCTTTCCAGATTGTATCTGCGAGGATCAAAAAATATAGTTAATAAAACGCCTTTTTGTGTCATGTAAAACAGTAAATTTTTTTATCCGAATGCAGAATGGCGTCATTACTTAGTTATTGTACTATCAATATGTGTATTGAAATTTTAATTGCTAGTGAACATAATCCCTAGGTCTTTTATGCCCTCAACTTTGACTTTTGTGTTATTGTTATAAATCTTATTCTTGTTGTTAGTAAAAGAAATGGTACGGCATTTGGACATATTCAGGAACAAACTGTTACACTGGCATTACAAAGAGAATGTATTCAGATCTTCTTGGGATATATATAACAAAGAGCAGAGGACCAAGGTGACTAATCTGAGATACTCCTGACGCTGACGTCACTGAAAATTTGTTGGAGTAAAAACCATTTGTCGTTACTACCTAAGTCCTACCCTGTATATATGATGCTATCCACTCTATGAGGCCTGAAAGTTCTCTCAGAAGGATTGAATGATCAATTTTATCGAAAACCTTGCTGAAGTCCGTATGTATACACCGATGCCACCTGAATTTTTTCATTCATTGCTTCCCTGATGTATTCGGTAAAGATATTTAGGATGGTTTCTATAGATCTTTTTGGAAAAAATCCATGTTGTTCCTCGATTATTTGATTTTTCATAAAAAAAAGTATAAAGTTTTTTCGAATATTTGTCCAAACATGCATATTTTACTGATCGGACGGTAATTTTCAACATTATGTTCATTTTCATTTTTGTATAAGTATTGGAAAAACGTGGATTTCTCCCCAGAAAGATGGAAATTTCAGTGTTTCAAATGATGAGTTGTATATCATTGATAATGATAGCAGCAGTTTTCACACCAGTTTTTTATGAAAAGTGGTGGTAATTTGTCTGAATCTGGGCATTTTTTCATATTCAGGGATTGTATTATACTTTTGATCTCATCCAAAGAAATCCTAATATTGTTCACAATATTCGATAGTTTTTGAAATAGTCGGCAAATAATTTACAAATTTTATTTCCTTCGGTAGTCTCAATATTTTCAAAAAACATTTCTTGGGGAATATTTTCTCTTATTAGTAATGAATTTAAAAAAAGATTATTTATTGATAAGTTGCGATTTCATTTTCGATACTCGAGACATAGTTCACATAATCTTATATCACATAAGCTCTTTATATCTTCTTCTCAAGTCTGAAAAAACATTGTATTGATTTTTATCAATGCCTCTGTCACTCAGATGATAATTTTTCGGTTAATCTGTCCGTTATTCGCTATGAGAGTGAAATATTCTCGACGTTTTGCTACCACGAGTGGTCGACATAATCAAGATAGATTGTCGGCTACTCAGGTTTCTGTTGGCATTCGTTGACTAAAATAATAGTCATGGAAATGAAAAACAAAAAAGTGGATCTTATCGGAGGTAAATACATGAAAAATCATTGTTTTACTGATTAAATATGTCCAAATGTATGAAAATGTTACTATCATGGCAAACAATGGAGAATCAAAGGAATGAAAACATCACGTGAGCTAGCTCAATCGATGTGTCTCTTCACCTTCCTGGGATCAAGTAAGCTGAGGCTAGAGAATTGTGTCTTTAACACTCTGGTCTACCCTAGTCGCGTAATCAGTTCACTCAATGAGAATCCATTAAGTATACATACGCTGTTAGCATATTCAGCACATACGAGTGCTACGGGTGTTATATCATTACTAGTACATCTGTAACTCTACTCAAAGAACTAGCATAAGACAAAATTGCTCGACCTTCGCTTTTGAAATTTTTTCATGTAAATTTTTCTGGTGAATTATTAATTAAAAAAACTATTTTGTTGAAAAAGGAATTTATCCGATAGATAAAAAAACTCCTGTTTTTATCGGAAAACAGAATTTATTCAAAATAACTGAAAATACCTACTTCTTTTCAAAAATGTGATCTTGATATCACATTTTTTCCTTATTTAGACTGTAAAAGGCTGAAATTCCAAAAGGTCCATTTTAAGAAACGATAATTTCCTTCACAAAATCAAACAATTCATTAACCTCTTCAGTTACATAATTTTTCAATTAATCAATGAGACTCTGAAGATATTGTAATTTCATGATGAAATTGGCCTGATTTTCAAGATCAAGACTCGAATGGCTCTGGCCTATAGGCATTGTCAAGACTACGGCAACTTGATATATAATAATCATGTACTGTTTTTGTCATCTAAACCCCTTTCATTAAGTAAGTACTAATGGATTTCACATAACAAAGCAAACAGTGTTTACCACAGTGATACGAAAATTTACTTTTACCTAATTCTTAGTGATAATGGCAATTTGCTGTTCAGCACCACTCAAGACAGATAAAACAGATATTGTGGCAGAGAATTCGCTCAACACGTTAATTATCGTCATTCTACTCTGTGCATTACTCTCCTACTTGTTTCAAGCATTGGCGTATCCAGGACTTTTCCTTAGGGGGTATTGGATTATAAGTGATAAATATTTGTCCGACACATTGTCTTGGGGCGGGCGGGCCCAAGGCGCCAAGCCTGTTAACAACAAAATAATCATTGGCACGGTTCGTTGGCGAACGAAGTTGGTTTTAGGCGTTGACGGCTGATGAAGCTCATAATTATCGATAGCGTCACTTCACTGACATTTGAACTGATTCAGGTGACCGATCAGAGGTTTAAACATTTCGAATTTCTATGCTCGGCTGTCTGTTCTTTGAGTTTTGTTTTATACCAATGTTCTTGGTCGAAGTCATCCATATTTTATTGTCGAGTTTTGACCCTGCTCTTCACTCTCTTACCTGACAAGGTAGATTTCTCCGACGTTAATTATCACCCCAGTCAACACTGGGCAAACATCTACATATCAGGGATATCAATATCTTCAAAAATGGGATTTAGATATCCTTGTGATATCATATCGTTGACATTTCTGCGATATTACACCGCGACATCCCTTAGATATCAAAATCAATAATAGCCGAATACAGATGTTCCTGCGATGTCATATTGTTGTCATTACTGCGATATCACACTGCGACATCCCTGTGATATCTAAATTAGTGATAGCTGGATTTAGATGTCCCTGCGATGTCAAATTGTTACTTGCCATAGACGTCATATTGCGACATCATTTAGACATCAAAATCTATACTTAAATATCTCTGCTACTATATTTTTATTGAGTTATCTCCAGATCATGTGATAATAGGACAAAGGCTCGATAGGAAAAGGAACCATAGCAATTGACTTTTAGTTTTTAAATTAATTTATTTTCATTTTTTAATTTGTTAATTTTTAATTTGGTACATTGTTAATGTTGTGCCAGAATGTTTTCATTTTTTGAAGAATTTTTTTCATTTATATTTTTGTTATATTTATTTTTTTCATATTGAAAATATATGTTCTGTTTTTATTTGTTGTTTCTGTTTGGAATATCGCATAGACGTTGACGTCTCTTGAATATAACAGTGAAGAAATTGCTGCTATGTCGCTCTGTTACATCCCTGATAGGTTATTAGGAGGCATCTTTGCGGCGTCTCAGAACTACATCGCAAAGACGTCTCAGAACTACATCGCATAGAGGTCGCCGGTATGCATCATGAGTGTGACAAAAGTGAGTCGCTGGGACGCCTGTGCGACGTAACGATGCGAGTCTCAGGTCTCGAAGTTACATCGCAGCAATATCTCAGAAATGTATCTGTGTTGGCTAGGACATAATGACCATAACGACCACATACGATCCATAAATACTTGAGTATCTAAAAAATGTGTTACCCTCAATTGACAACGATTGTTGATACGAACAATCCAAACGACTTGCTAAACCGTTGAAAATTAATTTCTCACTTACAAGTTCATGTATCTCTGATGAGAATTGTAATAAAATACACACCTATATAAATCATCTTCATCGACGTCGCTAATTGGTCTCAAGCATCGTCCGAACGCCAAATCTGGAAAATGGAAATTGAAAATCGATCAGAATATAGGATACATTGCCCGCTATAAAGTATTTAATATATTGAAATGAAGTTATTATTCAAGTATCAGAAAAAACCCTAAGCGATCTACTGTGTATGTCCGACAACCAAAAATACTCGAAAAAAATTCTTCCTAGCAATTATTGTAGTTTGCTGCCCGACCAGTGATCACTTCAAAATTGATGTTTAGTTTGTCGCAGACATGCACAATGGACCAATTTCTAATGAAAATGTTTCTCCTATGTCCAAACTTTATAGCGGGCTCTGTATATTGTTGTTCACTTGGCTCGAGGTTCATAATCAATTTGACGTCTACGGATTGCTCGAATGAATTCCGAAAGCGAGAAAGATGGAAATCAATAGCGAACTCACCGTCATAGCACCATTCCTCTTCCAAGCAGAGTCTTTCACTGAATAAACAACCTGAAAAAACATTCAAGGTTATTCACTGTACAAATGTAAATATTTATATGAGTTTGTCAAAATGACAACGTTCTGAGTCTCTTTACGAATCCAAATAATGCAGGTGAAATCATTGAGTCATATGTGCTAGGTATATTCTATTCTGCTATGTATTATTTAATGAAATTGGAAGATTGCTCATATCAAAAATTTTATTTTCATTTTGGGTTCTTATGATTCGTCTGTATACAAGGTTTTTCTAAAGTTACATAATCACGTTGAGTGATTGATCTAGCAAACGAACTGTTTGATGGGAATTGGGTGAATTTTATCACGAATTCTACTTTTACACGGTGTCCAAATATCTCGATATATCTTTTTGCGTATTATATTTTGGGAATTTATTATAACTATATGCAATGAATCTGTGTTGCAACAAAATTTTATACAAAGCTCCTTTAGGGATACCCAGAATTCAAGAAAAATAAATATTTTATTATTCTGTAAACAAAGATCAACAACTTGCTATTGACATGAAGGACCTTGTGCGGATAGATCACAATAAACTTAGTTTTTGAAAAAGGTGAAATATTCTGTGAATCTGAAAAAAGCTATGAATTATCAATGCGTACGATTTTTTCTCAATACTGAAATGAATATAGTTACTATTCATTCACCAAGGGCAGAGTTTCTTCCCTGTCATTTTCTGTAAGTTTTAATTTAAGTGTTTCTTAGATATTATGATGAACCAGAGGGCGTGCTGGTATGTCATTTATCCCAATAAACACTCCCCACGCCCGTGGGGTGAGTGATTACTGGATACAATGATCATGTGCCCTGAGTAGGCGGAGTGAACGAAGAATTACGACTTTCTGCATTCTTCCGGCTTAATTTTCTGCCGCATCATGGCAAGCCGATATGATTTATAAGTTTGAGAGCAGTGCCATCATTCCATCAAGGACCCCTATTATCAGAAACACCATCTTGACAGAATGGTTTGGGTGAAGCCTGTGGAGTTCAAAGAGTAGATCTCTATATTTAGTCCATTTTTCCTCATCTTTTCGGACGATGTTCGTTTCACCAGGAGCTGAAAACTCAATGATGAAAATTGTCCTACTTTGATGGTCGAGGAGGACTACATCTAGCTTATTGGCTTGTATATGCCTGAAGGTAAGAAATGAGTAGTTGCAATAGATTCGGCACTTCTCATTCTCCACAACGGACTCAATATCCCCCGGAGCATAAGGCAACACCGGTGTCTCATCCATACCGTACGAGTGTCTTATAAAATAGTACAACACTCGTAGCGCCGTGTTATGCCTGTGGATTATAGGCTGAGACCGTAAGCTGGACAGGCTGACAGCAAATGCATTATGGTCTCAGCTGCCCCACAACACGCTCTGCATCTAGGGACCTCTATACCCATCACGCGACTACGGAAGACGAGGGTGTTGAAGACAGCATCCTGGCAGGCCATTATGAATCCCTCGTTTTTCGACTTCAGCCCACTTGAACTGAGACAAGCAATTGTCAGGTTGCTGCATAAGCCAAGGTCTTCAATGTTTTTGAAGAAGACCCCATGCATTGCCGCATCCTTTTGTAGTTGTAGGAGCCTCTCACACTCCACAGCTTTGACGTGCTGAACGGGTTCCAACTCGGAGACAGAGTTTGGATTCGTCCGTTCAGAGTTGAATACAAGTCCGAGTTCATCGGCTGCACGGGTTGCTTCCTTGAAGATAAATGGTCCAATCTCTGCTTTTTCATGATCGCATACTGAGCAGAGAAGGGGATCCGAACTCCTAATGACTTTACAGGCTCCATTCAGTACCATTCTGTCATGTAGAAACTCCAAACTCAAAAGTCCACGGCCTCCGCATTGTCTGGGGAAATGTAATCGTGGAGCAGACGATTTAGGATGCAATCTCGTTTGGAGATGTATCATTCTGCGAGTTTTTACGTAAAGTTGTCGCAGCTCTTCCTGAGTCCATTTCATTACCCCAAAGGAGTTAGGTAGAATTGGAACGGCAAGCATATTAGTCGAAGCAACTTTGTTTTTCCCCGATAATTCACTAAAGTCACTATAAACTAGATATTATGATTAAACGAAGTGAACTATTGAGTAAAACTCTCCAGAAAATTCAAGAAAAACCAAACTACTCAAATACCACAACTACGTCAATTTCACTTGAGGCACGTTTCGCCAACAAAGGTAACATCTTCAGGAGCAAAAGCTTGCTAATCGTACCCACAATTCTTCAATCAAATTTCGAGTTGATCTAAATGGATATACCATTTAATGGGCCATGGTGGCACGCGGTTTGAGCGATAGCTCCTAAATCCAATCATCCGTAGGTTCATGGGTTCAAACCCCAGCGCGGTCACCGGTCTCGTGCATGGCAAATCTTTCGATTACTTCTGAGGGTTGCTCGTTAGGGTGCACCAGGTTTACGGAAATAACAATTTTAACAATTTGGTCGGTTAATGTAGGAATGTGAGCTTTCACGGCTGGCGTCAATATTTTGGTTGGTTTCCGGGTTTTGCCGTGGTCTTCTTTGGTTTAAATCCCCAAACGTTTCGACTGCAACTGCGGCAGTCATCTTCAGTGGCGTGGTCGAAGTACTCTTCTAGACGTATCAACTGAAACTGAAGCTTTCGAGTTTATAGTGATGTTTTTTCGTGCATTTTCTGTAATAGTGGGTTCGCGTGCACTTTTCGCGCGATTCGGGTGACATGGCTTCGTTTTGGCCCCTTTCAATGCTGTGTGCCAGATCTTTGGTAAATATGTTCTCTCTTCTTTTCTGATGAAGTTCTCTTGGTGTTTGTGTATTTCTATTGCTTCTAGATACATTCTTGTTGAATAATGATTCGACGTTGCTAGTCTCTCGGTATTTTCGAAAAGGATCTTGTGTTCTCCGTCAGACATGTATGCTCAGCGATTGCGGACTTCTCGGTTTGTCCCAAACGACAACTCCGCTTGTGCTCGACTAGGCGGGTACCGATGCTCCTTTTTGTTTGTCCGATATGGTCATGTACTCATAAGCGTTCCAAGAAAATTCACTAGACATCGTTAGCACGTTATATTAGTAGTGATACCGATTTTTTTTTGGTTTGCTCAACAGACATGCATATTGGCAGCATTCAAGTCAGCTCATGGACATTACATCACAGGGTCAACCTACCCGCCAATGTGTTAGCTAGGCAGGTACAAACCCCCCAACGTATCTTGCTTTAGATCGCAAAAGTAATGTTTTTGATTATCAATACAAAAATGGCTACTAATCAAAAAACTCATATTTTAGCATGAGTGGAATAATTAATGAAAACAAAACATCGTGAAAAAATCTTCAATATGCATAAATCAAGGCTGAGGACTAGGTCCTATGAAAGCCTTATGTTTAAAAGAACACTGTTTCGTCGATTCTATTTTTGAAAATGGTGATTGATAACGCGTTGACGGCTTCTGTACTAGACCATTCCATATATCGAATAACGTTGTTTTGTCTTGAAATTCTCCTCTTTTAATTTAGATTAATGACCTCGTAGACGACTGTCGGAGTTTTCAATGAACATGTAGCTCAGATTTGCATAATGAAATTCCATTATTCGGATATCACCTCGTTGCAGGAAAGTAGTCAGGTTTGCTGCCGTCTTTCTTGTAATGTAGGTCGAATGGTAGAAAAAGTCATACGTGTAGTATGGCTCTGGACGTTTTCTATCAAATTTTGATCACGTATTAACACCGGGCTCCACACTGGTCCAGCATACTCAAGAAACGGACGAATACCGGGTGGCTACGGAAGTATTGCCTACGGAATATCTCAGTTATTGTATGAAGTAGGTTTGTGAAATTTGGAGCGTCCATATAAAGACATAAGCTAGAATTTGAGCATATTGACATGTCGAAGTTAACTTCCGGTCTGACCGGAAGTAACATCAACTTTCTTATTTTAAATGGAAACCCTATTTTTTTTCTTTTCGCTTTATTCAGCATTCAATTCCCTTTCTAATGACATATCACAAGTTGGTATTTAACCAGAAACTAGATCAGAAAAAAATTATTATTGAAATTCACTGAGTAGGCCGTGGAAGCAAAATGAAAGCCAAAAATTGAAAAGTTGGCTATGGAAACCATACGTCACTTGATAACAGTTGCTACTACTGTGATATTTTATTTTCATTCGTCGGCGTTATAAAAAGCCGCAAAAAAAATATTGGAAAAATTGGGAAAAAAACAATACTCTGTAGGTCCATAACTTAAATAGGAACATACAACTTTTTCTTGCCTGTACTATTCAGCATAACCATTCCTTTCTAATGATATAATAGAAAGTAATTTTTTGAAATGAAATACCAAAAAATCCAATTATTATTATTCAAATAACAAAAAAACAGATTTATCGAAAAAATAAATTCAAATTGATAGGATTGAAGATAAAATAAATTCAAAACAAATGTTCGAAATGCATTCCCTCAGCGTCAATACATTTATTGACTTTGGTGATATTTTCATGTAAAACGTTTCTCAACATTTGGGGCGTGATATCTTGGAAAGCTCTACGAATTTTTACTTCTAGCTCATGTAGAGTTGTAGGCTGTGTGGAATACACCCTATTTTTAAGATGCCCCCATAGAAAAAAGTCGCACGGAGTAAGATCAGGTGACCTTGGTGGCCACCTGACTGGACCATGGGTTGTTATAAGTCTCTCTTGAAAGCGATTTTGAAGATAATTTCTCGCTATTCTTGAATTATGCGGAGGGGCGCCATCTTGCTGGAAGTACATTCTCTCAGTTATTTCCGCTGGTAGGTTGTTAATTAATTTCAAAATTTCATTCTTTAAAAAAGTAAAGTATCTCTCTCCGGTTAGTTGGCCTTGAAAAAGAATGGGGCCAACAATATGAGTTCCAACTATTCCTGCCCAAACATTCACACCAAATCTCTCCTGGAAGCCACCTTGTCGAAACCGGTGCTCGTTTTCTATCGCCCAGTACCTGAAACAAAAGACCGTTCACACTTTTAGCACTTTACACTTCGACTATCGACAATAATCCAAATAAAGTACAGTACCTACCTTGTATTATTCCTGTTAAATAAACCATTGTTGGTAAATCTTGACTCGTCCGTAAACAAGATATAATAGTTATATAGGTGATTCTCAGCATTTTGTCGAAGAAACCAATTACAATATTCCAGGCGCCTTTCACCGCCATTTTCATACAAATGTTGATGCAACTGATACTTGAAGGATTTAAATCGATGTTTTTTCAAAATTTTCCTAGCAGAGTCCTTACTTATAGCTAATTCGGCGCCAATCTGCCTTGAGGAAATTGTGCTATCATTTTGTACTAAAGCTAATACATTAATTTCAGTTTCCTCATCAATAACAAATGCTTCTGGGTCTTCGTGAACATCAGGCTCAGTTCTTAATTTTTCTTCGAACCGCTGGAAATACCTTCTTGACGGTTGCTGCCTCCCTGGATATCGCTCTAAATACAATCGTTCAGCGGCATAAGAATTGTATTTAGAGCGATATCCAGGGAGGCAGCAACCGTCAAGAAGGTATTTCCAGTGGCTTGAAGAAAAATTAAGAACTGAGCCTGATGTTCACGAAGACCAAGAAGCATTTGTTATTGATGAGGAAACTGAAATTAATGTATTAGCTTTAGTACAAAAAGATAGCACAATTTCCTCAAGGCAGATTGGCGCCGAATTAGCTATAAGTAAGGACTCTGCTAGGAAAATTTTGAAAAAACATCGATTTAAATCCTTAAAGTATCAGTTGCATCAACATTTGTATGAAAATGACGGTGAAAGGCGCCTGGAATATTGTAATTGGTTTCTTCGACAAAATGCTGAGAATCACCTATTTAACTATTATATCTTGTTTACGGACGAGTCAAGATTTACCAACAATGGTTTATTTAACAGGAATAATACAAGGTAGGTACTGTACTTTATTTGGATTATTGTCGATAGTCGAAGTGTAAAGTGCTAAAAGTGTGAACGGTCTTTTGTTTCAGGTACTGGGCGATAGAAAACGAGCACCGGTTTCGACAAGGTGGCTTCCAGGAGAGATTTGGTGTGAATGTTTGGGCAGGAATAGTTGGAACTCATATTGTTGGCCTCATTCTTTTTCAAGGCCAACTAACCGGAGAGAGATACTTTAATTTTTTAACGAATGAAATTTCGGAATTCATTAACAACCTACCAGCGGAAATAACTGAAAGAATGTACTTCCAGCAAGATGGCGCCCCTCCGCATAATTCAAGAATAGCGAGAAATTATCTTCAAAATCGCTTTCAAGAGAGACTTATAACAACCCATGGTCCAGTCAGGTGGCCACCAAGGTCACCTGATTTTACTCCGTGCGACTTTTTTCTATTGGTGCATCTTAAAAATAGGGTGTATTCCACACAGCCTACAACTCTACATGAGCTAGAAGTAAAAATTCGTAGAGCTTTCCAAGATATCATGCCCCAAATGTTGAGAAACGTTTTACATGAAAATATCACCAAAGTCAATAAATGTATTGACGCTGAGGGAATGCATTTCGAACATTTGTTTTGAATTTATTTTATCTTTAATCCTATCAATTTGAATTTATTTTTTCGATAAATCTGTTTTTTTGTTATTTGAATAATAATAATTGGATTTTTTGGTAATTCATTTCAAATAATTACTTTCTATTATATCATTAGAAAGGAATGGTTATGCTGAATAGTACAGGCAAGAAAAAGTTGTATGTTCCTATTTAAGTTATGGACCTACAGAGTATTGTTTTTTTCCCAATTTTTCAAATATTTTTTTTTGGCGGCTTTTTATAACGCCGACGAATGAAAATAAAATATTACAGTAGTAGCAACTGTTATCAAGTGACGTATGGTTTCCATAGACAACTTTTCAATTTTTGGCTTTCATTTTGCTTCCACGGCCTACTCGGTGAATTTCAATAATAATTTTTTTCTGATCTAGTTTCTGGTTAGATACCAACTTGTGATATGTCATTAGAAAGGGAATTGAATGCTGAATAAAGCGAAAAAAATAGGGTTTCCATTTAAAATATGAAAGTTGATGTTACTTCCGGTCAGACCGGAAATTAACTTCGACATGTCAATATGCTCAAATTCTAGCTCTTATGTCATTATATCGACGCTCCAAATTTCACAAACCTACTTCATACAGTAACTGAGATATTCCGTAGGCAATACTTCCGTAGCCACCCGGTATAAGTTTCATATAATAATAATACTCCCTCATTAACACTCGTAGAGTGTACCCAAAGACATAGCCTGTGCGGGTAGAGGACGGCTAATATTATTTGCCGTGGTGCTCCAGGGCGACTTTCTGATTTTTGGTGGCGTATTCACTTTTCAGCTGTAGGAGAACCCGGAAAACCTACAGCACCACCCCGGGTGGACGGCGCGAACTCCAAGCAAGCACCAGACATATAATTTTATAGATGTTTTGAACTGTACGTTTGTGAAGCTAGATAAATTAGAGTGTTTACACGTTTACGAATTGCAAAGATGTGACTGGACTAGGTGATATAGTGACACCCAAGTCTATATGTAAGTAAACTTGCAGTGTGTATGGAAGGCATGGATTGTTTTCACCAACATGTAGAACGACACACTTTTATATATTCCGCGGAAGAAGCCAATTGCAGCACCATTCAAGAATTGAGTTCAGGTCGTCCTGCAGAAGGATCTGCCATTGATTTAGAGTAAATTTTCGTTTCATCGACGCAGAAATACTTATGGCTTTGGATGTAATATATAATATCACATAAGTCGACCGAGAATGGATCTTCGGGGTACCCCACTCTCAACTACTGTGTTGGAGGAGTTACATTTTTCAACTCTGTACTTAAAAGGGTCTGATCGACATGTAATCTTCAGTGTAACAGTGATTTGAGCTTTCCACGAATACCAAAATTGTCCAGTTTGTACATGAGTCTTCTGATTGGAACTTTATCAAAGGCCTTCGCAAAGTCTAGATGAATTATGTCTGTTGGGATTATTTGGTCAATGCTTGCAATGATTATTTGGGCATCCAGTCGTTCATAAATTTTAGCAGATTTGTTGTTGGATTTTCTCTTCAACGAAAAAAAGTTGGAATGATTTGGTTGGTCATTATAGACTTGGTCCTTATAAACTTGGTTATTATTTGTTAGTAATGGCTTCTATAACCTTTGCTGCAATGGACAGCAGACTGATTGGTCTGTAGTTGAGAGGACATAACTTGTCTCCCTTTTTGAGAATGGCTGTTACTGAGGCAATTTTCAAGGAATGTGGTGCACGCGAACTTTCAAAAGAAGCAGTCATAATGAGAGGGGGGAATGCTTAACTTTTCGACATTTTGTTTGAGAAGATAAGGGTTCAGTCCTTCATGACTGGGTGTGAATTTTCAGTTTCAGGATGTGTTGTTTGTCAATTTGGGAAGAGAATATTTTATAGAGTTTCTTCAAATCGGGCGGCTGATAGTATGGGCATTGAATAACTTTCAGGTTCATCAGTAAACAAAGCAGAGAAAGCCTTAGCTAAGATATCTGCCGTGTCAGAGTCGGAAGAGCAAATGGTGTTATCGTTTTTTCTGAATAACGGAATGGAGACTTTGGTATTGACCTTATGTATTTGTACATGCTTCTGTGGTTTTCGGAATTGATTCCTCGTATTCCCATCGTAAACTGCGCGGGGAGTTCGATAAATAATTCAAATATCGCGATGGATTTGGTAATCTTCAGCGTGCTTTGAAAGTTTGTACCTTCGCCACGGTTGTCTATTATGATGTATTAGGAATATGAGGTCAGGGTTTATCCAGAGCTAGTGAGGCTTTTGACGATATGTTTTTGGTGTGATTTTTTTGTAATAGAGGCTGAAAGTATTGTTAGAAGTGTATTCCATATTCGGTTGTGGTCGTCAGATGAGTTCATGGGAGTTAGTGCGTTGATTCGAGGACGCGGCGACGGGCGCGGTCACGAAATATCAAACACATTGACGTAATATCCAAGTGTTCATGTACGAAACGCACGTGTGGTGTAAGTAGCAGGCAAGCTAGCGACCGACGCAAGCGGCGCACTCGAGGCAATATCAAACGCGTGAGTTGTTTGTATGTGTTCACGTCGAACTACCAGCGGAGCGCGCGATTCACTCGCGCCGTCAGGCAAGTTCAACCAGATTGAACTTGTCGCTAGAAACGATAGCGATAGTGTGAATAACTTTCTTCATCTCCCACTCTAGGTATGAATTTTAGATTAAAAATAAAATATCGTCTTCCATCCTTTCAACCTCTGATAACACGTTACACTCGCGCAAACGCCTGGCGGTTAATTTGAACACTACTTGCCACGTCTATCGCGCCCGCACCCGCCACCGCGCCCTGCGTTCCTTCGTGAACAAGCACTTTAGCCAATCTTTTCTGGAGAGATCGTTACAGAGTAAGTCGAAATTAGTAATGTTGTGTACATTAGGGTTATATCTTTGATGAGTCAGTGCATTTAGTTGGATATAAACTGTTAAGATTGAGTGAGCCGATTGGAAAGTGGTATTTCGGTTCTGTAACTAGTGGCTCATCGTTGGTAAAAATGATCTCCAAAATAGATGGTTCATTATTAGTACGAAACCTAGTCGGCTCGCAAATCAGTCGGTACAAGTTCGAGTCTGCTACGAATTGTGTGAAGTTGTTTACGGCACTGGGTGTGTCAGGAAAGTGTGTTATGGGCCAGAAACTATTCCGGAAATTGAGGTCTCCAGTGATTGCTGATATAAGTGCGTTGGTTGCTCCAAGGCTTTGCATCTGGTGGCCGATAAATGCATGACACATTAACATTAAAATTGTTTTTCGATAGCTCCAGGAGAATTATGTCGACGTCACAGATATTGATGCTATTTTGTTGGACAGAAAGATGTAAAGTGATTTCGTTACATAGGTAAATACAAACTCCGCCACCACTACGATGTTGTCTGTTACGGTATATCCTTGAACGAGAATAAAGGAATATGATTCAATATTTCATCCAGGTTTCATTAGGTATAAGTTGCGGTTGATTTTGAACAGTGCATATGCTCGTTGAGTTTGGATTTTAGAGAGACTAGATGGGTGCATAAAAATTACCGGTTTAAATACAATAGCTGAGTGTGATACTCATTGACGAAAGTTTGGAATGACATTTGGTGTTCCATTCCTATATTTGATTGTGAGATTTGTTTCCTCATTTCCCTTTCGTGTTTCCAGTTGTTCACATAAGTTTTTCAAATCTTGAACCTGATCGGGAGTTTGATAGCTAATTATTGTGATATTTCTTGTTGATGGCGTCTCCATTAGCTTTTTTTTTTTGTGCCTGAGGATACTTCTTGCGTCATATCCATGTTCATAACTCAGCTCAGATGATGACACTGTGTGTCAAAACAATTGTAAGCGTGACTTTACAAGTATTTATTCTTTGTGTAAATTGGAATCTTTCATTTCCTCTGTATTTATCAGTCATAAGGAATTTAATGAGTCAATTATACACCCTTCAAAATTTTAAAACATATATTTCCACGTATTTGCCCTTCTGTGTTCTCATAACTCTACAGGATTTTCCTACCCACATGACTCTGATAAAAATTGAAAATATACGGGATCGAAAGTCGAGCCCTAGGCAATCACAGTGTTGACTTCGAATTCATGAATCCAATCAGATAATAAGTATTCATTTGAACGTTGATTTATTTTGCGATTCATTGTGGATGAATTCGTCGACCGGTTGGGATGGGTTGGCAAAAACCATCGCCGATTTGCTATGGCTTTTACAAACTCAACAATTTATATGCAGATCACTGAAAATTAAAGATTATGTAGATAACCCTACACGAAAGAGCGAACAAAGCAAAACTCAGCTTTGATGTTATATGACAGCCATTACCACTCGGCGGAAAATCGAATTTTCTCATCATCTCAATTTAAACTGGTTTGAATATCTACGGCGAAAGTCTTTCTGAATGGATTTCGTTATTCGCGAATCCTGTTAACGACATATACAGTGAAAAACAGATTTTTGGAGATTGTGTACCAGGGAGACCAAAAATACCCAAAAGAGAAACTTTTTAAACAATGTTGGGTACTTGATATTTGACAGTTATTTATTTCAACAGTTGTTTTCTTTCAATAGGTGGTCGGTGGCTTAGCGGTCTAATGCACAGGCCGTTCGAAACTCTAGCATAGCGATAGTCGGTTCAAGCCCGATGTAGATACAGGAGATTTTTTCTCAAATACTTTATATCGGATCGATACGCGACCGCATGCCTTGTTGAAAAGTCAGTGTATTGTGAGTTGCCTAGATGCCAATCTCGTCTAGTGCTAGCCTGGAGTGCACTGCACACCGGCCACCCCAGGTGGTGCTGTAGGTTTTCCGGGTTTTCCTACAGCTGTAAAGTGAATACATCACCTAAAACATCAGTAAGTCGCCCCGGAGCGCCACGGCAAATAATAATAATAGCCGTCCTCTACCCGAACAGGCTATGCATTTGAGTACACTCAACGGGTGTTTATGAGGGAGTATTATTATTATTATTATAATATTAATACGGAACTCGAAATATATTATTTAGATCATTCCTATTAGTAAACAAAGAACACACTCTTGATTAAAACACCGTTTTCCGATAAAACCTATCCAATACAATATAGAATAGTATACTGGCTGTTATCAACTTTTCAAAAGTAATGTAAAAAAATCTGCAAAAAACTGAGATTGCAAATCCATAAAACATAAATAAAAAAAAGTGTAATGCACGAAAACTCTTTTATACGAATTATCTTGTAAACTCTTGTTCCAATTTTTCTGTTTTTTCTTCTTCGCAACTTCATACTGATGGTTTATTATTTGTTTAAAAAATTATTATAAATTTGGCGGAAACCGCTAAATATTACAAAAACAACCTAGTAACACGAGCGATCCTTAATTTAGTGAGTTTCTAGTGTTAATTTGTATACCAATATTATTCTCATAGCTTGCTGAAAATTATGAATCTTTGCAAAGCCGTAAAAAAAGATCATAAAAATGTATAATACACGGAAACTTTTTTAAAACGAATACGCTTTTTTTATTTATTTTCCGTTTTTTTCTTCTTAGCACCTCCACACTAATGGTTCATTATTTGTTGAAATAAAATATAATAAAACTGGCAAAATAATACTAAATAAGCTATAGTTACACGTGTTTATACTGTTCATTTATATACAGTGTCTTTCAAAAGTATCGGAACGGTCTTATATTTCAGAAACGGCACAGAAAATTTATGAAAATTTCGACAGGGTGGTTTTTGATGATGCCCGAATCAATGGTGATATCGGAAATGTTGCCAAATCAACAGTTTTTCAAATATTGAGGGTAACTCAATTTTTTCAAATGGAACACTCTATTTGTTTTTATTGCAATCAATTCAGCGACGCTTCATTATTTATGTCTCCAAATATCAGATTTTGAATTAATGTTGTTATTGAAATATGACAACATGGCTTTTTCGTTCAAAAGTCTGGGAACGTTCCAATATATTGAATACGGTTCACGAAAAATTCGTGAAATTTTATACAAGACGGTTTTTGATGGTGCCCGATTCAACGGTGATATCGGCAATGTTGCCAAAACAAAAGTTTTTCATATATTGAGGGTAACTCAATTTTTTCAAATGGAATACCCTATTTGTTTTCATTGCAATCAATTCATCGACGCCTCATTACTTATGTCTCCAAATATCAGATCTTTAATTAATGCAGTTTTTGAAATATGACAACATGGCTTTTTCGTTCAATAGTCTGGGAACGTTCCAATACTTTCAATGCGGTTCAAGAAAAATTCGTGAAATTTTATATAAGTAATGGAAAAGAATTCAATTATTAAAAAGTTGTTTTAACAAAAACCATTTTATATGAAATTTCATGATAGTTTATCGAGCCCTTTTGAAAATATTGGACCGTTCGCAGACATTTCAACGAACCTTATTCTCATATTTCAAAAACCACATAAAGTTAAAATCTGATATTTGGAGACATAAGTAATGACGGGGCGCTGAATTGATTGCAATGAAATTAAATATGGTTTTCCGTTTGAAAAAATTGAGTTACCCTCAATATCTGAAAAATTGTTGATTTGGCAACATTGCCGATATCACCGTTGAAATATGAGACCGTTCCGATACTTTTGAAAGACACTGTAGATTCATAGTTGATGTAATACATAGTTATCCAATATTATTTAAATAAATGTTACGAGGCGATTATTGACTCATGATGAGTCATTCTTAGCAAGTACATTGACGAGAAAAGTTCTTGTTCGTCCACACGTGGTGAATGATACAGTTAGATGATTGATGAACAATCAAAAGTGTTTAATTATATAAACATCATTCCATGAGAACTATCCCCTTTGATAACTTTTAATAGGTTTATTTACAGAAAACACGTCGAAAAGCCATATACAGAGGGACTTTTTCAATTCTTTTAGATCGAAAACACTATATATGTTAGGTAGTGAGCGGATGAAATCGTACAAAATTATTAGAAATAAGAAAAGAGCTTTTGTGATTGTTTCTCTTTTGAAGTATTCTCGGATGAAACCTGTTTTGTAATGGTATGGTATGGGGCCATCACCCAGATACAACGGCAAAATCTATGAAGCACAGTCGTAGTTTCTAAAGCTTTTCAGACAAAAAGTGCTTGTTCTGAGACCAAGGCGTGACTCTGTTACGGTTGCGATAAATTTCGTACTGTGTGAAATCACAGGAAGAGTTCAGCCAATAGTTTTTGCTGATAGGTCTAGAAGGAATCGAGAGTTTCTGTTTGAATATGTCAAGCAAAATTTTGAGTTTGACTAGGTTAGTCGAGATCGTTATGTGAAAGACTATTAGTCTTAACTAGTGTTATGTATTAAGTTAATTCAAATTCAACAAATATTCTTGGTTCGTTATGTGGTCAGTCAGGGTTTTGCATTTTGTTTAAGTATATTATTATGTTTAAAGTAACATTGAACTTCTTGTATATCTAATTGTGAAGGGTAACTCTTCTATGGAATTAGAGTATTCATTATTCTGCTGTCCACTCCAGATTAACTATTTGTGAAACTATGTTCAAGACTACTTTTCAGTGTTGGGACTCCTTCAGAAGCTTTTAAATCAATATGAATTCTGATATTTAAATAACTGATCAATTATTCTGAAAAAATCTTCGATTTTATTAATTACATTTTTCCTACGCCATTAAAAGAGAATGTAACTGAATAAATCGAATTTTCTTTGCAGTTCAAGTTACAAAGTGGTCAAGTCAAAACTCCTGAGGTTAAAAGAAAAGTTCAGAATACTAGTGATTCCAGTACGTTGGGAATGTTGCGTATGTGGAAACCAGCTCTTGCTAGAAGCGAACAAAAAGGATAGTAAGTATGAAATGTTTTAATCTATCACTAACACTATTTTGGTTCGGGATTAAAGGCCGTCGTTATCAGGATATTATATATTATATTACATTCGCTATATTTATATTTCTAAATCTAAATCTAATGTGTAATATTGAATGCATTTGTAATGGAAAAATATGTAATCTTGATTTTCACGTAGTCAATTCAAGGACTCAAGCTATTTTAGGATTGCCATCTTGTAAGCAACTCAATCTCTTAGCTAAAGTTAATTCGGTATGCATTGAAAATAAAATTATAACAATTTTGTTAAAGAGTTTGGTGACATTTTCTCTGACATTGGTTGTATTGATAAACCGTATCATATCAGCTTGGTAGACAATGCTAAACCTGTTGTTCATCTAAAACGAAGAGTAGCTATGCCTTTGCTGCCTAAATTGAAGGAATCTCTAGATAAATTAGTGGAAAAAAATTATCGTAAAAGTAGAAGGTGCTTCTGATTGGGTGAATCCTTCAGTACTGGTAAGGAAACCAAACGGTTCATTGAGAATATGTTTGGATCCGAAAGATTTGAATGCAGTTATTAAAAGATAATATTGTCAAATTCCTACTTTAGAAGAACTAGTAAGTGAAATGTCTGGGGCCATGTATTTTAGCACTCTTGATACTGCCAATTGATTTTATCAAATAACTTTAGATTAATACAGTTCAAACTTATGCACTTTTGGTACACCTTTCGGTCGTTGTAAATTTTTGAGAATGCCTTTCGGTATCAAATCGGCCCCGGAAGTTTTTCAAGATCGGTTCAAAGCTATTTTCAATTATTGTGAAGGATGTAACATTTATATTGATGATATAATAATATAGGGGAAAATGATACTAGGTTGAGAAAAGTTTTACAAACTGCTAAAGAAAATAATGTAAAATTCAATTTAGGTAAATGTCAATTTGGTAAGACTACGGTCAAATATATGGGACATATTGTGTCTTCAACAGGATTATCACCAGTTAAGTCAGTTGAACCCTGGTTGTAAAGTTTTCGTTCAATTGAATCCGAAAATAAATAACTGGATACCAGCAATTGTGCTTAAACAAATTAGCAGTAGGACATATATTGTGAAGTTGAACAATGGTTCAGAATATTACCATAATAGAAAATTTATCAGGATTGATCAAAATGAATCGATAAATAATCATTCTACACCAAATAATTCAAGAAATTTCGGAAAGAGTGAAGGTGCTACAAGTTATATTTCCTTTGATAACTCCTTAGTAAAATTACATGAGAATTAATCTCTCAAGGAAAATGATGTTTTACAAAGAGAATGTTTTGAGAGGAAATCCACTTCAGGTTATATTACAAAAAGAAGTCACCTTATAAAACCTCCGGATAGATTTCGTTTTTAGTTTGTTTAGTTTGATTTGTTGTTGGAAGGGAGATGTCAGGATATTATATTACATTCGCTATATTTATATTTCTGATTTTTTTTTTCCATCAACAATGGAAATATATTATAATGTCAGTTAAAGTCAATAAATGTCCGATAAAAAATAATATTTCTAAATCTAGGATGGATATGACATGTAAAGGTGTTTAGGTTGTCAAGGAGACGTTTCGCTAGCGCGAGTGGCTATCTTCCTCAGAGGTCTGTTCATTTTCGATCTTTTCCGCGAAAGCCTTAGCCAGTTTTAATCTGTTACATACATTTTCATAGTCACGTGAATACACAATTTTACAAGATATTTCGGATTTCACAAGAAGCTACTACAATGTTCAAATTGAAATACGGAATACAAGAGGGATAGTACGGAAGCCAGTAACCAAGATTTTTATAAAAAATGGCTAAAACCGTATGATATCAATAGAGTATATACTCAGAGATGCGTTTGTCAGACATTTTACGCGTAGCGTCTGATCTAAGCTCATTTTAAAAAATGTAAACAAATCTGACTAATCTAAATCTTATAGAGTGGCATAAATTCCAGAAAATATTTGGTCGAGAAACTGCAGTATAGGTAATAAGTAATAAGGCTGCTTCTTGTTAAAAAATAGAATTCCTATCGATAGCAACTCTGACCGTTTTTCATAATTTCTGTCAGGAGGTAGAGCGAGTGGTTCACGGCGTGATATAACAAGTACAATAAGTATATCTGTAAAACTTCTTGTTCAACAATAGGGTCTCCAAAAATACCAGTCCCTTAGGAAAGAAGAGTATAAGAAACAAACTTTGAGGAGATAATTAGGATAATTCACCCCCCTTATTGTTTTAGAAAATTGTTGAATGCGGTCATAATTATCTTCATTAAATTCTTGAAATAATGGAAATTTATGCAGATGCATGCATTCGGAATTCTTCGTATACAAAGCCACACAAATCCCGCTACAATAGCGAGTTTCTAATGTGTGATTCATAGCTACATAAAGGTATTGCAAATAAACATTCACCACCATCATTCAAGATTGGAAAGGCACATCAAGGACCCTACCAGGGGGTAAACCTGGTAAACAAATGTCTCTAAAACAAGCATTGGGGGAGGGACTGACATATACAGGCAGAGACTGAGGCATCTAAGCTTTGGTACTGAAGCCTCCGTATTCTAAGCCGAGGTAACAGCTATTTCTGTCTGCACAGGAGAGATTCTGAGGAAGGGTCTTAGACACCAACCAATAGTCATTCTCTTCGACGACCAGGCGGTAATAAAGACTCTGCGATTATGCATATTTACTTCCAAATTAGTTTGGGAGACTAACAAAATCCTCAACGATCTAGGAGCACAGAACAAGGTGACACTTATTTGGGTACCAGGTAGTAAAGGCATCCAGGAAAATGAGAACTCAGATCCCCTAGCAAGAGCGAGGGCAGCAACAACTCTCACTGGACCAGAACCAGATTGTGGATTAGCTTCATCAAGCAGGACACGAAGAAATGGTTCAAGAACTATCATCAGTCTTCCTTGGGAGACGCCACAGGCAATACTCACGTGAAAATGATGGAGATGGGGCCAACTGACCGGATATTAAGGCATCTTTTTGAACTAAGCCGAAACTCTCTCAGAAAGGTGGTAGGACTAATAACAGGACACTTCCACCTGAGAAAACACTTGCACTTGCTGGGGATATACCAAGACTCTACACTATGCAGGTTCGGTGGTGGGGAGGACGAATGCGAAGCCCTGGTTCGCATAAGGATAGATATTAACGGACACTGTAGTGCGGAAGATATCATCTTACAGGAAAACCTCGTAAGAAATCTCCAGGAAATCATCAGAAGATCCGGAGTACTCACGAGATAAACCTGACAGCGGGAAGCAGAAAGGTTCCACGCAGAATAACCTGCATTTCTGCCGATGACCAACTCCGCCGCATAATAATAATGATCATCAAAAAATCCGAAGTACCTACAAGATAGACGTGACAGTGGGGTACAAAAAGGATTTATGCGTTTCAGCCGATGGCCCCTCCGATCAATAATAATGAGAATCAGCTTTATCAATGTCAATTCGAAGTATAAGCAATCATTTCCATAAGTCATAACAGTATCAGTATGTAAAATAATTCAACAAGCGAAGCAGCGTTTTAGACACAGTACACCCTTTACCATTTGAAGAAAACGGTAGTTATCACCGAAAGCTCTAAATCTTGTTGATAATGATGAGCACTTTAAATAATATCTTCTGCAATGGCAGACGACGCATCGTGGTGATAGCAAAATGATTCGTTTTTTTCTGGTAGTTATTTGTCGTAAACCCTACACTACAGGTAAACGGGAGTAAAAAAGTAAAACCTCGATCGCCTCCCAAAAGAACTCTGTGCTCAAATGTCTGACCTTTAGGTGAGCCACCCTACATTTCGAGGTGGTTACCCAAGATATCTGTTTGGAAGTTAATATCAGTGCTTACAGGTAATTCTAATTCTCCTTTGGACAAACAGTACAACGCATTTTCATAGTATGCTATAAAATACTTCTGATCTGAAGAATGCTACTATTACTCTTTCTTATGAGGGTTAGGAATCGCACGTTAAAAGGTAAGGTAAGATTATTTCATTAGAAAAGAAGCTTCTGGTATCAACATAGATAATTTAAATGAACTTCACATGCTTTTATATGCTGATGACATTGTTATTTTGAGTCAATCTGAGGTTGAAGTTGGTAGAAAACTGAGACTTCTGAAAATTACGCTTCCCAGAATCGCCTCACAGTAAATACTAACAAAACCAAGATAATATGTTTCTCTAGAAGACCATATAAAACACACAGTAGCTTCTTGTTCAAAGGGCACCCAATAGAAATTATGAATTCCTTTATTTATCTTGGCATAAGTACTATTTAAATCCTCTTCACTCTTTCGTGAAATGGCTTTCGCTTCCAATGCTAAAGCCAAACAAACTTCACCAAAACCAGTTGACTCCATGCGAACTAGGTTTCGTCTCTTTGACTCCCTTGTTGTCACTGTTATGTCTAACTGTATCCATCTCTGGGGCCTGCGGTATGTTGATATAGTTGAGCAAGTACACACACAATTCATAAAAAAGATCTCATCACTGCCGTTCCACACTCCAGACTCTGCCATCAGAGCGGAATGCGGCCGTATCAAAATATCATATAATATTTTCAAATGGGCGTTAAACTGGTGAATACATATTCTTGAAATGGATGACAGCAGGATACCTAATATGATTTTGAAACGGCAACTGCAAATTTCCAACTGTGATCCCAAATATAACTGGGCATTGCAGCTAAAAACATTCTTCATCGAGATTCACGCTGACGACATGTGTGATAACCTCTCTAACCTAACCTAACCTGACCTCTCTCACGAGCTCATTAAATCAAAGAAGAAGTCTCTTCTACTAAAGTTTAAAGAAAAATTATACGAGCGGGATAGGTTACTCCTGCATCGTTCATTATTCTTAACAATGTTGTACAATTCCTTCTCCATTTTGCATAATGTGCCCCAGCTATATATCTCCCTAAATATTCCTGTTAAATATACAACTTAGATTATGCAACTCGACCTCAGTTAAATTCTCCTACAAAGGCTCAACGTACAATATCAACCCAAACGAACACTGCACAATCTGTAACAATAAACAATTAGAATCGATCGAACACATTTTCTTCAATTTTACTAAAACCAGCATACTTGTCTTTACCGGATATGGCTACTTTGGCCCATGCTCTTGATACTCTAACAGAAGAAAACGCCAAGACCATTTCTAAATAAATATTTGTGGAATGTATTGAAACTACCTTCTTTCATAATCAATGAGTGAATCCATGAATAGATCTGTGCTCACTAGTTCACCACCCACTACCATCAGTTTATTAATTTATTTTATTTTTTCTTCATTCTTATTATTGGTTTTGTTCTGGGGTCTGTTAAATTTTGTATACTTCTCATGATGTGATACTAGGGTAAGTTAAACTATTGTGACAACTTCAAAACCATTAGTTGAATGTACTGCGTCACATACCTTAACATAAATGATCTAGGATAAGTCATTCTTATATAGTTGTATGTACCTATTAGATCTTTATTATTATTTATTCTTATTCTTGGTCTTGTTCTGGGGTCTGTTAAATTTTGTATACTACTCATGATGTGATACTAGGGTAAGTTAAACTATTGTGACAACTTCAAAACCATTAGTTGAATGTACTGCGTCACATACCTTAACATAATTGATCTAGGATAAGTCATTCTTATATAGTTGTATGTACCTATTATATCTAACACTCTTGCCATAAAATGTATTGTATTTAAAGAGGCAATTGTTGTTGTTGTTGTTTCTAACCCCCCATGTTAATCATAGAATATTGTAACGTGAGAGACCCGGATCGGGGTAGTACACCTGACCGCTTCTGTTTAAATAATCAAGCTCAGCTCATTAATGATGCACGCACGGCATAATCACATATAAAACGAGAGCCATCAAGACGAGTCACCGAGCGTTCAAAACTATGCGACCTCTCACATATTTTCTCGGCGTTTCTAGAATGGAGAAGAAATCTGCCACAAGTATAAATGGAGGCCACTCAACATGAGATAGAGTTAGTTAGTTGCAGTTGCAGATAGCCAGAGTATGCAAATAGACAGAGTTGGCTTAGTAATAGCGTTGTATAAAGAGTAACAAGATTGCGAGACAATCATATGGGATGCCGATTGGATCCGATGGGAGACGACATGTAGATGGCGTTAGTACTGTGGTCTTCCAGTATGAGGATATAATGAACTACCAATCCATAGGTGGCGATTTATTTATGATACTGGAAAGGGGAAACAAAATATCTATTAGGAATCTGTTCTTTGGAGTGATGCAAAAACCGGGATGGTTTCTAGATACAAATTATATTTGGTATGATTTGGTGATGAAATTTGAGAGTTTTTTGTAGTTCATCTTGATTTTCAACTCAAAATGCGATATGGCACTAGTGTTTTGCTCTATTAACTATCTTTGACTCTTTAAACAATGGTTATAGTGAAGTAAATTGGGTACTATAGTTGTTCAAAATTAATTTACAGTTTATCTGTAGTCCTTACTAAACTAGCGGATTATAGATAAGTGCATTTCCATTACAATATGATAGAATAGAAATCTATTCAAGAGAAACCTCAAATGTCTTAATTCTCATATAAAAATAGGTTTGTTATGCAAGGTATTTACTATTCAGGAAAGAATAGATACACTTATTTTGAAGTTCACCAAAGTTTTGGAATTTTTCTCGGAAAAAGTAATACTTTTTTCAGATGCACAGAATTTTCACAACAATCAGCCCTATGCTGTATCACTTCCGTTTAAAATAACGTCACCGTTATTCGCCATTTCCGTTATTTTGCTATTACCAATCATAGCAAAATAAAATGGCGAATAACGCTGATGTTATTTCTAACGGAAGTGATACAGTATAGGGCTGATTATTTGTTTCACACATATCGACAATGTGTCAGTTGAACAGCCAAATGATTATTGTAGTTCTTACATATGAAATGGTTCTTTTGTAAAAAAAAAAATATTATTCGTTAAAATTCTTTAAGAGGTGTGTTGATTCAGATACTCACCAACATTTTCTTCACCTCTTACCCCAGGGAGGCCTACGGTGGCTACCAAAAGGAGTACTGCAATCCTCAGCAATTCGCCGGGCCACAGCATGGCCTGAAACGAAAAAGAAATTGTTTCTTCAGAAACATTTATTTTGTCTGTCTGCAAAGCTTGTAATGGGTGGGACACTCGGTGACCATGTTTTTTTTTCACCATGCCCAAAAAATAACATTTGAATACAGAGTTCTCTTCTTCATGATATTGAAGAAATATTAAAAAATTAGATATTGAACGCCTGTGCTATCACTTAATGAGTACAAAAAATATTTTCCTCCCTCACTATTCTAGTTATTTTATTCCTAGATGCGCATTTTGTTAGCCAAGTTAATCTCATCAGTAGGAATAGTAATCTTATAATAAGTACTAACCAGTTGTATTTATATCAGTTCAATTGATTATAATAATTGACTTAATATGTAACGTGGGTGTTTCGTAACTTTTAACATACCTGTGGCCAGGTATAATCACAAGAAATACTCTCAAACACTTCTGTTCTTATGCAGTCCAAATGTATTTATTTCATCGTCTCTCTAGCGATAAGAAACATTTTTCTACGCAGTTGTAGCAATAATAAGATTAGTCTTCACTGTCAGTTTAAAAGTTTTTAAGTTTTTAATTAACTTATTCATCATGAATAACACTGGTCTGCAAAAAAAATTTTTTTTTTCTCCTTCTTGCTTTCATGCATGAATTCATCATATTTTGTGCTCTAAACACGGAATCTGACATACAATTAAGTACCACACGTAGATTTCCAATATAATATTTATTTAATTAACAAACAATATTATTAAAATACCAATTATCATAACGAAATGAAAAAATATTACGGTCTAAGTTTTACAGTGAAAAATCCTAAATTATAGTCACAAAATGAATATATATCGGTCAGTTATCTCATTATATGGTGAGAAAATTTGTTATTTTGTGGCTTTTTTCCTTTTCATCGTTTCTATTGGTGTTTCTCGGCGAATTGACCAACAGAAATCAGCAAGCATTGCTGCTGACCATTTCCCACTGTAGCGTTTTTCAATCTGCATTATATCCTGATGAAACCTTTCACCATGCTCATCTGATACGGCTCCCAGATTTTCAGGAAAGAAATCTAAATGAGAGTCCAAAAAATGAATCTTGAGTGACATATTGCATCCTAAAGCTTTATAAGCAGAAAGAAGCTTCCGAATGATTTGTCGGTAATTCTCACTTTTTGTATTCCCAAGAAAATTATGACAAACTTCTTTAAAAGCCACCCAAGCTTTTTTTTCTGCTTCGCTCAACTTCGAATCAAAAGCTTCATCTTTCATTAGCTCACGTATCTGCGGACCTACAAAAATTCCTTCCTTCAATTTTGCGTCACTGATTCGAGGAAATTTTGTTTTAAGATATTGAAAACCTGCACCATCTTTATTCATAGCTTTCACAAAGTTTTTCATGAGTCCCAACTTTATATGAAGTGGTGGCAGAAAAATTTTCTCACTTGGCACTAAAGGTTTCTGAGACACATTTTTAAGCCCAGGAGTTAAACTTTTTCTTAGTGGCCAAGTTTTTATTTTGTAATGTTTTTCTCTTGCGCGACTGTCCCACTCACAAAGAAAACAGCAAAACTTTGTGTATCCTCCTTGTAATCCAGTGAGTATAGCGACGACTTTCAAATCAGCACAAATATTCCATAAGTATTGGGAATATTCAATTTTTTCGAGTAATACCTCTAGGTTTACATAATTTTCCTTCATGTTTGTAGCATGTGCAACGGGCACAGATGGGTATTTATTACCATTATGGAGTAGAACGGCTTTTAAGCTTATTTTTGAAGCATCAATAAAAAGTCTCCATTCACTAGAATCTTCTGGAAAACTCAGTTCTTGAAGAAGCCCTGCAGCATCATTACAATATACCAAATCATCTTCTTTGGAAAAATAACTCGTAAAATCTTCTTGCCTCGTACGAAAATATGAAACTCTGGTACTTTTATCCAATAGATTCCACTGTTTTAATCTTGATCCAAGTAATTGCGCCTTAGATTTTGAAAGTCCCAAGTCTCTAACAAGATCATTTAAGTCACCTTGCTTAAGTAAATGAGGTTCTTTAGATGGACTGGAAGATCCAGACAAAGTGTATGAAGATGAAGATGTACCGGCAGAAAGAAAACTCGATTGAGATTGAAGACCAGAAATATTTTTATTTTCCACCTTCTCATTAATTGGTGGAATTGGAGGTAAAGTACCTTCACCACGAGGAATTGGTCTCTTTGCAGATGGGACGTTCGGGTATACAATCTTATTTTTATTTTTTTTCGAGAATCCTCGTGTTGATGTCATGCAAAAATAACAATCATTTTCATGATTCTGAGGCTCACTCCAAATCATTGGCATTGTAAACGGCATGGATTTGTGGCTTCCTTCAAGCCAACCTCTCAACGTTCTTGAGCAGCTATTGCAACATACTTTTGGCAACCAACTCTTATCTCGCTCATCGATAGAAAATCCAAAATATAGCTTATAAGCTGTTTTAACAAGATCTGTCATGACATTTCGCTGTGTTTTTAGTACGAATTCCCCACAAATGTAGCAAAAACAGTCGGTAGAATTTTTACAAGTTCGAGGCATTTTATAACCTAAAATTACATAAAATTTTATTGAAATAATTTTCAAACATCTATTTTATATTTATTGGCTCTGCTCATAAAAAAATACATAAACTACAAATAAAATACTCAAAACCAATATAGAGAACATGAACTTTATGCAAAACTTACCAAAATATTTGATACAAAATGTAAACAATTGAGAGACAAGTTTTCACTCAACTGTTGTGAAGTCACAGCGAATACTGCGCATGTGCGTTTGTAGCACCATTAAAATCACCTTCGGCACTTCCCTTCTTTCTCTTACAACTCGCTAAAACTTATTTTGTACATACACTATTTGTATATACACTGTTTATAACATTGACGCGCAAAAAAAATTAAAAAAAACCCAAATTTTTGAAATTTAAAAAAATATTCATAGCAAAAAATCTAGACGTGATGGAAAAAATCGGCCAACGGGGATAGATTCAGAACATTTGAATCGTCATGTTTATGACAAAATTTTTCAAAGGAGGATTTCATTGCAGACCAGTGTAATTCATGTATTATGTATGGGTACGTTCGTGTGTTTGTGGGTGTAATTGAAATTCTGACTTTCGAAGTTTCTTGAGGAAGTTATGGTAGGTACTTAACATTTTACATACTCAGATCTACTCAGAACGTCAGCGTAAAGGAAATAGTCGTAGTGTCTGAAACAATTCATTGAGGAATATTGAAAAAAATAATGAACCTACTTGAGTCGTTTGAGATACTCTGAAGGTTACCATCATTTACCGCATTAAAATGTACTTCTTTTTGGTGTCACGTATTTAATAAACGAGGGTTTAGAGGAATTCATACCCGTCTTACGTACTAAAATTTCTCTACGAACTCATCTTGAAACAAGAAAATTGTAATTGTTTTGATCTACAATTTGACTCTAGGTTTTGGTTTTCGTGTCGCGAATATGCACTAGTAGTGCTGTATTCATAAGTATTTCCAATTGTCCATAATTCTACTCTCTTTGAAAAAAGTTAAACGATTCATCATCATGTCTAAATCCCCGTATGACAGTTATTTGCCTCATATTTTCCACTTTGTACTATTATGGGAAGAAGGGGATTCCGATGTCATCTAAATTATTCGTTTCATTCATTTGTTCGAATTCATATCATCTTAACAAAACTGTGTCCGTCTTCGTTTTTGATAGTAAGTACTGTATCGCTAATGTTAACTTTTCTCTAAAAAAATTTATGTAAATCAGTATGAATTCAGGAATATTCAATACGGAGAGCTGTGGATATACAGTGTGTTTCACTTCTCATGGAAACACCCTCGTATCTTCTGTAATTTTTGACGAAATATCATCATGATCTCAGGATCGATAGATACACTAGAGATGAACTCTCTGCACGAAAGGGGTCATCCTACGTGATATACACTGCTCGCCAGCAGCGATGAAACCACCCATTTTTCCGGAAAGTAATATTAGGGAGCAAAATTGGCCAAAAATTCTTTCGGATTCGTGTTCAGGATTCCAAAATTACTACTAATACACTTGTCTCCTGAAAAAATTTCAGTTCTGAAAAATTCAATTTTTTTCACTTACTTCACGTATGATGACCCCTTTCGTGTAGACAGTTCACCTGTAGTGTATCTATCGATCCTGAAAATTTCATGGTTCTACGTCATAAATTGCGGAAGATACGGGGGCGTTTCCATGAGAAGTGAATCAAATTTGAATTTTTCAGGACTGAAAATTTTTCAAGAACATGTGTATTAGTAGTAATTCAGGGATCCTAAACACGAATCCGAAGGAATGTTTGGCCAATTTTGCCCCCTAATATAAGTTTCTAGAAAAATGGGTGGTTCCATCGCAATTTTCGTGCAGTGTATATCACGTAGGATAACGCCTTCTGTGCAACGAGTTCATTAATAGTGAATCTATCAATCCTGAAAATTTCATGGTTCTACGTTGAAAATTACGGAAGATACGATGGTGTTTCCATGAGAAGTGAAACACACTGTATAATCATTCGTTTTGGAACATTCATTATTCGAATAATGTTTAAATTTTTATTTATTCACACTGATAACACAGCACCACCTATCGCTAGAATCGCCTACACTAACAACAGATCGGAGGAAAGAGTGATGATGAAATCATAAATGGAAAGAATTGACTAGATTGCAGTTAAAATGCATTTCGAGTTAATATTATCAATCTCTTTCAAAGGATATTTACAAGGTCGTTATTATCTGAATTATTATCGAAATTTAAATCATCATGATGAATGTAATCAGCCAATTATTCTGTCAGGCGCATATTTAAGTCTAGAAGCAAATCAGATACGCCTATTCCTTCAACCAGCATTTTTTAATAATGCATGCTATAGAGGAGCAATTCTTTCATAGAAACATTTAATTTAATACCAACCGTACCGCATGGTCTCATGAAAACACGATCAACTACAACCTCTTCCACTCAGTCTATAAACAATATCCTGGAAGAGCTTAATAAACAACAATACCTAATTGGAGTATTCTGTGACTTGAGTTAAACCCCTATCACACAATCGAGTGAAAATAGGCCTTAAGCCTCGCTGGAGGACCACTTACATGTAAACCTAACCTAACTACATAATTGGCTTCTAGCATGGTACCTATTTATACCAGAAACTATATATTTTACTGAAAAACCCAGAAGACAAGCGACACAAACCCGAGGAATGAACACAACCCGGTGTTTTCGCTAATGCCTAAGACAGAACGCACCAATACACCCTGCATAACTTGGGAAGGCATGGATCCCACAACAAAGCTCTTACAAAACCGCGTATGTTCAGATTTCAGATGTGGTCCACATTACACAGGACAGATAAATGCTGGATTGCCTCCCACTAGAAGCCCCAGAAGGGCGGGAATAAACCCATCTCCGAAGCAGTCAGAATTCCCCCATGTACCCCGACGGTATGTTCAAATCCCACCAGAATCATTAGTCCCGTGCATGGCTTCATACGTTAGAAGGTAAAGGCATCGTCTTTCCTACCTCGCATTAGTATCTCAAAGACTTCGGATGCTTGCTCGTTAGGGTGCATTTGATTGATAGAAAGAACAACAATAAAAAAAAGTATCGATATAACTAAGCCCGTTACGCCACATTATACAAATGACAATTATAAATTTAACGAATTATCTGCAAGGATGTTCAATCTAAATTACACGAAGAACCACGTCTGGGTGGACCAAAATGTAGTTACGCCTCTGGTGTAATACGAATCACTATTTCAAAGCCGCAGAAAGCAGATACCTATCCCTTGCTTCAACCCATCATGTCGTCTGATTACGTCTACAGTGCCCAGGAAAAAATAACAAAATATAATATGGGTACTTAGTAATGGTAGTAATGAGTAGGGTGGGTTGGTCTACTCGATTCTTCGTATAATTTAGATTGAACTTCCTCACAGGTGAGTCGTTTAATCTATAATCATACTTCAAAACACGTCCTCCTAGGCCAAAACGTAGACGTTTGAAGCACCTGATTTTCATCATTACATGCGTAAGCGTAAGTGTAAAATTGTAACAATATAATAACACTTAGACAACAGGAAAATGCTTAAAATTCCGCCTAAATCAACTAAATTGAGAACAAAACAAAAAAAATTCATATTTTAAATTATGAAATATAGTATATATGACATGAACTGGACTAGGTATCTATGACTGATATGTTGTGTGACAAAAATGTGCAAACCACATTTGACCTAGAAGTCCAAATTATCGCAATATCAAACCCGGAATGTATTGCTGCAGATGAGGAAGCATGTTGCGTACTATGCGCACCGATCACCCGGGGTGGTGCTGTAGGTTTTCCAGGTTTTCCTACAGTTGAGAAGTGAATATTCCACCAAAAACATCAGTAAGTCGCCCCGCATATAACGGATTTGATTGTTATAATCCGAGGCGCAGCCGAGGATTACAATATTCAACCTTATCCGTTATTTGCTACTTATCGGCCTTGTTACGTTAAAAACTATTATGTTGCATTTGAATTTGACCCAAATGAATAAACTCCTGATGTCTACAATTGTTTTGAAATAATGTCATACGTTTCTCGTTGAGTGAATACTCAGTATTCTGGGAAGGTGGTTCCATATTCTCTAACATTGCCTTCTGTATAAACTGATCGAAAAAAGTTAAGGATATTGTTATTTTGCAATACCGAAACTTTTTTTGGAAAAATGTGATACAGCTTTAAAAAAGTTGTTTGTAGACATATGAATACAATTATATCAGAACAGAATAAAGAGCATTATCACCATAGATTAAAGAAACAGGAGAACATGGTCCACTGCGTACCCTGAAAATTTTCCCGGATATTCCCACTCCGAGGATTCTCCAATCAAATCGTTTATCCCTACCAACGTACCGCTTTGAAGGATGTGCATGCTTGTCAGATTTCGCAATTTGGAGGTTATATTGAATTAAAAGTGAAATTTTGTTTAACTAGAAAAGTGTTCATTCATGTGTTTCGTAAACTTCATCGATAAAAAATGCCATGGTGTGTTTTGAAGCAATGTAGATAATACCCCAGAGCAAATTACAAGGATATAAAAACTGCTCATCTATTCCGGTAAGTCTGTTATGGTTTTGATGGGAGTGGCCGTAATTGCTTCACAATCGAAGTTAACAACATTTCATGTTTTCTTGCATACCCCGATAAACCGTAATGATATTTTCATTTCATTCGAATATTCAGTTTTGATTGCCACACAAGCCATCTCAAATAGTACGAACAAATAAAAAATTACAAGGAGTTTTATTAGTTTTCAAATCTGAATTGATTCAAAAGTAAACAAAATTATCAATAACATCACATTTCATTCAGATAAAACGAAATGAGGTTTTTCCTCCCTAACTTTGCTCGCAGTTCCTACTCGCTGTCATAATATAAATAAAAATTGATGAAAGTGGAATTTTTATCATCTCTTCAAAGTGGGGTTTGGAGTTATCTGAAAAAGAATAGACACAAAATCCCCCTTGAATTTTTAATTTGATAATGCGATTTTGTGTTCGTCCTTTTATCAGATCTCCATATAACTGTTCTGCTAGATGAAATAATTTCACTATCATGACCTATTTCAGTTTTCAGGAGAGACGCTGTTTCTATGTTATTTTCGTATATCTTGTAAACATTTTGATAATACTTTGATTAATGGATTTCAAATTTTGTTAACAGATTGCAGTTGAAGCGTCTTCGCCTCCACAAGTATCACAACCGAGTGCTAGCTTTATTTCCTGAATTTGCAACCTAGGGAAATTTTTTACAGAAAGAATATTTTGGCCAAAACACACCTGGGGCAATTTTTCAGGTATGCAATTTAAATTTGGTCCGAATTAGTTTTCATTACGAAATTGCACGCCCCTGGTCATAGCAACCAAATTTTGTAAAGAAAATTTGTTGTTACGAATCACCCAGGTTTTCGAAAAAGAACCCTCAAAAGCAAATCTTGTGCAACGTAAATAAAAGTGGATTCCGAACCACTTTAGCTCAGTGGCAGGCAGTGGGGATCGAACTCACGACGCCTGGGTGGAAATCAAACACTCTAACGCCACGACCACTTCCACCACCATCACCACCAATGATCATGGTGATGGTATATCATCCTAAATATAATAGAAATCCGACACTTAAAATTCCAATTTTACAGTTGCGACAGTAAAACGAGAATGTTATCAACTAGTTTTATTTTGTTGAACTCTTCACAATTTGTCTCTGGAACACGCATTACATGAAATTTGAGAGGACCATCTTCATTTCAATGAAGATACGATTTTGGACCAAATTACTGAAATTTTTTCCTGAATACGACTCTGTGCAGCTCCCCACTCCTAAGCTTCAAATCTAAATATTTGGCAGGCTTCGCGCACATTAATTTGCATAGTCGTGTTCCATCTCCTGTTTCTTAAATCTATAATTTTCACCAGAAAAGGTAGCTTTATGTTTCTAAAGTTTGATTTTGTTTGTATTGCTAAGTGCACTTTGCGCAGTTTGGTTATTCTGTCACCAAAACTATGAATAAATGTCATTTAACAGTAGAGGAAGCAAAGGCATATAGGGGGGGTAGACCAAGAAATACTGGGGGGACCGAAGACGAGTGAGGATGAATCCAACATGTTGCTCAGCGAGGACCTTTTCGCTGTCACCAGAATTCGTATTATCCCTTGGACGGTTTTAAATCGATTGAATGACGCAGGTTTGCAGGTTTTCATTGATATAGGTCTATAAGACGCCCTCCATTGACCGCAGTCTATAGAGCTCAACGTTTGTTTTGGTGTAATGAAAAAGACAATTGGAATGATAAGTGGTGAACTGTGATGTTCAGCGATGGAAGCCGCTTCTGTCTTCGTGCTGACAGACGTACAGTTCGTGTCTGGAGACCAAGTAAGAGTAAAAAACCGATATGTTCAAGGAGTACATCTATTTCAAGGTGGATGTGTAATGGTCTGGGGTGGAATTTTCTAGGGAGGTCGAACTGAGTTGTATGTTTGTGAAGGTACAATGACAAGAGAAATTCATGAAGACGACATCATTGATAAAATAGTGAATGATTACTGTTGGAATTTAGGGCCCAATTTCAGATTTCTGGATGATAACGCTCGCCCGCACAGAGCCAGGGTAGTACAAGAAGAGCTAGCAATAAAAAACATTAATAATTTCTCTCCTGATTTAAATTGCATCAAACATGCTTGAGACTGATTGCCCATCAACCACCTGTTCGGGACGTAAGGTCACTGAGGCAAGTTGTTCCACATTTATGGGATAGGTATCCTGGATCAAAATGACTCGGGATATTTGATTTAAAATTTGCCTCGCCGAGTTGAAGCAGTAATAGCCAATAGAGGTGGAATCACGCGCTATATTTCCTTTTCGATATAATTATCTGTTTTGCTACATTATTAGAAAATCGTTGGCTGGAAATTCTTATTAAAACTTTTTTTAGTCAAGATGTATTCCACAATTTTCGTAAATTCCAAATAATTGAAATAGATTATGCACTCATAAAATATTTGAATGCAATACCCTTCAATCTCTTTGAATGTAGTTGATATGACCAATAAAAAATTATGAGATATCACAACTATTGGGGAGCTTTTTGTAATAATTACATTCCTGACACCAACATTCCTGTTTAGTTACGCCTAATAATACTAAATCGTAAAAAACTGAAACCAGTCCACTGAATTAGATCGGGTATAATCTGTTCAACAACTTTTCATTAGGTACATAAAAAAAGATGAATTAGTTTTTAAACCAACCGTAAGAAACTGAATTCAACAAAGCTCAAAAATGTTTGACTCATTTCGTTGACGGGTATTAAAAATAATATTAGTCTTTCAAATCAACAGAGCAAATTAAAATGTCCGATATCATGATTCTTCCAATTCTTTCATGACATTTTTTGGGTGTTTTGGAATATTTAATAAACATAACACACCCAGAGCATACTGCCTTTTCCGTACAAAATCTAAGGGATTATGTATCCCACCTTCGGGTTCGAGCCTATGTTAGAGCCCCTCTTCAGCCGGTTAACGCAGTGGCAGAAGTGGCAGATATGCCACGTGCCACGTGTCGACCTGGCATCATGCGAAGTGGCGCAAATTTAAGACGAGCTCACCACACACTAAATCAAGCCGTGCTCTTCACCATCAAACAGCACTGTCTTGATAGGATACGAATGCTGATGGATGCAAAAGAGTCACTAGTGAGGCGGGCGAGAAGCATCGCGGAAAACATGCAGTTCCGCGATAAACGTTCTCGCCTATTCCAAGAGCCTCCACGTGCTGTGGATAACCCGCCGGCGGCTGATCTGGTAGAAACCTTCTGGAAGGGCATTTTTGAGTTTCCACAACCACTCAACGTAGATACTCCAGCCCTAGCGCAGTTCAAAGCAGGTGGCTTCGTCAGCCTGAGCTCAATGAACTGCGCAATCCGATAACCCCGGAAGAAGTTCGACGGGCCCTAAATGGCTCGAAGAACATTGCCCATGCCCCGATGGCCCTAATAACTATTAGTGGACACCCTATTAGTGTTCTCAATTGATTGGCGCCCAGAAGTTTTGCCAAAGATATATTCAATGACATTTTATAATTTTCTACAAGTCAGAACCCATTTGACTCCTCTTTGATGAACAACTGCCGTAGCCAATTTTGTAATACCAATTTATTATGCACAAAAGTAATTATCAAAAAATGTACATATAACTGAAAAGATTCAAATGAAGTGGCAGCCATGTATTATCACAGAAGTTTGACATTACCTTCGTAACTTACGCTCAATATGGCTAACTATTTTGAGCTGTTCAATCGCGTTGTGTAATTATGGTATCATCAGCAAACATTGTTATCTAACAGCGTGGTACGTGTTGATTCATGTTATTGGCAATTAACTCAAACATACATATTATGGGGACATACGTAGTTGAGAAAGTGATAGAATGCTAAGTATTGATTGAAATGTGAAAGGAATTCGTTTCTTGACGAAGACAGTTTTCATCAAGTTTTTATAAGGGAGAAAGTGTAATTCAGTTATTTTGAATCTGTTTTCTTAAATGGGCAAATTCTGAAATGGACAAAATATTGACATCAGTACTAGTTGTGCAGAGTTAGGTTCAGCCCACAAAGTCATGATGGACTCAACAGAATAAAAAAGATCAGAATTTCTTCATCAGATTCCAGACAAAATTCTGAATAGTTTAAAACTGAATTTGGAAGTTTTTACAAAGATTTTGCTTTGAATCTAGCGTGCTATAATCAACTTGGAATCATCAAGAAATAACGTAGAAAGTAACGAAAAAATTTACCAACAGTTTCAATGACTGAGTGAATTTTATTATTTGAAAATGACTTCATCGTTTCTTTGATTGGCACCCGCAACACATTTTTTTCATTTCAAGTTGAATTCATTTATTTCTATCAGAGGACAGTTTCTAAATTCCAAAATATTCAATTTTCGTTTTTTATAGCTTACTTTAAAAATTTCAGCATTTTCTATCATAATAAAAAGAAAATGAGTTTTTTAAGCTCAATACTGAATGTATTCTATTGAATAGAATTCCCTAGCTCGCACAAATATCTCCGAGACTTTGAGGGTTGCGTGTAGGGGTGCAACCGGTTGACAGAAATAACAATTCAACAATTTTTCAAAAACAATGTCTGGCTAGTTATTTGTTTCCAACTTTATGATGATATTGGAATTGCAAACATGGAAGTCTTAATGTGTCTGCAGCACTGCTGTGTTTTCTGCCACTACGATAAATCATTCTGAAGTCTTATCGTTAGAGTTTCTCTCACCATCTTGCAACCTGGCCTTCGGGCTTCTTGAAGTTCATCCACTGCACCGTGCTGTGCTGTAATCACTTCTCACGAGAAAATCTTTGCCATAAAGTAAGTGTGGAGATATTCGATGGCTTTGATTATCGCTAAAAGCTCTGTAACCACATTTCTAGAATTTCATTTGGTCACAGAGGCCGAGTTAATAACCATCATGTCACAAAAAAAAAGCAAGTGTAGAGTAATTGATGATCTTGACCATTTTCTTGTGAATCTTTGCTGCCCATTGTTATTACCCATTATACTACATCTTGTAAATTTTGATTTGGAAAAAAAATCCTAGTAGGTGGAAAAAATATATTGTAATTCCAATACCAAAAGTTAAGGAACCAATTGAAAATAAAGACCTGCGCCCTATTTATCTACTACCGTATCTTTCTGAAATTTTGGAGAAAGCTATAGCTCATCAGCTCCTTGCTCATCTTTCCAATTATAACATTCTGTGCAAACACCCTACTGCATATATACTACATGATATTGTCAAAGCTTGGGACAATGATGACATTATTGCTTTAATTTTGATCGATTATAGTAAGGCTTTTGACACTATAAATCACCAACTTCTTCTCTCCATATTACACCACCAAGGTTCAACTAATAACTCAGTTAAGTTCTCCGTATCGTATATTTCAAATAGATCCCAAATGGTGAAAGTTGATAATGATTTATCAGATTTCAATGTATTCACTTCGGGTGTACCACAGGGGTCGAAACTTGGGCCCATCTTGTATATAATATATTCAACCCAACTGACCGTAGGCTTAAACAGGTTGAAGTTTCATATGTACGCCGACAATACACAGTTGTATTATTCATTCAAACACGATGAGATGCAGCATTGTATTAATATCATAAACGAGGAACTAAACCATTTACTGAAGTATCGAACAAACACACACTACACATAAATATTGACAATGGCTCCGTAATCAAATTTGGAAGACTGGGTAGTAGGTAGAGAGTTGGTGATGTGGATATTAAATCTAGATGATTATACATCTTCTTATGAAAAATCAAGTGAAAAACTTGGGAATTGCAATTGATGGCGACCTCAAATTTACCAAACATACTTCCACTGTTGATTCAAAAGGCTTATGGTAGAATTGAATTATTATATCCTCACAGGCATTCCTTAAACGTGAAAATTTCTACTCTGTAATTCACTGATTCTATCCACTTTTAATCACTACTTTCTGAATACGAATGAACAACAGATAATTCAAGAGGTTCAAAACGCATGTTTGAGATTTTCATTTGGTATTAGAAAGAGGGATCCCGTTTCACATACCCTTGCAAAAGCAAAATGGTTGAAAATGGCTGATAGGCGAGCACTTCACATTGCGGTTTTATTTCATAAAATAATTGTCACCCATACATCCCCATATTTATATAATAAAATATAATATAGAACTTCCTCCAATCAAAATTTGTCGCGTTTTTCAAAAATTGTTATAAACAAAATCTTTTATCAAAAACAAATATGACCTAACGTAGAATATTCAATACTAAATCAATCGAAGAACATCCGAAAATCTGTCATTTGTATAATTGAGGTGATACTCATAATTATTTTCAATGTTTCTTGTTCTTCTTTTATTGATTCTCTTCTTATTGTTATCATTTTTTGTTTTGTTTCTTTTTGTTCTTTACGCATGCATGCATATTAAGAATGGTTTATACCAATATTGTATCCTGTTGACAGTTTTTAATTTTTTTCCCCCCAAATGTATCTAGGTTTTATTTTCTGTCAATGAATGTATATTATTATTATCATATTGGTGGAGGTGTTAATTGCTTCTTCAGCTCAGTGATTAACTGTTGGCAATTAGAGTTCCAATCGAACTGAACATTGTTTTCAATCAGGCGATGGAGTGGCTAGTCGATTTTTTCAAAATCTTGAACGAATTTTCGAAAGTGCCTAGAACAAGAAAACTCCTATCTTCGTGTTCAACGCACTTCTTACTTCGTTGACGTGGCCAACTTCTAATAGCCATAGTTCTCTTAAGATCGGCTTCATTCTTCCGTCCGAGATTGCGTGGTCTAGGAAATACATTTTTTTTTGGAATCAATAGCACTTCTTTGGGTTTAGTTTTATATTGGCCTTTGATGACCTCAAAAATACTTCTTCCAAATTATTCAGGTGATCGTCAAATATACTTCCAATTATCACAGCGTCACTCAAGTGAACTAGGCAAGTTTTCCATACCAAGCCTCTCAGAACTTGTTCCATAATTCTTTCAAAGGCAGCGGGAGCATTACTATAATTCATATGAAAGGACTTTGAATTGGTATAGCTCATTACCGACAGAGAATACTGTTTTGCCTCTGTCATTGGGATAAACTTCAACTTTCCAATATCCGCTTTTCAAAATCCATCATTGAAAACCATTTCGAACCAGATAGTGTATTTAGCGTGCTATTAATTCTTGGCGATGGCATCGTTACATCATTTAGTCGACAATACCACGCAAAATCGGGTTCATTAGTGAGGACCTCGGGCTTGTAGATTCTTCGATAACATCATCACTTAGCATGCTGTAAGACAGCACTCTCTACTTGGCAAGTGAGAGTCTTCTCAGAGCCTGTCGGATTGGTTGGGCAAAGCCGGTATTGATGCGGTGTAAAACTAGATTGGTACATTCCTTTGAAGTAGCTGTCGATGTATACAAGCGTTTACTTAATGACTGGTGCGGTTTATCCCGTAGCCGTTACCTCTATGATAAACTTGTCTCTATGATAAACTTGCATCTTCGATCTTTTGAGTGCCCTTGGGCAAATATAGTTTTCTGTTTCCTAGTACAAACTGATTCCCGTTTTCTTCTTTGAGAGAAAGTATTCTCTCAGTCGTCCGAGGTCTGTCTTCTGATGTCAGCGACCTTCTGAAGCCTCCTCTGGTGAAAGGATCACGTTATTCCCTTCCTGTGCTGGGATATCTCGATCACACTTCATTGCTTGTAGTCGATGACCTTTCCTTCCTTGGATTTATGGATCTTGATCTATCCCAGCAGCCTCTTCGTATATGATCTGTTTTTCCACAGTTATAGCAATTTTGTTTTTACTCAATGCTAATATGCTGTTCAATACTCATTCAGAAGCGGTTCGTTTGTAGAACATCTTCGCTAAATTCAACTTGCCATAACTCAGGCCTCTTATTTCTACATGAATTTTTCGTCACCTCAACCTCCAGCGCTACGTTTAGGGTTTGAAGATATACTGATCATAGAGCTTGCTGAATGTCATCATCTCTGAAGCCGTCGATGCATGCATGCACTCCAAGATGTTCTATAGTTTCCTTAAGTACTTGTTGGTATGCCAAATTAATGAGTCGCTCTACGTAGGCTCTCTACTCCTGCAGAGTTTTCTTGGTTTGCTATCAACTCTAAAAAATTCTATCAAAACTCGATTTTTTCATGATACCTTTGTTCGGGAATTTACATAAGACTTCCACCATAATACATCACTATGATCATATTCTTGCCTCTATCAACCCTTGGGATCCTTTTGGGAACTCTTTGCATGCCTCCTCTGACATCTTGGACTTCATCTCTGACATTGACTAGTACGTTGCAGCAATTCACCATATTGTTGTAATCGCTAGAAAATCTGAAAGCTCTTCTTATTCCATTTGTTTTTGTTTTCTTTAGGCTTCTTGTTCCTCTTGTTCTTTTATGTTGGAAAAGCTCTTCTTGTTTCTGTATTTTTTTTGAGTTTCTGTTAATGAAATGAAATGAATAAATGGGCCCAGAAAGAGCAACAAAACCACTTGAATAACGTACCAGGACAAAGGCATAGCAAATTTGCAAATTGCAAATTTGAAAATCGAAGGCAGTTAGTAGTTACTGGCAGATTCCAGCTGACGATAATAACGTGACTCATCACTGGACATGGCACTGTGAAAACAGGACAATTTGAGGATAACTTGCACTTCTTCATACTCTGTGGGAGATCACCAAAAAAAGCGTAATACTAAATCATAGCATACAAAACATATTTGGAGAGAAAATAAGCGAACTTATAGTCCTATAAACCAGATCAACTTGTCCGGGTTATAAGACTAGATTTTTCATTATGGCATCACACGTTAAAAGAAAAAAAAGTCATCGAAGATTCATGAGGGTTGTTCGTAAGGGTGCAGCCAGTTGACAGTAATAACGGTTCAATTTCAACACCGACAAAATAGTAATCAAGGGAAATAGCCACATTAAGCAATTTTTTCGAAATTGCTTTCGGCCTCACTGTATGGAACTGCTTTTAACTAGTCATCCTAGACGCTGCATAAATAAAGCAATGGCCAAAATTAACATTCATAAATTATCTTAAAATTCTCATTTTAAGATAATTAGACAGATAGATAAAGCTAATTTTTCCTTTGGTTGGTTTGGTTTCCATATAATGGCTGACAACTCTACAAATCTTAGCAGTTACCAAATTCAACCAAATATAAATACAAGCATATTAAAGAATTCTGGGGTATTTGAGATAGACCCCAACGGTAGCAATGGTTTTGAACATCTTGGCATTGTTGTGGGGAGGTGAGTCGAAGATGGGATTGTATTAGCTGCATATTTCAGATCAGAATCTCGTACAGCTAACCTTATTCATAGACATTCGGAAATTCAAAATGCCCATGCACACCATAATAGATGGAAGCTTCTCTTATTACCAGCCGACGAACGAGTACTCACTGTATCGACATTTCATTGAGGAGGGGCTCGAAAGGAGCAACAAAAAAGCTGAAACAATTAACCAGGATACAACTTATCAAACTGGCTATTTGATAATCGCGGGACTCACTCCCGTGAAGAAATTTGTGCCAAATAAGATCATTTGGAGGTATCTCAAACATTGCGAAAAAGTACCAGAGCAGAGCACGAACCATCTAGACCAGTAACACAAATGTACAGATAGAAAGGCATGAGAGTATAAAAAATATCTTAAAATAGACACAATCATAAACAAATATCGATAAATGGATGGATTTATCCATTACAATGCCTTTGGAGTCACGATTGGACGAAAACGTGGTAAATAACTAAGTAGTAAAAATATATGAACTAAAAATGAAGGAAATTTGTGTAATAGAATATTCAGTATCGCCATTATCTAGAAATGTTTTATTTTTTAAAGTAATTTCAAAGATATTTTTGCCTGTTGTGTAAATTTTGAATTTAGTTTTTCACACACCTCTTAATACCCTGATATCTCCTGTACAATATTCATTGAGTTAATGAAATTAAGTTTCATTTCATCGTATACCTCGAATCCATTATAAATTTTAGTTGGACTTTGTGAGAAATTATCGTTATGGGGCACCTGAACAACTGAATTAACACAAAATCAATACCATCAATTCTACGTCGAACGATAGTAGTTAGATGGAAAACAAATTTGTTTTACATAAACTGAAACCCATTTTCCAACAATCGGTCACATAACAGATGTTTCGATATGTTAAACGAATTGTGTTTGAAAATGTATTGATTAGAAATTGAAAGTTCAACATGGCTGATTTAAAATATGGTTATTTCTGTAGGATGAATTTGCAATCGGTGCAAATTCGGTACATCAAGTAAAGGTCACGAGTTGAAGTAGGGCTGGGTGCGGAATATTTATAGAACGAGGTGGAGATCGTGAAGGTGCTTAACAGGTGGGTGTTAAGAAGAGGAGTCTCTACAAGTGCTAACTGAAGCGTTGAAAATTAATAAATAAAAAACTCACCAGCTATACCCACGAGGAAGTCACTGCATGTCGTTCCGAATAAACACAAAGCAATAAATAAATGTATTTGTCAAAAATCGACGGATAACGTGACGGAGCAGAGCCGTCCAAGATTTTTAGTGGTTTGTATCGAAGCGAACCGACGCTAGACGCCCGGCGCCGGCGTCCTTACTCTTCGCGAAGGCGTAACGTAGGCCGAAAAATCAATTATTTCAAGGGATCCTACACGGTTTTTTCTACACTGATTCTCGTTCTCAATGGAGGTGAGTATTTGTATTAGTCTGGTAATTTCTTGTGGTAGACTTGTTAGACCGCAAGGAGATTACGCTTTACTGCAAATTTCCTGGAGCGCCAAACAGGAACGTATGCGGGGCTTTATCTCTTAATTTGCAGATAAGGCTGCCACATTAGTAGTAATTTTCGTTTCGAACGAACTAACATTTTGTATAGTGTTTAATCCGAAGATAACGAACACGTTTGTTTGGTTTGATATTGGAGATTTAGTTTTTCTGTTTTGGGATCGTCGTCAGAAATTTTGACTCAACGTCAAACAACACAACGTCATAAATGAGTTTTAACGTGTTGATTTTAAAATGAGTACGTGAATAAACGTTGAGGAGCATGGAATATTCCAGGAGACCCTTTTCTCGATTCAGATATTTATATCTTACCCAACCAGGCCCATGCTGTTCAAAATCTGACAAATTTTACAGTCGGAATACCAACATTCAGCAGTTTACTTGATTTCAATGATGTCACATTCAACAGCATAATTAACATCATCTTGAGTAAACAAAACAATCATTTGTATCAATACTTAATTCAATTATGTTTCAACTACTATGTCTTCTATTTCGCCCTCAGACATTGCAAATATTTGAAAGGGATCAAATGAACATTAGAATTTAGCAAACAATAAATGGTCATTTTGTTTGACAAATACCCGGTACGATATTATGGGCCGCGGTGGTGTGCGGGTTGAGTCCTCGCCTCATAAGCCAGAGAGCGTGAGTTCGAATCTCAGCATTGCCACCGGTCTCGTGCATGGCATCACACGTATTAAAAAGGTCTTCCCCTAGCTCGCACAAGTCTCTGACTTTTGAGGGTTGCACGTAGGGGTGCAACCGGTTGACGGATATAACAATTTTAACAATTTTTTATAACAATATGTGTAAGTGTGATGGTCTGTTCGTACCACGCCATGTGCGATCAACAGCGCTGAAAAAGCAATGGCTAGGAGGGGGAGGGGATAGGTGCTTGTAGAAGTAGTGATCTTGACTGGCCACCGCAAAGTATAGGACAGTAATTTATTAATTTAGGTAACATATATTTAGATAAAGTAGATTCAGAGCTATCAAATCTTTTAAAATGCGTATTTAGAGATTAAAATTTAAAAATTCCTTCAATAAATTCCATACCCCCCAAACCTCCCGTTAGTCCGCCCCCTGCATAGTGCTGGCACCCTCTGGCCACCGCCCTAAGAAGGGGTCCAACACGGGCCTATACCCAACCACCTCTCTCATCATTTGTGGACTTTTGAATTTCAATAAGGGGCAAGAGTAGTGTGAACATAACAACTATTCAGGATCAGCTCACAATTTTCCTTTTTATATTTTGTTTTTTTTAATACATATGTATTATTATTAATTTCTTTGGGAATAATGATGAAATTCATTTTATTTTGTTTACTTTTGGTAATATTTCCATAAAGTTGAAATACGCACCAAAACTTCCTGCGCATGTCCGCGCAACAATGGAACGTGCAGCAGGATGGAATAGCAATGGACACTCTCCCAAACGTCCTCTCGGAAGACACAATAAAAAGGTAAAACTGAAGAGCTGAATTGTGTTATAGGTTTTCTTTCTATGCATATACGTACTCTCTGAAATCTAGAGCCCACTACGCAAGCGCTAAAAGGGCGGTAAGGGCATATTTCAACTGTTGGCAACTATTTTCAATTTTTTTGAAATCCCTTATCGAACAATAACTGGTGGTGCCCACGAGAGTCTCGTTTTCGGGAGTCGCATAATCTTGTCTCGTGTTCGAGAATGGACTTTTATGTCTCGTATGGAGTCTCAGAGGTAAATATTTTGGACTTGAAAACCTATATATCGCCTCGTGAACTACAGACCAAACTGTCATATCATAGTTTAGTCAAATTGGATTGAATTTCCGCACACTGGTACAATTAAACTGTCCGGTTGGTGGGGAAACAGGAGATTCATTCAGCCCGATTTGGACAATCTGCTCAATAGGTCACAAAGTACTACTGGTCGGGGACCTACATGCCAGAAGACCGGAGTTGAGTCGCGAATGGCAGGACCTTATTGGAACATTCGGTTAATAATAGGGTGGTTACAGCGCACTCACAAGAGCATTACTCCTGGAATGCGCCCACTTCTACCGTAATTGACCTGGTGGTTAACAAGAGTAAACTAAAGTCATACATAAGTTGACGTCGGATCACGATCCTGTACTGTTTGAGTTGAAGATAATCTTCCCACGTTAAGATATCGAAATACAGACTGGAGTTCCGAAGGTTCCTAAACGGTATGATATCGATCGAGTCGAACATATCAAGAGGCGACCCTTGCTTTTGTTCAAAAATGCAAATAGCCAAAGAGAGGACCATCGGAAAGTTTGAGGTCAGGAGGAATCAAAATATTCTTCAACCCCATGTCATGGAGTTAATTAGTTTGAAGAACTCCCACAGAAAAGAGTGACAAGCAGCCACCATAATACCGGAGAATGAGAATGATATGCTTCGCTTAGACAGGCAGATCTCCGAGCTTGTCAATAATAAAAATGACATTAAACTAGACAATCGGGACAACTCCCTAAGACGAGAATTTTGCTAATGTCTGCCATCTTCCCATATAAATTTGCCAAAGTACTGACAAACTTTGAGAGGCTGACGAAAGTCATCAAGCGACTACCGACGCGCCTTGCCAGATGGGCAGAAGCCATTCTGAAGGTGAAGGTTACGAAAGGCACTGTCCAGCTGCTGCACATAATCAGTGCCATAATTAAGTGGCAGATATACCGGGATTGTTTGAAGAAGGCTGTGGTAATCCCGATCTGAAACCGTGTGAGGATGGCCACGAACTCGAAAGCTACAAGCCGATATCACTCCTTAGTGATATTGTTTCAATATACCTACTCCTGAAACGATTCGTCTCCAAACGGGTCACAACAAGACCTCGCAGGTTGTCCGTATTGTGCTCGAGTTTAAAAAAGCCTCTCATCGAGGACTCAACACAGTCATGGTCCTGTTGAACGTGCACAAAGCCTTTGATACCGTTTGGGTGGAGGGGCTGATCACTAAACTGCTGATGGCAGCCAGGCCTTCATGTATGGACAAGTTGACAGATTTCTACCTGTTTGGAAGGTTTGCAGTGAGGGTGAACAACACAGTTAACTTGGATACAGAGAGCATGCCGTATTAGGCCGAAAACAAGATTGAGGTGAACCCTATCAAAACTGAGGTCATCAACTTATCTAAGAAATTTAAGTTTAAAAAAAATTATAGAGTTGAGGATCGCAGAGGAGGTAATAGGGGAGTCGAGGTCTGTGCGATATCTGGGAGTCCAACTGGACAAGCGTCTTCTATTCCAAAACCACATGAATCTGGGGATCTAGAGGAAATCGGCAGCTGTTAAGTGAACGAATCCTGTGATAGTCAGAAATTCACACCCCAGTCTAAGCAATTAAATGTGTATATGCTCAAAAATTGGTTCACATTGAACAGTTATGTCAGGATTCGACGACTATTTTGATGATACGGTAAATTAAACACGTCGTGTTTTCCTGATAACATGAAATGATAATCGTTCGTGAGCTTTATACTCCTCACATGAACTTGAATCAAAGAAACTTGATTATTATCAGGAGAACATCATGTGTTTACATTCCCATATCATTATAACATATCATCATAACAATATACCTATCATCATATCATAACTCTTAGATAAGAACCAATTCAACAGCGAGGGCCCTGGTGAAAACCACTTTTTCATTTAAGTTTCATCTAACGTTAAATAAATCAACACTCCCAACGAACAAAGAGGCAACTACTCATTTTTCATCATATTTCAGGAGAGCCAAAATACTGAAATTTTTCTTCAATATTTAAATCGATAACAACTTTTTACAAGTAGATTTCTTCGTAACTACTCGGTCTAGAGATACGGCATTTTTATCGTCAGCATCAGTTTTTTAAGCTGAATACGCCTACCCCTATAATTGAAAATATCAGTAACTTTAGTTACGGCTTTGTTCGTTGGGGGTATCGAAATGAGGATGTTCTATCATTATCGTATTTCCCTAGAGTCTCAAGGCTATTCATCATCATCAGAAAAATAAATCTGTAAAGATATTAGAAAATATTTTAAAAACATTGGTTATTTTGAATTTTCCTGAAGTATTGCCTAAAACTCTGTACATGGGTATGAACCTAAATTCTAAGAAACTTTTCTCTTTATATTCAATATCTTGCGATCTTTTCCCATTTTCAGCCTCTTAATGACTATTTTTTTTTATTTCCCGCCATACCGGTGTTCAGATGTGAGATGTGTCAAATCGATTTCCAGGTTTATTGGACATGCGCGATTGATCATGTATAATTACTCCTTTTTAATAATAAGTATTTTCCCATATGTAACATACTTTATGACAGATGCTGTGTATCCTCCCTAGGCTCTGTTATATATAAATGGGATGTACTCTCATTCATAGCCATCCAGCACTTATTTAGACGCGATGTTCTCAAGTCAATAAGGAATACTTGATACATGTAGATATCCAAAGAATGTTCTCCTGAAGCTCACTACATATTTGGATATGGGATGTACTCACATTCATAAGCAAATGCTCTTTTATTATTTATTTTCAAACTCGGCAGTGTATGGTTGAGAGGGTACAGTACTTTGCTGGCCAGAATTTGATATTTCATTGTTTTCAGACTTGTACTGCAAATTTAGGAATCATAATGCAAAAAAGATCTTTGAAGAAATACCTTCTTGCACCATATTCAAAATCCAAATTCAACCCCAGAAGATTTTAGTGGCGTTATTTCAATGAAACAGTAGATTCTGGTACCCAAGCTTTCTCCGTGAAGATATTCTATAGAATTATGATTGCTTCTTAATCTACACTTTTTGTGCCACCAAAGAAAAACTCTGAATAGCTTCGAACAAAAAAAATAAAAAAAATTGTCCGGAAAATATTTCTACATTTTTTTTTTAAACATTTGAATTTAAATAAAACTTAGCGGGAAAGAAATTCAAAAAATTATTTTGGCGGGAAAAATATTTTCACAATTTTATATTTCGAAGAATAAATAAAAGATTAATTTAGTCTTCATAAGTGCGGATGTTGTCAGTGAATGTCATCGGCAAATGTCGTCAACAAATTTTGTCGGCAAGAGTCTTTGGCAAATGTTAGCAAACGTCGCCGGGATTGTCGTCGGCGATTGTCGTCGTCCGATGTTTTCGGCATAATTTTTTTTCAAACAATTGAAATAATAAAATTAAAAATTAGCGGGAAAAAAGAAAAAAAGTTTTTTGGCGGGAAAAGTATTTCCACAATTTCCATAACTTGACAAGGTCAATTCAATCTCGTTCGTTACCAAAATTTTTTAGTTACTGAAATTTTCAAAAAAATTAAGAAAACAAATTTGGCGGGAAAAATATGTTCACAATTATATTATAAAAATTAAAAGAAATTATCATAAAAAAATCAAAAATATTTTGTCGAGAAAAATATTTGATAATTTTTTTTTTCAAACAATTGAAAAAAATTATAAAAAATAGGCGGGAAAAAAATGATAAATATTATTTTGGCAGAAAAAATACTTGTCGGTAAGTGTCGTCGGCAAATGTCGTCAGCAGATGTCTTAGACAAATTTCGTCGACAAGAGTCTTTCTTTGGCAAATGTTGTCAGCAAACGTCGTCGGCGAATGTCGTCGGCAATTGCCGCCGGTGACTTTCGTCGGCAGTTGTCGTCGGCGGTTATTGTCGTCGGCAATTGTTACCAGAGAGACTGCCATCGCAAATGTCGTCGGCGATTGTTGTCGGCGATTTTCGCCAGCAGATCTTTTCGACGAATTTAGTCGATATAATTGCGGATGTCGTTTTTGACAAATTCCGTCGGAATAATTGCCGATGTCATTGTTAAATGTCGTCGGAAGATGTCTTCAACAAATTTTGTCGGCAAGAGTCTTTCTTTGGCAAATGTTGTCAGCAAACGTCGTCGGCGGCTGCCGTCGGCAATTATCGCCGGCGATTGTCGCCGGTGATTGTTGTTTGCAACTGTCGCCGGCGAATGTCTTCGGCAATTGTCTACGAAAATTGTCTTTTGAAGAAAAAAAAAATTAAAAAATCATTTTGGCGGAAAAAATATTTTCCTAATTTTATATTTCGAATAATAAATAAAGGAATAATTACCGGTATGTCAGCATAAGTGCGGATGTCGTCGGTAAATGTCGTCAGCAAATGTCGTCAGCAGATGTTTTCGACAAATTTTGTCGGCAAGAGTCTTTGGCAAATGTTGTCAGCCAACGTCGTCGGTGAATGCCGTCGGCGAATATCATCGGCAAATGTCGTCGCCAGATGTCTTCGACAGATTTCGTCAGCAAGAGTCTTCCTTTGGCAAATGTGTCAGCAAACGTCGTCGGAGACTGCCGTCGATTGTCGTCGGAAAAATTTGGCGAGAAAAATATTTAATTTTTTTTTTCAGGCAATGGAAAGGGCAGAAAAAAAAACATTATTTATAAGAAATATTTTTATTTTTTTTTTCAACCGATGGAGAGGTCCAAAAAAATTAAAAAAAATTTGTCGACAAAAATATTTTCAATTTTTATTTTCAATAAGGTAAGCTCGGGTAAGTGTGAATTTGGGGCAAGTGTGAGTTTGCTCGCTATTTTCGCTAAACCGGGCGACAGCCCAATGCCATCTATTGACGAATAGCCTAAACTCATAATGAATCCATAACCATCATATAAAATACAAAAGAGATCTTGTGAAATCCAAATATTTTCCACAATTTTCTAACCTACAATTCATCAACCCGAACGCGTATAACGAGTTTATTTCAAGCTTTGAGTGTATTGTTAAAATCTAAGGTAAGAATCCATTTAATACACTTTTCTTCTGCCTAAACAATGAATCTGAGTATAGATTGCCGTTTTTTCATGAAGTTGTTTTTTTTACATTTTTCCATTGCATGTCACACTTACCCCGAAATTAAAATGTTATTGGGGAGAGTGTGACCTATCTGTCGGGGTAAGTGGGAACCTGGTTCATTTGGCCAATCTCAACAGTAATATTTTTTCAGCTATAGTTCGAAATTATATACGGAAATCTCAGAGAGCCAAACAATATACCTGGCCAGATGTGGAAGACATTGATACACTTTCTGAGGATGAAATATCAACTGTGCTTCGATCACCACTCGTCAGAAGATGGGGATCAATGAAATTGTCATTCGATTTTTCAGATTTCTATCTGTAAATTTTTCTTTTCAACATATGTTCACTTTCACGATTATTTTTTGTTTTTTCCCAATGGGGCATTTTAAATTCAATATTAAAAAGTTCCTAACTATGTTTTGAATAAAGATATCTCGAAACAAATAAATTGTGGTGAAAGTTCCTTTACTGTTTACTCACACCTGCCCCAAAGAGAGATTTACGTTCATTGATATCTTTAAATTTGGCCAGAATCACACTTGCCCCAAATTTCCGGGAAAGTGTGACCTATGGAGATGTATATCTGAATATATAAATAAAATTCATAGAATACGTTTTTCAACAGTTTTCTGTGGCGTATTACAAAGACTGACCTTCGAAGTGAATACCTGCAAAAGTTCATTGTTATATTAGTTCAGGTTCATCAGATGGACTAAATTCAATGCGAACTAATGAAAATCACGGTCACACTTACCCGAGCTTACTATAGTCAAAAGAACTAAAAAAAAGTGGCAGGAAAAATATGTTCAAATTTTTTTCCAAACAATTGAGTGAGGTCCAAAAAAATTAAAAAAAAATTGGCAAAAAAAAACATTTTCAATTTTTTTTTCAAGCAATGGACTAAAAAATTAAAAAATTGACGGCAAAATAACTTCTTTGGGTCACTGACAGGTTCGATTTACAATCAATTGAAAAAATAGAACAAGAATTGGCAGGAAAATATTTTTTTGCAGGAAAAAAATTATTTGGGCGGGAAAAATATTTTCACTATTTTTTATTTCGAAGAATAAGTAAAAGAATAATTTTGTAAGCATAAGTGCGGATGTCGTAGGTAAATTTAAAAAAAAATGGCGGGAAAAAAATTATTCTGGCGGGAAAACTATTTTCACAATTTCGTTGACTTGACAAGGTCAATTCGCTCTCGTTTAATTTTTTGTGAAACTGAAAGATCCAAAAAATATTTTGACGGAAAAAATATTTTCACTTTTTTTTTCAAACACTTGGAAAAATATATAAAAAAACTTGGGAAAAAAATTAAAAAACTTATTTTTGCAGGAATAATATTTTCAAAATTTTCATTTCGAGGAATAAATGAAAGAATAATTTTTTATTTCGAGGATAAATGAAAGAATAATTTTGTCAGCATATGTATGGATGTCGTCGGCGATTGTCGTCGGCGATTATCGTCGGTTGATGTTTTCGGTACATTTATTTTTCAAGAAATGGAAAAAATTAAAGAAAAAATTGGCGGAAAAAAAAATATTTTGGCGGGAAAAGTATTTTTACAATTTCTTCGACTTGATTGACAAGGTCAATTCAATCTCGTTCGTTCCCAAAATTTTTGGGTCACTGAAAGGTCCAAAAAAATTAAAAACAAAAATTTTGCGGGAAATATTATTTTTCAAACAATTAAACAAATGAAAAAAAAAATTGGCGGGAAAGAAATTATTATGGCGGAAAAACTATTTTCACAATTTCCTTGACTTGACAAGGTCAAATCAATCTCGTTCAATTTTTTGTAAAACTAAAAGGTCCAAAAAAATATTTGGCGGAAAAAATATTTTCACTTTTTTTTTCAAACACAGAAAAAAAAAATGGCGGAAAAAGTATTTTTACAATTTCCTCGACTTGATTGACAAGGTCAATTCAATCTCGTTCGTTCCCAAAATTTTTGGGTCACTGAAAGGTCCAAAAATTTTGCGGGATAATATTTTTCAAACAATTAAATAAATGAAAAAAATTGGCGGGAAAAAAAAATTAAAAATTATTTCGACGGAAAAAATATTTTCACAATTTTTATTTCGAAGAATAAATAAAAGAATAATTTCATCAGCATAAATGCGGATGTCGTCTGTAAATGTCTTCGGCAAATGTCGTCAGCAGATATTTTTGACAAACTTCGTCGGCAAGAGTCTTTGGCGAATGTTGTCGCAAACGTCGTCGGCTAAAATTTCTTCGGCATAATTGCGGATGTCGTCGGCAAATGTCGTCGGCAGATGTCTTCGACAAATGTCGTCGGCAAGAGTCTTTCTTTGGCAAATGTTGTCAGCAAACTTCGTCGGCGACTGTCGTCGGCGAATGTTGTCGGCAATTTTCGTCGGTGATTGTCGCGTTGATTGTCCTCGGCCGATGTTTACGGCACAATTTTTTTTTTCAAACAATTGAAAAGTCTGGCTGCTTCAATATATTTATTAGAGGTTCAAATTCAGAGTTTCCTGTTCCAGAATCTTTGTTGAAGGTTTTTTAAGTTCAAGTTCAAGTCAAGATTCAAGTTGAAAATATAAAGTTCGAGTATCCATATACAGTGTCCGCCAAAATCTTAGAACCATATGGGATTTTTTTCAACTAATGATTTCTCAAAAAATTTCATTCCACATAAAAGTTGGTGCATTCAATTAGATTGAATATGCGCATAGCCGTTCCATCAGTGGTGTGCGGTTAAGCGGGAATTGGCCGATATTTTAATTTCACTATGGAGTAAAGTGGCATTACTATACAAAATATCGAAAAATCAGCTACTTGTAGTGTTTCGCCAAATAATTTGGGTAATTTCATGCAACCCAGCATTCTTTTGCATGTGAAGATAGTGAGTGTGCAGGGGTTTGCCCTCAGTCCTTTTCTTTTGAACCATTCCTCTAAGGTCCTCAGTGCATTTTGCAATAGCTCAAAGGTTATTTAGGCGCGCTTAGGAAACTTCTTCCCAATTATCAATCTCATATCCCAAACCAAAAAAAGCGGTTTCAACATATTTATACAGTTTTCCTTCACAAGTTCTCCACTGCGGATAATTCAAGAATTCCACAGCCATTCCTATCAACAATCTCCTATCTCTGAGACAAAAAAATTATCTGGGACTATTTGGTACTCCTCTCTGCAATATATGATTTTAGAGTTGTATGTTGCTGGACTGTCCGACGGAGCCATATACTAATGAACACTGATCCGTAACAACCGTGAAATTTCCCCGCTCCAAAAAGTGGCTCAGCTTTTCTATGACTCACAGCACAGCTAGGCACACCTTTTCCATCGTAGCTTATCACTCGATCACCATCGGAATGTGTCTGAACTAGAACCGCTCCAAGGTCATACCACGACGTATCACACTGGGCGATGAATCGAGACAAATGAGAACTAGAGCAGTCACAAAACATTTCTTGGTCCATGCATAGTGAAATCAGGAACGAATTTCCTACAACATGAAAAAGTACCAAGATCTTACATCCTTTGCGGTTTTGGGTACCTACTGTTAGTTAAAGCAAATACTCTGAAGTTTATTGGGATCAACATTAAGCCCATTACTGTCCACCACTTTTCTAACGTACTGAAACTTAGGGCGACAAAAAAGACACTTTTCCAAACTCAGTGAGTTTGGCGGCTTCAAATAATTCTCGAATGTCATCGAGGTTAACGAACATGATGGGTTCAAGTCCTGATACAAGTATTTTTTTTCTTGAAGTAACTGAAGAAAACCCTTTTAGGAGGAGGTTATGAGAATGAGCCTTACATCTCAAGGTTGACTGTGAGAGTTTTATCTCTTCATGGGGCATACTCACTAAAAACATAACCACTTGGGTTCTCGGAGAACATTCCTGAGCCGCACCATTTCCAGTCTTGGAACCATCTGTGTACCTGATTTTCCCCTGTAAAATATCTTTGAGCTGCGAGCCGTCCCGTTCAGTTTTGTCTGGCACCAGTATTAGTTATCGAAGCAGTACAGTTTCGGAATGCGCTTCGTTCTCAATCCCAGCGCATCTCCGATCACAATTTTAACGATGCAGATGCTCTGCCCAACATTCAGGTTGTGCGTGTTCTGCAGTCTGGATGCACCAAGCTCTTCGTCCCCCTGCACCACTAAATAGAGAGGAGGCAACCCCTACAATTGGTGAGGATTTAATTGCCCCTGTGATTCCAATAGGGCAAGTCTCTGCATTTTGCCTAGTCTTGTTGTGGCTCCTCTTTGTTTTGTCTTGGGCAACCACACCAGCGAGACATATTTAGTGGAGGGTATGACCACTGTGCTGTACAACCCGTGCAGCAATAGTGGTTTTAGCCTCCATTTTTTCCAAAAGAACGTCTGGTCGTTTTTTCTAGATGCTGGTTCCAGGTCAGCTTGGGGTCATTACTCCAAGATATTCAACTTCCCCCGTTTTCTGTATGTCTTCCCCTCGAAGTGGTATGGATCCTGAGCCCTATGTTTTTCGTTTTTTGGTGAATGCTACTATGGTTGCTTTGTTGGGGCTGACGTTTAGCCCTTCCAAGTCCGCCCATCTCATAACCAGGTTAAGAGCTTTCTGCATGCAATCTCTAATCGTTTTGTTAAATCTTCCTACGACTACTCTATCATCAGCTTAGTAAAGGGTTCGATGTCCTTCGTCGATCAGAGTTTCCAGCAGCGAGTCCGCGATCAGATTTTGCAGAAGTGCGGATATTACACCACTCTGTAGCCATCCTCTGGCTACTACGATCTCCTCTTATTCAGTAATATGTATACGCCAGTTCCTTAACATTGAGTCTATCCAGGCCACACATGTTTCCTCGATATCTCAGTGTCTAAGAGCTCTAGTGATTGAGTTTATAGAGGTGTTGTTGAAAGCTCCTTCTATGTCCAAAAAGGCCACTAACATTACCTTTTTGTTTTTCAGCGTATTTTCCACACTTATTTAACAGCCAGTCCTGTAGACATATTGTTCGCGGTGCAGTGATCTCTCCACCAGCACGCCAGTTCTCCGAAGTCTTGAGTACAAATGACATATTACTAATTGGTCTTAGGGACTTTGCCGAGTGCTTCTCTGCTTCTCCAGGTTTAGGTATGAAAGTGACCCTAACATTGCCTCCTGCCTCCATAGTTTCGGTATACACCCAAGGGCCCAACTGCCTCTGAGTTTGTGACAGTCTGATTTGTAGTGCTTCGGGTCCCTTCTGCAGCATTGCAGGGTAGAATCCCATCTGGTTCAGGTGATTTGAAGAGTTATAATGTGTATCAAACAGTTAACCTTGATTACTTCAGTAATGAATGCGTTGAAGAGAAGCGGGCCGAGGTTGAAGCCATTGAATGGATCATATTGACACCTGTTAGTGAAAAATGACACAAGAAGGTGAATGAGAATCTGAGATAAGCCATACCCATATAATTTCGACAACAGTATTCCGTGATCAAGCCTCTCGAAGGATTTTGAGAAGTCTGTAAAAATGACGTCAGTTTGAACTTTGAGTACTTCCTGTCCCATACCCAACTCGAAATGGAACCCGGCATTTACCAACACTTTGGTAATTGATCTGTATGAGGTCGGAGTAAGAATAGCCCTTGGTAGGAGGCGACTTGAAGACAGGTGTAGATGGTCTACACGATCACTCGGTGAAATACCATCATATCGACTACATGTGCTGTGCAATGGATTATTCCGTGACCTGAAGTTATCGACCAAAACCTGAATTTGGTCGATAACTTCAGGTCACCTTTTTCCTTCAGTGATGATGATGTCTCCTCGAGTACCTAAAATACCTATTCATTCGGATATCCGCGCGAGAAAAACATGAACGTTTTAAGTATGGTATACAACAATCCCAGGAAGAGGATCCAAAAACTTGGTGGAATACAAAGTGAACAATACACAAACTGAAATTGAATGTCGCCAAAACCAAGACAATGATTATGTCAACTGAAGAGAAATCGATCCAATTGAAATTGTAACAACTGTGAAGTATCTTGATTGGCAGATGGATAATCAACTTATATCTGAGGTGGTCGCCGGTAGCGAAGCGGTTAGATGTCGGCCGTTGAAACTTTTGCTAGCGCTTGGCCAGGTTCGAATCCTGATTATGAAGAGAATATTCTCAATTTCATCAGAGTTGATATGCGACCACATGCCTTGTTTCAAAAAACAAGTGTGATGTGATAAACATTCGAACTAGTTCGAATATATTGTGCCAAAGAGGTATCAACAATGTTGAAAGAATACAGGGGTACCCTTCTCTCTAAGCGTTTCCACAAAGTGGAAAATAAAGGCAAACATCTGTCAGAAAACAACTACTTCCCTGGCTAATACCACGACGGAGATTGAACTACAAACTGACAGATATTTGTGCAACGTTCTTCAAAGAAGACCCAATTGAAAGTGCTTGTCTCGTAATTAAACAGAAAATTATCCTTCATTTGGCTGGGAATGACCACCTGCAGACATGCATGTTTCGAGGTTTATTGCCTCTCATCAGTGACAGGGTAGGTCGGACAACATTATAATTGTCCTGTCCCTGCCAAATGAACAATAATCAACTGTATAACTAATATTTCCCCACGGATAACACCACGATCTACAATCAAGTTGATCGAAGCGCCATCCGCACGGAACAAGACAAAACACTCTTAATCAGCACAGTCTCCGGGAAGAGAAATCTGTAAACATTCGAACTAGTTCGAATATATTGTGCCAGAGAGGTATCAACAATGTTGAAAGAATACAGGGGTACCCTTCTCTCTAAGCGTTTCCACAAAGTGGAAAATAAAGGCAAACATCTGTCAGAAAACAACTACTTCCCTGGCTAATACCACGACGGAGATTGAACTACAATCTGACAGATATTTGTGCAACGTTCTTCAAAGAAGACCCAATTGCAAGTGCTTGTCTCGTAATTAAACAGAAAATTATCCTTCATTTGGCTGGGAATGACCACCCGCAGACATGCATGTTTCGAGGTTTATTGCCTCTCATCAGTGACAGGGTAGGTCGGACATTATAATTGCCCTGTCCCTGCTGCCAAATGAACAATAATCAACTGTATAACTAATATTTCCCCATGGATAACACCACGATCTACAACCAAGTTGATCGATGCGCCATCCGCAAGGAACAAGACAAAACACTCCCAAGCAGCACAGTCTCCGGGAAGATGTGAGTTGTCTTGATGCTAATTCCGAAGTCTGGTGCTTGCTTGGAGTGCGCACCGACCATCCGGAGTGGTGCTGTAGGTTTTCCGGTTTTCCTGCAGCTGAAAAGTGAATACGCCTCCAAAAATCAGTAAGTCGTCCTCTACCCGCACAGGCTATACCTTTGGGTACACTCTATGAGTATTTATGAGGGGGTATGATTATTACTAGTATTATAATATTCGATTGCTAACAACTCATCTGATGATATAAGGATCACAGTTTACAGGTCAATTTTACGACCCCATTTTGATTATTTTGCAAAGTAATTTATATCGATTCAATCAAAGTAATAAATATTTAAGAATTTAATCATAATCACTATTTCAAATGTTTAATTGATGATGAAGCGATATGAATTGATTTCTATGGAAATTCAAATATTTCTAAATTTCTGATTGGTGGAATTACTCTATCTATATTCACATACAATCGATTTATAAGAGGCAATTTAACTCAATTGCACGTTACGAATGGTTGAAAATCAAACGAAAAAAATAATCAATATTATTTTATATTAGGGACGAATATTTCTTCTTCTACCAATCCATTTCAATGCTCGTTGTTATCATCAGCTGTTTCCTTTCATCGGAAAACCAAGTGAGGTCCATTTCCCAAAATGAATCATAAAAACATGGTTTTCTGTTTTGTGCCAAAAGCTATTTCACTCCCGTCGGCTGAATTTAATTTGAGCTCCCACAAGTCCCCGACTTCTGAGGGTTGCTCGTAAGGATGCAGCCGGTTGACGCATATAACAATTTTTTTTACAACAATTTTAAGGCGTCTTAAAATACTATTCTCGTTTCTCATACATGGAATACGGCCCTTTAACACACACTGACAGTTTTAAATAGCCATTTGTCTCTTTAGTGATATTTCACTTGAAAGCTGCTCACTATTTAGAACACCGCAGAAAGGTTAGAGATGTCTATGTTTTATACATATTTTTATGGACAATGCTCTTTAGAATATCACCAATCGTTCTACTGTTAGCGGTTCTATCTAGACTGACTCGTCGAACTCAGTCTTCATATCCATTTGGCTTCCCTTTGGAGAGATGCCGTTCATGTCTTTCCCAATGCTCGTTTTTCCAACAAACAGCGAAGGTATGGGGGAATTTTATAATGGGATTCTTACCTACTTTCCATCTGCTCTAACGTTGTTCTAAGAAGATGACAGAATTAAAAACACCATTTTAATGAAAACAATAATAGCGAGTGCCTACCTACTTCTAACAGCAATAAAATTAATATGAAAAAATTTTATTTAGGAAATTTCCTTACACCATGGTGCTTCTCAATAAAACAATAGTAAAGTGCATAAGTTGAAAATATATTTACAATTTTTCACAAATTACAACAATACATACATTTCTTGTACTTAAAACTATAAAAACAATAACAGGCAAGAAATACAACAGCCTAGCATTTAAGACTTTACCTTTTTACACCAACTTTCAAGTAATAATAAACAAACAATTTCTATGTACAGAATCAGCTAGCTACAATTTTCATATGATTTTAGCATTAGTTTAAATATTTTTGGCACAGTATTTTATTTAATACTGCATAAGAACATCAACAACAAGGAGCACAGCGTTATAGAAAGTAATACCTCTATAATCATAAACATCTTAAGTTAGATTTCAAATAATTGAAAAGTATCCATCTTGAAATCCTGTATTGAACAATATTTAAAATAAAAATTCCATCAATATCAGATGTTTCACTCATTCCAGCCTTAAGGAATACATTCAAGAAACTGAGAAAATAACTTTTTGAAACATCTAGAATGCTCATCACTTGTAGCTACTAAGGAGTTCATAAATTAATTTTGAATCAAATCAATGTAAGTATTCATATATACAGAAGCCTAAACTAGCATTTTATCACAAAATTCAATTGCTTCGAATTGGAATTATTTTTAGAATCACAATACATTCAGAGAAGCAAACTATACATAAAATAACAAAATATGCACAATCATTCTACAATTAACCTGCCCTTTTCAATATGAAGTGTAATTTCCGTCTTTTTGAAAAAAACTAAAAATTTTTACTTTGCATCCCATTGGGAATGCATTCCAGAACAGTACGAATTAACTCGTATGCGAAATATTTTCGTATTGCAGCCAAATAATTCAGTTAAAAATATATTGAACTAACAAACCAGTGGATTCTACTTTATCTGGTTTGACGTCATCAGGTTTCAAACCAGAACAGAAAATATCATTGTCAGACGAAATAAAATAGATTACCATTGGTTTACAGACGTTGAAAATTTCGAATTACATCTGGGGTAATAGTATGAAACAAATTCTCCAAACAGATCTCAGTTTACTCATTAGAGTAACCACCATTTCACCAAACTTGAAGTATTAGGTACTTTTCATTGTTACAAAATTTCCACACAGAGATGACTAACTTCCTGTTGGCCCAATTTCAAATAAGACAAATAAGCAGTAAGTACTCAGAAACTGGTGAATAGGCCATTCAGTTTCAGATTCTAAAATGATTCAGATTTTTCCATCGTCACCTATTGGCAGTGATGTTTTCTTTTCTAGTTTGAAGCCTGGTTTTCAAACTGAGTAAAGTAGAATACTGCAAGTCGCTTAGTTATTCAATACTTCAGTTTTACTATTGCACTCGATTTATATATGAGATTCACTGAAAACACTCCCTCAAATGAAAGAAGGAACACTCTATATTTATCAACATTTAGTTGGATAACATATATACAAACATCTGTAACAAATGGCAACACATGAACATAAAAAAATAGTGTTTTATAATTAACAAAAGTAACTTTCAAGATTTGATATCAAAAGTATTTTGCAGTGATTCTGGAATGCATTGTCAATAAAATCAAACAATATCCTGTTACAGTATTACAAATAAATAAAATGCACAACTATTGCACATCCAGTATAAATCAGTCTCTATTTTGATGTTTCTGTTTTACATATAAGGCACGTCTCCTTTTTCAAACGTGGGATTCAAGTGGAACTTTGAATACCGTTGATTCTGGAAAACTCTGAGGACGAGTCCCAATCAAGTGCTGCCTTAGAGCTACAACCATATTGTCAGGACCTATCAAGTTGATTTCAAAGAAAAATCGATCTCGACGAGCAGAACTCAAATCCGGCGAGCTGGTGCGCAAATGTTTCTCCTTCAGATTTTCCGAGTTTCTACTGGCTTCTTGGTTTTTATTATCCATCAACCAAGTGACTTTGTCAGGATCTTTAGTTCCTCCGACAGTATGTCTTCGTTTGATAGAACGATCTGGCATTCCATTTTTTCGTTTATTTTTAGTGATGTCTCTGATTCTTCGGTTGTTCAGTGAAAGTTCACGACGTTTGTTATTATTACTTTCAGTTTTTTCAGTCTTGCTCAAACTATCTGACCTTTTCAGTTTATCTCCTGTCTTATTTAGGCTTTCGGATCGTTTCAACTTATTGTTTGGTGATACTGTTCTCTCGGGTTTATTTAAGGACTCGGAACGTTTCAATTTCGAACCACTTTGATTAAGTTTGTTATTGGGAACTAATGCACTTTTGCTTACAAGTCTATCATTATCAGGTACATTGTCGATAGCCATTGTATCTTCTTCTTTTTCCTTATCCATAAATTCTTTTTCTTCCTTCTTGTGGAACGTCAAAGTACCAAACTGGCTTTTATGTAAACTAGGGTTTCTGTATAGATCACTAGCCTGCGGTATGTTCTCTTTATCTGAGTGAGATTTTTTGCTGGGTTGTTTCTCCGGAGAATCATCCACAAAGGGGATATCTTCAGCTGCCATGATAGATTGTAAGGAATGATCTCTATTGGTTAGTTTCTCATCAAAGATCTTGGTCATTGTGTTCAATAAAGATTCTGAAAAAAAAAGAAATAAAATGTCATGTTTGCCAATATTTTCATGTCAATTCGAAAAGTATGAAAAATTAATGGTATTTTTTTAATCATGCCCTACTTTTTAGTACAAATATGTTCGGTTTTCCCCTTTTTTAATTCAATTCATTTACTTATAAAGTAGAAACCAGGCGAGTGCGAACATAGGCCGAAGAATGTAGAGGAATTCACTCTTGTCCACTCTTGTCTACCTTTGACATTGAACTACATCTGCATGGTGCGACCATGGCGTCAATCAAAGTACCTGCCTGGTGAAATGAACCAATTTTCTTCTACACTTTACTAAATCATTCCAGATTCTTATGTATGACCTTGAATATTCCTATTCTCTTGCGTGCAGCAAAAAGAAGTTGAAGCTTGTGCAGCTGATTTTAAAAATCAAGAGAAATTGTACTTGGTGTTAATAAATTTATTAAATTGCAAAGCGCTTTTGCGATACCTGCAAATAAGTAATAATTAGAAATTTTGAAGTTGGGTAAATTGATAAAAAGATATAAAAGTTGGATTAACCTAACTTCAAAATGTTTAAGTTGGAAAAATTGATAAAAAGAGATAAAAGTTTATCAATTTACCTAACTTCAAAATTTCAAATTATTACTTACTTGCAGGTATTCTGCCGTCCTAAGTAAAAGTACCGTATCAGCTATCTGCTATTTTGCTTACAATTCTGTAGATCCGACCTTCTGACATTGGAAATTCTTGAACTTTCTTATAAACGGCAATATAATTCGTTAATTTTGGCTGTTTAAACCAAGTATACCTCATCTTTGTTTGGTAAAGAGCAAAATTTATAGGTGTTTAAACCTACAGAATCTTTTATCGCAATATTCATATCTTTTGTAGATAAGGTACTTCTGCTTAGGACGGCAGTATTGCTCTGATGATGGCATAATGCCGAAAGCGCTTTGCAATGTAATACATTTATTTACTCGAAATATAATTTCTATTGAGTGACTAGTTACGTGTAAACAGCTCTAACAAAGTTTACCGATTTAAGAAAAGTCAAGCTTCATAACGTAAATTATTCATAAACCATATGGTATAAATAACTTTGTTTAAGACACGCGTAATTTCGAGTACGATGAGCGAAGCGACAGTATTCATAAATATTTTCGCGTGTAAACGGAAATCATACACAGATTTTTTGGTAAAAGTAATCTAATATTGGTAAGCCAACCTGTTTACCAATATTTATGGCACAAGGGACCATTTTGCTAGAAAATCTTTATACAGCTATGGTGAAATATCGGCATATAGCGTTCCCAATACGCGATGGAGAGTCAAGTATTCAACTGGACTACTGTTCTCCTCCCTACAGTTTGCCTCGAGTACAATTTACGTGACATTGTCCGTAAGTCAACCGCAGTCGTAGCAATATTGGGAATGCTGTATGCCGAAAATATTTTCCATATCTGTATATGAACCATTCTTCCGCCAATCTCAAAAAAAAAATGTTTATATCGAGATATTCGTTGACTGTTGCCAATACCATTATTTCCTTCATTTTCCTTTCATCAGCGTCAACTGGAACTTGATGTTTTCCAGGAAAAACGCAATAAATTTTCTGTAATTTTTTGTTATGACAAAATGAGTTCAAGAAATGGAAACTACCCAAAACACCAATATAAGGTCAATATATCTCGACGCGCGTTTCACCAACAAAGTTGGCATATTCATTGACGTTGTTTTGGTTTTTGGGTAGATTCCATTTCTTGAATTTCATTCACACTAAAGGTTCCAAATATTCATTTATTTGAAAACGATGAGTTGTCGAAATGTTTGACGAATCGGTTTCTTTTCGCACGAATTGAGTTCCCTCTATAAAACCACAACAATCTTAACTTTTTCTGACACGTCATAAAATTTTGACGTGTGCTTTTGTGTAAATGGGCATAAGTAAATTCGTTCACGGACCTATGTCCGGACCTATGTCCGCACTTGCCTGGTTCTTACTGTATAAAATGTTTCACGAACATATTTTATTATTGTGTTTTTCAAGGTACATACAATGTAATAACTGGAACAATATGCATTATTATTTATATACAGTAGTTCTCAAAGCATTACCAACAGAGAATTAATAAAAATACTAGAGAAATTGATAATTGTCTGAACGAATGTTTCCTTGACAACGGTCGATGATTTAAGTCAAGGAGCAACATATTACTGAATTTTGCTTTTCGTTATTCATTGGGCGGGGGCTGGGCAATTGTTAACTGACCTTATTTAACAATTTCTACTATGTTCGTAGCCCTGTGAGAACTACTGTATAATGGAGTAGAGTAGACAAATATTCAGTTGTAATATGAAAAATTAGAAAACTTGAGTCTGAACTAAAATAATATTATTTAATGCACCTCTGAACTGCAAAAAGTTGATTAACAGAGGAATCTTAAGTAAAAGGCAACACAGTTGAAAAACATCCATAAAGCGTTTACTTATAGAAGGCGTTCCATGAATGATAAAATATACTTCTCATTCCAATCAATTTATGAAAGAAATTGTAACTATCAATAACTTCTGAAATAAATGAGGAATGGGATGAGATAGATGATATGAAAATAAAAACAAAAATTTATAATAGCTACTGAAACAATAAGGTTGGTTATGGTTTTTTACACGTAGTCTCCTAGATGGAACTAGTATTCAAATTCTTGCCGTATTTGATATTTGCCTTCTTGAAATTATGTGAAAGATTGTTTGGCCTAATGAAATCCATTCATGAAGAACCCAGTTAATTTAACATCAAACAGATCATTATTCATTTTGTTACTTGAAGCTGTGCTCTATTGGAAAGTTTAGCTAAAGCCTACAATTTGCGGAAAGCGTTGTTTTAGGTGCGCGCAGTATTCTACCTCTTTTTATAGTCTGTTGTACATATGTCTTGTTCTAGGTGGCCTCTGGGGGGCAATGGTGGGGGGTCTCACTGACCTCCAACCTCTAATTGGCGGAAAAGATGCACTATTTCCTAACATTCAATAAAAATTTGATATGAATAATCTAATCTAATTTAGATTGACACTGGATGAAATAAGTGATGAAATATTTGAAAACTTACCACTCTCGTCATTTGACAGTTTGTTCAATGAGTCTAATGATCCTGATCTCTGACTTTCAATCTGAAAATAAAAATCTTAAAGTCAACAAATGCAATTTTATGGACGTATATTTAACAACTATAACTCACATATTACAATATTGGAAATTTCATAGGGTTCATATTCATATCCAAACTTTTTCATTTCATGATTTAGTTCAGTCGACAGGTTGTTTCAGATAGAAAAAGGTCAGAAGTTAATGAAACTTTAAGATGTTGTTCAGGGATGGTTGATTAACATTTTCTCAAGTTTTGGACCTCGAGGACCCTGTGCTAAAAAAGTAGGGGGGGGGAAACTGCAAATTTTTCGACCTTGGTGTGGTTTTTCCTCAATAACTTTTTTGCCTTACGTTCTACAGCAAAAACGTCGTTTTAATTTTTTGTAGATCGTCAAATTCCCTACGAATAGAACGAAGAATAGGTAATTTTTCAAATTTCGCCACAAAATGCAGAATTCCATCCTATTTCTTCTGTTATACAAGAAGTATGATGAAATGTAGTTGCTATTATAATTCCTACTTGAAATCACCAACTTCAGATAACCCCCACCCCTGCTTGCCCACCAGTTGTGTCAAGTCGTTCCTCTCAAGGACAAGAGAGTGTCGGGCCGAGGGGAGTGTGTGATCAGCTACAGCAGTAAAAAGCTGGAAAACAATAGATGTTAGAACACTGCTCCTGTGGAACTGCGGAATGCAAACGATGAGCCAATATTCAATTCAATTCATTAATTCCAAGAAGATATGGACATACTTATTCTGTTGACAGCATTAGCTACGTCCACAAAAATCATCTACCTTCAAAAAAGTGGAAGAGGCAGTGGTCCCAGTGTCCTCTACTCGCCAAGTTCCTGTCCCTTTCCTCCCAAGGACATACTTTTCCTTCACTCAGTGAGTGGTTGTGATAACACTTCAGCACCGTTTGGATTGGGGAAGAAGAAAATTTGCAGTACCTACATGAAGAATACCTCTCTCTCTGCAGTAGTGGCCCCGTTTCTCACACCAAACGCTACTCCCCAGCAGATCAGCGACGCTGGAGAAAAGTCCCTGGTAGCAGTTTATAGAGGCAACATTGACAGAGACAATCTCGACGACCTAAGGTACCAATTATTCACACGATCAGTGACGAAGGCTAAATTACAACTAGCCCGCCTACCACCAACAAGGGACGCTGCCAAGTACCACTCCCTCCGCACTTACCAGCAAGTACAGGCATGGTTGGGCAATGATCTCCTCCCATCAGTATGGGGCTGGAGCTTAACCACACGAGGAGTACTACCAATCCCCACAACCAGAAATGCTGCGCCGGATGACATCCTCCATATTGTTTCCTGCAAGTGCAGCAAAGGCTGTACCAGCGGAGCTTGCGGCTGCAAGAAAGCAGGTTTCCGATGCTCAGCAATGTGCAAGCACTGCACAGGCCACTCCTGCGAAAACGCCCCCGCAACTGATTTGATCGAGGAAGACTCGCCAGAAATATTGGACGAAATCGACGACAGCGACATCATTGACAGCCTTATTGCTCAGGAGGACGACGAGCTGTTACGAGCAGAACCAGCGGCTAAGAAATCTCGGCAGGAAATGTAATGAGTACAAATGAGTACCTACCCACCATGATTAGCTACCCACCATGATTAGCTATAATATATTTATTCCTCAATATAATATATGCCTTGAGAATAACTTAATATTGTTAATTTCATTAATTTTTTTCACGAAAGGACTACGTCTTTTTTTCTTCCTGTCCTGGGATAATTATAAAGGGGAACGGGGGGATATCGATCCGAAAAGTAACTGATATCAATACCAAAATGATGTGAAGAGGTATGGTTGGCTTTCATCAGAAAGTTAGCTTTTGAGAATTGGGGTTGGGTGGGGGAAGGAGGAGTGGGGTGTCCAAAGTTGGTGACTTCAACTAAGAATCATAATTACTGCAACATTTCATCATAATTCGGGTATAACAGATGAAATAAGCTGTAATATTGCATTTTTTGTCATTTCTTAGCAAATTTTGAAACATGACCTTTTTTTTGACGTGCCATATCTCGGTAGCGAATTCACATACAAACATGTTTCTTCAGTCAAAATTGTAAAAAAAATACGCTCTACAAAAAAGTATCGATGTTTTTTCCGTAGGACGTAAGAGAAAAAGTAATCGAGGAAAAATCGGAAAGGTCAAAAATTTTGCAGTTTCCCCACTTTTTTCGCACAGGGTCCTCGAGGTCCAAAACTTGAGAAAATGTTGATTAACCATTCCTGAAGAACCTCCCGAAGTTTCATTAACTTCCGTAATTTTTCCACCTAACCCCACTTTTTTCTACCTGTCGACTGAACTAATTAAGAAACCATGAAAAATGATACAAGGGTATAAATGAGCCTTCACAGCATAAGCAAAAGTTAGGAATAGTAAAACAAAAAAATGTATTTTTCAAGTTGATTTTTTTTTGGTTATCAGGACAGACAGACCAAAACCTAATAATTGTGTATCATACACAATTTTTCATCATACCTGAACCATACCATAACTTCAAAAAAAATACTGGAAATGATTAACTTATAAAGTGAATACCTTTCTGTCAGAATAATTTCTGGTATAAAAATTTGTACATAAATAATTAATAATTGACGTTACCCAACAACCTTTAAAACACGCCGTCTTTTAAATTTAATGTTCTGCAAGGTTTTAATTAATTTAACAAGGATTATAATGCAGGAATGCTTGATAAAATAATTGTATTTTCAACTGAAATTTTTGAGATTTTCTTGCATGATTTGAGAATAAGTAACAATAATAGTTGAATAATGATTACTTATTTTATGACTGATGACAAAAGAACCCTCTTTGAGTAACAGGATGAATTCCACAAAAGCCACGCCAGGTGAGTAATGAATTGTGACTCGCGACAAGCAAATTCATTACTCAACAGTTATACAGATAAAAGTAATAGAGAACGTTCGTAGATCAGTACAGCAGAGGTTCATGGCTCAATTAGATAAATAGCTGGACACACTGCAATTCATTAGCTAAGTTGTGTGGATTTGAATCTCAAACGGATGACTGGCAAGTTTTTTCAAATCATTTCTTTATATCTTACTATCTTATGTACTAAAAATAAATTCATCCAATTTTTATTTTCTTCCATAGCAGAAATACATCGTCGGTTTAAATCAAATGGTGAACATTAGTTAAAGCCATTGAAAAAGTAAAGTATTTTACTTGCGTGTAATGGCTAATTATGCACTCGAATAATTTACGACGCTCGCCTAGAGCTTGCGATGCAAACTTCATTCTCATGATCATATTACACTCTAGTTAATATACTATTGTAACGGGTTGAAAAGTAATTAATAGTAATGTCATAAACTTCCCCCGGTAGCTAAAATACAACTGAACTGAAATGAGGCTTTCTTGTCACTGAAGAACTTCAATCTTTCAACAAACACAGCCAACAATTTAAAGAAAATTTTCAAAATTTCGGTAGATACTTAAATTGCTATTGAATTGATATTATCTTATGTGACAAGTGTTATAAACGCCGTATATACCTTACTTTTTCTATGAACTGAAATTTAAACATTCTCTCCTAGTCGATTTCTCTACAAACCAAGACCAAGTCTGTGATACCGGTTTTGACCACTGAAATCAAACAGTAACCAAAGTGATGTGTTTAATTACACGGAGTGTAGGAAAGTGCTTCACTTCCATGCAAACAAAAGGACCTAGTGTTTTTAAAAATTAAGATAAAACCCAGATTGAGAATCTGTTATTAATCAATTATTTAGCACAGTACAATTCGAAACGCTAAATGCCCTTGGGACTAAATGAGCTTGGCTTCAATTACTCCTAAAATTGTATGGATGGTCTACCCAGAAAAATACTGTGAACACGTGCCATCGTCGGAGCCAACAGCGGCCTCTTTACTACACACATTAAGTCTAACATTGATGCAACATTGTTCGTCTAACGCCGATTCAACACACTGGCTTCAACATTGGCATCAACAACGTTCTTTCAATGTCCTGTGTCTATTTTATTGATATGGAAAATATTGATCAATACTCTTTTCGATTTTCTTTAGAGGTATGTTTCGAGGCATTGTAAATATGAGGTGAAATAATCAGTTGCTTCCTGTGCTAGTTTTACAGGTGATTTCATAATTGGCGATCAACCATCGAAATACTAGGGCCAAAATTATGAATTATTGAATTCCATCATTGGTATAACATTTGTGGTGAAAATTCAAAAAAATAAGAAATTCAAAAACAAAGAATTACTTGGGCTGATTCATTTCAAATTATGAATTGAACAAATGATATATTATTTTATGAATCCGGATGATACAATACTGCATATTTGAACGTTATTCCTGGATGCCTAGATAATGATCAACTAACATTCCAGACAATTGAAGATAATAGGTAAAATATGTTTTATTGAACCAAACTCACCTCATTTTCGTACTTGACTTTTTTCATATTTCCATTGGAAACGTCTACCGAACTGGAATTTACATGCTCCACAGAACCGCTCCTCCTGATATTCCCTCTTGTCACCCTCCTTTCGCTCGCACCATTATCAGTAACATCACTACAAATCACACTCATGTTTCTGTTCGTGTCACCATTACTCACTTGACTTTTTGCACTCAAATATTGAAATGTAGTATCGCCATTATTAATAACATTTTTATTATTATATTGCACTGAGAAATTACTACTATCCATTGCATTCAAACTGTTCCTAGTATGTTCCGGAATCACTGTACGTGTGAAAACATTGGAAGCACTATGTGTTTTTGTAAGATGGTGAACATCCGTCGGTTTTACTAATAGCCTTGCATTCTGATTGACATTGCTTGCTGATGAACTCAGTTGTCCCATCGTCCGAGTATCTACAAAAAAAATATTCAATTGAAGCATCATTACTAGAGTCGAAAAAGTATGAGAAACAAATTTAATAAACCATAAAAATACACTAAAAACAAACAAACTCAGCGAATTGAACAACACCCATTTCCTGGATATAGATCCTCGTCACTCCATAGCTTTTTTGACAAATTATTTAGAGTTATTACATTAGATTTCAGACCTTTTTGGAATCTACAGATCGGGGATCTTATTCTCAAGTTTTTACATATACGAATTGAATTACTGTTTTATGGCAATACGTATAAAATAAGTATGATTATCTCCTGAAATTGAACGATTCGAGAATAGCCCCCATGTTAAGAGATAAATAACATGGATATGGATAGATGATACAAAACATTTTCACATGGGTAAATCATTTGACTAGTTCATAATGATATCTTATTGAAAAACTATAATTAGTAGGTAATACAATAGGATACATTTTGTGTCCCCTAGTATTTCTAGCTTTTTGTAACGATATTTCAGATGAATGCACATCAGAGATATGACTGGAACGTATGCTCACCATCGTGAGTTTTAGAGAGTAAGTATTTTTCTGTTCTTGAATTGTATGTACACCAATGGTTCCAAATTTGTGATTGGTCAAAGAGGGTCCAGAAACACATGATATAGGGTTTAACAGAAGCTCATCAGCGGTACCAAAATAGTGATATTCAGATATATTTCGGTGATACGAGGAATTGCTCTCAACTAGTTAGAAATCAAGATACACTAAATAGCATTCTAGTAAAAATTTAAAACAAATCTATTGCACAAATTCTAAACTAAGTTTCTTTTCTAACAATCCCAATGGATGTAACCTACAGAGAATGTTTCATAGTAATGGGAACTATCTTTTGCCTTTACTATTTATAGCTGTTACCAAAAACTCAGCTTTATAACTTTTGGTAGTTATAATAATAATTTATTCATCCTTTATGTTCACAGATACCATGATATAGAATAAGTCAAAAGGGAGAAGTGCCTAGATACAACAAACAGTTTTATAATCTACTACCAGTAGATCATGTTAGCTTTAAGTTCAAGAATTAAATTGTTGTAACATTCCTTACATAAAAAAATTCCTTAAACATCGGGCTTTTCCGTACAGAGTAGTGCCATGTTTGGGAAGCCTAATAAGTTTTGAGGATCGATTTACGTACTCGTTGCAATCTGAATTGAGAGAGAAATTATTATTACTTCTGGCGTATGAATGCGTTTGTAATTGTACATAGAAGATAGAGTGAGAATTCCATGTTCTTTGGAATGATTACGACATGTTTCTCTATAGTCCAAGTTGAGCAATTACCGTATAACCCTCTTTTAAGAAATGAATAATCTTGATGCTCCACCCGATATAATGAAATTGTATGAAATATTGGAATAAAGAAGACATCTTTCAGTTGTAATATAGCAAAGTAACTGCAATTACATTTTTTGCAAATATGAATAATATTAGTATTCCAACCTATATTACTGTCCACAATACCTACACCTAGAAATTTGGTACATTTTGAAAAAGGGACTTCTATTTTCAGACATTCAAATAATTTCTTGTAAAAAATTGCCTACAAATGGTTTTAGCAGAATCGATTAGCAGAGTTCCTTCCACACCAAGTGGTAAGTTTACTTGACAATACACTCATTTTTGTAATCTTCAGGCTTATCTGCATCAGTGGCCAGTGGACGAATATAATAGGAAGATTATTTACGTACAGCAGGAGAATCAGCGGACCAAGAATTTTTTTTTAAACCAACAATTTTCAACACCAGCATCAATGTCAAATGGAAGAGATCTCCGATTGTCAATACTTAATGTGAATAATTAGTTATAGTTCACATAAAATATGGCGGAACTTACCTATATTATTTACAGAAATTTCCGTTTTCCTGGGAAGTTGTAACATTGCCTCTGTCTCTTGTTTAAAGTTTTGTATTCTTCTATGAAATTCATCCTTGTCAGTTTCATATTTGAACCAAGGCACCTTTTCTCTTGGTATATTCTTCTTTTCTATATCTGATACTGTTGTTGGGATATCCTCTACCATTTTACGATCAGGAACTGCGCACTAAGAACGATATAAGAATTTTAAAGAAAATAGAAGTGGATAAAAACTTCATTATCAACATTTTATGTAACAAAATAATAGTTATATATTGTATGTGTATAAGCTTGAGCGTTTAATTTTCTTGAGCGAATACAATGTATCTAAAACACGCATGCAAAACAAAGTTTCATTTACAATCACATTCATTTAGAATCAGAATCGCCAACATTTTTTTCGTCAAAAAATTATTTGACATGCTCTGACAGCGGCTCTCAACTTTTCAAAAATTATTGAAATTATGTAAAAAAGAATTTCACAATTATAGAAGCAGGATTCTCTATTAAAACTGCGGAGACGTGTAGAAATTACACGTTTTTAGGCCTGAAGAAGTTATCCAACGACAGATTCTTTTTACAATATGCTAATCAGAAATGTACTTCACGATCTGTTGGAATCAACAATTTGTTGAGAGTTCCTACAAGAGTCGATTCATTTTTGAATCTGGCAAACACAGAAGCTTATAGCGGCTATTATATGAGGCGCACTCTGACAACCTTACTGCTAATAAAGGTGCTGATCTTACAACAATTAAACGACATAGAGGGGAGAGAAGATCAGCTGTAGCAGAAAATTATATCAAGAGCAAAAAAATCCAAGGTTTGAGTAATAATAATTACTTACAAGAATAGACATCCATTAATTCTAGATATCAAAAACTTCTGAAACTGATGACAACTACAAAATGTCTATTGGTATAAATGTTAGTATTAATAATAAATAAGTAAAATGTGATTGAGTCAAGACTGTATTTTTCATTAGTCCACTAGTGGAATGAAGTTATTTAATTATTCCACTAGTGGATAAAGTCGTACTTTATACGGTTTATAATTGTGGATAAAATTTCAATTATAAGGTAGATAAATAAAATTATGACTCCATTTGGAAAATTACTTTAATGCTGTTAGTAAGTAAATTCTAAAAATGTATAATTTGTTTTCTTCTAGATTGAGAAGAAATTATTTGCACTTTGTAGTCGACATTATTTAAACATGTTTTCTTGAAATTTATTGACTTTTCGAACGTTAAAAATACACTTCTTACTTCTTTGAGATCTGAGGGAGAATATGACTGTATCGGGAAGACTTTGATATTAGTTGGTGATACAGCCTCATCCTTGGATTCCTGCAAAGAATGGCCTTTGTTGGGTTTCCGTTTTACTTTCCTTTGGGCTGCAGAAATTATAGATGAAAACAGAGCACCATTCTTTTCTTTCTGATCCTTTAAAGCTGCAAGTTTACATAAAATTAGAATCAAAATGGCATTCAAACACATTCTAACTCACCTTCATATTTGCTAATATTATGCAATAACAAAGCCTGATTGTGAGTAGACTCCAAATCTTCAACACTGTCTGGGAGGCCAGTGGGAACAGGGAGGTTTTCTTCATTTTCTTTTTCAGGAAAGAACCAATCAGCCTGCGAATAATATTCAATTATAAAATAACAGAATGCTTTTGGTTGAACTTATTGCATATTTCTAATAATAATGTCTCTAGATTTTAAAAGCGGTTCATAAGTCACTTCATTATTTAGTGCCAATGTCTAAGATATGAATCCATTATACCCTCTCATTACATCTCCCCATTGTACCTCAGTTTTTTTGCTGCATATGGCACAGTGAGATTGAACCATCTCTATACTACTTATTGCAACTCTTACCAAAAGGTTTCCCTTATTTTGCCCTCATAAGAATCGAAAAGCAGAACAAAATTGCAATATAAAAATTTAATATGAAAAATTTCTGGACATTAAGAAAAAATAAACTCTCAGTCTGACTCGGCTGGGTTATCTCTAAAATGCATAACAAAAGTCAAACAAATCGAACGCAAATTGAAGCTATTTGATATAAATGTCCTACAAGTCAATATAGGTATATGAATATTTCAGTGAACATATATTATTATTCTCTGAAATAAACTTCCACCATTTCATCTACATACTATACTCACATGGGTCAACAAGGTTTCCACAATTTTGCATTGGTTGGTCATATTATTTACCATACTCTCCATATTCTCCCCTTCAGGTCGAACTATAGTAGGACCAAACACAATTGCCAAATTCTTTGCTTCCATCCTATTCACTTGACAGTTATCCGCCACCCTCTTTAGGTGCATAATGATGTGTTTCAGAGTGTGATAGTTATGTTTAGGTAGATCCCTCACCAACCTTCGCAGTTGTTCCATTCGTTCTTTAGGATTTTCAATTTTATCCGCGTTGATGAATCTGGGGTATAGCTGAACGGTGATTAGGGAGTCAGGCATCTTTCTGAAATAGGATTTCAACAGACTGCTCACTACATGCAAATCGTTCCATCTAGGATCCTCTAGAGGTACATCGTCAAAGTTTCTATTAACTTCTTCGGTAAGGGCAGTAATGGAAGCATTATTTCCGGGCACTCGGTATATACCGATCGTATGCAATCCTCTCTCGTCGATGATATCAGTACAGACTTCGACGAACCTCGGTAAGTACATGTTACTCGTCGACGGCAGGCAATCTTCTATAGGTATACCAAAGGTTGAACCTTCTGGTGCTGTAGGAGAACTCGGACTGTTTCCGCCCTGATTGAATTTTCTGAACTGTTTCACCATCCTTCCCCGCCAAGTTTTCGATTTTGGACTCGTTGAAGACGGATCAGGAAGTTGGGATGGTTTTCTACTCTTGCTAACTGGAGACTGGCCAGTTGGTGAACGGTTTCTCGAGGTGGCAGCTTTTGATTTGTTCAACTGAGGAGACAGATGACTCCCTTGCACCTGGATAGTAGTTGAGGCTGGTACCATTTGTGGCACTGCCTGTTGCTTGCTATTTAGAGGTTCCTAAAAAACAAGAGTCCTGATAAGAGAAGAGGCAGATGTCTAAATATAAGGTCCTATCCTATTATTCTTTTGAAAATATGAGAAAAGGTACACAGTTGTTACTTGTTTATTATTGATAAAACTTATCTCGATAATGAAAAATTTGGCCTTGACCAAACAAATCAGTTATATGTTATGGTGTCAAGAGGTCGGATCTGTGTCTTATAAATCCTAACAATCTCAAGATGTGTGGAAAGGTTAACCGTAACATAGTTCTTGATTCTACCTTATGTTTAGAATTTAGATGTATTTTTTTTTATTTTGTTACGAATCTTCCAGGTTTCCAGAGAGAGAAACGCCTCAGAAGCTCCTACAAGCTTGTGCGAGCCAGGAAAAGATCCGGGACCGATGGCGGGCTTTGAACCCAAGACCTTATGTTTGTAAGGCGAGCGCTCTACCACACGACCAACACGGCCCATATAATGATCGCCTTCAAACTACATCCCTCTTAGCTTCAATTAGTTCAATAATGTAATTAAAACACTACCTAAATGAAATAATCCGATATGGGTAAATAATAATTTATTGCTTTTTCCTGATTTTCATTCTGTTTTGAAATAAGAAGCATTAGCAGCCAAATTCGATTCGAACATATTGTAGAACATAGAATAATTAATAGTCACCATAAAAACACTGTAAGGTATTATTTGGTATACCGAAAATTAATTATTCATCTTGGTGACGTGCGACATTACTGGCATTAACCGTTAAGTCGAAAAAACGACACTTACATATGGTGGAAGTTTGTTCAATATTGCTTCCCCCATAATTTCATACTACAGAAAGCCATAAGCCGTGAAAGATCTGAAGGTAAATTATATAATTGATCCACAATAATTGAAAATGAAATTTAAATTTATCCAGTTAACAACAATAGCTACTAATAATAGGCAACATGAAGTTGTCTTCATTATGTCTTGAGGAAATAGATAAATTGATTTTAGTTTCCTTCCAATAAATTTACTCACCGATCTAATATCATCATAATGTGTCAAGAAACTATAATGAAAATTATCCATGTTTCCTTCATGATGTGATCAAATAGTACTGAATGCTTATCTATGTACGTCTTTATCTTAATATCTCATGATTTAGTCGTCAATAAAATTATTCATTACAAGTGTATTTTGATAAGGATGAACCATATAACAGAATAATCCAAATTCTTACCCACCAACCCTAGATACAAACAAAAACGGATGGAATGGTTCAAAATTGGGGTTAAAACAGTACTAGGTCAAAAAAAATTAATCAGGTTATTGCCAGAGAAAAAGTAGATAATTGTCAAAAACCAGGTTATTTTCAAACACTACTATCTTCATTTTTTATTAACTAGAAATAAGAGATCAGTTTAGAGCACAACTCAGACATTTAGGCAACAAGGACTAATTTGAAGATTAATCTAGGAAGGTACGTCGGATAAGTGGACGTATCAATTATTTGAAATTTTCAAAGTATGAATTTGATAACATGATTGTGGTGAACGAAGGATTGAGATCAACTTTTTGGTATATATTGGTGATGAGAAGGAAAATATTTCTTAGCAACCAGTATTTAGGATACAGAACCGCCGAGGTGAAACGAAATTATCTACAAACTACGTTTATTATTCCATTAAACATATCAGAAAATCATAGTCACTGGATGATACATTCAGTTTCAATTATATAAAATATCCAGGGATGAGTCTGGATATCATCACTTATTATTTCCTTCCAGCATTAAGGGGACAAAATGCGATGGTAGAATCCCCACTTAACTTCGGCTCATTAATTCTTCTTAATTGTTATTCATTCATTTTCATGAATAAGGTTATATTATTATTATTATTATAAGTCTGATCTAAATATACCATTAACAACGTTGACAAAGCTACAAATTGTTTCCACTAAATCTTCCTAAGAATTTATTTAAACTACCTTTTTAAATTTTGCTCCTTTTATTTGATATCATAAAGTTACATTTTTTTAACTGAAACAAATCAAACCCTATCGAATATCGTCATAATTATTGAAAAAACACTAACAAACTGGAAACAATACAAAAACTACGTATTAGTATGGTAATTATTAAACTGAATTATGTTTAAATAATCCAAAGACAAACATTAACTGGTCTGGGTAAACTAAACAGGAAAACAGAAGACTTAACGTATTAAGTGTTCTTAATGTTGGCCATTGTTTACTGAACAATAACCAAGCCTGGAGTAATAATAGTCGATTCGTATAAAATTATTTCCCTCAGATGGTCTTAATTTGGTGGTATATTTTTGTAAACTCTATCTTTTAGATGTCCCCAATAAAAAAATTCACGGGGGTTATATCCAGGGAGTGTGGTGGCTATTCTATCGGTCCTCTTCGTCCAATCCACTTTTCTATGACCCCGGTATACCAAATTTCATAACTTTATGTCAAGCCATTGCTGAAATATTCAGCCGTTCCGGTTCTTTTGGGAAACCCTGTGTATATGTTTTCCAAAATAATTCAATAACGATAGTCGTTACCGACCGATGTTCAACTTTTCTTATTGAAATTTGATATGTCATATGGCAGCGAACCAGTTTAAAATTGAAAAGCATATCTTCCAAAAGCGAACGGCAGATGGATACCTTCAATTGCCCCACCCAAACTTTTACGCCAGTGGATTAATATGGATTTTGTATTATATTTCGTAATTTTCAATATTTGTTGTGAAAAAAACTGATATAATTCATTTTTGGAAATGTCAAATTTTTTTTTCACGATATCTGGAGTTGAACAAGTACCTAAGTTATATGGGGAATCATTGTTGATGATTTTGTTAGGAGTAAGTTCACAGCCCTACTACTTTTTGAATTTCAAGGAAAAACGAAATGCATTTCTCATCATGTCTGCTGATTTTGCGCTTCTTCGTAGTTGTCACCGAAAAAATGAAAAACGCATTTGGGTGAAAACGCCTGTATGTGAAACAAACATGGCATTGAAAAATTATTAGCCAACTTTTGAATAGACTATATTGGATTGCGGGGAGAAATACACTCTTGTTAATTGGTTTGATGTAGACTCGGCATTAAGGAGTTATTCTGAAAAAATGCCATTGATACTTATCTCAGATGATATATCCATTAGGATTTTCAACCTTGAAATTAACTGATGATTCTACCAACGGGGTTTTATCCCCTACATTCTAGGACACCTTGTATATAGTCGCAAGAAAATGAACACATGAATAATTTTTCAAAATCAAATCAAGTTTTACAATCTTACACTGACACTCTTCGTTTCATGCAAATAAAAAAACTGGTGTCATCATCCGTAATGAATCTACATTATTTACTAAAATTGGTCATTTTTGCAAATTGTATTCGGAGAACCTTCCATTTCAGCCCCAAAACTCATTATATAAAACACTTACCAATTCAGCATCGGTACTAGCAGCAACCTGTTCCTGCAACGTTTTGACCCAATCCGCGAAATCCTCAGTGCTCTCAGCTTGCAACAGAAATTCGGATCTGCAAGGTTTTACGGCGGACACCCGAAGAACGTTTTTTCTTTTGGTGTAATCTTCTGCGACGCGAACGACGCTAGTTCTCATATCGACGCCAGTGGATAGAGACTGGTCCAAGGCGTCGGCTGTACCCATTGGACTCTGAAAAATATGATTTTTATTAGGTATATACTAAAGAACTATATTGTAAATTTAACCCCAAGTGATTATGTTCTTGTTTGTTTGTTGTATTGATAACACTAAATATACTGAGTCAGATTGATGCGAATAATAATTCAAAGCAGGTACTATAGTAGTGATAATTGTATTCATTGATGTGTCGAATGGTCATCGACCTAGGTTCTTCAGTCGATCAAAGTACATGTCATCTTCATTTTATAATATATCTTGACTGAAATTTCATCTTTTGACTTGATAATATTTATTGGGTATCAATAATCCTACATAGAGTTATTGGTGGTTTTGGACGAAGGTTTATGAATTGTCTATGGGTTGATCCATGTAGATACGTACCATTCGAAGAATAGCGGCCTTCTAGTACATTTCTGGTATGCTATGGCAACAGGATATCTTGTGCGTCATCAATTTGTGACCATGTTGCCTTAACTAATCTTACTAGATATATAACTATACTAATATCTGCCATTAGAATATTGATTTCGAAGTTTCTAAATTTTACTAGTGTTTTGCAATCGAATATAAGGTAAGCTCGGGTAAGTGTGAATTTGGGGCAAGTGTGAGTTTGCTCGCTATCTTCGCTAAACCGGGCGACAGCCCAATGCCATCTATTGACGAATAGCCTAAACTCATAATGAATCCATAACCATTATATAAAATACAAAAGAGATCTTGTGAAATACAAATATTTTCCCCAATTTTCTAACCTACAATTCATCAACCCGAACGACTATAACGAGTTTATTTCAAGCTTTCAGTGTATTGTTAAAATCTAAGGAAAGAATCCATTTTATACACTTTTCTTCTGCCTAAACAATGAATCTGACTATAGATTGCCGTTTTTTCATGAAGTTGTTTTTGCTACGTTTTTCCATTACATGTCACACTTACCCCAAAATTAAATGCTATTGGGGATAGTGTGACGTATCTGTCGGGGTAAGTGGGAACCTGGTTCATTTGGCCAATCTAAACAGTAATATTTTTTCAGCTATAGTACGAAATTATTTACGGAAATCTCAAAGAGCCAAACAATATACCTGGCCAGATGTAGAAGACATTGATACACTTTCTGAGGATGAAATAACAACTGTGCTTCCATCACCACTCGTCAGATGATGGGGATCAATGAAATTCTCATTCGATTTTTCAGATTTCTGCCTGTAAATTTTTCTTTTCAACAAATGTTCACGTTCACGATTATTTTTTGTTTTTTTCCAATGGGGCATTTCAAATTCAATATTAAAAAGTTCCTAACTATGTTTTGAATAAAGATACTCGAAACAAATAAATTGTGGTGAAAGTTCCTTTACTGTTTACTCACACGTGCCTCAAAGAGAGACTTACGTACATTAATATCTTTAAATTTGGCCAGAATCACACTTGCCCCAAATTTCCGGGGAAGTGTGACCTATGGAGATGTATATCTGAATATATAAATAAAATTCATAGAATACGTTTTTCAACAGTTTTCTGTGGCGTATTACAAAGACTGACCTTCGAAGTAAATACCTGCAAGAGTTCATTGTTATATTAGTTCAGGTTCATCAGATGGACTAAATTCAATGCAAAGTAATGAAAATCACGCTCACACTTACCCGAGCTTACTATATTGATGTTTTTTAAAAATTGTTTTTTTTTAAATTGTTTTTGTTTTTAAATTTGTTTAGTCCGTTAACCAGCTGTCATCCCCCTAAGAACGACAGCCCTCAGAAGTCGAAACTTGTGCGAGCTAAGGATTAACGAGGTCTTACCTTTTAACGTGCGATTCCTTTTCCAGTTTTTCTTAAAGCTTAAGTAAGTATAATATATTGTGTTACCTATACTGTTTAAAAGTTCCAACCTTTACAGTTGACACAATAATTATGACTGCAACTCCGAATTACTGGAGTATTTACTAACAGTAATTCAAAATGTGGAAATCCTATTACGAATAAATTATCTCGTAAATATATAAATACAAACCAAAAACATTTTATGTATTTGAACTTTTTTTCAGACTATGCCGGAAACTATCCTCCATTCACAAGCACAACAATTTGATGTATTTTGATAGGGAGAGATCGCTTGGAGAAACTTTGCTACCGTTGTCATCTGTTCCAGAAGAAAAAATCAAAACCACAACAGAAATTCCATCTTAACTATATTCAAGAGAGTGGCAGGTGCACTTAAATTATAACGAAAAACTAGGTATATAAAATCAGAATAAGAAACAATTATAAACCCATTCTATCTACTACAGGATCTCTTCTCAAGAAGAAAACGACTGATTCACCTGTTGGACAGAATATGACAGTACGAAATACTCTGTACGATATGTATAAAGGAAAAGGGTACAGCTTTTTATTACCTACAGGGTGAGGAAATATTTCTATTTGAACATATTACTGAACAAATATAACGGTCCTAGTTTTTTTAACTCGAATGTATCAGAAAAGTCATTAGATTCTTATTTATTAATTGAAAATTCAAACTTTATCCAATAAATCACATCTATTTTTCTTTTAAGTACTTGGAAAAGTTTCACTTGTATTCATCTCGTTTTCGAAATGCAGTTATATCGATCCTCTTAGCCTATCAATTTCGAAATATGAAATGACACTTTTCAAAACTGAAGTGAATTTCATAACGTCCAACTTTTCATCACCAGTTAGGAAATGTTTTACTTTACCTAACTGATGAGATAAAGTTCATTACATCATCATTTTTTTTTTTATTTTTCATATGTTAAATCTTGTTTTGCTTTCGACTTGGCAGGAATCAATGACAGCACAGCAATTCTGGCAGCCTCTTCAAAATCGCTTGGGTTATCTGAACCGAAATCAGACATTTTTATCTATATTAATTAATTATTTCTGTCTTTACAATTGAATAAATAACGTTTGTCAATCTTGACATTGAAGTTGTGTGTTACTATGGAAATATACCTTCAGAGATATCCACTTAATTTTCCAGATTTTTAAACAAAAAATACAAATTCATATTATTATTATTATTATTATTATTCATTTACGTTCACAGGCTTTCCAGTTATTCAAAATTGGAAAAAATCTTACATGTTACGAAATTGCATTATGTGTAACTCATGTCATTTTGCGGGACTCGCTTCGCTCGTTCCGCAAACATCCTCTCGTTACACAATGCAGCTTTTCGTAAATGGTTACATAAATCGCTATTTCAATCCTTAAATGACGAACTAAAAAACAAGGAGACTTTTTCTGTGTGCAAGTCATCTTTAAATGTTTTATTAAAAGAGTTGTGATTTTAATTCAAAAACGATGATAATGGAAGAACTTTAATCGAAAGAAATCATATTGTTCACAAAAAGTATATTTTTAACGTAAATATCATGAAAACCGAAAAAGTTCATATCCTCGAAATGCATTTTTTTTATGAAACATGGATTCATTCCAGAGGAAATAAAACGATGTCTTGGCAGGACGATGATGTCAAAAGTGTACACAAACCTAGTGAATTCCAATTTTGGAAGAGCCATCTTTAATATTAATGGACAATGCACGATTCCACAGTGAAATTTTGATAAACGGCCTAACACTTCTTCCAAGAAAATGGAAATTATTAGTTGGCTACAGGAAAATAATATTGATTTTGATGAAAAACCAGAAATATTACAATTGGTTAAGATGAACCGAAAGGAAAATAGATGAATTCTCACAGGAACATATCGGCAGATATAAAAACAGTCACAAAATTTTTAGAGTATGTGGAGTGAAGCATTACAGAAGCGCAACTGAGTCTCACTATTTTTCTTCTAACCCATTTTTCTGAACAACTTCAACAACTTTTCTCGTTAACTACTTGTCACATCTACAGAATATGTATTAAAGTGGAAAAAATTATTTTTGATAATGATAGGTTTGATGAGATTATGTCAAACGGCTGCGGAAATTTGTGCAAAAAACCTCATTTATTTTGGTTGGGATATATACCTTGAGGTTCAATTAGAAAAAAACAATGTCATATCAACTCAAATGTGAATACTCCTGTGTTTTTTCCTTGACACATTAAATGACATAGGTATAAAATATCTGATAAAACACTGTTTGTCATAAAATACACAAAATACTTATCAAAACGTTCGAATGAAAATAAAGTAGCTTTAATTTCCACAAATTTAGTATGAAATAAATATTTAATTCTATTTTGTTGAATAAAGTACATCAAATATAATATATGAACATTATATATATTAAAATATTTTATGAAAATTGGAACCCGGCTCCCCCACAGCTGGTTGGCAGGGGTTTGTTATCTCAAACTTTAGTTGGAAGTGTCTGTAACCTAGATATGGGCAGGTTCCGAGGCAGGTTCTCAATATCTGAGAGGTTTTCCCTACTATAAAACAGAATATACAGCGTTTCAGTAGGTTTCAGACAACGCAAGTTCTCCAGCGTGGTTTTAGAAACATACCGAGTCATTGAATTATCTTCAGTGAGAGTGTAATAGTGGCCGAAATCCAAGCTCGAACCGCAATTGACCATGGCTGCATAGAGTTCATAGCAGAAGGTTTCCAGAATGAGCTACTGGTCTATAAAGTTACTGATTGCAGTACTGAAATATTTTTGAATTTATTATGAGGCCTACTAATTAAAAATTTAAATTTTTTATAAATGTCCTTTCTAATTTTGTAATTTAAGGTAAAACCACCAATAGATAACATCCCCAAATTCCACGCCAATACATGACACCCTTTCAATAACTGTCTATATTAAAACATAGGAACTTTTCTTATTGAAGTCCGACGTTTGGTAACATTGTTTAGAACACACTTGATTACCTGTAAGCGTCTTCTCATTCCGTAATGAGACTTACTGCCGTCAACAAGTTTTCTTTCGGAGATTGTCAAACTGTGAGCTAGTTTTTAGTACGTGTCTAATGAGAATATTAGGGAGGTAAGTTTATATTTTTTAATTTTTATTACTTATGGTTTCAACCATACGGAATCTTTGAAGCTATAAAATAAGTGTTACTGCTTAGGTTATGTTTTCTCTTCATTAGATTTAGATTGAATAAATATCAGATTTGTTAGTGTAATGTCAGCTTTTGGTCTAACTGAACCTCTTCAGACTAATAGTTGACATCCGGTGTCAGGCATCAGATTTCGCAATTTCTTTAGCTTTTTATACGAAATTAAAGTTTTGCTTCTTCACGATCACGCAAATAAATTTGGATGTAAAGAGATATTGGGAACCAAAAGATGACAGTAGTGTCAAGAATTGGTTAACTAGGTGTTAGCTATTGGGCTCCATATTATTGCATCAATCCCACTCTGGAGTAAAAATTCTTCGGTTTTGTTTATAGATGCCGAATCACCAAAGAAAAATTATGAAATACTCCCAGCAGAATATGCTAGATGCCATTGATGAAGTGCGAAGAGGAAATTCCGTTAAGGCAACGGCTAAAAAATATGGAATACCCAGAATTACACTTTTGTACAAAGTTAATGGGAAGGAAAAAGAATGGGCCCAAAGGGAATTTTTACTATCGAACAAGAAAAAATTCTGGTTGAGTGGATACTTTCCATGTCCAGGGCCGGTTTTCCAGTAACAAAGAATACTTTTATGATAACTGTCGCGAGGCTAGCCAGAGAGCTGGGATTAGAGAGAGTACCAGGAGAAAAGTGGTATAAATTGTTTCGCGCCCGCAATGATATAATTAGAGACAGGATCTATCAAACCTTAACTCGTTCACGAGCAAATGTCACCAGCGAAAATTTAGCTCAATGGTTCAAAGAGGTATGGTCCTATATTTCAGAAAGGGAGCTCGTCAATACAATGAAGAAACTGCCTTCTACATGAACCCCAAAAGTGGTAAAGTATTGGCTGAGAAAGGTAGCAAATCGGTATACTTAGCAGGAGCCAATGATGAAAAAGAAAACATAACTGTCTTATTAACTGCCAATGCCTCTGGCAAGATAGCTCCTCCAATGATTGTTTATCGTTACAAGAGAAAACCGTTACAAATTGCTGAGGCAGTCCCTGCGGATTGGGCAATAGGAAGATCTGAAAACGGGTGGATGACCCAAGAAATTTTCTATGAATATATAGCGAACATTTTTCATCCGTGGCTCCAAAAAGAGAACATTGAACTTCCCGTTGTTTTTTTCCTTGATGGACATTCCTCCCACATTTCTCTACATGTATCAGAATTTTGCGTGAAGAATGGTATTGAGCTAATTGCATTATATCCTAATGCAACTCATCTGATACAACCCATGGACGTTGCGGTTTTTCATAGCTTGAAAACACACTGGAGAAAGCAGGTTCAAGACTGGAGAATGTCTCACACGGGAGAAGAACTCAAGAAAAAAGATTTTCCTCCACTTCTCAAAGAAGTTATAAAAAAATTGATCCTTCCATTTTACAAAATGGATTCAAGAAGTGCGGACTGGTACCTTGGAACCCCCAAATTATAAATTTGGCACTAAATAACCCAACGCCAAGAGCAAAGGTGGATATAAATGCAATAAACACATTTTTGCTACATTTAGAGAACGAAATTGGCGAAGAAAAAATATCACAGTTTAAAAATAATGAGGGTGACTGGAAAGGACCCAAAGAAGATTGGTCTCTCTACAACATTTGGAGACAAAATAAAAGTAAAACAGAACGGGTAAATCAGCATCATATTTTATTAGAATGGTCACTAATTTACGTCTTCTTTTCCAGCTACCACTGCAAGAAGTTCCGGAAACTTCAGACAACAGTCAACAGAAAAATAATAATATTTCAGCTTCTGAAAATGTTGTTGCCGAGTCAGTAGCATCTGACAATAACGCAGCCGCCCCACAGCAAGAACAGATACCTGAGATTTTCATAGCAGAACCAGGGCCATCTGGATTACGGTCAAAAGCAGTTGTCAATGAGTTAACACCAAACAAAGAAAATAACACAAATTGCAGCCTGAAGTCAACAAACATCGCAGATCCCACAATTCCATCTCCATTCAAGCGAGTATTGTTTTGGCCTGATACAAAACCACATACAGCTAAAAGGATGAAAAAGGAAAAAATACCTTGTGTACTCACATCGCCCCAAACGATTATGTATTACCGAAAGAAGGAAAAAGATAAGCAACAGAAAGCTGAAAATCAAGCTAAGAGAAAGGAAGAAAGAGAACAAAAACGAAAAGAGTTACAAGAAAAGAAAGAATCTGCAGAAGAACAGAAGAAAAGAAACAAAGACAGAAAAAGAAAGGGCACACTTAAAAAACAGGATGATGGCGATTCAACGACTTCAGAATCATTATCTATTGAGAGTGCCGACGCTTCTCCATGGGATGAAGATTTTGAAGATGTCAACAATGAAGATGATTTGTCATATCGACCAGTTAATTTTGAACTTCTCAAGGAGGGGGGTTTTGTCTTGTGTGAATTCTTAGGTGGTAAACGCAATCAAACAAAATTTGTTTATCTATGTGTGGTGCAAGATAAAAAATCAGACATTCAAGTTATGGGATTAAAACCCACAGACAAAATGAAAAAAGAGTTTGTTCCACATGAAGATGACATCTCTTTTATATCCATTGACCAAGTAATTGGCAAAGTATCTCAACCAGAAATCTTGAGAAGAGGGGAGAGAATCAGTTATGCTTTTCCAAGATCATTGCCGGTTGAAGAAGTTTAAAAATTGATGAAGTCATCTATTGGTTTTACACATGTCATCCTTTGGACTATTTCGTTTTAGAGGTGTCAGTCATCTTTAGGTAGTAGTGATAGGTGCGAGTAAAGTATTTTTTCTAGTTCGGTTGTCAATAAAATATTGAAATAATAATAATAAGAAGTTTTAACAAACCTTAGGATATTTCATGATGTATTCAGTTTTCAAATGTAATAAAAAATATTGAAAATTTCAGTTATTTTTCATTTTATTTCCTTAATAGTGTCATCTATTGGTGGTATTACCTTACTATTTACACGTCGATTTGCATTTTGATACTTCTAACTTTGTTTTGACTGAAATGTTCCATTTAATATAAAAAATAACAGTGACGGGATGATGGGTGAAGATCCATTACGAAAAGTCACTGTGACCACTGAATATATACTATTGTCCAATAGAAAAAAAAACACCCATGTTATTTCTCAAAATACAGTTCAACTATACTTTTACAATAATCGACAAAACTGTCTTCATTTGTACATACTTTATTGGATAGCTCAAAATGCAGAAATTCAAGTAAAATTCGCCATTGTGTGTATATATAGAAGTTGTCGGTTCTGTAATTACTATCAAGGCCGCCCAGAAGGCCTTTGCGAATATTGCGTGATCGTGGTTAGATTGCACATTCTTTTGCAACATCTGTACCTGAAAAATACCCACGATGTGCGCATCTTGGCATAGCTTGGCAACGAATAGGTGAATGGCATTTGATGTTTTAAATGAACCATTAGAATAGAGAACTGATGTCAATCGAAATAAATAGTAAAATTTCAAACAAGGTAGGTAAATAGGTGTACCTAAGTATATCATTTTTTTAAAACTACCTACTTATTCGGTGATTTTCAAATACCCTTCCTCATGTGCGAAAATGAAATCTAAATAGTTTTGTCGTTGTTATAAAATGTTGTTTCACTAACTTTGAATGATTAGTCTCAATTGTTCTTCTGTAAGTTTCCAGAGCGCCAAGTATTGAAAAGTAAGTTGGATAAAATCGATATTTATTTCTCTAAGAGAAAATTGTTTGAGAGTAAATTTTATGGTTCTCAAAAATTAGGTGGAAAAGTACCTTTTCACGAAAATAACATAGTCATGATATTAGAAAAACATTTTTACTTAAAACAAAGCTTGCTTGATCGCATATCGTTGGAGAGGATACAAGTGGGTGAAAACTAGTAACGCAGAATATAGTTGTTTCTGAAAGGATACCCTAAACAACAGGGGTTTATTCATTTAAACTGAATTGATTGTTATCATGAATGCTTATTAATTAGTATATTTCATAACGAGCATGGAAAGTAGCGTATGAGTAATTTGTGAATAAATCATCACGAGCAGTTGGTGCAGTTGTATACAGAATTTTTCTCACAACCCAGAATGACAAAAATATCAATAAATATTTATTCAACTTTCAGATAACGAACTCATAACAACAATATCGATAATAGTCATGAATTATTTGCAGTGGGGCAGACATATTTGAAACAATATAACGTGTCAGCCAATCAATCGAAATATTTTTCCTACGACCACATAAGAAAGAAACGTAAATCACAATGTTCAGTCCCGCACGGAAAGTAGCTCAAATCCACAAGCATGCGGAACGTTATGTAGTATATTATATCGTATCAAGTAGTTTATATCTAATAACTAATAATATGATAGAAATGGGCGAGACAGCAAGATGCTGAAATTAAAGTTTGATATTTTTCAGAAAAACAACTATTACTGTTATGCCTGATAAAAGCACTGCAAAATGATGCCTTAAATAAATAAACGAATTATTTTTTCCATATGTTAGTACGAGTAAAAATAAACCATTGCAATTGATATCAAATACTACCACTGATTTAGTGTCAATGATAATGCCAATGTGCCGTAAGTAATTGTTAATACTCCACACGACGATAATTATAGAAATAATATGACCAACATGTGATAAGTTATAGACGAACCGAAGTGCCAACAAAACATACTAAAATTACCCTTGAATTGATATTGCGGATGCCTGTTCCTAATCTTGCAAACTATTTTCAAAATTTTGGTAATGTTTCCTGAATATTATTCATTTCTTCCGAACCCATTCGAAACGTTATACAGGGTGGGGAACCGAAAACGAAACAGATCGAATATCTTCAAAACACATGTGTTGTGAAGAAAATGCAAAAACACGTCGATTTTTTAATCCAAGTGGGACATCATCCTATCATAACCTCGACTGTTATACCTCTCCCCCCACCCTTTGGTCACTATCGCCCAAACAATTTGAATAGGGAAAGTAGTAAGTGTGACACATCATTAAAAAGGTAATTTCATAAGGAATTCAGCCATGTCAATTCTTGCTACCTAACTTTCTATTTTAGCGCCCTCTTGCGGGAAAAACAACTGATCCGTATTCCAAAATTATGGTTACATTTGCAAGCTAATTTGACATAAATTCGATGACAATGCATTATGGAATTTTTCTAAGGAAGGAAGGAATATTTCAGTTTTTCCCTACCTGATCAAGTCCTGCAAGTTGTTAATAATTTCTTCTATGAAAAAAAAAAACATCTGAATATAGGTAACCCACGATATTGTGAAAAGTGAGATAGGAACATATTTTTTTTATCGGCTACTTGTGAAGGAACAATCTGTCTTTTTTTTGGCCATAAGATGATCTCTTCGTTTGGAAATAAAAATAATATTGTTTCCCTAATACACCAATTCCGCGTCTATTAGACTCATTTGCCTGAGTAGGCGGTATACACAAAATGTTTTGTGTTTGCAAAAAGATTATTTCATTGTATTGGATTATCTTCGTCAGTTTTGTGCTGATTAAAATTGCATCGTTCAATTAGAGACCAAATACTTATGTATTTGAGAAACGAAAAGGTCGATATGTTGTTGATATACAGAGAGAGCGGGAAAAATTGTAGACAGGCTGAACAATTGTAAGTCGAAAGATTTCCGGAAAGACGCCATCCACCTAATATAATTATTTCGCTAGAATAGAAGAGCAGTTCAGAATAGAACCGAAATATCAAAACAATCTCCAATACATTGTCGACGAAGTCACGGAGGTAAAAAACGTTTTGTTCATGGTAGATGCAGATCCGACAATATCACTGAGAAAAATTGAGGACGAGATCAGCGTGAACCGAGAGACCGCTAGAAGAGTTTTGAAAATACAATATTTTCATCTCTTTCATCAGTTTTTGAATTGAGAAGATCATATGATCCATGACTACATGGTGAAACTGAATAAAAAAAATGTGTTTTTTTTTAATCAAAGAAATTATTGACAACCTGCGGGAATTAGTCACGTATGGAAAAAACTGAACTTATATCGGTTAACTAATGCTCTTGGGATTTCCAACCCTACCAAGCATCGAAAGATTGTCGAATCCGGTTAGCCTACTTCATTTTTTTATAAAATGCATTTCAACATAAAATTCAGGCTTGAATTTAAAAAATGTATCGATATGAATGCCTGCATTGGCAAAACATACAATTCTCGTATATCCAGTGAAACTGAAGCATCCATCCTTAGTTTAAAAAAAACTTTCCTAATATATGCCCTCCTTTCTTTCCTCTTGCAGCATTTCTACATTTCAGTTTATGAAGCGTGCCATCAAGAAAAAAATCGAGGACGCTCTGCATTATCCACATAAATGTTTACTTTCTTTTATTCTTCGTGGTACGAATAATATGAAATAAATGTGCACTCAGAGTGCTAAATTTTTACGGCTTGAAGGGCATTATCTGTTATGAGTATGCGATAAATATCTTGGCGCCATTAAACTTCGCCTGGTTGCTGAGTGGAGAAAATTATGGTCAGTTTTGAAAGAAAGAGTAGTCTGTTACCCTTTTTTACAAAACAACATTTTACAGATTATGATTTATAAAAAAGGAGCCTGAGAATGTTAAAACTTGTGGTCGCGGGGATGAAATGTGGAATGAGCGGTAGGCGGTGACAAAATAGCAATAATAATTGATTGAAATTAATTAGAGTAGTTTTCTTGATGGATAGAGCTTTCTCTGGCTCTAGATTCGTTTGGCAAAACCATAAAATATTTTCAGTAATGATTTACATTCAGCTGTAGTTTCAAATAGTGCTTGTTAAAAAATGCTGAAAACCATCTAAAAATTACAGAAGTAGATATATTTCCTCTATATTTCCTGACTTCTACTTGATAATTCTGATTTCAGTAATAATAACAAGCATCATTTCAAGCTTTCTCTGTAGTTTCCTCAAACGAAAGTGACAGCGAAGGTGTTGTAGTACGAACTCAATTTAGCTCCTTGCCCACTCTTGAGAGCGTTCAAGATTTTGAAGTGAATTGAAATTAAATTAATCGTTGGACAATTCGAAAAATACTTGAAGAAGCATTATTTCCATTCCCATTTATTCGTCTAAGAGTTGAGAAAATAAACATTCATCATAGAAACTGGACTACAAAAAAACTGGGCGGTTCTTACTATTCTAGTTTTTTTTTTCGGTAACAGTGTGCCCCTTTCCTTTGTATTACTGGGGCACCAAACAAACTCAGGGTTTCATGGTGTTGTAGAATCAATGCGGCAAATATAATAAGAGAATGGCAAAAACATTTATTGAGAATTATTTCATTTTGGATTCATATCACGCTTAGGATGCGACCAAACAAAAAAATGTTATTTTTTTAGATTTTACGCTTTCCTTCGAGTTGAATGTGTCAATGTCAAGAAACTCAAAAAATTATACGATTTGATGAATTCTTAGTATAGTAATCATGAACAACTACAAAATGAATACAAGTTATTTTTGTCACACGACAAGCAAGAAACTGTTATTATTATTGCAAAAATATGTATTTAAATTTTTGAACCGTTTTAAAACTTGAAAAAGTTATATACTTAGATATACTTCAAAACAGAAGACAGAAAATATAAAACAAGTGAGTAGGTATCTGAACAAGAGTTCACAAATTTCATCTGCATAAAATTTCAGTTGAGCCACGATCCGCCACGATCACAATGAAGATGAGCGAGTTGATAAGCAAATATTAGATAATTTGTTGCAAAATTAGGTTGAGGAAACTTTACATTAAAAATTATCTTCGATATGAACCAGTGATACTAGATACAAGTAGAGACCAAGAGATTCCCAGGTCATTGAATTGGCAAGAAAAGTTACACCGATTAGTTTCGCAATATCTTCAGATTTGTCAAACATGAATTTCTTTTTATGGGGTCGAGTGAATGCGTGAAGTATTTTCATAGCTATTAAAAATTCACAATAACAAATATTCAGGACAATTTGTATAGGGTTAGGAATTTTTATAGGGTTATAAATCTATATAGGTTTATCAACACAAAAGTTTTCAAAAAACTGCACGATGAGAATAGATAGGAACAGTTAATTATGGTCTAATCAGTTCCTTCCTGGTAAACGAGTTTTTATTAGATTCGGATACAACTGAAAAATCATAACTTGATGTTGTATTTTTCATCAAAATGAATGGAATTCAATTACGAATTCAAATTATATAAAAAACGAATGCATTCATTTCGATTATCCGAATATGAATTTTATAACGAGCTTTCAACCCGAAGCAAAACGAAATAGCAAACGGCAACTTTCCTACTCGATTGTAATTATTACTCAAACGCACCTGAATCATTACGGCCGATAGTGAAATTAACTGTGCGCTTCGAGATACTGATCTAATAATGAAAGTTCTAATTGAAATTTTTACCATAATAACTTGTTCTGTTATTATCTCCGTATTGTTCCATTCTTTCCTCTCATGCTCGATTATGTATACAAAAAAATATCATTCACCGTAGAAAGTATATATAAATTCCATATGAATCACTAGTTTGTTTACAAAACTGATAGACACACTAGAAATGAACTCTCTGTACAAAATGGGTCATCCTACGTGATATACACCGCACGCCAGTAGCGATGGAATCACCCACTTTTCCGAAAAGTTATATTGAGTGGCAAAATTGGCCCAAAATTATTTTGGATTTGTGTTCGGTATCGTCAAATTACTACTAATACACCTGTCTCTCGAAAAATTTTCAGTCCTGAAAAATTCTAATTTGTTTCACTTCTCATGGAAACGCCCCCGTATATTCCATAATTTTCGACGTAGAACCATGAAATTCCGAACGTGATTGAATTTTTTTGAGAGACCTAATGTCACGACTTCAATTTTCTCCAGATTGTTCAAGGACAGATCTATATCTGAAAGTGCAGTTATGCGTTTCATATAAAAAATAGTTAAAAGCCAAAAAGTTCAATTTCATATTATTCTTTCTCTACTTCTCATGTTTTTGGAAGTGTCTAAAGGAATTAACCTAGTGAAAAAGTTCATCAAACCGTCTAAAAACAGTTAAGTATGAATTACCAAATACACCCAGATTAAAAAAGATAGAAAATATACCTATATTATTCGAATTCACGTAACTCATAAAATGATAGCGGATTAATTCCTACGCAGAGGAAAGAACAAATAAAGAATTCTTCAATGACTTTCACTCGAGTCAAAACCAAGTATGATTTGATACAACTTCAGAGTTCGTCGACATTCCGACGTTGGACGAAATGAGAATAATGACATATCAAGAACTCAAAATACACATTCGGTATGCGAAAAAAAAACAATTGTAAGCACTATTATTCATACTCCGTTAACAACTAGGTGTATCGGCGTGATAAACAACGATACTAAAAAGTAAAAAGAAATTTAGTTGTTTCCAAAGTTAATTCTTTTTTATAATGGTATGGTAGAGGAAGGCAACGGGCGAAAACAAGATATAATTTTTTGGTTTGTTAATGATTACGATATAAGATATTAACTTCCTCTGTCCAAAGGAAGGATAACCAAATGGAGACTATAAAAGAAATTTTAAATAGCGAAAACTATAAGGTAATGAAAAAATTCAAAGAAAACATTTCACGGTACGTTGAGCTGGCATTGCTGTTTCAACACAGAGAAATAATGCAGTATTTTATAACTAATTGGATAATAGTCCTGAATTTCAGATCCGCACTACTGATTTTGTCAGAAACATATAATAAAACTATACAAAATCAAGTGGTTACATTGTCCAACAACATTTTCGAGAAACTATTTGTCGTACTGTCCCAAAATTTTGCAGGGGTCCCAAAAAGACCCCCTTAACGAAAATTTCCCCAAATGGAAAAGTTTTCCCACTAAACATGAAGAACAAATTTATGTGAAGTCTCAACGTTTAGGTGGTAATTTAATTTCTGGTTACGCCCGAGGACTAACTATTGCAACTCCCTATTTTTGTAACTCTAGTGGTTCCGTAGGAGTTGTACACTGGCTTAAGAGTATAGCTGGTATAGCTATCACGTAACTTTTCTCCTGCTGTATTATGTACCTATGGTAAAATATTATCTATACCATTCTCAATACTACCGCAACTGCGGTTGATATACTGACAAACTGACAGTATCTCGTACTTTACGAGTCGTAAATTGTGCTCCAAGCAAATAGTTTGAAGGGAGAGGGAATAGTAGTCCATTTGAATACTTGACTCTCCATCGCGTATATTTGTTATATTTTGTACTGGTTGACTGGCTACACCAACAATCAACCAAACGTATTGGGAACGCTATATGCCAATAATATTTTACCATCTGTATATTCTGGACTTTTGAACTTTGCCATAACTTCCGAGTGATACCCAAGGAGTTTCAAAATTATGCAAAATTAGCCGTATAATCCAATTAATTTTCCGACTAAATAAGACTCTAATTTAAAACTGTTGTATGTATATAAAAAACCAAAGATATATAACTAATATTTCACTCGTAACGTCTGATTGTGATAAAAAAAATATCTTCCTAATGAACCAATGTTATTGCTAGCAATTAGAGTAAGGATGAAATTTATAATATTTTGTTATTTCTTTCTTTACTATGGTGTGGTGATCAAATTAACAGATTTCATGTAGTTATTTTTAGCCAGGGCGTTAGTTCTATACTTCAGAGCAAACAAGAAAATAAATAGTAGATAATAAGTACTTAATATTGCCGAAACTGGTACTGAGATTTGTTATTGACGATATAAAAAATATTTTCGAAGCCAAAATAATCAAGAATTATTGTTCATTTATCTAATATACAGTGTGTTGCAGTTTACTAAGCCCCACCCCCGAATTTCTGTGGATTTTGGAAATTTATTTAAATTTTTTTTATAATATATACTTCTCGAAATGCTGACCACAGAATGTATGTCAAAAATCGAGAAAAAGTATTAGGCATTTTTTTGCAAAATTTTGGTTGGGGCATTCGATTCGGACCGGTCTGGAATACCTCCACGTAAAATTTCAACATGATATCTTTCACGGGGTGGTTTCGATACCTGTTACAATTTTGGAAAAAGGAAAGTCACTCTGAATGAAAAAATCCCTATAAATTGGAATTAATTGAGGCAAGGTGTCGGATTCAGACGATCTGTTTACTGATTGTTAATGAAAACACATTATTTCCACACAAATTATTAATTTTCAAATACTAACAAATTTTGAAAACAAACATGAAGAAATGGAATAGGCATGTATCAAACAAGCAGATAAAAAACTGAGGCACCAACAATTCTAAATCTTTGTATGTTCTATATATCCCTCTTCATTTTATATACATTTTTCGTACTTTCTGCGCAAGTTCTGTCCAACTCTTCACAGTTCTCCTGGTGATATTTCTCTGCAAACTGCCACAATTATAAATAAACCTTCTGTTTGATATTTCCCCAAAAGTTAAAATCCAGAGGGGTGAGATCAGGCGAACGCGGCGGCTAATGAATTGAATGTGTTGAAGCAGAATTTCAGATACCAGAATAATAGGTAGATCCATTTTCCTTTGAAGATACGATGAATGGATGAATGCTGGCACCATTTTGAATTTCTTGAGTAACCAATTATGGGACATTCTTGAAGCAATAAATGTTCGTACAACTATCATTTCAATTGTATGGTGCCTCCATTCATAACGCTGGTAATGTACAAGATGGATGAATGAAAAATTCCTACTGAAATGGATTAGTTGCAATAGCCCGTTAATTCACTGGCCACCGCGTTCGCCTGATCTCATCACTATGGATTTCTACCTTTGGGGAAATATTAAACAGAATGTTAATGAAACTAGACCATGTACAGAAGAAGAGTTGCGACGATGAATTGTGACACTGTGCAGATAAATTTCACAAGGAGAGTTGTGAAGAGTAGGACATAACTTGCCGGAAGGTGTGGAAATAATGTGTTTTTATTAACAATTATAAACAGATCGTCTGAATCCGACCCCTTGCCTCAATTCATTCCAATTTACATGAAATTTTTCATACAGAGTGACTTGAAAGATTTCCTTTTTTAAAAATTGTAACAGGTATATAAAACACGCCGTAAAAGATATGTCTAAATTTTGCATGGAGGTATTCGCTGCTGGTCCGAATCGAATGCTTCAACCAAAATTTTGCTAAAAAACTGCTTGATATTGTTTTGGCATGCATTCTGGGGTCGTAGTAGATCGTGAAAAGGTGATTGATGAAACTTTTTTACGTGACAAGATAGAGCATTTCGAGAAGTAAACATTGATAAAAAAAATAAAAATAAATCTCTAAAATCCACAGAAATACGGGGGTGGGGCTTAGTAAATTGCAACACACAGTATATGTTTCAAAAAAGCTTTGATTGAATGGCTTATAATTATGTTCTATAGGTAATATTTATTTGCAGAATATTACACGCTTATATGTATATTAGTGAACATTGAAACACTGGGAACATTGGCACATAATAAATATTATAGTAATAGAAAAATGGGCGTGTTGAAAAAAAATCCTACCCAAGATCCTGTAGAGCCCCATCTCCTGAGCTTTCTCGGGAAGAATCCTTGGGCCGAAAAATGAATATTCAAATGCATAGGTATACACGAAATTGTACCCGATTTGTTCCGATGCTGCGGCGAAATCACTTGATGCGGTTCCAGCATTGTATATCCTCTAACTCACAAATTTCACCCTTCCAACTCACTCAACTCAACATTTCGCGAATCCGGTGCTGGGAAGCGTCGAACCAAAACTGCCGCCGAAAGAAAAATCATCGAAAATCAACAAGTCAAAGTACAGGTGTACGGAACGAAAAAAAAAACAAACAGTCGTAAGCACTCTTTACGATCGCGAATCATAGGTCAACAACTGGGCGGGCGCATCAGCACGATGCAACATAACGTTAGATGCAAAGTGATCCGGGGTTGTTTCTAAATATATCTCGCGACTGATAGCGAATTAGACAACAGGTAAAACGAGATTTTCAAACTGGCGCGCGACGCTAATGAACGTACATCGGCCGTAGGTGTTGGTACTACCCCCATCTCCGGACGGGGAGGAGAGCGAACGGCGGTGCTTCTACGGCGGACAGCGTACTTTTTGCCACTGGCGATGGTCCGCGTACTCGGACGGTATCGCGGTGTACTTTTGCGGGAGTGCGTCGTTCGAGTGGTACCCTCATTGTTACGTCGATTACTATTGTTAAACAGCTGGCGATAGTGTCAAGGCACGCGACTCCAATTTTGTAACCATCGCTATTTCTGATTAGTGCTCTATAGAAAGAGAGAGAGAAGCGACAGTATTGAAACTTCAGTTGCACGTTGCATTTATTTAATTATACGAATACTTATGGGTTGAAACCTAAACTGATTCTCAGTAGTTGTGTTAGTAATAAAAAAATATTTTCAATGGTATTGTCATAACGAAACGAAAAGCATTATAAAACAGTAATTCTACTGATTCAACTGAATCATTGACGATTGAATGATAATATGGAATTACAGTTATTGCTTAAACTTCAACCGATATAGTAAGTAATGGTTCGAAATGGATTCCAAATATTGAGCATCAGATCTCCCCAAATAATTGTAATTCACTATAACGCTATTTGGAGATATTATAATACTATGTTGAAAACAGCAAAAATTCTTGCAGACTTGTATGGTTGTGTTCCACAAAAATTCATCATGGGGCCCCTATTGTTTCTGGTATACAGTGACATTCAGAAAGTTTACAACAAATGGAAAAAAAACTGTTTCTACTCATCTGTATGAAAATGATCATTTTTCAACCGGATACCCTACATGAAAATGAAGATTTTCACTCTAGATGAAAATGAACCCATGGGATTGTACTAAAAACAATTTCATGGATTTTTGACACTAATGACAGTAAATCTCACTACTTGGCACCTAAATCAGTAAACGAAAGTCACTTCGTTTGACAGTTTATAAACATTTTCAGGATTATATTTGAACTCCTCTCTATAACTATGATTTAATAAATATGGACTCTGATAGCAAAATTCCAGTATTTTATAAACATCTATCGTAGAAAAATAGCATTTCGTATTCGAGATGAAATACGTTTTTTTCGTTCATGAGATTGCCACAATTGCTCTGCTTCGCTCGTGAACAAACTGTCACCACACGAAAAAAACAGTATTTTCGTCTATTGTTGAAAAATATACCATCATTTGCGATTTGAAAAAAAAAAATAGAATAATTTGTCATCAACTTAGGATCACCTTGAAACTTACTTAGCCCCTATCAGATGTACTGAGTGATTTTCAGTTTCTTGAAAATACGCATCTTTCAAAATTAGCAAAACCTCAAGTTATCAAGGAGTGTAGTTCTTCATTTTCAATACGGATGGCGCTGCGACCGATTTAGTTGTGGGTCGTAGATTCATCCGTGAGGAAATATTAGTTAAACAATTGATTATTATTCATTGGGCAGGGACAGGACAATTATAATGTTGTCCGTCCTACCCTGGCACAGATGAGATGCCAAACCTCGAAACATGTCTGCAAGTGGTCATTCCCAGCCAAATTAAAGATAATCTACTATTCAATTATAAGATACGCACTTGTAATTGGGTCTTCTTTAAATAACGTTTCCCAAATATCTGTCAGATATAGTTCAATGTCCGTCGTAGAATTAGCCAAGGAAGTTGTTGTTTTCTGCGGATGTTTGCTTGATTTTTCCACTTGGTGCAATCGTGTGGAGAGAAAGGGTACTTCGACTTTGTCGATTTTATTCCATTCATTAATGTGAAAGTGAGAAAAATTTTAATTTTTCGTGAAAGTCTGCTAACCGATTTTTTCAATTTTCATTATTTAATTACAAATTTTGTATAGGAAAAACAATTAGTTTTAAGGGTTACCTCAGCGATGTAATGATTGGCAAAACCCTGAATACCGTCAATTATTTTCATGTAAAACATAATGGCGCGTAATTATTTGCAAGTTTGACCAATCGTTCTGAGTTTTTTCAATGAATGAATCAGTTAAGAGCAGTTTTCTCAGGGTTATTTTTTGTAGTGACACTTGGGAGCAAAAATGAATAAGTTGATAATTTTCAACGAACGGCATCCCAACAAACATGTCAATTACTCCACCCAGAGCAGGACTTTGAAAACATTCAGAAGTATTGGCAGATTCGAAAATAGTTAAAAAAAACTCACAACTTTTGGATAAATGTTGAAGAGCGTCAGCTTCATGTAATGCAAACTATTGCCAACAATCGACTTTTCCGACGTAATGGAGCATTTCAGTCAAAAGAAAGCTCGGAAGACCATTATTAGTTTTATTTTGTAGCCAGCCTATATGATTTACATAGATCATAATTTTAACTTTTTGTAGCTATTAATTTTCATCTCAGGAATATATTTGCTGAGGCCAATTTCAGGTAAAAATTATTTTATAAATGAAGTTTAGTTGTATTTTCAGGTTAAATTACATTATAAAAAGAGTATGGGTAAGAAATAATATTGCAATTATATGACGCGATTGTAAAATTGGTGGGGTTGGAGGGTTGTCAATGAGATCCTGAATCCTGGGTCCAGGACCCGTTGTAAGATCCTTGGTCCAGTGCCCGTAATCGTATGTGGGGACCATGGTATAGCTAGTGTCAGGCTGATCATTTTGTGTCATCCACTGAGCATTTCTTATTTTTTTCTTACTGAGCCCGTCCACCAATGCAAATCCGGAGATACAGCAGGCTACAAAGATTGCTGCTCGTGCAAGCATTCTTTGCACCTGACAAATTCTACCCGTTGATTGGAATGTTTTCACAGCATAATTTTTAAGTTTCTGGATGAAAACCCATGGCCGGTTGAATTTTGATTCAAATACTCCGTTATTTATTCACATTAATTTTCATTATTTTTTGAGAATTAAAACATAAAGAAATGATTAATTGTGTATGTAAAAAACGCACCAACAACAATATATCAAAATCATGGTAATGAGTCATATATCAGCTACATTCGTCACCAATGAAACATGTTTACAGGTCGAAATGAAAGTTTACGTTTGAAAAAATAAGTCCAATGTTGCATAGCTCAAAACATTGGGAAAATCAGTCAGGTTGACGTGAGAGAGGTTGGTCAAAAAATGAATGATAGTCATATATAGATCCGGTAAAAATTTTATCTTTTTCAAAATTAATCATAAAACCGATTTAAGTAAACGAGTAAAAAATAATTCCATATTGTTCAACAGAACAAGTTCCCATAAACATAGTTTTGTTGAAGATATAAAATAGTCAGTTTGTTTTTGTGGATATGAGAAAGATTGATATAATATTTTGGAAAGTCAACGATGCAAAAAGAATCACGAAAAATTGACTAAGATATAGAATTACTGAAAATTTCTGTAAGGCTGCATAAAGAATTACTCAGTAACAATTTTTTTATTCTTTGGAATCTTAGGATATATATATATATAGGCAATAGGATGAGAATAAAAAATAATTTTCTATAGTTCAATAAAATATCCTATGGATATTGTTACGTTTTGCTAAATTATAGGCCAAGCACACTACTAAACTGTTTATTTTCTAACTTCACTATAAACAAACATACAACACTTCACTGACTAATAAAACACTTAGATCTATCTATACAACAATACAACTAGCTAAATATTCCAAACACTTCTGCTTATTATCACTTTCTAATCTTCTTAAATAATTCTCTTCATAAAAACTTCCTTCCCAGTCAAACGTCTCCGTTTATCTAGGTGCTCATCGTGTAGACTGGATTAAACGCGATGATTCGAGAATACTCAAAACGGAGAACTTCTTCACATTTCCAGGAATTGAGCAATGACGCGGCAGCTCCGTTATCTAGACTATTCATGCAGTACAGAAGACGATCCATCCAAATAAACACTTCTTGGAATTGATTTATCGATGAGGCGCCCGCGGAATGGACTCTAGCTAGGGGGCTTTTATCAATCTCGTAACAATATAAAAAAGATTGATATAATATTCCAGGAAGTCAACGATGCAAAAAAAAGGACTTAGATATAGAATTACTGACAATTTCGGTCGAATTACTCAATACGAATCTTTTTATTTTACTTTTGAATCTTAGGATATTTGTTTCATTTATGAACGAAGGTGGTGAATGTAATGTTTGCAATGTATTGATAATGTAACACATGAGCTAACCGCTGTTTACGATAGTCTCAAATACATATTTATATATATATATATATATATATATATATATATATATATATATATATATATATATATATATATATATATATATATATTCTTGTCCGGAGGGGTAATTTTCCACCTTGCAGAATTTCGGGAGTACAGAGTGATTTTTGTGGACCGACATGAGGGATGAAAGGATAATCAACGCGTACACGGTAAAAACACCTAAGTTTCTGAATAAATGGTACACTACTATTTGTTTGCCAGAAGTCATCAAAGAAATAAGGAAAACGAACCGTCGACGAAGGATAATTCTCCATCATGACAATGCGAGCTCCCACACATCGGCTCAAACAACCCGCAATTTGAGCACTCAAAACGTTGAATTGATGGGTCATCCGCCGTACAGCCCTGATTTAGCACCCAATGATTTCTATTTGTTCCCTAAAGTGAAGAACAAATTACGTGGTCAACGATTTTCGACGCCACAAGATGCTGTTTATGCATTCAAATACCATGTTTTGGAGATACCTACTTCGGAGTGGAAAAACTGCTTTGCCAATTGGTTTAATCGAATGCAAAAATAAAGAAGTTTCTACACCCCAATTATTGTTTTAGTTCTTCATTCTCAATACATAAATAGCAACCCTCGTATAATCAACAGGGTCGAACGCACGACTAGTCATAAATTAGTAAAGTCATCATTTTAATCATTTATTTCAGAAACCACCCAAGTGCGCTTTTTTCAACTTTCGGAAAACTAAAAAAAATTGTTTTGCAGCTTAAGTGTAGGTCTCGTCACCTTCAAACATTTACCAAATCAAAAACATGCTATTGGGATAACCAATTTTTAAATCCCAAAACACGAGATGTCATCAAGGCCGCCAACCATTACGAGTGAAATTTACCGCGTAAAGAACCTAAGCGACGGCGCTTGGGTTCTTTCTGAAATAAACGGATTATTTTCAAGGCTGCCAAATAGCATTGCTGTTATGGAACATAGGTTATTTCTGCACAGAAAGATGTATTTACCGTTAAATTGTACAGTACCACCAAAAATACATTTTTTGATATTTTGTCCCTTAGGTGGTTTCTGAAATAAACGATTCATTTATTATCGAGAGCTTTCAGAAAGTTATTGTCAGTGTCGCATTACTGCTGGCGAAAAAAACTTTGAATTTTTTTCAATATACTAATAAACAATATTTTCGATAACTTTGAGCAAATGGTCATGCACGATGCCCACTTTTTAACGGGAATGTATTGGTAAATGTTAAACCATAGAAGTTAGGAGTTCGCCGTGTGAATGCGATTCTAGGACTGTCTAGTGACCGGTTCTTGAGAAATCATGAGAAACTATAATTCCATAATTTCGTTTTTTCAGTATTCATCAAATCTTGTCTCGTAATGATATCTCAAGATCAGGCATCAGCATTTCAGATTGCATTTCATGCTAGACAGTAATCCAAATAAGCAATTGTTTTGTCATACATCCAACCTTCAAACGTCGATAGTATAAAAGTTACCCAACAATGGCTGCTCCCCTGTATATTGTATTGCTCAGGAAGAAATACCTATTATTAATTTGGCAGATTACTCCACAAATGATCGTACGCCCGTATCTCAAATGTTACTCGAATAATCAAAAGTTAATCAAAATTTGTATGAATTTAGTTAGATGAAGTTCGGTAAAAAAGATTATCACTACACGGAAGTATTTTTCGTCATTGAATACCCGGTGTTATATGACAGCCGAAAAAAATTCAATTAGTTCACATGTTCCCTCATACAGTGAAACAACTGCTTTTCTCCAGCATTCACGCATCAGTGATTTTGAAAACACGTGCCCTTTTTCAACCGGTGCCATATGTCAAATGTGCGAGAATTCCGGTAGAGAACATTCACAGTTTTGTAACCGACAAACGAACCTTCGAGTAGTTAATGACGTTATTGTTTAAATGTTATCATCTTTCATTCACTTTCATATTTGGACATATAGATTATTATTCAGTGATTTTAAAATTAAACGTATCCTAGATCGGTTTGTGTCCTCAAGATTCCTTTAAAAAAATTAGTTATCCTTTAAAAATTGACCATGCGATCGAAGTGAGAAAGTTAAATCAAAAACTTTAAAATCTTTGTAAATAATTTGAAAAACTTGTAGCATGTGTCTGAGGATTTATATAAAGGTTAAAAAACAACTGAAACTTTGGAATCAACTGATCCTCTGGGCTTTAGAACAAAGGGTTAATTTCGATAACTGCCTTTTTATAAATTTTTTATCGGGTGAGAAAAATTATGTTTTCTGGTTGCAAGAAACACATTTTTATGTTGGAGTCCGGTTATTCCATTTAGAAAAAAAATAACTGGGGCATTATTTTCATATTGCTCGAACATTCTTAGACTTATTGAAATTGTCTAACTTCCGCTTATTGAAAATGGCTTTATTCCAATAAAATTTAAAATTCTTTGAATCTAGAAGAACGACTATTTCAGTTCTTATATGATAAAAACCATACTTATTACTATTTTGATTAGTCACAGTGGAATATAAAAAACGTATGTTATATTTCAGTTAGTTTCTACAATGGGTTTGTTGAAACTCCTAAAATTGTACAATATATAAAAAAAATCAAATGAAAGAAACTATTTTAAATCAAGATATACTGAACTGATTAACTATATCGGTCTGGAAAATAACGAGAAACCACACTATTTAAACAAATATTTAGTTTTTGAATCATAATATTTATTTGCTTTTTGATACATCATTATTACTAAAAATATTTACTACTGACAATCTTAAAGCGATAGAGGTTACAAAAACCGAATGAATGATAATAAACCTACTGATAACCACCATACATTTTGTCCAGGTACTCAATTCCTGAATTGTTATTAGAATATTGCCGCTAATCTAGAAATTAATATTGAAGTTTCAGACCCGAATCTCATTAAAATACGAAACGAATATGCGGTCTTCGCCACGAATCCTCGACAAAAATTAATTTAAAATTGAGGTCGCAATGATGAGACGCCGATATAAAGTTTCGTAAACACATCTGATGCCTTAAAACGATTTATAAAAAAGATTAAAAATCTACAAACAGCGTCAGGAAACCGAACGAATACCGATATAGCAACTTCCGCCCATATACAGATTGCGAAAGAAGCGCGCTTATTGACTATGAAACAATAAATAATAACACGAAGACAGACTATAAGGCGTTGTTAATAAAAGAATTGCGTCACGCGCAACCAACCATCTGATTATCCAAGGAAAAAATATTAATTAATAATTGAACTCTGTAATTATTCCGTGAGGTACATACTGAATTTGTGCGGCGGTGATCGTGAGCGACATAATGGAAATAAACCGAATGCCTATCGATTTTTAATGGCATCCGATTTCCATGAACCGATTTGTCATCCTAACTTATTGATCAATATTATTTTTTAAGGTTGAAATGGAAACCTGTGTAAATAAACGAGCAGAGTTTGCCAGACAGCAAATATTTTAAATGTGATTTTTCCATAATCCCGTTTTAGTTGAGAATTACATAAAAATAATAATTAGGTAGGGTATGGATTCTCTGATTAGGGTTACAGGTAGGTAAACATTAAATAGGTGCAGGATTAAACGCTGTAATCACTGGTGGCTAGGGCTTGAAAATAGAGCTTGAAAGTAGAGCTTTAAATTATTATCGCTTTGGTAAATTAATTAAAATAGTTAAATAGTAAAATTGTAGAATGGTAATCAAGATGGACGAAGGGGTTGGAGTAGGGTTACAGGGTCAAATTTCAGGCTCTCAAAACCGCTTGGTAGGACCTCGAACATCTTCCAAGCAGAAGTACATGCTATATAGAGGGCAGAAATTTATATCAGATGAACAACCAGCACTAAAAGCTCCGAAGACACACACTTGTGAGTCTAAGCTGACTTACTGTAAACAAACCCTGAGACAGCTGACAGCAAACAATCAGGTATCCCTGATGTGGGTGCCAGTTCACAGGGGCATCAAAGGCAATGAGGACGCTTTTGCAAAGAAGAAGCAAACACACCACTTTCCGGCCCAGATCTCTTCTGAAGACTCTCCAAAGCCCACTTGAAAGAAGAGTTTCGACGTTGGGAATTCGAATAAATGACATCTCACTGGAATAAATAAAGTGCAAGGACAAAGACAAGCGAAACGGCTAGTGAGCCTATCGCCAGGGAAAAGTAAACAGCTTCTTGAGTATATTTCTCTAGCGTGTCTTTTATTTGCCTTGAAATTTATATTCAATCATGTATCACATATCGGTCATCGATTTTTTTTTTTGTTGAATTGCATATTATCCAACGGAGGCGATCCATCACATACAATGGAGGTGAGATACAACTGGGTAGGTAATAGATAAACTTTCAGTCAACTCCACCAAGAATCAAATTCATGGGGTACTTGTGAAGAAACATCTGTCTTTCATTTTTGCCATGTACTCATAACATGATCTTTTCATATGAAAACATAAAATCAAATTACAATATCTCCAACCATTAGGTTGAAAAAAAGCGTTATCATGGATTACGTACCTACTGTGAATTTAAAATTTTTATCTCTTCAAATAAAAAAACATAAGCTGCTACATGTCTCCCCTGTTACCCAATATGTTTTATGTTTTGAACAATATATGGCACTACGATCCACTTAAAACTCATGTTGAAATTACTATACTTAAGTGCAAAAATCGTTTAATACATACAAAAGTTTGAATGTTGAAATAGCAAAACATAGGTATATATTTTTTTGTCTATAACAAATATCGTTCCATTTTGATAAATTCCCATACAGTTCAAAAATTATAAAATGCCAGCGGTTAGGACTGGCCATAAAAATCAACCATAAAAGTACATTTGTCGAGACATGGCACCATTTATATAATACAAACTCGTATACTATGAATGGCTTATCTCCATAAATTGTCGCGACACACCACAAGAAGTTGTTATCACAAAGATGCTATCCTTTTCCTAATGGATAATTTTTGCTGTTTGTTGTTCTAAATCATGATGCTCCTCTTAGATTAGTTTTAACATTTTTGCGAAAGAGTATGTTATATACAGAATATTTTAGAAGGAAGCAGTGTCCAAAATTTAATAAAATTGATTAAATACTCAAGGTTTCTTACGAGGCAAGTTATCATAACTAAAACCACTTTCATCTAGTAATATTAGTGATTCAGCCCTATGCTGTATCACTTCCGTTAAAAATAACGTCACCGTTATTCACAATTTCCGTTATTTTGCTATTACCAAGCAATAGCAAAATAACGGAAGTGGCGAATAACGGTGACGTTATTTTTAACGGAAGTGATACAGCAAAGGGCTGAATATTTGGTTATTGTTTATTAGTTGTCTAAATTTGACAAGAGGAGGTGTACATTAAGAGAAAAGATACAAAATGAAATGTTCATAATCAGAGAGTTCTTAAAATATTGGTGAAAACTCCTTCTTCTTCCACAAACAATGTATCGTTTTCCTCCACTTCCTGATCAATAATATGTGTCTGACCAAAATGGAACAATTTATAAATACAAATATTTTACTGGTATGTTTAAACCAACCATAGTATCAGGTTTTGAATTCCAACTGACCTTATAATTGTTATATTTAACAATTTTAATGGGTAAATAAACGTAACTTAAACATACGCTTATAGTGCTATAAAAGACAGATATTTGGTATATATCAGCGATAAGAAACAATCTCTCTAGGTACCTATTAATCTATTTCCACTTTTGAAAACATATAGTATACGATATTTTTACCGACATCAACACCATCATCAAAATACAGTTCAAACCGTGTTCTTTCATCTATTATAATAGTACATTATGTAAGTGCCATAAACGTTTTTTTAAATAAACGAGTGACAAGACTATAAACGTATCCTTTTCATTTTTCTACGAACTGATATTGCAACAAAATTTTATTATTTTAAGATGATTTCTCTTATGTCGTCATGAAAGTTTCAATTGAAAAACCGAGATCTAGTCAAGCAGGCGACTTTTTAACCACTGAAATCAGTTGCCACAGTGATGTATTTGAAAAATATATTGGCCATGGTAATGTTTTCAGAAATTTTAGTTAAACACAGATCACGAATCTGTGACTATTCGAGCATTTATAAATACATTATAGTGTACTTTGAAAAATCAGGGAGCATAACTCTTGGGTTTTCATGATTTTCAAGAAGGAGATATACAAAGTTATATCAACAAATTGTGAAACATACAATCGATATTGATTCTATTTAGGATATCGATTCAAGTATCAATCACTGAGACATACGCATTGTCTCCCCAACTCTTTTTATTTAAAGAGTCGACACATCATTGAATAACAATCAATATGAAATCGGAAAGTAAACAAACACTCACCTGATGATGTCTATCTTTGTACACGAACAATTTCGGCCCTTTCAGTATTATGAACACCTGTTTCCATGAACGATCAGCAGCACGCTGAAAACAAAAAAAAGGTTTGATCAACTGAATCAACACATTTTTTTATCCACAATTCGAAGGGAAATGTGCGCGATACTGCATTGTTTCAGTCACGCACATTTAAAGTGAAAAATCCTATTTGTTTAATTATTTTTTATCATCTTGATAAAATTTAATTCATCAATATGCTGCATATATTTTTAACTTTATTGATAAAAAGTCTTGTCTTTCGATTCAAGAAGTATCAAAAATAGAAATGAAATTGAACCTTAAAATAAAGTACATATACAGGAATTTGACATTTATACCCACGTATTTTTCGAAGACCTCATTCATTATTACGTTTTTACGGAAACTACAACTTTTACCCATATTCATTCATGTATGCCACTTCACAGATTCAGATAAAGACTGAAGAAGAGTATCTTACCTTGCCGTCAATTTCCAAAATTTTACAATGCAACGACCCTTCCCTTACAATGCAGTAATTATCCTTATCGAGAGGAACGGGACTTCCTGACGCCTTCTCCCTGTCCAAAGAGGCACTACTGCTGCTGGCGCTACCACTGAAAGTAATTAGAATATAAACAATTGAGAATTACTTCCCAAAATTTCTGATTGAGAGTAAACTCAATCCAGCTGAGATTATCATAGCGATATGTTGCGAGATAACTAGCTAAGTAGGGATGTTATAATACCTTGTTTGTAGTGTGATAGTATTGTTAGTATTTTACATTAAAATTAGTCGATTAACTTAGACATGCTACGTGACTTAGTGTTACATGCGATACAAGAAAAACAGGTACTCAGGTCAAGTTACGTAAGGTTATTATACAGACATAGCACTCTTCTTCATATAATAAAAAAATATATCATATTTGAATTCAAAATAAATCTTTTAACGTGGTTAAATCAGAAATCAGGAGCCCTATACATAGACCTTGGGTATGAACTTGCGCCGGTACCTAATAAAGACAATATGAACCATATGCACAAATCTCTAACAATTTTTGTCTCCCGGATTAATAGAGCCGGTTTTTTTACCGAAAATAAATAAGAACTTGAAGATCACATTTCTAAAATATTGGCAATTTTTCTTCATATAATAAAAAATTATATCATATTTGAATTCATAGACCTTGGGTATGAACTTGCGCCGGTATCTAATAAAGAAAATATGGTAATTTTTGTCTCCCGGATAACAAGAGCCATTTTTTTACCGTTTATTTTTTGACAATTCTTGCAACCAATCGAAACCATCAACTCAAAGCATTCATGTACATTCAGGCCAATCACAGCATTATTATAGTGGGAATTTTCTACCTTGAAAATGCCGCGGGAACTTTCTGTGGTATTTTGTTTTCATTGTGTAACAACTGATACTTATGATTTGACGTCTGTCATCAGTTTGCATGAAAAGTGAAAAATGATTCGAAATCGGTTTAGTACATCATCATACGATGAAATTTTAAGAAAATCAACGAAAATGCATGTAAGAATACTATTTTGAGAAACGTGGCAATTTGGAAACAATTTAAATTGATAACCTAAGGGACAGAGAGGAAGCAATAACTTTCAATCCAACAGAACAAAACAATGTTACGAAATCCTCCAGCCAAGGACAAAACATCCATATTGTATATTTCATGCTGAGAACTTCAAATTCCATACTTCATTCTGTTTATAGTGATTCGAGTAAATTGTTGAAATAAAAATGTTATATAGAGAATGGGTCTATGATTGGGGTATCAAAATATAATCTATCGAATACCACACGAGAGTTCAATAAAGTAGAAAATAATTCTCTAGATTTTTTCTCAAACTTGTTGCAATTTGGCAATAGACACGAGAACCCGACAGGCTGTCTTTGAAAAATCTGTCAAATTATTTTCACTTTATTCTCACTCTCTTGTGATATTACAACTGAAAATAAATAAGAACTTGAAGATCACATTTTTAAAATATAAATCGCATTTCCCAACTAATTTACCAATATGTTTTGATGAATTATTCACCATTCGATAGCCTCATCTCTTGAGACACTCATCGGAAATGAAAAAAAAAGGTTTAAATACGATGTTGAGTTTGAAAATCACTAGATATTCCTATACATTGTTTCGTGGTCTAATAACCTGATGGTTTGCTTATAAAATCGAAATCTTCAAATTGAATAATGAAAATGGAAGCGTTAAACATAATATAAGTTCTTACACAATGAGAATTTAAAGCCAATTTTTATTGCTTAACCTATAACTCCTCTGACATCTAATTTTATAATAACAACCATACATTTTGATTTGAAAAAAATTCAATTTCTTGAACAATCACCTCGTTCACACTTTATTGTAACACAAATAAGTTGGCCGTTTCTCAGCTAGACGAATAGAGATTGTCATCAATTTTGATACTATTATACAGGGTGTTATGTAAGTACGTGGCCAAACTTAAGGGAGTGATTTTTTGAGTGATTCTAAGACGAAAAGTTCATATAAACATAGGTCCGGTATTGCTTCGTTTTCAAGTACAGGGTGTCAAAATTAATTTTTTATTATTATTGAATTTATTTTAATAAAAATTCTAAGACTGCATTAGACTATTTACATGGAAAAACTAACAGTAACATCATAGTTTTTGATAACTTTTAGTTTTTGATGGTTTAGTAGATGAAATGTTTATTTTGTTGTCCCAGGGACTTACATAAAAGTGATTTTTAAACTTTTTCTCAAAAACAACCCAAGATACGAAAAAATTTATGGATATAAAAAAGTTGTAATTTCAGTTGCTCAATGTGAAACGAATACAAAAATTGCAAAGAATCAGTGGCGCACATTTTTTCTTCCAAAAATATTGGTTACAGTGCCTTCCGGGACGCCATAGGACATGATACTTTTGATATAGTTAGGGCTAAATCAGCCCTTTACGACCCTTAAATCACTGCTAAATTTCAATAAAATCGGTTGAAGAATTATTGAGATAATAATTACGAAAAAAGGATTTCTTAAAAAGGTTACACCCTGTATCTTGAAAACGAAGCATTACCGGACCTATGTTTATATGAACTTTTAGTCTTAGAATCATTCAAAAAATCGCTCCTTCAAGTTTAGCCACGTACTTAAATAACACCCTGTATTCTCATCCAATGCCAATCCAAAATCTATAGCACTTTTTCAAATAATAATTTGGTTTGCAGTCATAAAGACATGCTGATAAAATTAATCCCCTGCAGTTGGTGCCAATATTTGTAAACGCCGATTCAAATACATGCGTGCCCATGCAGGGTTTTTGAAGCACGGGCGATTTAAACACCATTTACATATTTTATTTGGTTCTGTGATAATTTTTGTGAATGGTGGAGTAATGCTATTCGGGTTTTTCAAATAATCCCGATGTATGTTTTTCACTGTATCTTTTATCTCATGCAGAATGGACACACATGTATCTGAATCGGCCTCAAAGGCGGTGAAAAATACACTATTTGAAAAACTCAAATAGCATTACTCCAACATTGACAACATGATTAAGAACCAATTATGTTCTTGTGATAGAAATTTGAGTAAAAGGCATTCGAACAGCCCGTGCTTCAAAAACTCTGTATGGGCATGCATGTATCTGAATCGGCCTTAAGGTCCTATTTGCAATTGAAAAATAAATGTGTCAGAACTACCAGCGAAAAATTGTCTGCTATACAAAATTTTAAAAAATTATCGTCTGAATGAAAATCAGTAGTAAATATCAGAGATATCATCAATTGTTGCAATTTTGATCTTTTGTATATTTCAGGCACGTTTCGAATACAGCAATTTCTCCTATCCTGAAAAGAAAGCTGATGACGGCGTTCCGACCACTCAAAATGTAGGCGGGTCATGAATAAAAATAAAATGAAATAAATTGAATTAAATTTTAAAAAAGCAAACTTTTGTTTAATCTATCATACATCAGGTTATAGAACACGAAACAAAAAATAATGAATAGATAGGAATATCTAGTGAATTTCAAACTCAACATCTAGTACAGTATTATGAGCAGTCTGAGAAAGCAGTATACTGACAGCCAGGGCGCTATCAAGCATATTACAGCACTTCATTTAAACAACTAATCTTGTTTTGTTTTTTAAAATGTAGGTGAATAATAAATAAAAATAAAATAAATTTCAAAGAAGCAATCTTTTCGATTATTCTATTTCACGTCAGGTTATACCTAGACCACGAAACAAAAATGATGAATAGGAATATCTAGTGAATGTTAAACTCAACATCTACAGTACTATTAACAGCTTGAGGAAAAGCAGCATACTGACAGCCAGCGCGCTGTCAAACATATCGCAGCGCTTCATTTAAATAATCAATTTTGTTTTTCCCAAAAATTGTGCATTCGAATATACTACGAAATTAAAAATATTATCATTTTTGGTGCTTGATATGGCGATTTTTAATGTTATGATCGTGACACTTTATCAATGTTAACGTAATTGTAAAGTTGTCGATTTAAAACAGATGATTTCATAATAAGCTGAAGTATTCTTTACATTAAATAGTTGTTAGACTGTGGTCACCAAAAATGAGTTGCAGTTGGCAGCTTGTAACAGTCTAACAGCTATTTAGACTAAATAATACTTTGAGTAATCTTCATTATAGGATATATCCTAATCTTACAATAGAAATTTATAAATAACAATTCATTGAGTTCCACATAGTTCCATACATATTGATACAATTCAAATGTGAACAGAAATAACAGTAATTTAAGCCCATTATGAAATCGGGCCTCAATCTCAGCAATATTTTTAAGTTATTATAACCAACACTATAAAATTAGTTTTCGATATGTATCAACATGGCTAACTGGCGAATGAAGAGTTGAAAAACAAGAACAACAATTATTCCACAAGGTCTTTCACAAGTGGTGTTCAAACAGATGAAATTTACGATTGGTGAGAATAATCACGTCAATTTAAAAGTGATTACGAGTCGCCAATTACCAACTTTTGTGATGAATGGGGAGCGAATAAAATAGTCACAAAAAACGTAACGTAGAATATTATGAGGAGCAGACATTCAAAATGAGTTTTGTCCATTATGGCTGCATGTAGGCTCATTCATTTTTCAAATTCCGGGATTGGCTATCAAAAGGAAATTTTTGATAACAAGGCAATATTTAAGGACATATTTTTTGCAGTTTTTTCGGTTTCCTAAATCTCACCGAAACGTTTTAGAATCTTCATAGCAAACTTTCTCATTTTCTGAAAATTATGCAATTTGGACAAAACGCATTTTGGTAGTCTGCTCCTCATTTATAATATTACAAAATTTCAGGAAAACCCAAAGCTCACAAGCTGAACTCGCATGCAGCCAGCCAAAAGCTTCCGTTCCTCCAAAAGCACTTTTATTTTCATGCGTTTGAGTCCTTAGACGTTAATGATATAATTTAAAAATATTGTTTTCTGAAGATTCTAGTTGAATTTCAAATTTTTGTGATTTTGTGTAAGATTTTAATACAAAAAACTTTAAACTTTGTTCCGTTTCAGCTTATTTTCGGTATACAGTGTGTTTCACTTCTCATGGAAACACCCTCGTATCTTCTGTAATTTTTGACGAAATATTATAAAATTCTCAGGATCGATTGATACACTAGAGATGAACTTTCTGCACGAAAGGGGTCATCATACGTGATATACGCTCGCCAGCAACGATGAAACCACCTGTTTTTCCGGAAAGTAATATTAGGGAGTAAAATTGGCCCAAAATTCCTTCGGATTCGTGTTCAGGATCTCCAAATTACTTCTAATACACTTGTCTCCTGAAAAATTTCAGTTTTGAAAAATTCAATTTTTTTTCAAATACTCCACTGAATATGACCCCTTTCGTGCAGAGAGGTCTTCTCTAGTGTATCTATTGATCCTGAAAATGTCATGGTTCTACGTCAAAAATTACAGAAGATACGGGGGCGTTTCCATGAGAAGTGAAACAAATTTGAAATTTTCAGGACTGAAAATTTTTCAAGAGACAGTTTTGCCCCCTAATATAAGTTTCTGGAAAAATGTGTGGTTCCATCGCTGTTTTCGTGCAGTGTATATCACGTAGGATGACACCTTTTCTGCAGCGAGTTCATTTTTAGTGAATCTATCGAACCTGAAAATTTCATGGTTCTACGTTGAAAATTACGGAAGATACGGGGGTGTTTCCATGAGAAGTGAAATACACTGTATACAGGGTGTTATGTAAGTATGTGGCCAAACTTGAGAGAGTGATTCTTCGAATGATTCTAAGACTAAAAGTTCACATAAACATAGACCCGGCAATGCTTCGTTTTTAAGATACAGGGTGTCAACATTTTCAGAAGAAATCGTTTTTTTCGTAAATATCCTAATAAAATATTCAATCAATAATAATCAATTTTATTGAAATTTGGGAGTATTATTGAGGGTCGTTAAGGGTTGATTAGCCCTAACTATATCAAGAGTATCATGTCCAATGGCTTCCCGGAAGTCACCGTAACCAATATTTTTGACAGAAAAAATGTGCACCACGGATTTTTTCTGCAATTTTTTTATTCGTTTCACATTTAGCATCTAAAACTACAACATTTTTTTTTCGTATCTTGTTTTGTTTTTGGGAAAAACATAAAATTCACTTTATTGCAAGTCTCTGGGACAACACAATTAAACATTTCAACTACTAATTCATAAAAAACTGAGCCCCTTATATCCTTGGAGAAGAAGTAGAGATTATCCGCTTATTTGGTAATAATGAAAGATCTACGCGTCAAGTTGCTGGAATATTCAATGGAAGGCATCATGATCGAGAACCAATTTCTCACGATACCGTTGCCAAAATCAACAGATTGTTCGCAATGACTGGAGCGGTTTTCAAAATAAGACCAGGGAGGTACAATTTAAATCAAAGACACTATCCAGACGACGAACGTATCTTAGCAGAATTTCGAAACAACCCAAATGGTACTATAAGGGCAGTTGCGAGGACAATGAATTTAACGAAAAACAAAGTATGGAAATGTTTGAAACGCAACAGGATTAGGGCATTTAAACCAAAATTTCTACATACTCTGTTAAATGGTGATTTTGAACGACGGTTTGAATTTTGCTTATGGTTGCAGGGTAACTATCTTAACGACAGACTTTTTCTGAAGAACATGATGTTTACTGACGAGGCAACGTTTACAACAAACGGTGTGGTGTCTAGTCAAAATTGTAGGTTTTGGGCAGCTGAAAATCCGAATTGGGTAATTCATTGTAAAAACCAATACAGTGAAAAAGTTAACGTGTGGTGTGGCATATTCAACGAACGGATTGTTGGCCCTTATTTCCTGGATAACCTGACCGGACAAAATTTTCTCATGGAATTGCCATTAGCATAAAGACAAAACTTAATCTTTCAATTAGATGGGGCCCCCGCACACAATTCTGGGATAGCTCGGAACTTTTTAAATGCAATTTTCCCTATGAAGTGGATAAGTAGAAATTCTCCTTTGGAACCATGGCCCCCTAGATCGCCAGATATTACCCCTTGTGACTTTTTTCTGTGGGGGCATTTGAAGAATAAACTGTATGCTACTCGGCCGCGTAATAGAGAGGAACTTTGCAATTAGGCAAGCGTGTCAGGAAATAACTCCCCAAACTTTAAGAAAAGTGAATGTACGTTTGAGAAGAATTGTTGAAAAGTGTATTGTTTCAGAAGGTAGTTATGTTGAAAACACAAGAATCTAAAATAAAGTAATTCGTAATTTTGTTACCACTGTTACGAATAAAGAACGTATTAAAAAAAAGACTTAAACTTTTTTTTTAGTTCAAATCAGCTCTTGAGATGTTGAAAGTATGAATTAAAGGGTTTTTGGGGATGCTGATTCCGAATCTGGTAAGAAAAGTTGTCTTAGATAAGCATTAATATTCATTCCTCAAAAAATGCCTTTTTTCTCTCCACAACTTCGCACGCCAATGGTGAATGAATATATGATCACTATGCCAAATGCTTCATTTTTCTAACATAAAATCACCACCAAAATCTCAAGAAAATCGCTAATAACAGATATTCGGGTGCAATGACGAAAAAAGTGAATTTATTTATTTTTTTCTCCTCAAATCAGCTCTTGAGATTTCGAAAATATGGATTGGGGGGTTTTTGGGGATGCTGATTCTAATTCTGATAAAAAAACTTATCTAAAATAAGCCAAAAAACAGCTTATTTTTACCCCCCACATCACAAGCCTATGGTCGATGAAAATGTTCACTATGCCAAAATACTTCATTTTCCTAACATATAATCACCACCAAAATTTCAACAAATTCGCATTATCAATAACTGAGATATTAGGGTGTATTCATGAAAAGCGGGACACACTGTATACGCCATAGCTTCGAAACTTCTTAGCGCCCCTAGACAAGTTTTATTTTTGTTCGCTAAAAAGCTATATCGCGTCTTGGTAACGAAATAAAGTAAGCGCCAAACGTGATGGTGGGACCGCCCCCTGCTTATTAACCCATTTTTAATCTCCCATTTCTCATATTTGTCTTTCAATTCTGTTGGCGTTAGGTATTGTTTGATTATTGTAATCCAATAATAGTTTAATTGTGCGAGTTTTTACCTGTGTGACCGCTCGCCAAGGGTAAAAAGTAAAAGTAAAATTCTGGGAGAAATGGCAATATCGTATATAGAACCCAAATTAGAAAAACTAGAGTAACAACTGGACAACGATAGTTTATTATGATGTACAAGTGCACATTTAAATCAGGCGCAACGAGTTTAAAGTTGGTTTCCTACTAACCGACAAAACGAAAACAAAACACAAACTCGTCGAATAAAACAAAACAGCAACTTTTCGCAAACTTTTTGAAGATTGGCGTGTTTTGCGATAGTTGGAGTTTTGTTTTTCGGGTCGAACAAAATGTAGCTCACTTGATCGCAACAAGAGTGTTGTGTTTGTTTCGGTTTTGTGTTTGTTCCTCAAGTTCTAGAAAACTAAGATGCCTAAAAACCTCGGTGTGTCGACTTATACCTGTAAAAGTGTACAGTAAAACGCTGGACATTCGCTAGCTTGATTAAGAGAAATTGCGGTCTACTTCACAAATATCCCGCGATACTTGCGTGAACCGCCACCGTCGGATTTCTCGTTATCATGAACAGAAGTTTCAAGTATTGCGCACGAGCATGAAATGAATAAAAACAGAATCATTCAAATTTACTGAATCACCGCCCGCAAGCAGTTTTATTCGTTAAATTTTCGACTTATTATACTATTTATTTTTGCTGAAATGAAATTTACTGGAGTTAATAATAATCACACGTTTTAGACAAAAGTATTGAAATTCAGCTGCATGGAAATTCGCCATTAGAACCTGTCAATCTTGTGCCTATCTGACATCTGTCCAAATGCGCAAGTATCTACGCAATTGTATCCGAGTTTTCCCTAAAAAGTTCTAAAAGTAATAATTTTGTCGCTTACTTCGAGTTTAATTGCTTTTCATAAGTGATATGTGTGTTGAGTTGTTTGTTACAATGTTCTTTCCCTATTTTAAACACTGTTAATATCATTGTAATAGTGAAGATGTTTCTTTTTTTCTACAATTCTTTTTCGACAGAAAACCACACTGAAAAGATTTTACGAAAACGAATGGTAAAATATTGAAAACCTAAACAAGCTTGATGATATATGCAAAATTGATAGATTTCAGTAAGAGTGATAATTTTTTTTACTTCATCACAGACTTTCACAACTTGAACTTATGGAAGATTTAAAGAAACAGTAGAGTATAACAACATGCACCCAGTTGATTGATGCGATTAAAAAAATGTTTGCCATAAAGTATTGTTTAATAGAGCATGGCAAGTTTATAAATAAAATGTAAATTACAAATCGGTTCCAAAGTATGTTACAGATTCTAAGTGGTACTCACTTTCGGTACTAGATATTAATGAACTATTGTGTTCATCTTTCTGAATTTTGTTCACACAAAAACGGATTATGGTCAAATTATTTAGGAAAATAATATAAAATACAGGAAAATGAAGGAACGTTCATCATTAATAGTTAATAATACAGCACTACGAAATTTTTGATTCGGCTACAACTATTTTGACTTTAAAACGGTACTTAGAGTATTTTTGAAAAATAACACAATTTGTGCGGTGTTATTTTTTCAAAAAATTTGGTCTTCCACTTCGAGTATGGATACTATATTACTTTGGAATGATATTTAAAAAGTTTATTAACGCTCTGTCAAATTCAATCAACAACAATCATTATGTCCCTGGAATAATGACATGAGGACGATCTGGATCCGATTAGAGAAACAGACCAGGATTTCATTTGTTTTGTCTTCAAAAAAATCTAAACAAAATCTAATCAGTCGACACACAGTGTTTTTAGACATCTTATAGAAAACACATACATAAACATAAACTCAACTGTCCGTTTAGTGAAAAACCGCTTTAAGGGTAAGACGGAATAGGTATATGGAATGTACCTTATATTTTGTTACATCTACTCAACTAAGTAATCGATATCCGATGTCACGTACTGTTGACATGGAGCTTATTTGATATTTTATTTGATAAAATCGAGAACTTAAGCGTTGTTACCTACCGATAACCTTTCTAGTATAGGGCGTGTTTTAATGTCGACGATTTTGCACACTTTTTAGTGCATTTGACAAGGGATTATGATGCAGTTATGAAAAAAATATTTCGACAACAAAATATATCCCTTTCTTCCAATGACACTTCAAAATCCGATAAGAGACAAATACTTGGGGGTCTATTCTACAGTTCACGCGAAAATACGTTCAAACGTTTAAAGTAACATAGAGCAATACAGACACCGCTCGTACACGTTCAATCTCCAGAATAGACCCCTGATTAGAAATAACTACTTCTTTGGCTAATGCCACAACAGACATTGAATTATAGCTGACATTATTGTGCAATTAAATTTTCCTAACGGTACCTATCAGCTAGATATTCGTCTAATATCCCAACTCATATTATGGCGGAGAAAGGTATTTCGACGTAGTCGAAATTATTAGATTTTATGACAGTGTCGCTGCTCATATTCGGTCCAAAGTTGGAATATGAAATCACACAAATGAACATTTTCTTATTCAAACTTATAATGGTATTTTTTTAGGGATCAATTCTTTGTATTTTTTGCATAATCCTCAGAAAATAAGAACCTTTTGAATATAAGCGTAAATATATCTACGTGCGAAGGAGATTATCACTGCCAAATTGCCAATTTCTTACCGTGACGCTCATCACGTATCCATTTTCGCATTCTGAATTCGCTCCATCACGCATATTTCAACAAAAAGTGAAATGACACAATACACAAGCGAACATTGTTTCGAATTTCATCAAACTTCCAGTGAAACGCATGAAATTTTCAATTTTAATATTTTCATTACGCGCTCATATTATGACCACTACCGAATCTACTAGCCGATATAAACCGCGTTGAAAGTGGTCAAAGTGAATCTATTTTTACTCATACACTAACTTCATCCTATTTCCGCCAAGATTCAAAAAAACGTTCCGAGGAATTTTATCGTAAACGTTTCGTGTGGACATTGGCGTACAGCACTTTGAGAGCATTTTGAGTAGATGGAATCAAAGCCCTTTTGACCCGTCTATCGTGTAGATAAGTTTCGAATACTTCCCGCGATCAGGTATGTAGGTATAAATACCAGGTGGCAATTTGAACTAATTGACAAAGTGCTTTTCGGAAACGCTTTAACGGTAGTTATTGTAGGTATCTGTAAATTATTATGCATAGTGAAAAGTAGTAAATAGCAGTAACAATTAAAATCTCGTGGTTTGACTGGAGTGGGCGTGGTCTGCACGATTCAAATCTACTCCTGCGTATGGAGTTAGTAACACATCCTACATCCAACCCAGAAAACAAACTTAGTGGCTAATGATCACGGTAGTCAATGCCACTATAAATAACAAATAAAAAAACAATTGTCTTTTTCTGGATATGAATTTTACAAAGTAGGTATAAATTTTGAATTTTGAAAGTTGAAAGTACAGAAACAACAAGTTAAGATAGTTTCTATAGGCTGTTGTCTATTGCCAACACATGTCAGAATGCACTTTAAGACATCCAAGTGCCAAACCGCAATATGGCTTCCATCAGCTGATCTCTGGTGATGATCTGCGCGACGTCGCTAACTTCTAAGAACATTTAACACTATTTGTAGAAGATGGCCCAACACCTATTCTGCAATGTAGTCTCTCAATTGATATCACAGCGATACCCTACTTATGCTTTCGTAGTTTATATCGTTTTCCATTATAAAGTAAAGCTAGTAATGGGGTTGCCTTTTGAAACGATGTATATCGAGTCAGTTGTGGAAAATGAAAGTGCCGAATCTACTGAAATTATTCATTCCACACCTTCAGACATTTAAAAATCAATAAGCCTGATGTAGTCTTCCTCGATCATCAACGTTGGACGATTTTTGTCATAGAGTTTTCAGCTCCTGGCGAAACGAACATCGTCCAAAAAGAGGAGGAGAAACGGACTGAATATCAAGATTTACTCTTCGAACTCTGCGGGATTTGCCCAAACCATTCTGTTAAAATAGTGGTTCTGATCATAGGGGTACTTGGTTGCATGGACACGCTGTTCTCGCTGAATCTGAAAATTATCTGGTTTGCTAGCAGAGGGTCGTCATCCTCGGTTCATTTTGGCTACTTATGCAGAGCACATGATTCTCGGACCCAGTAATCACTCACCCCTTGGATGTTGGGAGTAACTACCGGGGTAAATGACTGCAGCGCCTCACTTCATTTCAAGAACAAAAATTTCCGGTGAAAATACTCTTCAAGAGAAGTATTAATAGCTGATCAGCAGGGTTATGACGTCAAAAAATGTGAGGTGCAACACAGATGAATTTTTCAGACTTACTCAACGTTCAGGTAAATCAATTTTTTCCCGGTATGGGGCCATATGCCTGATGGGAAGGTGCTGCCCGAACAATAATAATAGTCATACAATTATGTAATTCCATTTCAGTTTGACAGTACCAAAATTTCAGATCATTCCAAACAGGTAAAACACAAATAATAATAATTCTATAGACTGAACTTCTCTTTTTTATATTTCAGTGACCAACAAATGGACTAAGGGTTTCTATTTTATTAGAATTGATATGTGCTTTTCCATTTGAACAAAAGCCAGATGGACTGAAACAACATACCAGGACGAAGGCACGAGATAAATAAGTCGAAACCATGTCAAAGACAGACTCAGCACCTGCGAGCCCCAAGCAGAAACCAGTTGAGGATAATTACAGGACTTCTGGGCATGTTCCTCTGAAAAAAGGAATGAACAAAATGGGACTGAAGGAAAGCAACACACAGTACAGCACCATTGAGCATGCCAGAAACGGTTAACCACATGATATGTGAGAGGAACTGGGTTGCAAGAGAAGACATATTCATAGAGAGAAACCCAGACTTGAAGTCCTGAAAACTTAGTCCGCGAGTTGACTAGTTCATAGAGATAAAATCAGACTTGAAGTTCTGAACATTTAGTCCGCCAATTGACTAAGCCATAGAGAGAACAAAATTTTTATTGCCGTCAACCAGCCGTACCCTTACGAGCAACCCTAAGAAGTCTTCGAAAGACTTGTGTGAGCTAGGACGACGTAGTCATTTTTAGGCGTGTGATGCCATGCACGAGACCGATGACTGCGCTGCGGTGAATGGATTAAGAAGCGATCGCTTAACGCGCGCGCCATCACGGCCCATGATGAAGCAGACCAAGTTCTAAAAACTAAGCTTGTTGACTTGTTTGGGATGTAACACTGGATGGATGAAAATAAAAGTAGGCCTTTTTGGCAAAGTCTCAATTACTATTAGACCAAGTGAAGAAATGAGAAAACCGTCTACTCATCTAATAAGTATTCATTCCAATACCTCTGTCCCCATGTTGGGCATATTTTCAATCTATCACAAATAGAAAATCTACACATATAAAAAGTGTTCAACAGCATACAAGAATCCATAACGATAAATATCTATTTCTGCATAAACTTCCAACAGAAAACGACTACTGCCCTCCACTGTTAACCCATACCTATTATTTCGCTCCATACGGAAGTGATTAGAAGGCGATTTTGAAATCTTAAGATATTGCAAAATTCCTAAATTAGGCTTTACAATTTATGGAGCGCCGTGAAGATGCTTTATGCTTTTGTAGAAACTCTGCAAAGAATCCCAGAGGTAGCTATAATTGAAAGGCCACAGAAGGCAGTAGTTGTAATGTGTTGGAGATTTTCCAACAAAAACTCCTTATTGAATATGTTCATATTGAAGTCAATAACAATGTTCCTTTAAGCAAAATTTACACCCTCTATACAGAAGAGTATATCATCCAAATGATCAATCCACTGATAATGCACATATCTACCGAAGTATGAATGATAATTTTAAGAAGCGAGTTATTCATTTGGCAAGCAGTGAATTCATTATTCATAACCACATAATTGACACTTTCTCAAATCCTATTAGGGAGAGAAAGTGAAAACCGTCCTTTCTGCCCTAGCGCAAGAGCGTCTATGCATGCATTTTTATCTATGGACACGCTTAACGTTCGTTCATTCAACCGTTTTGGTAAGTATGTGTTATCTATCAGACGTACATAGGCGACAGCCGATTCAAAATTACTGATTCTTCGTATGAAACACTTCCTAATTGTTTAGTTTCTATTAATAACCGCAAAACCAGCTAGTAAAAGTGTGAACCAATGTGGTGAAACCTAAAATGCCAACGACTTTAGCACTTATAGGCGATAGGCGTACCATTTTCAATCTTGTACAACCAATGGAAGATGCATTTGTACTTTTCTTCATTGTATTCCTCATCTATGAATATATCTTCAGTTAAAGAAACTGATTTTACTTTACATAGTAGTGTGATCTTGATAAAACGCCTTGCTTCATCCTCAAATATGTCTTCAAATTTTTTTACGTATCACCAACTCATTAGCAGTTTTTGACCATCTCATCAATATAATTCAACAAACTGTCCAAGAAATTAACAATACTCAGTAATTCTTGACAAAATTATATCGTAAATTCATTTTCAATTATTTCTATATTAATCTTTTTTAGAAAATAAAGGCCAAGCTACTAAATGAAAAATTATGCCATTATTGGCCCATTGAACAAAACAGTTGGTGTCGGATTTTGTCAAAGGTTTGCTATTCACAAAGGCGTCGCAAAAATATCGTATTATTGCAACAGATTGTACAATGAAACGTAAATTGGAGAATCACAAAAGTTTGTAAACGGTATAGAATAGCTATTTATGACAGTAACAAAATATGTTTGGATATTGTAGTGAAGTTGGTCGTGGTGCTAGAGTATTTGCTCCCACCCAGACGGCCCGGGTTCGATCCCCGGGACAGCCTGCCACTGAGCTAAAGTGGTTCGGATTCCACTTTTATTTAAACTGTAGGTCCCGCATCTCCCTTGCTCGCACAAGCTCTGCTTTTGAGGGGTTTTCTCCAAAAACCTGGGTGATTCGTAAAAACACAAACACAAACACATTTGATTCGTTCTCTAACGTTTCGACCAGAACGTCCGCGACCATACACCTACAATCAAAAGTTCGGACACGTATAATATTCTTATCGCACAACTCACACTGTACGATCGTTCTCGACCGTCCTCAATCGGTTTTCAAATACCATCTTTGAAATTCTAATATGCTCGAAATTTTGATAGGCGTTGATATATCATGACGCAATGCCCATACGATAAATTATAATTTGAACACACGTTTACTATAAATATTTGACAGTTTTTAGTTCAAAGAAAATTTCAATATCATTTCATATGAACTGGTATATTTTCCGTTGAAAAAACAAATACCTGCAAGGAATTTTATCAGAAAATTTATAATAGTACATTCAATTTTCATTGTTTTAAAAGTTAAGAAACGATGCAGCAAGCTTCATTGTCAAAGGAAGAAATGGGTATTTTAAAAACATTTATGAAAACAGTTGAGGATGTTCAATTAGTGAATTGAATTCGAAAGTTTTCATTGATCTCTTTCGAAAATTTTTGGTTGCAGCTGGACAGTCGCAAACGGTCGGTCCTTGTAGCTCAGTGTGCAAAAGATAATTGCTGAACAAAAGATCCAGGATTGAGCAAAGAAATCTAACAGATGGGCCGGCTCGATCTCCAGACCTGACTCTATTGTTCATTTCCATTGAGTGATGTTGAGACTGTTGTATCTAAACTAGACCTACCACTCTTGTGAAATTGGGAAACAGAATTAGCCCAAACTGTAGAAACACCACCAAAATTTCAAATCATATTACCTAGGAGAAAATCAAAACTCAGTACCTATCCTATATGTGTAAGCTAACCAAATATTCAATCATTCACATCTCAACAAAAAAAAACAGGAAAAAAACTCATGCTTACGAAAAAAAAGTACTGCTAACCGAAATCGAACCCAGGTAGTCTGTTTAATATTCTTTGCCTCATAACTCTATAGTTTCGTAGTTATTTAGCATACCATGAATTCATTATTTGCTATCACGCAAGCGGTGGCGGAGATCGAACGTTTTGTTAATATGTCCGCTCTAGAGCGAAATACTGCCACAAAATGACATTTCGCGGAAAACGTCAACTTTACGATGAGATTTGTTAAGCGGTTATAGAAAAAATAATAAATATTTTTATTACAAGCTTTTATACAACTTATCCTGTTAGTATGATGGTTGGATCTTGTAACCGACCCCCCCCCCCAACAAATTGGGTACTTATTTGTACGTCAATGACAATGGAAAAAAAATATCGATCGGGGCTGGCGGAATCAAAGAAAGTTGCAAAAATTTGCGAAAATAAAATTGAAAAAATCCTTTGAATTGGTCAAATGTAACCCTCTGTTCTCTATAAGGCTAGATAGAAAACGTGTATTAAGAAGAATTCAGAGAAATTTGCGACGGTTGCGGATGTGGAAAATTTCGACGAAAAATGACGTCCGGGGCTCGGACCTGCTTGCTTTTTTAAAGAAATTGCTAAAAGTCACGAAAATTTATTTGGAAAAATTAAATAAAGTGGATAAAACACCGGAGAATCGAAATGTAGTAGTTTTACTTCAAGTGTGAATGTATATGTCACAGGCGTCTCCTACCCCATTTTCTATGTTGGTATTGGGTAGGTACTTCTATAAATTTTATTATTTTTTTAAAATACTTATTACATACCAAATTATTCATCTGAATAACTAACTATAAACTATGAGAGAGAAGTAAATTCCTAAAAAAATCATGAAAAAGATAAATTATTCAGCTTGTATAAGAATCCGTTTCACATGATTCACAGGAAACGAAATCATCAGGAAAAAATATTTCATTCTTGATATGAAGATTCAAATCTGTTGAAAACTATCATTGCTTTTCGAGTACCTATCGTACGATCATCTCAACTTTCTACCAACAAAGACTAATGTTACGTATTGATATAAAACTGTAACATTAGTTGCATAATAATCGACGCTTCGATGACCAAGACTCGAAGAAGAGAAATATGGAGAAATCGGAAACGGAAAGGAGAAAGTGAGACAAGAACAACGGTCAGCTCAAGTAATTACTTAAGCGATGAATTAATCCAATTTGGGAATCACGTTTCTTCGCATTGAAGGAGTACCTATCACCGTTATGAAACGAACCCACGTTGTCGAGTTGATCAGTATGTTGTCAAGAATTGAGTTTATTTCGCAGCGTATTTCGATTCGCTCAGGATAAACAATCATACCTATCGACCGTATGGAGAAACTCACGTGAATTACCTCCAGAACCGTATGTTTCAGTTCATGCGAAATCATTTTCATGCGTTTGAAGTGACATAGAGCGATACAAACACCGCGCATTGGAGAGAGATATAACATTGATATGGCACGCGTTAAAATTCAAACATAGGGCTATTACCTCCAGTTGCCTCGATTGAAGCTGTGGTGGAAAAAATCCAGATCGGGACCAGTTTGACAAATGGCACTGTTAACATAACAAACATCATGACGAGCTTGACCATGACTTTCTAGGATGAAGTAATTGATTTGAAGAGTAGGTAACGAATATATTTTTAGGAATAGCCAATTCATTATTTTACGTTACATCCGCTTCAAATGTATATAGACGATATCAGTAGAAAGAAAATCAAAGAATTTACAAAAAAAATTATAGTAGATATGTAGTGGTATGCATCGCTACAAATTTTTTAGGATGAATCTGAAAGACTCGTCTCTATTATGTGGAAAGTACCCTTTTCTCATGAAAAAATTAACAACGTGAATGTATATGATGGATTTATTCATCATTTATGGTAAATGTAACAAGATCATCAGCAGAACAAGCAGAGAGTTCAATGAAAAGTAGCTTGATTGCCATCGAATGAATTTGAGAAAATATATCAGATTGAGTTGAAATTTTTAAATGTTTGGATCATCTTTGAAACCAAAAAGGAACCAGCCTAGACGTGTGACTGATAATGAGGAAAACGCAATAAATATTTTGACATACTTCAACAGAAATCCTCAAGCTTCTATTTGTAGTGCAGACCATGAATTAGGTATGAAACTTCTATCAGGTCGTAGGATTCTCAAGGAACATGGAAGATCTTACGCCTCAAGACCACAAAGTATCGAACTAGGTGAAATGATGCGTACACAAGTAGACGAAGATTTTATCAAGGAGATTATGAAGTGATGAATCAAAGTTTTCGAGAAAAGGTATTTTCAACAGAAGGGATCATGATTACTAACTGAAAATGCGTATGTCCCAAGAGGAGTGGTATTTCACAGGATGAAATCATTCGAATATATTCGAGACAACGGTTGGATATTTCATTGATGAACTGACACTAAAATAATAACGAACATGTTGCTATCATCTTATTGGAGCTCTTGCTCATTGCACAGCAGAATTTGGATTGAAATTGGACCGCATATTTGATTAGACGTTGGAGTTCAGGAAAAATGTTACAGTTTTCCGAATGATAATAATATACAGGGTATTCCGTATGAAAAACTGAGTTTCAGCATTATTCAAACATAAAAAAGATAGTTAATGCCGTTTTAGAGCCGTGTATTAGATGTCGTCCTGATGCGCAAACTACATTAGATATGAAAACTGAGCGGAACCTCAAAAAACGGTAGACTAACAGAATTTTTTTTATAAAGTTTACTTCTTTCTGGTACAAACTCAACACTAAACTTGACTTGGAACTTATTAAAATCCAAAACACAATAATTTCAACCGATAACACTAGGAAAAACAAGATCGAGATAATATATTAGGGCGTAACCACAGACCGGCATAATCACGCTAACAAAGTCAAAATGGACGGTCGAAAAACAAAGTCATAAAATAAAATTATGAATCTTGAATCTCATCTCAATAAATATGATTTGTATCTATAAACAATCCAGTTTTTTGCACCGGTCCAAAGATTAGATTCCAAACAGATATTTTCTTTCCCCTTCCCAGTGTAATTTATCGACGATATCGACTCTAGAATTTCATCACTAACTTTTGGTTGGTAGTTTCATTACATCAAGTTACCACTAACGTATAATTGTTCCTCAAAAAATTATCTACGACCTGACTAGGAAACCAAGTCGTCTCCCATCGGATACAATCGTTATCCATATTGTCTTACTCTTACTATCTTATAACCTTTATACAATGGTTTCAGTCAATTTCATATGTCTTCGAAAGGAACATACTTCTGAGTTACCCTGTATACTGAAACTGAAGTCCAGTCCATCAGCAAAATACATAATGGTCTTATACAGCTTGCAGCTACGATCCAAACTGTAATGTTTTGTAAATTTGCAATAAACACGTTTTGCACGAGTTGCCTAAAACTGTTCTATATTTGGAGCATCTACGTTTGTGTTCATAAAAAAATATTTTTGGTAGGTAATTCAGTTGATAATCCAATAGTTTTTGTAATTTCGTAATCCAGTCCGTAATAACTAAATGATTGAAAATAATATGAAATACAGAAAATGGACTAAAGTTTGTTTGTCATGATTACAAAACGCCGTTGTAGAATGACGAATGAGTGCATTAAAAATGTTATTCACTAGTGCAATAAAGGACAAGTTTGTTCACTAAATAAAGTTTTGCAATTTTTCAATGGTGACAATTTGCACAAAAATATAACCAAATAATGTTTATCGCGAAAGCTGTTACTGGTGTTACTAGGGAATTATCACTTATAATATCCCAAGGCTATTGATAATTTCGAAGTAATTTGTCTTATACCTTCGAAAGCGAGTTGCTTGGTAACAGCCCGACGCCAAAGGCGGAGGGCAACTCGCTTGAGAAAAGTTAAGACAAATTTTGAGAATTTATCAATAGCCGAGGGATATTTAGTATCAAAATTTTTTCATAGAATTGTAATTATATCGATCGACTCATTTTGAATATTTCCATATCTACTCGAAGGGACTGACATTTTGAACATTTAATTGAGTAAACGTCAAACTATGTCATAACCATAGTGACTCGATTGTTCAATAGTGATAATTTACCGGGGCACTTATCAGTTAAATGTTTGTCTGATTGGCTATTTCTGGTCACTTGGTCACTAATAAGTAGATATGATAGGTTCAAATTACATGGAAAAAATTTTCAAGAAAATATCAAATACGAATATTTCCGAAATGAAGGGGTTTGCTTATTATATAAGTGTTTGAGATAGCGTTTTATTCGCGCAAGAATGTTTAAACGCGAGATCGAACTCCAGCGTTCAATTTTTTCAAGTCAATAAAATATATCTAAAACACTCATGCAATACAACCTTTTATTTACAATCACATTCATTTGAAATCAGAATCGCCGAATTTTTTCATCACTGATTTGACATTTTGCTATGACAGCGGATGTCACCACCTCAAAAATCATTGAAATTACGTAAAAAAATATCGAGAGATGTTGAATGGTGTCACTTTATTTTCTATTTTTTATCGACATCATTTGTGAAAATTTGTGGAGTTGGTGGGAAATGCAAGAAAATAATTCTGTTACTGAGGAAGCTGAAGAAGCAACAAGCCAATTATTGCTTATCAAGTCCAGCGAACATTATGAAAAAGTATTTTCCGAATTTAATGAATGGAAAGAGAAACGAAGGGTAATGACAATAAATGACGAAGTCGTTAAATTTGGAGAAGAAATGTGCAATTTCATTCATGTTTTTTTACGATACGCTAATCAGAAATGTACTTCACAACCTGTTGGGATCAACACTCTCTCGAAATTTTCTTCAAGAGTTGCTTTATTTTCAAATCTTGCAAACATAGAAGCTTATAGCGGCCATTGCATGAAGCGCATTTTAACAACCTCACTGATGGCTAATGAAGATGCTGAACTTACAACAATTACACATGGTGGGAGGAGAAACTCAGCTGTAGCTGGAACTTATATCGGAGGATTTTGTTTCTTATAAGCTCGATATAGCAAGAATAATTCAAGATTTGTCTAGTACTAATCGATCCTTACAATTGATTCTAGAGATTTATCAAAAACTTCGACAGGCACTATGCGTTCTGAAACCGATAACAACTTACAACTAACGACGGAGTTAAATATAATGAAACAAAGAACAAAATCTCTATTAATATAAATGTTGGTATTAGTAATAAATAAGTGGAATGTGATTGATTCAAGATTGTATTTTTCATTATGCCACTAGTGTAATAACGTAATTTCATTATTACACTAGTGGATATGGTGAATAAAACTCAAATTATAAAGTGATTGTGGATGAAAAACTTTTAATCCTCAATATAGATAGAAGTGAAGCATTTTCATAAGTTGTCCGAATTATTTTGGGTCACGCTGTATAAACGTTTGATGAAGATATCATCATTTCTGACCGTGCATCTATAGAAATAACGACAAACGCAATGGAGTTTGAAGCCGCGTGAAATTTATTCTCCACGTACGGCACTCACAGTATCCGGAATTTTGCCATATGGCACTGAAAGAGTAGTTTCACCGTCAAAAATTACTGCGCAACTTGTGGCCACTCGAGCGTTTTATCTTGATTAAAGGTTGTTTCCACATGGGGTACGATGCGAAAGTAACGATTAATTTTTGAATTCATTGAAAGAGGAAGAACACCTGGAATGTTGTCACTGAACTATGCAATCGGAAATGCACTCTAGGAAGAATGAAGAACAATAACGAATTTGAATTATAATTATTTCCTGTATTGCACCACGTCAATTTGACGCAATAAGAATCAAATTCAATTATTAGGACAGTCACCAACGACGGTAAAAGTGAGGTAATGGTATGTGCTATTTGTGTTCAATAACTCATTAGGGCAAAAAAAAAGTATAAACGGGGACTTCAATAGGAGTCAACCCAAACAAATTCTTGTGCCAGGACCCGTTACATACACCAAATTCGCATGGGAAAGGTACCCAAAAATTGTCATCACAACGAGAACATCTTTGCCAAAAAATATAATCCTTCCCCAGATCCAATCAATAAAAATTCAAACGATAACATAAGGCGCCTAGAAAACAATTTTAAAGGTAATAACTTCTATCGGATAATATTTTCTTCTTTGAATTTTCGTTTTCGCTTGAATTCTATAATATTGCGAACACCGTGTCCACAAAAATAATATTTATTTACTTGTTTGATGAGAACGGGAAGGAGAGAAAAGGAGAGCATTTTTCAACATCTATTCAATAAGGTTTCATAAGTAGAGAGTTCGATTGAAAGTATTTGAATGAGGGTGGCTGTGAATCAGTGAGGTAATGGGGTGGCTGGACATAAAGGGGATTACGGGGAAGATTATTCCATAAGACAATTCAGTTCACCTTTCATATCCTATCAACAATAATTTCACGATGGAGGGAAGAGAAAAAGACCAATTAACTGTTGCCCAGCCCCGTAGGTATGAGTTAGTAGGTATGAAATCCACAAATAGTTGAGTAGACCGTTTCACCGTTAAAAAAAAACATCACCGATTGCCGATGAAACACTGTTACGATTGCCAAATTATGGACTACTCTCTTAAAGTCTACAACTCTTTCTGCTTGTAATTCGTACACTTCTCGCACAAAAGGTAATTTCCCAAATAAATGAGTCAACGTTGTTTGCCACCGTGGCCCTAATTCTATCTATGTTCCGGGTGCTGTGAGAAGTAGGTACTGTATAACATTTATGAGCATTTAAATTGTTACCCTGTACATGGAAAACTATGTACTGTTGGACAAGCAATCATATGAATCCTATGTAATTGATGAAGACCAATACTTTTTCAAAAAATTGTCACATTCTAGCCGTTTGCTTTCTAGTTTTAACAAATCGAGTGAAAATCAAAACAATTATGGTGTTAATATTTATCCATTTCAAAAAATGAGTATGCTTTTTGAACTCCTGAGGATGCCAACTTTGTTGACGAAACGCGCGTCGAGTGTTTTTGACGTTGTTTTGGTGTTTTTGGATTTTTCTATTTCTTGAATTTCATCTATTTCTATGAACATTGTCTTGCCATGCTATAATGCAACACCATTTGTAAGACATACTTTTTAATTCGAATCGAGGGACTCATGAACTACAATTTGGATGTGATGAGTTCATTTCTAAGAGAATTTCGAATTATGCCCGGTTTTATACGTTCAGTTTAAACTCGGTAAAGACTTACTTATGGTTAGGATGTGAACCATAACATCATTCAACGAAGTCATACACATTCTAAACTATTAGTCCTTCCGGATTTGTATCCTATAAAACTGACCCTTAGAGCACAAAAATCAAACTGATGCATAATACCCAAAATAGCAAATTCGAAATTTTGACACCCTGTAGCTCGAAAACTGGTCATAGGATCGATCTGTAAATTGAACTACGTTATGAATATTCCAATATCTACAACTTATAAATTCCTCTGAATAATGATTACAATTTGATAAGAAGGATTTCATTTTCCAAGTATATCTAGTTGAAATATAGCTCTCAAATGACTTTTTACTTATTTATGTGGATTTAATTCAATATTTAGTCAACTCAAGGAATTCAGAGCGAGTAGAATTTCATATTTTTCATATTTTTGTGTGGCCGGTAGCCCAGAGACTAAGGTATCTGGTAGTGGAGCTTCTGGCTCGCATCGGACAGAGGTTCAAGGCCTCAGTACGCGAGAATGTTTATTCGTAAGTGCATCGATCTCTATAGGCGGCCACATGCCTTGTTTTGAAACAAGTGTGAGTTACCTAGACGCCAATCCCGACGTCTGGTACTAGCTTGGAGTGCGCACCGTCCACTTAAAGTGGTGCTGTAGGTTTTTCGGGATTTCCCACAGCTGAACAATGAATATTCCACCAAACATCAGTAAGTCGCCCTGGAGCGCCATGGCAAATAATAATAATAGCCCGCATAGGCTATGCTTTTGGGCACACTCTGAGAGGGAGTATTATCATTATTATATTTCTTATTAGGTATCGAGTAACACACTGACTAATTTAATAAAAAACTCATCGCAAATACTAACAAAGTACAATCAAAACTATAGAAATGCCTAACGCTTCTACTTTCCATCAAATTATTTCATCCCGTTACAAGAAAATAAATCACAAGTATATTGATTTTGACCTTCGACCACGCGCGACATCGCTCTTTATAATTTTTTTGTTAAAATGATTGCATATATACTTCATTATACTCGACAAAACTGGCCAACTTGAACGTAGAAAGCAAAAAAAATATCAACGCGTTTTTATTCGCGAAAACCTTATGACTCATTATTCTATTCAAGAATTTTTAGAAATTTCAATATTATTGCATTATTTCTGATCTGGCACCCCTCAGCTCTGATGCTTTGGGCTACCGTCCACCTCACCCACCGCATGAAGTGGACCCTGCAGGAGTGGGTGAGTACAAACGCGAGTATTCTGATTGAAATCTAAAACCTAAAGGTAAAAAAATTCACTTAAAATTTCTAGCAGGCCCTGAATTAGTTTTCCCAAATAATGCTCAAATAATGATTAAATCGATGGTATGATGATATCCTATTTAATGACGCTGAGAACTGATTCATGGGCTTTTCTAAAGACAAAACATGCTCAAGTTTTTTTCGTTTGCGTTAAATACCACTTGGTCATTTATGGGAAGTCATTTCTATAATTATTACCAGGTCCATGTTTAAACCATATATACATCTTTCTCACGTTTATTTCTGGTTTGAGGATTTGATATTGAAGCACTGAAGAAAAAAAGAGTTTTTATTGTTTTAAGATCATTTCCTTCAACAGACAGTAAAATGCAACGTTGCTATGAAAGGCTAAGCTAGGAGGCAATATCAATGTTTGAGAGTGACAAAGTTCTAACAGAGCATATTATACCATTTCGATAAATGTACCTACTGAACTGTTGATTCAAACAGTAAGACTAATAAGAGTCAGTAACAGATGATACTAATTAGAGCACATACGAAGCTAACTTTCACTTCACAACTTAAAATCTCAGAAGTTTGGAATGAAATGAACTGGAAAGTAGATATGGATAATTGAAAGAAACATTATAAACTGTTGAAACCAGTTTCACATTACAGTCTTTTTGTTGCAACTTGATTCTATCAATGCAGAATTGAACGCAAATTTTTACCATATTTTCCGATGGTACAAGAAAGAGCTTATGGTCTCCAACCACAAATATTTTTTTTTTAATTTTTTTTTTCTACATATAACTGAAATATCTGCTGGCCTAAAAGCCCTGGGACACCTGGTATACAGTTGCAACAAGTTGTGCAATTAATTTTTCAAAAAGGTCAATCTAACTTTCCCTCAGTCTTCTTAACTGAAATCCATATTAGTGTTACATACGCAGTCATTCATCGCAGAAATGTGATAAACATCTAAAATTAACAATGCCACAATATAGGACTGCAATGTCTCATGAATGCTTCAAATAGCGTTATCATCATTTACAATAGTTTACCTGAGTATTTAAAAATATAATATAAATAAATTCTAATACAGATGAAAAAATATCATTATAGATCAAAAATGCAATTCAAACACATGGAAAACTACGTTAATTTCACTCAACGTGCGTTTCGACTACAAAGTTAACATCATCAGGAGACTCCTAAGAAACAACTTGAAGCTCCAATTCTAATTCGCACCTGAATGTTGTCTTTCCGAGTTGATTCATCGTCAATTCATATCAAGCGGTACAAAATAAATGTTTACCCTGTTTTAAAATTTGTATCAATTAAAGACTTTATTTTCCAGTTTTCTTCAAACGTGAATTAATAACGCTAATAATTTCACCAAAAAAAAAAAAAACAAATAGGAATTGCCCTAATATGATATTCATCTGTTATTCATACATAATATCAATTTGAACCAATTTAAAGTGAGTTCTTCCATATCTTTATAAGGTTATTGTGGATATGATGATTTCTCAATAAAATTATTTAAATGGCTTTCAGGAATAGGCAGCTACTGTCTAGATGAACATTGTTTGAAAACATGTTTCTTGGCACAATATTTTGCCATTACTTGACAATCACAATATTCACGATACAGATGTCGATGAAAATGTGATTGAATTATCCTGGCAGCTTTCAAAAATCCAACGAACCAAGTCACATAACGAATGTGCAATACATGTATAAATCAAGCTGAATCATTAACAAATTCGGAACGCTGATTCAATCGCACCGAGTAATATTAAAATCATTCACCGATCGATAATTTATGAATACCGCGGTATCAATATTCCCGTAAAAGGCATTGGTAGGCAGTCTCAATACTAATTCGTATGTAATATAGACGGGGAACAAGTGCAAATATTTTGCGAATGTTTTACCATACAGAGCGGACAATTTCTTCTGGAAAGAACCAAACAATTGAAATCTAAAAAAAAATTACAACTTTCTATATTTACTATCAAGATTGGACGCAAGTAAAGATGAATTCAAATTATTTCAAGTTCCCAATCACGAACAAAACGTTTGGAGTGAACACTTGAAAGTACGAAATCCTTCAACCTCACGGAGGTTATTATACCTCTGAGGGCGAGTTGTACAAGACGAATTCACCAACAGTTCAAGTGAACCGAGTTCAGTTGCTTAGGAACTAGAAATTTCATTGGCTAATCCTTAGCAACTAAACTCGGTTTACTTGAACTGTTGATGAACTTGTCTTTTACAAGTCGCCCTTAAGGCAGATTGTACAATACAAGTTCACCAACAGTTAATACAACTGAATAGGGATTAGCCAATGAAATTTCTATATCCTTAGCAACTGAACTCAGTTTGGTTGAACTGTTACGGCAGATTGTACAAATCAAGTTCAGCTAAACTGGGGTTAGTTACTAAAGAACAAACAATTTAATTTGCTAATACCTAGAGACTGACGGGAGTTATCTTGAACTATCGGTTATATTGTGAGGTTTTTCCGGATTTTCTTAGTGGAAAATGCACCGATCCAGTCGCACAAAAAATCGTTTTATAGGCTTTTCAATTCTTTACAAAAGATCCATTGATTGCGGAACGACTCCTTCGATATTTTTCAAAATATTAGTAAAAAAAACAAAAAAGTTATGATTTTTGACATATTTATATTTAAAATAAATCCACGAAGAGATGAAAACAGAGTGAATACCATAAATGAAACTGTCTCAATGGCATACTTCCAGGAACTGTCTAGTTTATCATGAAAAATATTAATATTTTTTATTTCTTTCACATTATTTCTATCTGAAAAATATAGTGCAAATAGTCTATGGACCAAATACTCACAGCTGAAATCAACATTGATTGTTAAAGAAAACATTAATATATCAGCATTCAGTCAACTGATGGCCTTTCTGAAAGTTAATTCAAAATGATACATTCCTAAAAAATCAAAGGTGTTGGAAGGTGGACAAGTATTACTTTTCATAAGAAAAGCTCCAGATGATTCTTTCTGCTACATAAAGTTGTTCTGGTAATGGGCGTGTTTGGAGGCTTAAGACGTGATGAAATGGTCAAGATGACAATTGATGACATTGAAGACAGAGGAGCCGATTTACTGATCAAGGTACTAGAAACCAAGACCTGCACCTCAAAAAGTTTCACCATTGTTGAAGAAAGCGAAATAGGAGCCTTTAACTTAGTTGAAAAGTACATGCACTACGACCAAAGGGATGTAAACAATGTAGGTTTTTTTTAACCTACAGAATTGATAAATGCATTGAGTTACCTGTGGGTAAAAATACTATACAAAGTGTTCCTTCTATCATAGTGAAATACCTCAATTTGGAAAACCCGAAAGGTTACACTGGACAATCAGCCCTATGCTGTATCACTTCCCTTAAAAATAACCTCACCGTTGTTAGCCATTTCCGTTATTTTGCTTTTTCCAACCATTGCAAATCAACGAAAATAGCAAATAACGGTGACGTTATTTTTAACGGAAGTGATACAGCATAGGGCTGATTGTCTACGCCGAACTTCGTCAACGCTTCTTGTTCAAGGTGGTGCTTCCTTTAAAACACTAAAATTACATGACAATGGAAGAGTAGTACGGTAGCTGTATTGAAGAAAGTATCTCCACGAAGAACAAAATTGCTACAATGATAGCCCATTCCGTTTCCGAAAAAGAAAATGTTAACGTTCCGAACGAAACCGAATGCATATTAAGGAGTTCATCATCGGCCAACTCACACAACTTCAAACTTGGTAATGATTTTTCAGGAACATTTGAAAATTGTAATTTCTATTTGAGAAAAAATACCTAATTAGTCCCTTTTTCATGTTCAGTTATAAATAAACTTCTCTGAGTAATTAATTTATTGACCTACAGAAAAAAACATTTCGCGGGCGTTATAATTCATAATGCCCTCCATAACGCCCCGGGCGTTATGGGTCTGTTAATAGCAACCGTTGCCAAAGCAGTAATGGACATGTGAAAAATAAAAAACTATAAGCTCATTCAAAATCTGACGTCTTGAGTTCAAGCAGGAAGCAGAATAGGAACAAGTCATAACGTTGTATATTAAAAAACGTGTTTATCAAGTTTTATTGTTCTGAGTCGTGAAATTGTGGCTCAATAGGACAATGAGTGAAAACGATGATAGTGACATAGAAAAGTTCAAGAAATATCTTATACTTTCCAAAGTACTTGGACTCAGTGTGATTGTCAATTAGTCTTTGTGATTCGTAGATTTTGGAAATTACGAGAAACTAGAACCATGACGGGCGAAACTAGACAGTTGGTACTGCTGGAGAATGTTCATTGTTTGATTTCGCATACATCAATAACATTGGGTCGTTAGAAGTACTAAATTTTATCCAACTACATTTTCACAGATTATAGGAGAATTTCTGATCATCTGCTACAATAATGACTTCTGAAGTTCATTCCTTGGCGACATGCAAACATGTCCTATTCGAATTATAATATTGGTTCCCTCAGAAGAAGATAACAATTATTTAATGTCAAGGTGGTGAAGTGGTCAGTTTGTGGTGAAAACCATTCAATACCAGTAATATTTCATGTTTTTCCAGAAAACATATCATGAACCTCAATAGGACGAAATTAAACCAATACTGAAGTTGAAATTTTTCGTCTCTCTGCTGATGAGTTAGTTACTCGCCTATAATGAATGTGAATACCTTCAGTTTCACTTCGCCTTCGAATAATCTTTTTAACCGTATTCGATACGAGCTTATACCTCTTGCAACTGTGATTTTGCACATTTTGATTTGGATTACTATACATTTATATATTCGAATGGCATTAATGAATCAAACTTTCACAAATCGATAATTTTCATTGAAGAATTAACCTACATAGTTATATATAAAACTAAAAGTTGCGGATATATTTCCATATTTGAGGAGCGCGGTGTTAATAAAAGTGGAATGTTAGTCCGGTATTGAAAACCGTTACGCTACGGCAAATACTAATAATAGCCCTCAGTCTAACTAGCATAGGCTCTGCCTCTGGGAACATTCGGCCATCCCATAAAAACTTCTCAAGATATTTTCATCTCAAACTGAATTTTCCTCAACTTCTAGGATACCCAATTTCTCTCTTTTGTCGAACTCGACTAGAAAACCTTTCAAAAATTTTACATGATTTGAAACGTTAAGAAACCCTCTTATGCTATACATAATTGCATTTGAAAAAGGTCCATGATGATACTTGAATGATAACGAAACGTCGGGCAGTAAAAATGATATAAGAAGTTGTTTCAAGTCACTTTTCTCATTTTATTCTAGCTCTGACAAAAATAAAAACAAATGAATTATTACATGAATTATACATTTATCACTGTTTCCGGTATTTACATCTTGGACTAATTGTATACCATTCGTTGATGAAATTTGAAAACAAATTGAAAGAAGAAATTTTGAAGTGATTGATTCAATGAATTTGAATTTTCAAATTTATTCGATTTAATTTGGAAACTGTTAACTAATTGTCTATTTTTATATACCTACAAGTGGTGGTGTGCGAGTTGAGTTCTCGCCTCATATGCCAAAGAGCGTGAGTTCGAATCTCAGCATTGACACCGGTCTCGTGCATGGCATCACACATATTGAAAGGTAAGGGCTACGTCTTCCCCTTGCTCGCACAAGTCTCTGACTTCTGAGTGTTGCACGTAGGGGTGCAACCGGTTGACGGATATAACAATTTTGATTAAAAAAAAATTACATCCGCTATAATAATGTATTGTATCTTGGCCATAAGTTTTCAATTTTGATGGTAAGAATTATTTTATGGTTAGTAATGTTGGTTTTAAGAATTAGGTTATATTTTTATTTCATTCATGCGAACATGTAATGTTACTTGCGGAAAAGTCCTCACTATTTTCTGTGCCAATGATCGTTCAGAAAGATAGAACATGTCGGTTTTTAATACTTTTTATAGCTGTGACGTTATCGTAATTTTCTAAATACAATAGTAATTAAGGGCTCCATTACGTTATTATTGACGCTAAGAACTCAGTTGAATGAGCAAACGAGAGGCATTGTTCATAACCGTTTCGATGCTCAAGAAAGTTGAAAGTTGTGTTCTCAAAATAAGAGAATCATTCAATAAACATAGATAGTGCAATACTAATAATTTTGGACATTGAATACAGGGTCTTTCACGATAAGGGATTGTTAGAAATAGATGAAGAACCAGTCAAAATAAAAACTTGAAACTTTGTGGTAGTGGGTTTCATAATATGGCCTTCAGAACTAAAATATTTTCGTTTTTTACCGGAAGTAGAGGGCAACAAATGATTGACATTTCAAATACTTCCCAAAATCAGATACCTATATTTATCCAGGGGTGTATTTTAGGTCAAGGTATCATGAATTTGGATATCTCTTTATTTAATTTCCAAAAATAATGGATTAGTGTATGGTTTCCATTCGAAAAAATCGCGTTTCATCAGTATTCTTGATGTTAGGTTCTAGGTAGAAATTTTGACCACCCTGTGAAATATTTTTTTAAATTCGATGGACCTGTTCATGACTTGATTCTTGTGTGACTCTATGAAATTTCACATTTCCATCTGTTACTGTCTATAAGTAAAGTTATGAGTTGTTCAAAGTAGAACTGTAACTATCAAATTTTTCATAAAAAATTTATTAAATATCTCGTACTAATTTAACAAATTTCGGATAGGCACTGTTACACAAAGTGGGCCTAGAACATTCTTGAAAATTAAAGAAAGTAATGAAATAGAGAGTGTTCAATTTGAAATTAGCAAGTTGCCTCTACCAGAGGTAAGTAGGTACAGGTCACAGTATAGGACCGAGCAGACTCGCTCATTTCAAACCTAACCTGTCATACCAGAAGTTGAGAATATCTTAGTTAAGGAAGCCTTCTTGTGAAACCCACTACCGCAAAATTTCAAGTTTTTATTTCGAATAGTTTTCTATATATTCCTAACGAACACTCTTCGTGAAAGACCCTGTATAACATCGATAAAATAGCTCAGTTGTTTAAAGTCCACTCGATTCGGTTTTTCCACCAATTTTATTTTGCTGTTGGAAACAAATCAGTATGTTTATTTAGTATCAACCAATGTATGAAAGAGTAGAAGGGCCACTATTAACAAAAATTTTTACTAATTCCGAGATAAGTCAGAAGTCCGAATTTGCTAATTCCGCGATATTACATCAGAATTCCTACTCAGTAGCTAAAAATTAGCTAACTCCGGAATGTCTCTCCGAAAAAAAAAAAAAAAATTAACAATATTATTACTTTCATAATTTTTTACGTAGAATTGTAATCTTTTCAGAATCAAAAGATTATAGATATATCAAAAATTAACAAAATAACCTATCATTTCAAGTGATATGCTCGTCAGCAGCGATGCAACCACACCGAAAAATTATAGTGGCAGACAGAATAGATCAGTTTTGCAAATTTCACAGTTCTACTTCAAGAATTACGGAAGTTACAGAGATATTTTTATAAGGAATTATACAATTTGGATCTTTCACAACTGAATTTATTTCAGGAAAAAAGTGAATTAGTAGTGAAATGGTCGTTCTGATTAAAAAACCGAAGACATTTTCGACGTAGTTTGCCATCTACTATTATTTTTTTGGAAATGTCGATGTTTCATTTCATTGCTGATGGCATGAAATTACCCCTTACATGTAATTTGGCTTGTTTTTTGGCATCTATAGATTCTGCAAATTTCACTTTTCTACTTCAAAAAAAGGAAATTAAGTAGGTGTTTCAACGAGAAGTGGGACACGTTCTATACGCAGTCTTATTTTGTATCTTCGTACCTACATCTTTGAAAACTTTAGGATAATTTCAGAAGAAGTGTTGTTAGGTCTGGGTTATTCAGAGAAAAGTGCGTAGTTTAATATGATTTGTAAATTGTTATGTTTTATTTGATTTTATATGTTTCTGTGTGTATTTCTGTTTGGTCGAAATCTTTTTTTATATACACAAAATAAATATGTTTGAATTTGATCGCTTATCGCAATTATTTATTAGAACATTTCGTAATAAAAAATATTCAAAAAATTTAAATCATCGTCGAAAGAGGAAGGCATTACTTATAGATGTGTCGGAGTTATAAAGCATAGATTAGAAGGCGCCTAGCAAAGCTTTTTTCAGTTATGTTTATTCAAAGGCAACGGTCAAGTGTTAGTAAGCTTCTACTTTTATTCTAAACTAACTACTAACAAGAAATGAATCTCTTCTCTAAAAAAGTGTATCAAGAAGATTGTACATTGTTTCCATAAAAAAGCGATTATTAATATTGCAATTCAAAATAAACTCTTCAATTAAGCAACAATTCTCAAAAATATTTATAAGTTTTGACTGGATCACTCAAGTATAATTTTGCAGTTTCCCTTAAGCGAAAATGTTAGTTGTTAACAGGCAAGCTACAAGTACAAGTGTGTAACCAGCTCACCCCAATGAGGAGGCAGCGTCCTCAAACAGCTTACGGAGTTGCTGTATGTCGCCGGGAAAGAGTGGAGGTCGCCACCTTCTGTGCGCACTAATAACAGTTTGCAATTTTCATTATAGATATACCATGTATAAAATAACATCGGTCATGAGAGATTAAAATACAAGGAAAGTTATTTTTCAATATATTGAATATTCAAAATATTACTTAAAAAAACACTATTGTGTTACCGGATATTATAACACATTACTGAAAATATAATATCAGTTTGCCTTCATGAGATACAAAATGCAGTTACGAACGTCTGTAACTTATATTTTGGTTGGGTATTTTATACAGACATCTAGGTGTTAAATAGCAAAATCTAGGAATTAAGAATCGTAATAAACTTTCCGAAAACGATGAAGTATCCAAAATAGTGAGTAAATATGTTTGTTATTATTATCATACCATTACAAAATATAGAAAACCACCTAAACACCAAAATTACGGCCATTTAATTCGACGCGCGATTTGCCCAACAAAGTATTATTAGTTTCGTTGAATTTAATTATAACATTATCTTAAAACCAATAAGTTTTGTCTATAAGTTTTTCATAACTCCCGACAATAAAATATATTCAGACTTTGACTTAACAAAAGGTCTAAGCTTACAGTTCAAGACAAACTGTAAGCCTACCCAAAAAGATTAGATGTTTTTCTATTTTCAATAGTATTCACACGAAATTTTTCAAATATTTCTTTAAGTGACCCTACCACTAATTTTATATCGCGTAATGAAAATGTCCACGTTATTTTCAACAATTCCCAGGTAAAAACTGTTCAAAAGATGGTATTGAATGTTCTTATATCACGAATGCTTTTTTTTAGCAATGATTATTTTTTGTGTTAATACATGAATGTTATAACAGAATAACACGAATAATGCTATTTTATAGGGAAATAAACAATAAAACTTCAAGAGACAATCATTGATTTTACACGAAAAACAAGAGTGCGGTACACGATACATGAGATAATGACGCCTGTGGTGTCACATGATGAGAAGATAAATAATGATTCCCCTTCACCACACTGTTATTTTGTACACCTTCATAGATGCCCATTTCGATCAAGTAATCCTCATTACTAGAAATTCATATGCTGTGTATTAGTAATTCAGGGTCTTTAATTATAAGTTAATTACGATTTGAGAGGACAAATTACCTGCTCCTATTATCTGCCATTGTCGATTTTGCATGGTTTTAGAATAAGGGTAAATAAATAACGAATTCAATGGACATCTACCCTTATGCGAATTTTTGTAAATAGCAGTACTTTCGAAACAATCAATGTTCGAAAATCAATAACAGGTTCTATAGCAATTTTTTTTATTTTGAATGTTAATGTCATGGTAAGTTTCCAATAAATGGTTTGCCATACTATTATATCGATACCATTCAGCTTAAAAAACTGATGCTGTCAATAAAAAAGCTGTATCTCTAGACCAAGTAGTTACGAAGAGATCTACTTGAAAAAAGTTGAATTTCGATTTAAATATTGAAAAAAAAAATCAGTATTTTGGCCGAAATACTGAACTTTTTTTTCAATGTTCAGTTTTTCCAAGTAGATTTCTTCGTAACTACTTGGTCTAGAGATACGGCTTTTTTATCGTCAGCATCAGTTTTTTAAGCTGAATACGCCTACACCTATAACTGAAAATAGCTGTAATTTCATTGACAGCTTTGTTCGTTGGGGGTATCGATATGTTCTCTATCAAATATTTATCATGAGCCCAATGTTGAATTATAAATTAACTAGAATCAAATAAGTAAGCGATTGTCCGTAAGTACTATTTTTCCGGTAACTTTTAATTGTTGAAATGCTGAGTTCAAACTATTGCTTAGG